>JAVIAB010000125.1:87012850-87737850 GCA_032433765.1 Megaustenia siamemsis | reverse complement strand
CCCTCAAAGCATCACGAGGGAGTAGGGGGGGGGGGCAAAGAGGCTGACAAACGAAATATCTAGCAAATCAAAGAGGCGGACAAGCGAAGTATATAGCAGCTCAAAGATGCTGACAAGCGAAGTATATAGCAGCTCAAAGAGGCGGACAAGCGAAGTATATAGCAGCTCAAAGAGGCGGACAATCCAAGTATATAGCAGCTCAAAGAGGCGGAGAAGCGAAGTATATAGCAACTCAAAGAGGCGGACAAGCGAAGTATATAGCAGCTCAAAGAGGCTGACAAGCGATGTATCTATCAAATAAAAGAGGCTGTCAAACGAAGTATATAGCAAATCAAAGAGGCGGACAAGCGATGAATATAGCAAATCAAAGAGGCTGACAAGCGAAGTATATAGCAAATCAAAGAGGCGGACAAGCGATGTATATAGCAAATCAAAGAGGCTGACAAGCGAAGTATATAGCAAATCAAAGAGGCTGACAAGCGATGTATATAGCAAATCAAAGAGGCGGACAAGCGAAGTATATAGCAGCTCAAAGATGCTGACAAGCGAAGTATATAGCAGCTCAAAGAGGCGGACAAGCGAAGTATATAGCAGCTCAAAGAGGCGGACAATCCAAGTATATAGCAGCTCAAAGAGGCGGAGAAGCGAAGTATATAGCAACTCAAAGAGGTGGACAAGCGAAGTATATAGCAGCTCAAAGAGGCTGACAAGCGATGTATCTATCAAATAAAAGAGGCTGACAAACGAAGTATATAGCAAATCAAAGAGGCGGACAAGCGATGTATATAGCAAATCAAAGAGGCTGACAAGCGAAGTATATAGCAAATCAAAGAGGTGGACAAGCGATGTATATAGCAAATCAAAGAGGCTGACAAGCGAAGTATATAGCAAATCAAAGAGGCTGACAAGCGATGTATATAGCAAATCAAAGAGGCGGACAAGCGATGTATATCGCAAATCAAAGAGGCGGATAAGCGATGTATATAGCAAATCAAAGAGGCGGACAAGCGATGTATATACCAAAACAAAGAGGCTGACAAGCGAATTATATAGCAAATCAAAGAGGCGGACAAGCGAAGTATATAGCAAATCAAAGAGGCGGACAAGCGAAGTATATAGCAGCTTAAAGAGGCGGACAAGCGAAGTATATAGCAAATCAAAGAGGCGGACAAGCGAAGTATATAGCAGCTCAAAGAGGCTAATAAGCGAAGTATCTATCAGCTCAAAGAGGCGGACAAGCGAAGTATCTATCAGCTCAAAGAGGCGGACAAGCGAAGTATATAGCAGCTCAAAGAGGCTGACAAGCGAAGTATATAGCAGCTTAAAGAGGCTCACAAGCGAAGTATCTATCAGCTCAAAGAGGCTGACAAACGATGTATATAGCAGCTGAAAGAGACGGACAAGCGAGGTATATAGCAGCTCAAAGAGGCGGACAAGCGAAGTATATAGCAGCTCAAAGAGGCTGACAAGCGAAGTATATAGCAGCTCAAAGAGGCGGACAAGCGAAGTATATAGCAGCTCAAAGAGGATGACAAGCGATGTATCTATCAGCTCAAAGAGGCGGACAAGCGAAGTATATAGCAGCTCAAAGAGGCTGACAAGCGATGTATCTATCAGCTCAAAGAGGCGGACAAGCGAAGTATATAGCAGTTCAAAGAGGCTGACAAGCGAAGTATATAGCAAATTAAAGAGGCTGACAAGAAGTATATAGCAGCTCAAAGAGGCTGACAAGCGAAGTATCTATCAGGTCAAAGAGGCGGACAAGCGAAGTATCTATCAGCTCAAAGAGGCTGACAAGCCATGTATATAGCAGCTGAAAGAGGCGGACAAGCAAAGTATATAGCAGCTCAAAGAGGCGGACAAGCGAAGTATATAGCAGCTCAAAGAGGCGGACAAGCGAAGTATATAGCAGCTCAAAGAGACGGACAAGCGAAGTATATAGCAGCTCAAAGAGGCTGACAAGCGAAGTATATAGCAGCTCAAAGAGGTGGACAAGCGAAGTATATAGCAGCTCAAAGAGGCTGACAAGCGAAGTATCTATTAGCCTCAAAGAGGCTGACAAGCGAAATATATAGCAGCTCAAAGAGGCGGACAAGCGAAGTATATAGCAAATCAAAGAGGCGGAAAAGCGTAGTATATAGCAGCTCAAAGAGGCGGACAAGCGAAGTATCTATCAGCTCAAAGAGGCTTACAAGCGAAGTATATATCAGCTCAAAGAGGCGGACAAGCGAAGTATATAGCAGCTCAAAGAGGCTGACAAGCGATGTATCTATCAGCTCAAAGAGGCGGACAAGCGAAGTATATAGCAGCTCAAAGAGGCTGACAAGCGAAGTATCTATCAGCTCAAAGAGGCGGACAAGCGAAGTATCTAGCAGCTCAAAGAGGCTGACAAGCGAAGTATATAGCAAATCAAAGAGGCTGACAAGCGAAGTATATAGCAAATCAAAGAGGCGGACAAGCGATGTATATAGCAAATCAAAGAGGCTGACAAGCGAAGTATATAGTAAATCAAAGAGGCTGACAAGCGATGTATATAGCAAATCAAAGAGGCGGACAAGAGAAGTATATAGCAGCTCAGAGAGGCGGACAAGAGAAGTATATAGCAGCTCAAAGAGGCGGACAAGCGAAGTATATAGCAGCTCAAAAAGGCGGACAAGCGAAGTATATAGCAAATCAAAGAGGCTGAAAAGCGAAGTATATAGCAAATCAAAGAGGCTGACAAGCGAAGTATATAGCAAATCAAAGAGGCTGACAAGCGAAGTATATAGCAGCTCAAAGACGCTGACAAGCGAAGTATATAGCAAATCAAAGAGGCTGACAATCGAAGTATATAGCAAATCAAAGAGGCGGTCAAGCGAAGTATATAGCAAATCAAAGAGGCGGACAAGCGAAGTATATAGCAGCTCAAAGAAGCGGACAAGCGAAGTATATAGCATCTCAAAGAGGCGGACAAGAGAAGTATATAGCAGCTCAAAGAGAGGGACAAGCGAAGTATCTAGCAGCTCAAAGAGGCGGACAAGCGAAGTATATAGCAGCTCAAAGAGGCGGACAAGCGAAGTATGTAGCAGCTCAAAGAGGTGGACAAGCGAAGTATATAGCAGCTCAAAGAGGCGGACAAGCGATGTATCTATCAGCTCAAAGAGGCTGACAAGCGAAGTATATAGCAAATCAAAGAGGCGGACAAGCGAAGTATATAGCAGCTCAAAGAGGCTGACAAGCGAAGTATATAGCAGCTCAAAGATTCAGACAAGCGAAGTATCTAGCAGCTCAAAGAGGCGGACAAGCAAAATATATAGCAGTTCAAAGAGGCTGACAAGCGATGTATCTATCAGCTCAAAGAGGCTGACAAGCGAAGTATATAGCAAATCAAAGAGGCGGACAAGCGAAGTATCTAGCAGCTCAAAGAGGCGGACAAGCGAAGTATATAGCAGCTCAAAGAGGCGGACAAGCGAAGTATGTAGCAGCTCAAAGAGGTGGACAAGCGAAGTATATAGCAGCTCAAAGAGGCGGACAAGCGATGTATCTATCAGCTCAAAGAGGCTGACAAGCGAAGTATATAGCAAATCAAAGAGGCGGACAAGCGAAGTATCTAGCAGCTCAAAGAGGCGGACAAGCGAAGTATCTAGCAGCTCAAAGAGGCGGACAAGCGAAGTATGTAGCAGCTCAAAGAGGTGGACAAGCGAAGTATATAGCAGCTCAAAGAGGCGGACAAGCGATGTATCTAGCAGCTCAAAGAGGCGGACAAGCGAAGTATCTAGCAGCTCAAAGAGGTGGACAAGCGATGTATCTAGCAGCTCAAAGAGGTGGACAAGCGATGTATATAGCAGCTCAAAGAGGTGGACAAGCGAAGTATCTAGCAGCTCAAAGAGGTGGACAAGCGATGTATCTATCAGCTCAAAGAGGTGGACAAGCGATGTATCTAGCAGCTCAAAGAGGCCGACAAGCGATGTATATATCAGCTCAAAGAGGTGGACAAGCGAAGTGTCTAGCAGCTCAAAGAGGCGGACAAGCGATGTATATAGCAGCTCAAAGAGGCGAACAAGCGAAGTATCTAGCAGCTCAAAGAGGCGGACAAGCGATGTATCTAGCAGCTCAAAGAGGCGGACAAGCGATGTATATAGCAAATCAAAGAGGCGGACAAGCGAAGTATATAGCAGCTCAGAGAGGCGGACAAGAGAAGTATATAGCAGCTCAAAGAGGCGGACAAGCGAAGTATATAGCAGCTCAAAAAGGCGGACAAGCGAAGTATATAGCAAATCAAAGAGGCTGAAAAGCGAAGTATATAGCAAATCAAAGAGGCTGACAAGCGAAGTATATAGCAAATCAAAGAGGCTGACAAGCGAAGTATATAGCAGCTCAAAGACGCTGACAAGCGAAGTATATAGCAAATCAAAGAGGCTGACAATCGAAGTATATAGCAAATCAAAGAGGCGGACAAGCGAAGTATATAGCAGCTCAAAGAAGCGGACAAGCGAAGTATATAGCATCTCAAAGAGGCGGACAAGAGAAGTATATAGCAGCTCAAAGAGACGGACAAGCGAAGTATATAGCAGCTCAAAGAGGCTGACAAGCGAAGTATATAGCAGCTCAAAGAGGCGGACAAGCGAAGTATATAGCAGCTCAAAGAGGCTGACAAGCGAAGTATCTATCAGCTCAAAGAGGCTGACAAGCGAAGTATATAGCAGCTCAAAGAGGCGGACAAGCGAAGTATATAGCAAATCAAAGAGGCGGACATGCGTAGTATCTAGCATCTCAAAGAGGCGGACAAGCGAAGTATCTATCAGCTCAAAGAGGCTGACAAGCGAAGTATATATCAGCTCAAAGAGGAGGATAAGCGAAGTATATAGCAAATCAAAGAGGCTGACAAGCGATGTATCTATCAGCTCAAAGAGGCTGACAAGCGAAGTATATAGCAAATCAAAGAGGCGGACAAGCGAAGTATCTAGCAGCTCAAAGAGGCGGACAAGCGAAGTATATAGCAGCTCAAAGAGGCTGACAAGCGAAGTATATAGCAAATCAAAGAGGCGGACAAGCGAAGTATATAGCAGCTCAAAGAAGCGGACAAGCGAAGTATATAGCATCTCAAAGAGGCGGACAAGAGAAGTATATAGCAGCTCAAAGAGACGGACAAGCGAAGTATATAGCAGCTCAAAGAGGCTGACAAGCGAAGTATATAGCAGCTCAAAGAGGCGGACAAGCGAAGTATATAGCAGCTCAAAGAGGCTGACAAGCGAAGTATCTATCAGCTCAAAGAGGCTGACAAGCGAAGTATATAGCAGCTCAAAGAGGCGGACAAGCGAAGTATATAGCAAATCAAAGAGGCGGACATGCGTAGTATCTAGCATCTCAAAGAGGCGGACAAGCGAAGTATCTATCAGCTCAAAGAGGCTGACAAGCGAAGTATATATCAGCTCAAAGAGGAGGATAAGCGAAGTATATAGCAAATCAAAGAGGCTGACAAGCGATGTATCTATCAGCTCAAAGAGGCGGACAAGCGAAGTATATAGCAGCTCAAAGAGGCTGACAAGCGAAGTATATAGCAAATCAAAGAGGCTGATAAGAAGTATATAGCAGCTCAAAGAGGCTGACAAGCGAAGTATATAGCAGCTCAAAGAGGCTGACAAGCGAAGTATATAGCAGCTCAAAGATTCAGACAAGCGAAGTATCTAGCAGCTCAAAGAGGCGGACAAGCAAAATATATAGCAGTTCAAAGAGGCTGACAAGCGATGTATCTATCAGCTCAAAGAGGCTGACAAGCGAAGTATATAGCAAATCAAAGAGGCGGACAAGCGAAGTATCTAGCAGCTCAAAGAGGCGGACAAGCGAAGTATATAGCAGCTCAAAGAGGCGGACAAGCGAAGTATGTAGCAGCTCAAAGAGGTGGACAAGCGAAGTATATAGCAGCTCAAAGAGGCGGACAAGCGATGTATCTATCAGCTCAAAGAGGCTGACAAGCGAAGTATATAGCAAATCAAAGAGGCGGACAAGCGAAGTATCTAGCAGCTCAAAGAGGCGGACAAGCGAAGTATCTAGCAGCTCAAAGAGGCGGACAAGCGAAGTATGTAGCAGCTCAAAGAGGTGGACAAGCGAAGTATATAGCAGCTCAAAGAGGCGGACAAGCGATGTATCTAGCAGCTCAAAGAGGCGGACAAGCGAAGTATCTAGCTGCTCAAAGAGGTGGACAAGCGATGTATCTAGCAGCTCAAAGAGGTGGACAAGCGATGTATATAGCAGCTCAAAGAGGTGGACAAGCGAAGTATCTAGCAGCTCAAAGAGGTGGACAAGCGATGTATCTATCAGCTCAAAGAGGTGGACAAGCGATGTATCTAGCAGCTCAAAGAGGCGGACAAGCGATGTATATATCAGCTCAAAGAGGTGGACAAGCGAAGTGTCTAGCAGCTCAAAGAGGCGGACAAGCGATGTATATAGCAGCTCAAAGAGGCGAACAAGCGAAGTATCTAGCAGCTCAAAGAGGCGGACAAGCGATGTATATAGCAGCTCAAAGAGGCGGAGAAGCGAAGTATCTAGCAGCTCAAAGAGGTGGACAAGCGATGTATCTAGCAGCTCAAAGAGGCGAACAAGCGAAGTATCTAGCAGCTCAAAGAGGTGGACAAGCGAAGTATCTAGCAGCTCAAAGAGGTGGACAAGCGATGTATATAGCAGCTCAAAGAGGCGGACAATGACAAGCGAAGTATAAGCAACTCAAAGAGGCGAACAATGACAAGCGAAATATCTGACGCCGCTCAAAGCATCTAATGAGAGGTGTATCAAAGAACCCTTTTAAACAATCCATTTTTTGCCTCGGCGTTGAAAGACAAAAGAGAGCAGACACTAAGTCAGGACCAGTTCTATGACCAACTCACCTTTAAGTTGATGGTATATCACCGTGAATATCACATAGGCCAGTCCATAAATGATTGGGTAGATAAAATGCAATAGCCGGACCGGGGCTGCCGACACGAAGATGTCTGATAACACGTACACCGAATTCACCGCATGAGTCATTATAGTTAAAACATGTTTCAGTTCTGAAATAAAAAGTATAAACATTTGGAAGTTTAGTTTAGTTTAGTTTAGTTTAGTTTAGTTTAGTTTAGTTTAGTTTAGTTTAGTTTAGGTTTGGTTTGGTTTGATTTGGTTTGTTTTGTTTGGCTTTGCTTTTGCTTTTGCTTTAGTTTAGTTTAGTTTAGTTTAGTTTAGTTTAGTTTAGTTTAGTTTAGTTTAGTTTAGTTTAGTTTAGTTTAGTTTAGTTTAGTTAGTTTTGTTTTGTTTTGTTTTTTTGTTTAGTTTAGTTTAGTTTAGATTTTTTTGTTTTGTTTTGTTTTGTTTTGTTTAGTTTAGTTTAGTTTAGTCAACAGGTCATCTTCATTGCACCTCAGACAGGTCCCATAAGTGCTCGGATCTCTTCCGTCTCTCAACGGACACCGACCAAGGTCACCGGTGTATCTTGGTTTACAAACCTTCATTGGCCTGCGTTGTAGCGCTCCCTTCTTCTGGCATCCTGATATAAGATTTGCTCACTCAGTTCATGGTTGTAGATTTAGAGTAATCTTTGTTAGACGTTCTCTTGATCCAGCGCCTCAGAGGGCATTCACAATGTTACGCAGTCCAGTGATCTTCCGTATCTCACATCAGCCAAACTGGCAAGCCGGTCATCTCGCTTATTATTTTTTTTACACCCGCGTGACCTGGCACCAACATATATCTGCGCCTTCCGACCCAACACATCCGTCTTAGGCGTGGAGTTCTTCGAGTTTACCTTCCCTCTATAAACTAGACAAAAATTAACCAACTATAGACGGACATACAGGAGGAAATAATATCATTTTTTACATAATAAACATACGTTTATTAGGAGGAAGGAAGGAAGGAAGGAAGGAAGGAAGGAAGGAAGGAAGGAAGGAAGGGAGGGAGGGGAGGAGGGAGGGAAGGAGGAAGGGAGGGAGGGAGGAAGGAAAGGAGGGAGGGAGGGAGGAAGGAAGGAGGGAAGGAAGGGAAGGAAGGAAGGAAGGAAGGAAGGAAGGAAGGGAAGGAAGGAAGGAAGGAAGGAAGGAAGGAAGGAAGGAAGGAAGGAAGGAAGGAAGGAAGGAAGGAAGGAAGGAAGGAAGGAAGGAAGGAAGGAAGGAAGGAAGGAAGGAAGGAAGGAAGGAAGGAAGGAAGGAAGGAAGGAAGGAAGGAAGGAAGGAAGGAAGGAAGGAAGGAAGGAAGGAAGGAAGGAAGGAAGGAAGGAAGGAAGGAAGGAAGGAAGGAAGGAAGGAAGGAAGGAAGGAAGGGAATATAGATTAAGCCTGGAACAGGACGATGTTTGTGTCAGCTCATTTGGATTGAAGTAATTTCACTTGGTGTGTACAGATGTTCTATTTTGGGCAACCAGACAATTCACAATACACAGTTTGGACTTGCGATGGGCATTAGAACAATTCACAGGTCAAGTATGTGTGATCTATATTTAGTATTAGGACAGTTTACACCATAATTATGTGTGATCTATATTTGGTATTAGGACAGTTTACATCATAAGTATGTTTGATCTATATTTGGTATTAGGACAGTTTACATCATAAGTATGTGTGATCTATATTTGGTATTAGGACAGTTTACATCATAAGTATGTGTGATCTATATTTGGTATTAGGACAGTTTACATCATAAGTATGTGTGATCTATATTTGGTATTAGGACAGTTTACATCATAAGTATGTGTGATCTATATTTGGTATTAGGACAGTTTACATCATAAGTATGTGTGATCTATATTTGGTATTAGGACAGTTTACATCATAAGTATGTGTGATCTATATTTGGTATTAGGACAGTTTACACCATAAAAATGTGTGATCTATATTTAGTATTAGGACAGTTTACACCATAATTATGTGTGATCTATATTTGGTATTAGGACAGTTTACACCATAAGTATGTGTGATCTATATTTGGTATTAGAACAATTCACATGACCTGAGTGTTTGATCTATATTTGGTTTTCGGAAAGTCACACGGCGAATCATGGACAGTAGTCAAACAAATGATAAGTCGATTAGAGGTCACAGCGATTGGATTTCTCAGAAGAATGTTGAGAGTTCCTTGCACAGGTAAAAAGACAAAAGAGGACATTTCAAAGAGGCCAACACAAAAAGTGAGCTATAAGAAACAGCGAAAAGAAACAATCAACATTTTTTTGGGCACATCATGAGAAGAGGAAAGTTGGAATACCTGGTTACAACTGGCAAAATACAATGAAAAAGAGATCGCGGACGGCAAAGTGAGAAGATAATATATAGCTTGCTGTCATGGCACAGAAAACAGTTAACAACAGAATTGATACGATGTACTGTGGAGAGAGAATTGTAGAGGGACATGATCGCCTGCACCAACCGGCATAGCACATGATAATGATGTGTCTTTAACCAATTCTTTGTATTAGGAAAAGGCATGTAGTTGGCGCACTTGGCTGTTTCCCCTTCAGCACCTCCATGCTACTGTGTATATTTCAGCTACAAACTCCTGAACTTTTGCTGTGGGACATGTCTACGTTTTCTCACTTAATAGAAGTACATTGGTTCAAGGACCAAACATTACAATCAAAGCTGTCTGGGGCTAAAGGGATGCTTGGACCAGTTGTGGTCAAATGGCAGCCCGCGGGCGAGATCCAGCCCGCCTGTCTGTTTTTCTTGTCCCTTGAAGCCCTACAGAACCTACTACATGAAATATTTATAAATAAAAGCCACAGTTCCAGTCAGTTTAAAAATAGGAACACAATCTCTTGATGGCGACAATAATCAAAGGTTTCGTTTATAGTTGACGCTGCGAAGTTTTCTGTCAGTGCCATGTGGTAGCGTCAGTGTCAGGTGATAACGTTAGTGTCAGGTGATAGCATCAGGTGATAGCGTCAGTGCCATTAGCGTCAGTGCCAGGTGATAGCGTCAGTGTCAGGTGATAGTGTCAGTGTGAGGTGATACCGTCAGTGTCATGTGATAGCCTCAGTGCCATGTGAGAGCGTCAGTGTCATGTGGTAGCCTCAGTGTCATGCCATAGCGTCAGCATCAGGTGATAGCATCAGTGTCAGGTGGTAGCGTCAGTGTCATGTGGTAGCGTTAATGTCAGATGCTAGCGTCAGTGTCTGGTGATAACGTCAGTGTGATAGCGAACAAGCATTATTATTTTCGACCAAATCACATCTTGTCATGATTTGATGATACTCTAAGTTTAGTTCTCTGGTCCTGGCCTTGGTGTATCTAAATCTGGCTACCACTGGTTTTGACTATCAGTCAAATTCATCACAACTTACATGTTTGATTGTGAAAACACTGACATATGATCACAAGAAGAAGAAAAAAATAAGAAAAAGTAGAAAAACAAGTAGAGGAAGAACAAGGAATTCTGCCTCATCAATTGCCGCTTTATTCTCTATGTCATCATCATCATCATTGAGTGCCGTCTTCGCATCGAAGGTTGGCTACCATGGAGCGCCATTCCACTCTGTCTCTTGCTTTGATGATGCAGATTGTCATAGGCTGACTTGTCCATGTTAGTCTTGGTCTGCCTCTGCCTCTTTTACCTTGTATTTTCTGTTCCAATATTACTTTTATTAGGCTGTTGTGTCTTTTAACATGCCCCAAAAATTTCATTTGTCTTGTTCTAATTGTGTTTAGTAGTTCTCTTTTCATTTTAGTTGTTTTAAAACTTCATCGTTTGTTTTCATTCTTTCCATCAAATTCTACATATTCTTCTATAAATCCACATTTCAAAGGCTTCAATTTTCTGTTCTGTTTATTCTCTCCATGGCTTTCTTTGGAAGGTTACGTGATGAGGATCCAATCTCTTTCACGGTGGTCTGCCATATTCGTCTTTCGTGTTCTGAATATGCCTCATGTGTACCACACACATTGCTGTTTTCGCTTTCGAGGCCGTCGAGCATTTCTGATTCTTCCGCCCCATCCACCGTCACAGACTTTTCACATTCGGGTTGAACATACCCGGCCGGCGCCATTGTAGTCGAACTATGTGTTTGCCTGTCGAACCGCGAACACACTACACAAAGAAGAATAAATCATATTCCACTTAAATATCGGTAAAGTTCACAGTCCATCCACTCGTCAGAAGTAAAGCATACACCAAAACGGGGAATAGCAACACATTATTTCACAACTAGACTGTCGTGCCAATCATTTAAATATATCAGCAACAACTTAATTATAAAAACGGCCATTCTCTATTTAAATGTTTAAAATATAAAGACCTGTATTGTTGAGCTCTAAGGTCCCCACTATAAGAATCATGAAAGCAAATCTGAAAACAAACACAAACCCATACACTTGTCTAACCTGTATAGACTAGAGTCCAGTACAAGGCGGTCACGAGGATGGCGATATCAAACGACACGGTAGTCAACAACCAAAGGGTTTTCAAAATATTTGGCATGGGATCTGAAATAACATTACGTCACGGAACATAATAAGTATTGCAGGACTGAGAGCACTCATTGTAAATGATAAAATATGCATATATGTGTCAAAAACAACGGAGCGAATAATGGAAAACCAATTATGAACTTTACTGCATTTATTTAGGCACCAACTGATATTATGGTTTTTCCCTTCTGAAATGATTATGGTTATGGAAGACCCCGGTATCACTGTAAGCTAATTAAAATCCATAATTACTCAACCGCCCGTGCCAGTGGAATCATTCGAATTACTATCTCATCTCCCAAACAAAGTAAGATAGCTGCAGTCCCCATCATAGAAGTCTCAGCACACGCCTACATACAAAAGCGAAACCGCACAGAAAGGGAACACAGCCATCTGTTCCCCGTCATACGATATCATCATTCATCGTAAGCAATCGGAATATCGAAACACGATCAAATCGGATGAAACTTATGAAAACCTGAAATGTAACTTTTAAGATAAACCAGTTATGATACACAAAATCCATTACTGTATGTATCTATCTCGCTCAATTTTCACACATTTTTAATTAAGCATTTAATGTTGAGCAGTCGAGTCTTGTCTATTAGTTCTGAGCTCGTGGATTTGACTGATATATTTTTGTTGTTCTGGCTTAATTGTTACGGTTATCAATATCACCTTCCCAGCTATCAACATCAACACCCTCACAGCCATCAACATCAACACCCTCACAGCAATCAACACCACCAACACACAGCTATCAAAATCAACACCCTCACAGCTATCAACATCAACACCCTCACAGCCATCAACATCAACACCATCACACCCATCAACATCAACACCCTCACAGCTATCAACACTACCACCCTCACAGCTATCAACATCACCACCCTCCCAGCTATCAACATCAACACCCTCACAGCAATCAACACCACCAACACACAGCTATCAAAATCAACACCCTCACAGCTATCAACATCAACACCCTCACAGCCATCAACATCAACACCATCACACCCATCAACATCAACACCCTCACAGCTATCAACACTACCACACTCACAGCTATCAACATCACCACCCTCCCAGCTATCAACATCAATACCCTCACAGCTCTCAACATGAACACCCTCACAGCTATCAACATCACCACCCTCCCAGCTATCAACATCACCACCCTCTCAGCTATTAACATCACCACCCTCTCAGCTATCAACATCATCACCCTCCCAGCTATCAACATTACTACCTTCTCAGCTATCAACATCACCACCCTCACAGCTATCAACACCACCACCCTCACAGCTATCAACATCACCACCCTCTCAGCTATCAGCATCATCACCCTCTCAGCTATCAACATCACCACCCTCTCAGCTATCAACATCACCACCCTCTCAGCTATCAACATTACCACCCTCACAGCTATCAACATCACCACCCTCACAGCTATCAACATCACCACCCTCACAGCTATCAACATCACCACCCTCACAGCTATCAACATCACCACCCTCTCAGCTATCAACATCACTACCCTCACAGCAATCAACATCACCACCCTCACAGATATCAACATCATCACCCTCACAGCTATCAACATCACCACCCTCTCAGCTATCAACATCACCACCCTCACAGCTACATTAATGAAAACAAAACAATTGGTTAAATTACCTTGTTAAATGTAAATAGAAACATTTATTTAATAAAGTAACTTGTTCATTTCAGAAGTGATCTCACCATGAATACTTTGCTTCCGTCTCATCTTCTTGGCTCTCCATTTCCAGGTGACAACGAAGAAGTGGAGAATGCTTTGAGCGGTCATCATAAAGTAGGAATGGTTAGTCAGGTATATAAACCATTTGAATGCCGTGTTTGTAGTCATGGCTCTATCTGTAGTGGCGGTGGTAACATAGGAAATTTATTCAAGACATTACCATCATCATCATCACCATCATCACCATGTGCCATATGGGTTGGCGTAGGCGATAATGTCCTTCCACAATCTTCTATCTACAGTGCATCGTAAAAATTCTGTTGTTGACTGTTTTCAATACCATGACACCAAGTTATTTAGTATTTTCTCTTTTTTGTCGCCCGCTATTTCTCTTTCCTTTTATTTTGCCAGTTGTAACTAAGTATTCTAACTTTTCTCTTCAAATGATGTGCCTGAAAAATGTTGATTGTTTCTTTCTGATGTTTTTTTTTAGAAGCTCCCTTTTTGTGTTGGCCTCCTTGAGAATT
Source organism: Megaustenia siamemsis (assembly GCA_032433765.1). NCBI lineage: Eukaryota > Metazoa > Mollusca > Gastropoda > Stylommatophora > Ariophantidae > Megaustenia > Megaustenia siamemsis. Next base: position 87,724,189 of record JAVIAB010000125.1, on the reverse strand, counting down.
TGCTCATTGGTCTTTTTATCTGTCTAGGGAACTTTCAACATTCTTCTGAGAAATCCCATCTCTGTGGCCTCTAATCCTCTTTTCGTGTGTTTGTCTACTGTCCATGATTCGCTTCCGTAAGTCAGAATTGGTTCTATATAGCACCGATGAACTCTCTTTCTCACTTCAATTGACAGATTTGTTGCATAAGACGTTTTTAATTTTCTGAAATACTAGTTTTGCCTGAGCTATTCTGCTTTTTATTTCTGTGGTGCATCTTCCATCTAAAGTTATTATTGTGTCCAAGTATTTGACGCGTTGCACTTGTTTCAGATTTGTCAAAGGAAGATAAGAAGTGGGGAAAGAGGACTGTGTGAGGGAAGATATGTTCGTTGATGATGGAAGGAAAGCAATACAGTTGTTAATTAAAGAGAAAAATGAAGAATAATTGTTTAGAGGAGAGAAATGAGAGAAGGGAGACACACATCAGTCACATACAAGTACATTAGAAACAGATAAAGGAGCAGTGAGACAAGCATACAGACAGAAAACGAGTCGTTGAGCAGGAAACCTGAAACAAAGATAAACGACTAGTTAGAAAGAGAGTTGGACTGATAGACAGACTATCAGACAAGCATTTAAATAGTCAGACAAAAGGTTAGATAGACATAAAGACGGGCATAAACAGGGGACATAAATAATGACAGACTTTCAAACAAACAGATAAATATACTAGAAGATGAAGAAAATCTGACAAACCGACGGACGGAGAGATGGATAGGTAGACAAGAACATGCGCAGATAGAGAGAGAAAGAAAGAGAGAGAGAGAGAGAGAGAGAGAGAGAGAGAGAGAGAGAGAGAGAGACGTGTGCAGACGAAAGGGGAGGCAATATATATATTCTAAGCAGTCATGGCTTATAACCATACAGTTTAGTCCCATGTACTTCAGAAAGAAGAACGCTTAGTGATCCCTTACTGATATGTCAATTTTCAAAGTACAGTGTAACCTCGCTATTCGTACACAGTTCCAAGGTACCGTTTAAAATGTCCATTGTAAACTCTGAATCAATGTTTCTCCCCAAAGAAATAATTTAAAATCTATTGTTCTGTTGCAGACCGCCGATTATTGTTCATTTAAACCTCTTTCAAAATCCATATACTGTGGATAGATACATTATAGGAATGTATGCTACACATCACCACTTTCTCCTTACATATACTGTACTTCATGCATACAATCTTACATAGACATTTTCAATCCATTAAATTTTAAAACTTGTAATTTAACTGCACCTTACAAACAGGGAAGAGAGTTAATGGCCGAAACGAATAGCGGAGAGGTAAATTGATTTTATTGATTTGGAAAAAGCATTATCTTTCAATAAAATAAGTAGCCATGATGGTGTAATTCACTTTCATCTTTTCTTATCTCGGTAGAATATGTTTGAGATTTAGTATATGCTTCGTCCTGAGATTCGGTATATTTGTTGTCACATTCTGACGAGTTGAGCAAGTGTTTCTGAAGTGGTGAGCAACGTTGCTATCGTTGAACAGTACAAGGTTGATATCGTTGAAGAGGAGAACAACATTACTATCGTTGAACAGGAGAACAACATTACTATCATTGAACAGGAGAACAACATTACTATCGTTGAACTGTAGAACAACATTACTATCGTTGAACAGGAGAGCAACATTACTATCATTGAACAGAACAACATTGCTATCGTTGAACAGGAGAGCAACATTACTATCGTTGAACAGGAGAACAGCATTACTTTCGTTGAACAGGAGAACAACATTACTATCGTTGAAACTGTAGAACAACATTACTATCGTTGAACAGGAGAACAACATTAATATCGTTGAACTGTAGAACAACATTACTATGGTTGAACAGGAGAACAACATTACTATCGTTGAACAGGAGAACAACATTACTATCGTTGAACAGGAGAACTACATTGCTACCGTTGAACAGAACAACATTGCTATCGTTGAACAGGAGAACAACATTACTATCGTTGAACAGGAGAACAACATTACTATCGTTGAACAGGAGAACAACATTACTATCGTTGAACAGGAGAACAACATTACAATCGTTGAACAGGAGAACAACATTACTATCGTTGAACAGAACAACATTGCTACCGTTGAACAGAACAACATTACTATCGTTGAACAGGAGAACAACATTACAATCGTTGAACAGAACAACATTGCTACCGTTGAACAGAACAACATTACTATCGTTGAACAGGAGAACACCATTACAATCGTTGAACAGGAGAACAACATTAGTATCGTTGAACAGGAGAACAACATTACAATCGTTGAACAGGAGAACAACATTGCTACCGTTGAACAGAACAACATTACTATCGTTGAACAGAACAACATTGCTATCGTTGAACAGAACAAACATTGCTATCGTTGAACAGAACAACATTGCTACCGTTGAACCGAACAACATTGCTACCGTTGAACAGAACAACATTGCTACCGTTGAACAGAACAACATTGCTATCGTTTAACAGAACAACATTGCTACCGTTGAACAGAACAACATTAGTATCGTTGAACAGGAGAACAACATTACAATCGTTGAACAGAACAACATTGCTACCGTTGAACAGAACAACATTACTATCGTTGAACAGGAGAACACCATTACAATCGTTGAACAGGAGAACAACATTAGTATCGTTGAACAGGAGAACAACATTACAATCGTTGAACAGGAGAACAACATTGCTACCGTTGAACAGAACAACATTACTATCGTTGAACAGAACAACATTGCTATCGTTGAACAGAACAACATTGCTATCGTTGAACAGAACAACATTGCTACCGTTGAACAGAACAACATTGCTACCGTTGAACAGAACAACATTGCTATCGTTGAACAGAACAACATTGCTATCGTTTAACAGAACAACATTGCTACCGTTGAACAGAACAACATTAGTATCGTTGAACAGGAGAACAACATTACAATCGTTGAACAGAACAACATTGCTACCGTTGAACAGAACAACATTACTATCGTTGAACAGGAGAACAACATTACAATCGTTGAACAGAACAACATTGCTACCGTTGAACAGAACAACATTACTATCGTTGAACAGGAGAACAAAATTACAATCGTTGAACAGGAGAACAACATTACTATCGTTGAACAGGAGAACAACATTACAATCGTTGAACAGAACAACATTGCTACCGTTGAACAGAACAACATTACTATCGTTGAACAGAACAACATTGCTACCGTTGAACTGAACAACATTGCTATCGTTGAACAGAACAACATTGCTATCGTTGAACAGAACAACATTGCTACCGTTGAACAGAACAACATTGCTACCGTTGAACAGAACAACATTGCTACCGTTGAACAGAACAACATTGCTATCGTTGAACAGAACAACATTGCTATCGTTGAACAGAACAACATTGCTACCGTTGAACAGAACAACATTACTATCCTTGAACAGGAGAACAACATTACTATCGTTGAACTGTAGAACAACATTACTATCGTTGAACAGGAGAACAACATTACTATTGTTGACCAGGAGAACAACATTACTATCGTTGAACAGGAAAACAACATTACTATAGTTGAACAGAACAACATTACTATCGTTGAACAGGAAAACAACATTACTATCGTTGAACAGAACAACATTACTATCGTTGAACAGGAGAGCAACATTACTATCATTGAACAGAACAACATTGCTATCGTTGAACAGGAGAGCAACATTACTATCGTTGAACAGGAGAACAACATTAATATCGTTGAACTGTAGAACAACATTACTATGGTTGAACAGGAGAACAACATTGCTACCGTTGAACAGAACAACATTAGTATCGTTGAACAGGAGAACAACATTACAATCGTTGAACAGAACAACATTGCTACCGTTGAACAGAACAACATTACTATCGTTGAACAGGAGAACAACATTACAATCGTTGAACAGAACAACATTGCTACCGTTGAACAGAACAACATTACTATCGTTGAACAGGAGAACAACATTACAATCGTTGAACAGGAGAACAACATTACTATCGTTGAACAGGAGAACAACATTACAATCGTTGAACAGAACAACATTGCTACCGTTGAACAGAACAACATTACTATCGTTGAACAGAACAACATTGCTACCGTTGAACTGAACAACATTGCTATCGTTGAACAGAACAACATTGCTATCGTTGAACAGAACAACATTGCTACCGTTGAACAGAACAACATTGCTACCGTTGAACAGAACAACATTGCTATCGTTGAACAGAACAACATTGCTATCGTTGAACAGAACAACATTGCTACCGTTGAACAGAACAACATTACTATCCTTGAACAGGAGAACAACATTACTATCGTTGAACTGTAGAACAACATTACTATCGTTGAACAGGAGAACAACATTACTATTGTTGACCAGGAGAACAACATTACTATCGTTGAACAGGAAAACAACATTACTATAGTTGAACAGAACAACATTACTACCGTTGAACAGGAAAACAACATTACTATCGTTGAACAGAACAACATTACTATCGTTGAACAGGAGAGCAACATTACTATCATTGAACAGAACAACATTGCTATCGTTGAACAGGAGAGCAACATTACTATCGTTGAACAGGAGAACAACATTAATATCGTTGAACTGTAGAACAACATTACTATGGTTGAACAGGAGAACAACATTACTATCGTTGAACAGGAGAACAACATTACTATCGTTGAACAGGAGAACTACATTGCTACCGTTGAACAGAACAACATTGCTATCGTTGAACAGGAGAACAACATTACTATCGTTGAACAGGAGAACAACATTACTATCGTTGAACAGGAGAACAACATTACTATCGTTGAACAGGAGAACAACATTACAATCGTTGAACAGGAGAACAACATTACTATCGTTGAACAGAACAACATTGCTACCGTTGAACAGAACAACATTACTATCGTTGAACAGGAGAACAACATTACAATCGTTGAACAGAACAACATTGCTACCGTTGAACAGAACAACATTACTATCGTTGAACAGGAGAACACCATTACAATCGTTGAACAGGAGAACAACATTAGTATCGTTGAACAGGAGAACAACATTACAATCGTTGAACAGGAGAACAACATTGCTACCGTTGAACAGAACAACATTACTATCGTTGAACAGAACAACATTGCTATCGTTGAACAGAACAACATTGCTATGGTTGAACAGAACAACATTGCTACCGTTGAACCGAACAACATTGCTACCGTTGAACAGAACAACATTGCTACCGTTGAACAGAACAACATTGCTATCGTTGAACAGAACAACATTGCTATCGTTGAACAGAACAACATTGCTATCGTTGAACAGAACAACATTGCTACCGTTGAACAGAACAACATTGCTACCGTTGAACAGAACAACATTGCTACCGTTGAACAGAACAACATTGCTATCGTTGAACAGAACAACATTGCTATCGTTTAACAGAACAACATTGCTACCGTTGAACAGAACAACATTAGTATCGTTGAACAGGAGAACAACATTACAATCGTTGAACAGAACAACATTGCTACCGTTGAACAGAACAACATTACTATCGTTGAACAGGAGAACAACATTACAATCGTTGAACAGGAGAACAACATTATTATCGTTGAACAGGAGAACAACATTACTATCATTGAACAGGAGAACAACATTGCTACCGTTGAACAGAACAACATTACTATCGTTGAACAGAACAACATTGCTATCGTTGAACAGAACAACATTGCTATCGTTGAACAGAACAACATTGCTACCGTTGAACAGAACAACATTGCTACCGTTGAAAAGAACAACATTGCTACCGTTGAACAGAACAACATTGCTATCGTTGAACAGAACAACATTGCTATCGTTGAACAGAACAACATTGCTATCGTTGAACAGGAGACTAACATTACTATAGTTGAACAGGAAAACAACATTACTATCGTTGAACAGGAGAACAACATTACAATCGTTGAACAGGAGAACAACATTACTATCGTTGAACAGGAGAATAACATTACAATAGTTGAACAGAACAACATTGCTACCGTTGAACAGAACAATATTGCTATCGTTGAACAGAACAACATTGCTATCGTTGAACAGAACAACATTGCCATCGTTTAACAGAACAACATTGCTATCGTTGAACAGAACAACATTGCTACCGTTGAACAGAACAACATTGCTACCGTTGAACAGAACAACATTGCTATCGTTGAACAGAACAACATTGCTATCGTTGAACAGAACAACATTGCTACCGTTGAACAGAACAACATTACCATCGTTGAACAGGAGAACAACATTACTATCGTTGAACTGTAGAACAACATTACTATCGTTGAACAGGAGAACAACATTACTATTGTTGACCAGGAGAACAACATTACTATCGTTGAACAGGAGAACAACATTACTATCGTTGAACAGGTAAACAACATTACTATCGTTGAACAGAACAACATTACTATCGTTGAACAGGGGAACAACATTGCTATCGTTTAACAGGAGAACAACATTACTATCGTTGAACAGGAGAACAACATTACTATCGTTGAACAGGAGAACAACATTACTATCGTTGAACAGGAGAACAACATTGCTATCGTTGAAAAGAACAACATTGCTACCGTTGAACAGAACAACATTGCTATCGTTGAACAGAACAACATTGCTATCGTTGAACAGAACAACATTGCTACCGTTGAACAGAACAACATTACTATCGTTGAACAGGAGAACAACATTGCTACCGTTGAACACAACATCATTACTATCGTTGAAGAGAACAACATTGCTACGTTTAACAGGAGAACAACATTGCTATCATTGAAGAGAACAACATTGCTACCGTTGAACAGGAGAACAACATTGCTATCGTTGAACAGAACAACATTGCTATCATTGTCCAGGATGACTTTCATGTTGCCCGCCATAATGACGTTATTTCTTGACCCAGTCGTGAGCTAACAAAGCTCTTTAATTTCTGCATTGGAACCCTACTTAACCTTCATGTGAACAAGTAAATAGTTCCTCGGCTACTTCTTGCTGCTTCATGTCCGGTTCTATGGAGGGCAGCTTATTCATTACTATCGTTGAACAGGAGAACAACATTGCTATCGTTGAACAGGAGAACAACATTACTATCGTTGAACAGGAGAACAACATTACTATCGTTGAATAGGAGAACAACATTACTATCGTTGAACAGGAGAACAACATTACTATCGTTGAACAGGAGAACTACATTGCTACCGTTGAACAGAACAACATTGCTATCGTTGAACAGGAGAACAACATTACTATCGTTGAACAGGAGAACAACATTACTATCGTTGAACAGGAGAACAACATTGCTGTCGTTGAACAGGGGAATAACATTACTATAGTTGAACAGGAGAACAACATTACTATCGTTGAACAGGAGAACAACATTACAATCGTTGAACAGGAGAACAACATTACTATCGTTGAACAGGAGAACAACATTACAATCGTTGAACAGAACAACATTGCTACCGTTGAACAGAACAACATTGCTATCGTTGAACAGGAGAACAACATTACTATCGTTGAACAGGAGAACAACATTACAATCGTTGAAAAGAACAACATTGCTACCGTTGAACAGAACAACATTACTATCGTTGAACAGGAGAACAACATTACAATCGTTGAACAGGAGAACAACATTACTATCGTTGAACAGGAGAACAACATTACAATCGTTGAACAGAACAACATTGCTACCGTTGAACAGAACAACATTACTATCGTTGAACAGGAGAACAACATTACTATCGTTGAACTGTAGAACAACATTACTATCGTTGAACAGGAGAACAACATTACTATTGTTGACCAGGAGAACAACATTACTATCGTTGAACAGGAGAACAACATTACTATCGTTGAACAGGTAAACAACATTACTATCGTTGAACAGAACAACATTACTATCGTTGAACAGGGGAACAACATTGCTATCGTTTAACAGGAGAACAACATTACTATCGTTGAACAGGAGAACAACATTACTATCGTTGAACAGGAGAACAACATTACTATCGTTGAACAGGAGAACAACATTGCTATCGTTGAACAGGAGAACAACATTACTATCGTTGAACAGGAGAACAACATTACTATCGTTGAATAGGAGAACAACATTACTATCGTTGAACAGGAGAACAACATTACTATCGTTGAACAGGAGAACTACATTGCTACCGTTGAACAGAACAACATTGCTATCGTTGAACAGGAGAACAACATTACTATCGTTGAACAGGAGAACAACATTACTATCGTTGAACAGGAGAACAACATTGCTGTGGTTGAACAGGGGAATAACATTACTATAGTTGAACAGGAGAACAACATTGCTACCGTTGAACAGAACAACATTGCTATCGTTGAACAGGAGAACAACATTACTATCGTTGAACAGGAGAACAACATTACAATCGTTGAACAGAACAACATTGCTACCGTTGAACAGAACAACATTACTATCGTTGAACAGGAGAACAACATTACAATCGTTGAACAGGAGAACAACATTACTATCGTTGAACAGGAGAACAACATTACAATCGTTGAACAGAACAACATTGCTACCGTTGAACAGAACAACATTGCTACCGTTGAACAGAACAACATTGCTACCGTTGAACAAAACAACATTGCTATCGTTGAACAGAACAACATTGCTATCGTTGAACAGAACAACATTGCTACCGTTGAACAGAACAACATTACTATCCTTGAACAGGAGAACAACATTACTATCGTTGAACTGTAGAACAACATTACTATCGTTGAACAGGAGAACAACATTACTATTGTTGACCAGGAGAACAACATTACTATCGTTGAACAGGAAAACAACATTACTATAGTTGAACAGAACAACATTACTATCGTTGAACAGGAAAACAACATTACTATCGTTGAACAGAACAACATTACTATCGTTGAACAGAACAACATTACTATCGTTGAACAGGAAAACAACATTACTATCGTTGAACAGGAGAACAACATTGCTATCGTTGAACAGGAGAACAACATTACTATCGTTGAACAGGAGAACAACATTACTATCGTTGAATAGGAGAACAACATTACTATCGTTGAACAGGAGAATAACATTACTATAGTTGAACAGGAGAATAACATTACTATCGTTGAATAGGAGAACAACATTACTATCGTTGAATAGGAGAACAACATTACTATCGTTGAATAGGAGAACAACATTACTATCGTTGAACAGGAGAATAACATTACTGTAGTTGAACAGGAGAACAACATTACTATCGTTGAACAGGAGAACAACATTACAATCGTTGAACAGGAGAACAACATTACTATCGTTGAACAGGAGAACAACATTACAATCGTTGAACAGAACAACATTGCTACCGTTGAACAGAACAACATTACTATCGTTGAACAGGAGAACAACATTACAATCGTTGAACAGGAGAACAACATTACTATCGTTGAACAGGAGAACAACATTACAATCGTTGAACAGAACAACATTGCTACCGTTGAACAGAACAACATTACTATCGTTGAACAGGAGAACAACATTACAATCGTTGAACAGGAGAACAACATTACTATCGTTGAACAGGAGAACAACATTACAATCGTTGAACAGAACAACATTGCTACCGTTGAACAGAACAACATTACTATCGTTGAACAGAACAACATTGCTATCGTTGAACAGAACAACATTGCTATCGTTGAACAGAACAACATTGCTACCGTTGAACAGAACAACATTGCTACCGTTGAAAAGAACAACATTGCTACCGTTGAACAGAACAACATTGCTATCGTTGAACAGAACAACATTGCTATCGTTGAACAGAACAACATTGCTACCGTTGAACAGAACAACATTACTATCGTTGAACAGGAGAACAACATTGCTACCGTTGAACACAACATCATTACTATCGTTGAAGAGAACAACATTGCTACCGTTTAACAGGAGAACAACATTGCTATCATTGAAGAGAACAACATTGCTACCGTTGAACAGGAGAACAACATTGCTATCGTTGAACAGAACAACATTGCTATCATTGTCCAGGATGACTTTCATGTTGCCCGCCATAATGACGTTATTTCTTGACCCAGTCGTGAGCTAACAAAGCTCTTTAATTTCTGCATTGGAACCCTACTTAACCTTCATGTGAACAAGTAAATAGTTCCTCGGCTACTTCTTGCTGCTTCATGTCCGGTTCTATGGAGGGCAGCTTATTCTTGTGGCCGTCGACCAATATCTCCATATCCTCACCGTCCACAACCAATCTCGCAGACTTCCAAAGACACAACATCATCTACAACTACGGACTAACATTAAAGAGTTCTACAGAACAGATGTACTCCCTTGTACACCCCAAGAAGAAATAAAATGTAGAGAAAGTTCTGGAAGGGAGCGGAGCCAAGGTAAACGTCATTTCCAGGTACCAGCAGCGATTGGGTGAAAAGACGTTTAAGACTCTCTCTCTCTCTCTCTTCACTTTCTCCTAAACTCCTTCGGGTGCCGAGGGAGTTACAAAGTTCAAGTTCTTGCCCAAAGAGCAGCAACAACCATTGTCAAATGATGTTTTTGTAGCGTTTATCAGATGTTGTCTGTCCATCTTACTCTGGGTCTACAACGGGGTCTTCTTCCATCTCCCCTTACAATGTGTTGTGTGGTCTAGGATCTCTTCTTCCATCTCCCCTTACAATGTGTGGTGTGGTCTAGGATCTCTTCTTGCATCTCCCCTTACAATGTGTTGTGTGGTCTAGGATCTCTTCTTGCATCTCCCCTTACAATGTGTTGTGTGATCTAGGATATCTTCTTACATCCCCCCTTACAATGAAAGGGCCCACAAGAACACTATCGTCTCACCTATTTCGAGCCAAATGCTCCACAGAATCCAAGCAATGTGCCAAATAGCCCAAAATGCTCGCCACCAATGTATTTTGTTTGATGTATACGCCACTGCAGAAAGACAAATTATTTGTTATTGTAAAAGTTACAAGGAGAATAGAACATTATATATAGCTCTAGATAACAACAACGCATAACTCTAGACAACAGTCACGCATAACTCTAGACAACAACCACGCATAACTCTAGAAAATAGCCACGCATAACTCTAGACAACAGCCACACATAACTCTAGACAACAGCCACGCATAACTCTAGACAACAGCCACTTATAACTCTAGACAATAGCCACGCATAACTCTAGACAATAGCCACGCATAACTCTAGACAATAGCCACGCATAACTCTAGACAACAGCCACGCATAACTCTAGACAATAGCCACGCATAACTCTAGACAACAGCCACGCATGACTCTAGACAACAGCCACGCATAACTCTAGACAACAGCCACTCATAACTCTAGACAATAGCCACACATAACTCTAGACAACAGCCACTCACAACTCTAGACAACAGCCACACATAACTCTAGACAACAGCCACACATAACTCTAGATAACAGCCACACATAACTCTGGACAACAGCCACACATAACTCTAGACAATAGCCACACATAACTCTAGACAACAGCCACACATAACTCTGGACAACTGCCACACATAACTCTGGACAATAGCCACACATAACTCTAGACAATAGCCACGCATAACTCTAGACAACAGCCACACATAACTCTGGACAACAGCCACACATAACTCTGGACAATAGCCACATATAACTCTAGACAATAGCCACACATAACTCTAGACAACAGCCCCACATAACTCTGGACAACAGCCACACATAACTCTAGACAATAGCCACACATATCTCTAGACAATAGCCACACATAACTCTGGACAACAGCCACACATAACTCTAGACAATAGCCACACATAACTCTAGACAACAGCCACACATAACTCTGGACAACAGCCACACATAACTCTAGACAATAGCCACACATAACTCTAGACAACAGTCACACATAACTCTGGACAACAGCCACACATAACTTTAGACAATAGCCTCACATAACTCTAGACAACAGCCACACATAACTCTAGACAACATCCCACACATAACTCTAGACAACAGCCACACATAACTCTAGACAACAGCCACACATAACTCTAGACAATAGCCACGCATAACTCTAGACAACAGCCACTCATAACTCTAGACAACAGCCACACATAACTCTAGACAACAGCCACACATAACTCTAGACAACAGCCACACATAACTCTAGACAACAGCCACACATAACTCTAGACAACAGCCACACATAACTCTAGACAACAGCCACACATAACTCTGGACAACAGCCACACATAACTCTAGACAACAGCCACACATAACTCTAGACAACAGCCACACATAACTCTAGACAACAGCCACACATAACTCTAGACAACAGCCACACATAACTCTAGACAACTGCCACTCATAACTCTAGACAACAGCCACACATAACTCTAGACAACAGCCACACATAACTCTAGACAATAGCCACGCATAACTCTAGACAACAGCCACTCATAACTCTAGACAACAGCCACACATAACTCTAGACAACAGCCACACATAACTCTAGACAACAGCCACACATAACTCTAGACAACTGCCACTCATAACTCTAGACAACAGCCACACATAACTCTAGACAACAGCCACACATAACTCTAGACAATAGCCACGCATAACTCTAGACAACAGCCACTCATAACTCTAGACAACAGCCACACATAACTCTAGACAACAGCCACACATAACTCTAGACAACAGCCACACATAACTCTAGACAACAGCCACACATAACTCTAGACAACAGCCACACATAACTCTAGACAACAGCCACACATAACTCTGGACAACAGCCACACATAAACTCTAGACAACAGCCACACATAACTCTAGACAACAGCCACACATAACTCTAGACAACAGCCACACATAACTCTAGACAACAGCCACACATAACTCTAGACAACTGCCACTCATAACTCTAGACAACAGCCACACATAACTCTAGACAACAGCCACACATAACTCTAGACAACAGCCACACATAACTCTAGACAACAGCCACACATAACTCTAGACAACAGCCACACATAAATGTGTCTATTCCCATAGCGAACGTGAGTACAGTTACCATAGGCCAGAAATCAAGCAAAGGGACCAGAACAGTGGTCTTCCTCATTGTTGTTACCTTCTCCAATTCTATGAGCGAGGCAACCATTTCTCTGATCACCGCCGTCGACCGTATGTCGCTAGACAGGAATTGAGTGTGTAGTAGTGTTTACAGAGTGTATGACAATATGAGAGTGTGTGATATAAGTCGAGGGGAAAGTGAGAAGAGTTCACTCAAATAGAAAAATCGAGTTTCACGTGGAAAGAGAGAAGGAAGAATGTAAACAGGGATATGATTGACTGGAAGGAAGGAAGTTAGGAAAAACGATAAGTTAGAAGGTCAGTCTAGATGGGACGAGCACTCAATGCGGACGGTGGCTTTTTGCAACCGATACCGTGAGTTGTAGCCAGGTTAGTTACACAAAACAGTGTGGTAGAGTTAGTTAGTTTTGTGCTTGGCAGTTGAGCGGAACGGAACTGGAACATAGGTCAATGTTAAGTAGACTTTTGTTATCAGTATAGAGGCCAGTAGAGGTAGTTGTGAAACTCATGGGCAACGAACACATTAGGTGACAGTAAGCGAGACAGCTCTCGCCGATTTAATGCTCAGTGATGTGTGTGCTATTATAGGCACGAACAGATGGCATTGTGAAATCCATCAGCCAAGACCAGTTGCCGATAGCTAGCGGGAAGATCCCGCGTAGTGTTTTTTAAGAGAGTCCGACCGAGTGGAGTCGGCTCCAACAGGATGTCACCAAATTGCATGGTGGCATGAAGGAAGTACCGCAACTCTGCACCCTGTCATGATGAAGCCTTCCAGTAAGTTGATGTAACTACAAGCCGGTGCTGAATGTGTATAATTTATGGAAGGGCAGTGGTACTAATGCAGCCCTTGGTTAAAAGCCAAGACACGTTGGCGTAGGGTGTGTGGGTGGAACTAGCCCGACCACGTAAAGGGGTCACATTGACAGCAATGTAGGAAAACGAGACGAGTGTATTTGTTACGCCTCATTGTTAACAAGTATTGTGAGAAATGCAGCTGACAAACATACTGTGATTGGAAGTGTACAATGTTGTGCGAGGGTGATATTCCATAAATAAACCTAGATTGTGTACTTGTTTAAATGGTGTTCCATTGACGACTTACTCAATGCAGTCTGTTTACGTCTGTGCCTAGCGAAGAACGAAAGCTGGGGGGAGGGGGCACCAAGCACGGGCCCGTCGAAGCAGTGACGGTCTTAACAACAAAGCAGCGCGAAGTACAAGGTTATACGATCACGACAGACAAGTGTGTCGGGCCACTAGAAGGTTCCTGCAGGAGTCAAGCCTAACGTTGACTGGAGTGTGTCAGTCCATGAAGGTGTCAACAAGCACAGGTGATACAGGGCAGTGCAGTACAATTGCAGTGTCCAGGCAATCGAGCATCAAGATGTGTCCCCGACGATTCGGTGACACAGGGCAAGACGACACACATTTCAAGGCGACACACATTCAAGAAGACTCTGGTATACATGTATATTCAAGCCAACGCTATAGAGCTCCACCAGCTTTCTTTGTGGACCAGTCGATCTGTTGTGTCATTTCTGGGGTTGACTTCCTGCTGGTGTGATCGTGGTGCCTGTTCATCTGGCTGTATGTATGTGCGCGCGCAAGCGTATACGTACTTGCTTGTTTCAGTAGTAGCTCAACAGGGGAGATGCCGAGAATGAAACCAGCAACTGAAGACAGTTCTCTGATATTCTCCACAAGTATCAACTCTAAATAACATCTAAAGCACCGTGAATTAATTTTAAATTATGTATTTTCTCTGGTTGGCAAAGAACGCCTGAACTGTAATACAAAACGAAAACACAACACAACATGTATCAAACATAATTAATGGTTGTCTTACATCCGAAAGTTTCCACACACACATACATACACACCACAATACACGCATAGCTGCTATGTGACTTTCTTTACCTGTGGAAAGACGAAGTGGTGAGGACTAGAGTACTGGAAACAGAAATAGCTATACCGACATTCTCCTTGTAGACACTTGCACATGTTGCTGCTATGAGTTGATACGATTTCAATAAATAATTAATGAACAAAGCATTAGAGGATTGAACATAACCAAATGGAGACACAATCGTTTCTGTGGCATGTCTGCACCATGTCGTGGTTGTAGGGCCAGTTTATCGTCCATTACGTCTGTTTGTTTCTCAAACAGCGGCCATAACAACTTGAAATCAATTGGGAATGTTTCAACACATAAAACAGGGTGTTAGGCAAGGTTGTGTGCTGTCATCAGATTTATTTAATATGTATAGTGAGATTATTTTAAGATCTATAAGGGGCATGCATGGAATAACAATCGGAGGTCATGATATAAATAACCTAAGGTATACCGATGATACAGTCTTTATCGCTAAGAGTGAAAATGAGTTACAAGAAATGTCAGACATTATAGTGAATGTTTTATAGCAGTAACTATGGCAACAGTTTTGTTGGAGGCACAGACTCGCGTTTACTTTCTCAGTGACTCATTGACTCAGGAAAATTGAAATAGGCTGGGCTCGACGTCAGAGATCTGAGTCCTTGAAGATGTCAAGGCTATAACAAAAATTGAAATGGTCTGGGCTCGACGTTAGAGATTAGATTCCTTGAAGTTGTCAAGTCTATAGCAAAATTCTGCTTAATCTGTGTGTACCAGGTCACTTAGCTGTTAGAGGAAACGAACGAGTAGACAAACTGAATTAATAAACAATATGTGTGATTTCTTTCCAGTACACTGGTTTGATAAACCCTTTCCCACAGAAATTATGGTATATGCAATTATTATCCCTTGTTCTTGTCATTACCACACGCTGTTGTCTTTAATCATTTGGGGTAGCTAAATGAATTGTGAGGTTAATTTGTTCCAGTTACCGACATATTCCGCGTTATTTTTTATTCGGCATCCCATAATTTGTCGTAATTATGCACTTCTCAAAGTTACAGAGTGAGGCCTTTTACAAATGACATTTACACCGCCTGTAGGCTTGCGTTAAACCAAAAGCTCTTATAATTGTCCATTGAGTGGTTTTGGATATGTCAATGTTATGTAACTCGTGCGCGTTACCGGGCCTCGTTATGAGGGAAGTAAAGAATAGTGACACTGTGACTTTCCAGGCATGTCGTAAGAGGCGAGTAAGGAGGTTGATCGATGGCTTGACAAGCTGTCATTGTAAAAAGTATTGTTATGGAAACAGAGCCATAGATTTTAGAAGCAGTGATCTCTGCAATATGTACCACTTTGGCACGCAAGGTTTCTGTATTTGAGATTGTGATTCTGCCCTATGTGCCGTCTTGGGCTCGACAGGACAATAGATATATAGATATAATGTTATGGTTCTCTTTAAGTACAATTTTCAATAAATCTTTACGTCTAAAAATGTATAAACATCTCGTTTAAATCACTTTTTTTCGATTAACGTTATCCATGATATCTTTCCGTACTAGTCCAGTAATTGTATCTGTAGACACGTCACAATCTTCATTTTATTTAAAATAATTGAACCCGGAACCTTCCTTGATGTCGACGTCATACATCTAGGGACCCCCTACCTCCCCAGCCCCACCCAAGATGTAACTGCAATGTCCATGGGAGTAATGATTCTAAGTTTCAACGCCACCACAGTGAAACAAAAAATTGTGAGTTATGTACTGCCTCTGAATATTGCAAAAACATAATCTGGAAACAAGATACTTATGTAAATTTACGCGTTCAGAAATTTACGTGCATCGTGTTGAAGTTCGTTCAGGCTTTTCTTAAAAATGAAAAGAAAAAAACGTTACTTGCGTTATTTTGAACGGCCAAGTGAAAACTACCACAATATGATGTGTAATACTCTAGTAACCAAGCTAGAACTAAGATATATTTATATATATTGACGAAACAAAAATCTTTCCTAATTGCGTCATAAGAGAGAGACAAATTGTGACATTGGCTTGACATTAGCATAAATATAAATATGTATTCTCAACAATGTTTACTCCACCAACGTTGAGATACAGCCTTTTAAAACAAGGGCGAACATTTGTTAGAGCGCTGTAACTGACTAGCTGGCTTGTTGACTGCCTAAACAGCGAACTCTGTGGTGGAGAGACGTATGCACAGAACAAGCAAACAGAGGACATAGCTGAAGCTTTAAAAACGTGAATGTGGCGATGAGTAGTCACGTTTTGTAGAAATGGAATGTGCTTCAGAAAAAAAAAAAGATAGATGTATCAATCAATAATTGTTACAATAAATTAAATATAGGTAAAGTCCTAGTTTAATCAGATAAATTAAAGTTCGGAAGAGTAACGTCCCATTGTGTACCATTACGCTTTATTCGGACTCCTAAATGTAGAGAAAAGAGAAACAACGCCAGGGACCTCTAAACCTAACCCTAAACCCAAACCCTAAAATAGCTCGTTTCAAAACATATGCCCAACTTCAAAACGCTATTACTCTCTAACCGTTTGTTAAATACTTTTGAAATTTTCCAAATGTTATTAGAATGCAAAAGACCCTTTAAATGTATATTTAACAAATATCTTGCAGCTGCAGTTTTCCTTAAAGCGGCGATATTTCTTTGATGTTTGTCAAAATTGTAAATTGTGAAGCCCTAAAGAATAGAAATTACCGTAGTTGCTGGTCTACGATTAATTTTCATTAGGTAAAGGAGTGGCCGTAATGGGAAATAACTGGATAAAACAAAACACCAGGAGAATTATTGTCTGCTCAGTTCGAGGACGGACGATAATAATATCAAGGTATACCTGTATGTCCAATTTTCATAGTTGTGTGGTCCTGAAAAGGACCGTTTGTTGAAATAATTTAAGGTAATATAGGGGCCAACATTGTGGGGGCTATATACTTTCATTCTGAATCAGACGAGTCTAAAAGATTAATAACTGTTTGGGGTTGAACATTCCACAAACCATCATTTTTCCAATATTCCTCTTCCTGTTTTAAGACGTGGTCTTCACATTTAGCCCAATAATCTTTGTCTATATTTAATAAAGCGAGATTAGCAAGAGTCTTTACATCGCATATTTTGAATGTTGTATTTTCATCTGCCACTTGTCCTTTTAATTTTGCCTAGATTAGTTCTATTGGATTTAAATGAGCATGGTAAGGTGGCAGCCTCAAACTTATATGACCGTGCTCTTGGATAATCTTATCTATTTGAAAAATCTTTGTCCTCTGTTTTTGCTTTACTAGAGATAGTAATTCAGGTTTTAAGTACATGTTATTAAATTGTATGTGCTCCTTTGTGAGCCATATCTTAATAGCATCTTTTGTACGGGATGACGTCGGCACTTTATCTTCAAGTGCAACAATGTTGTGGTACGCTGCATTGTCCATTATTAGGCAAGATGGTCGATCTAGTGCTGGGAGAACAGAATTTTCAATCCAATGTCTAAATATGTGACCATTCATCTCAGAGTGATAATCCCGATTGTCTATGGATTTTGAAAGAAAAATGAGCTCTGCATTCTGTATTAGTCCATGTTGTCGACTACCTGCATGAGCAATTATCAAGCGCTGTCCTTTGCTGCTAGGTATTAATCTCTTAATCTTTCCATCTGATGACTGCCATTCCTTTGGTTAGTGTGGTGAGCATTGATCCAAGTTTCATCCAAGTACACAATATCATAACCTTGCTTGCGCACCTCTTTTACTTCACGTAAGTACTTGCTTCTGATGACTACTATATGTGGCTTCTCACAGATGATGTTTCGTCCATTGGAATACTTTCTGAATGTAAAGCCTGCAGCTCTCACATTCCTCCATAATGTAGACTTTGATATTTCAATACTGTTGTTCTTTTTCAGCCATACTTTTAATTTTCTTATTGTAACAGTTTCATTCATACCCAACATTTTGCGAATTTCACTTCTAATAAGTTCACTGTCGAAATTATCCAACATTTTTGCTCTTCCTTGTGATTTTGTATATTTGGAACATTGACGGTCACGTGCTTGAATCCAGCGATTAAATTGACCGTTTAGATAAATCCAAAATGTGTCTTGTCCTATTCTCAGGGTTTTCTAAAGAATGAAATAATCTTCCTCGTTTAGCCTCTTTGCAAAAATAGTCATACATTTTTATTGCGATGTTTTGTAAACTGCAGAATTTCATTTTAAGACTCATGATAAATGTTATTGTTCCACGTTACGCCGCTGAATGAACGGAAATGGAACACACAATGCCTCGTGTTTACTACAAGTGTCTAATTGTGTCAGACAACTCACGCGGAAAGCGTGAAAAATCGTAAATTTGAGCGTGTATAGATTTGTAATCGCTATTTTTAACTTAAATACTGTAAACACTAAGTTTTGACTACATCAATGGGTCGTTATAAATTTATATAAATCAAATAAGCAATAATAATAACCAAATGTTTGTTTTTAATGAAATTAATTCCCTGTTGGGTTCTAATCATTATAACTATACATGCAAATTTTGAAAAAAATACAAAAAGCGGTTTAAAAGATATTGATTTTTAAAGTTGGGCACGACTTATGAAACAAGCTATAGTATTTGAGAACGATGCCAACTAAGGGGAGATCACTCGTCTCGCTTAAATAATGTAATAACACTAAACAAGAACTTTATCTGAAAAAATATATATATATATTTACTTAAAAAAATGTGAAGCTGTGTAAATGGTGCTGCAACTGATTATTTTCTGGTAACAAAATATCATCGTACCTTCAACACAACAATTATCCGTCAACTATAGTTGGGTCCTCTTTGCTCCGCACTGGTGCAGTTCTAGTTACCGATATTGACAGAATTGCTGCGCAACAATATTTCCATTCTTGCTTTGGTTGGTTATTTGGTTATGGAAGGCCCCGGTATCACTGCAAACGAATTAAAATCCACAAATGCTCAACGCCCGTGCCAACGGAATCATCCGAATTAATGTCTCGTCTCCCAAACAAAGAAAGGCAACTGTAGTCCCCATCGTAGCAGTTTCAGCACACGCCAAAAGTCATAAGGCGAAATCGCGCAAAAAGGGAACACAGCCAACTGTTTCCTGTCATACGATATCATCATTCATCTTGCTTCGGTTTGCCACCTCTCCTTCTCCGTCTATTGACTCTCCGGTGACCTCGATGCCTATCGCGAAGGGGTGGCTTGGCAGTTAATACTTGGGGCAGTGTCGACTTCCGTGCGTATCATAATCAGCTGCACATGCGACGATTCCGAATGACTTCCACCGAACAGAAAATACTGTCGCATCTCCGAATCACTAACAAAGCAGAGAAATCACGGACAATAAGTTATGAGTAAAAGATCACAATTTTGAACAAAATAAATAAATGCAATATTAACATCCTGCTTACATATCGTACTCGATACTCATCATCATCTTCATCAAGTACCATGTCTGCTGGCGTAGGTGATCATGTCTCTCCATAACTCTCGATCTCGACAGTTATTTATCATTTCTGTTGTTGACCTTCTACCAAGCCATTCTCTTAAGCTGTCTGGTATCTTTTCTCTTTTCTTTCCTCTATCTCTTCGTCCCTCAATTTTCCCAGTTGTCACAATATATTCCAGTTGTTCTCTTCTCATTACATGACCAAAATATGATGATCGTTTCTTTCTAATATTGGAAATTAGCTCTCTTTTTGCTTTGGCTCCTTATAGAAAGTGCCCATTACTCTTCTTAGCTGTCCATGGTATTCTCAACATTCTTCTATAAAACCACATTTCTACAACCTCCAGTGATTTTCTTGTCTGTTGTCCTAGTGCCAATGATTCACATCCATATGTTAAGACTGGCTTTACATAACATATAATAACTCTTTTTCTTGTTTCTATTGTCAAAAATTGATTTCACAGTAATTTTTTAGAAAGCTACTTTTGCCTGAGCCATTCTGCAATTCACCTCTGTTGTACATCTACCATTTGAGGTTAACATTGGTCCCATATATTTAATTTCATTTCCCTGTTTGAATACTTTCCCACTTGTCTTTATTGTGCATTGCGGTGATGTGCATCTCCGTACTTGATACTACACAATGATAAGAGTTGTGGGTAGGGAGGGAAGCTGTCAATATTATATAATTGGATCTTTCAATATAGCGGAATATGTCAACATTTTGATCATTAAACTTTTATATAAAAAAGACAATGAGTTATGTTTTTTATTTTATATTGCAATATAAACAAATAATTGACCCTGCCTTGATGGCAAGGATCTGCGAATCATAAAAAAACATGTACTGGCAACAAACAGCAGCTATACGAATCAACAACCAAACAGGACAATTCCAATATATAAAACAAGGAATCAGACAAGGCTGTGTTCTGTCGCCGGATTTGTTTTCACTTTACAGCGAAAATATTATGAGATCAATAGTAGACAAAAATGAATTGAAGTCAACGGTCACAACATAAATAATTTGCGACATGCGGATGACACTGTCTTAATAGCAGAGACAGAGAATGAACTACAAGAAATGATAGACATAATAGTAAAAGAAAGCAACAAGAAAGGTCTCAGTCTGAATAGTAAGAAAACAGAAGTAATGGTCATATAAAAGAAACAATCATCACCATCATGCAGCATAAAAATATGCAGAACAAATCTGAAACAAGTGCAACGCGTCAAATACTTGGACACAATAATAACATCAGATGGAAGATGCTCCACAGAAATAAAAAGCAGAATAGCTCCGGTCAAAATAGCATTTTAGAAAATGACAAATATATTATGCAACAAATCTATGTCAATAGAAGGTAGAAAGAGAGTTCATCAGTGCTATATAGAACCAATTCTGACCTATGGAAGCGAATCATGGACAGTAGACAAACAAACGAAAAGACGATTAAAGGCCAAAGAGATAGGATTTATCAGAAGAATGTTGAAAGTTTCCTGGACAGCTTAAAAGACCAACGAGGAAATTCTCAAAGAGGCCAACACAAGAAGGGAGGTCCTAAAACATTAGAAACAAACAATCAACATTTTTTGGAGCCGCGATAGCTCAGTGGTTAGTGAACTGGACTACAAAGGACAAGAGGTAGGGTTCGATCCCAGCCGACGGCTTCCGAGTTCACCCAGCCTTTAATGGGTACCGGATTTTTTCTGGGCAAGTAAAGCGGCACGGGCGTAATACCGACCACATTACCACAAAAATCATGTGCTGAAGATCTGTAAAATTTATGGTCACTAACATCATATTCCCTATACGTCACTTGGCGTGACGGGGTAGGCCTACTTTACTTTTTTTTTTTTTACTAATCAACATAATTTTTGGGCACATCATGCGAAGAGGACAGTTAGAATACTTGGTTACAACTGACAAAATAAAAGGAAAGAGAGAAAGCGGACGACAAAGAGAGAAAATACTGGATAGCTTGGTGTCATGGCATGGAAAACAGTCAACAACAGAACTGATGCGATGCACTGTAGATAGAAGATTGTGGACGGACATGATCGCCTATGCCAACCGGTATGGCACATGCTGATGATGAAACAAATAAATTAGATAACATTTCGATGGTACATTGACCCACGCTACTGTAGAAAGATGTCATCTCCATCTGTTATTGCCAATATAGCTGACCCACATACAACTCCAATTGCCTAACTGTGCTCGATTGTGCATGTAAATTTAATTTTTTTTTCTAACCGACAAGAATCAACGGCTAGGAGTATGTTACACTTGTCGGTATTTCCAATTAGTTATATTTAAAAAAAAAAAAAGTAAAGTACCCCCGTCACATTAAGATGAGCATATCGGGAATATGGTGTTAGTGATAATAATTTTACAGACCTTCGGCACATGATATTTGGGTAATGTGGCTGGTATTACGCCAGTGCCGCTTTACTTTCCCAGAAAAAAATCGGGTTCCCATTAAAGGCTGAGTGAACCCGAAGTCGTCGGTTGGGATCGAACGCTACCTAATTAGTTATATGGTTGTCAAATATAAATTCCATGAATAAATAAATGTTGCTCGCTTTATGTTTTCTTATCTAAACAGCGAACGTGCAATTCTGATTGTGCTCCTTTCGTGTGCTGTAGATGCATTTCTTGATTAGATCGGAGATGCACATGTTGTCTTAGGTCAGTGTTTCTCAAAGTTTGCGCCATGGCTCCCATGGGCGTCGCCAAACTTTGGCAAGGGCGCCGCGCCGACAATATTACCGTTTGCCTACTCAATGGTTGAAATCATAAAATGAACATTTCGATATTGGCTTAGTCTATTGTATTAGATAAACGAAGTCTTACAGGATACTGTCAATTTTACGTTGATGTTATGTGTCGTCATTCATCATCTTATATTTCCTCTCAGAATTTCAGTGTTTACCCATCTAAAACGACCGTAACTGACACGAGGACGCCGCTGACAGGGAAGTGACCATTTTTCACTTTTTTTTTACTTTTCCTCTCTTTAGTATCTAGCATATTATCGTCATGTAGTTAGATTTGTTAATATATCGTTATATATAATTTTTGTGTTTGTTGTTCGTCCAGATGAAGGCCTATTTGGCCGAAACGTCGACTTTTGTTTCGTCCATTACCACGTAAAGCTGTCACCATACCACTTTTTTCTTCCTTTTTTTTTAGTATTGCTATATATGATAGGGCAGGGTAAGGGGCTGCAGGTGACAACAGTTTGGGAACCACTGTGTTAGTCCAATGATGTCATCTAACACAATTATCAAACGATCAGGATAATCACAGATAAGAGTATTAGCAGTCCATCCAGCGCTAAAAATAGAACTAAAAATATTATTCAACGTTACGTCACAATGTTATTTACACAATATACCACACAGTTATTTACGATAATAAAATGTATAAACCGACCAGCGACTCATAGTTCATCAAGATCTAACTTCACCATTTTCGTGGTAGCTCTGGAAAAAGACTAACTAGTCTGGCCTTCAAGTTGGGAACAAAGAGAAATAGCTCAGGAATCGAAAATGGCAGATGTTTTGGTATGAAAGTAGCAAAATATCGCAGCTAGCTCTAAATGATAATGCATCTACGCCAATTCAACGCCCTTTTAAGGGCGTGCGATGAAATAAAAAAAAAATGCAGTAGTAGCTAATGGAATGAAACGGTAATAAAATATTTGACTAAATCAACAATCTTGCAAATAAAAGTTTCACAATTAAATATTTTTCTTGCCACTATGACATTTTTCCTTGTAGTAGTTTTGAATACAAATAATAGTGTATCTTCTGCACTGTTTTGGCAATAAATATTATAGAGATTTGTGTATTCTAATTGTACAGCAAACTCAAAACATCTAAAACTAATGCTACACAGTCCATAGTCCAGAGCAAATTTAGACATATCTTGCATCAGACACTCTAGTCGTATATTTAGGTTGGTCTACCTACAATTACAAAAATCAGTTCAGGCATGACACAATATTGATTTGTTTCAGTCTGACTGTAAATAAACGGAATATAAAGACAAAACAACCAGAAATTAATTAATTTGCCGACGTTTTAAGTAAAAAAAAATACAAGATATCAAGATAGTTTTTGTTTATCTAAAGTATCTTTCACTTTCGACTTTGTTTCCAAGTAAAAGGTTATTACAAGCGTTGGTACTTTTCTTTATTAAAAAGTTTTTTAAAGCTTTTTTAAATAAATAAACAAAATTTAGCTAATAAAACATAATTGTCTAGTAATTCTCCAGTTATTATTTAATATCTGATTTGAAAGAACATTTTGTTGTAGTTTAGCAGGTAGAACACCAGGGTAACTGTTACATCATTTCGAGTGTTGGTTGTTACCTCAAGACAGTCACTGCGGTGGAAGAACAGAGTTAGTTGCCCCTCCCATCGTCTGGTCGGCTCAAAGACGAAATGGAGTCTCTCATTCCTGTGATCAACAAGCTCCAGGATATATTTAATACCGTCGGCTCGGAGACCATTCAGCTGCCACAAATTGTTGTGATTGGAAATCAGGTATTGTGAATAATGGAATATAATTTATTTATTATTTGTATTATATTTAATCTATTTATTATCAACGATAAATGTATAAATCATCTATCAATCATTCAATCTATCATGTCATGTATTTCTGCTAGCTATCGTCACAATTCACTGCAAATTAAATTAAATTCACATCCAAGTCTGAAGTTACTAACAAAAAAAAAAAATGATCTCTAACATATTGAACTCTTATTATAATTCAAGCTATTGAATTGTTTTATTATTTAATCTTGGACTTAGACTACTTAGTGTTTTAGTCTTAAAATTATTAAATCGTTTGTGAAGTCGCATTCTGTCTCATCTCGATTTCTGCATGATCAAGTGCATGATCATTACCGTTTGGTTAACGGTTATCATCAATGTTCAAATAATTCTTCAATCAGTTTCGACTTTGTTGTTGTTTGTAAGACTAGACACTTAGAAACAGGCACAGAGCTGAGAGATTGTCACTCATTTATGGTCATTTATTTTTAATCAATTGATAGAGAAAACTATTGAAGTTGATCTTGTATCTGTATCATGTAGACATACATAAAAATATTAAATATCATCATATGTTAATTCCTACTGTTTGTTTTTCATTTCAATAGTTTTATAGTTCAATGAATTGAATGCCTTCCTTGGTACTTGGTGGTCTCATAAAAAAAAAAATAAAACTGTAAAATGGTTATATAGAATGATTGAACCCATTCACTTCACTTTAACTGGATGTATAGTCAGTGTATTTCCATTCCGCTACGTTTTAAAAAAAAAGAAATTTACATAAAATTAGAGAATATATTCTCTTTTAATTTTATTCTGTACATACATGACATGTAGTCTATTCATTGTAACTATAAGCTACACTGTCACTATAAGTCACAAGTGTAACTTGTAACTGTTCAGTAATCTAGTACTTATTCTTATTAAATTAGTATTTAGAATTTGTTTTGCACAAATACTAGTATTTGAACTCAAGCCTTACTGTCTTAAAATAAAAATTATTAGCAAGACAGTTAAACTTTAATGATGATCTCTTTATGATCTGTGATGAGCTCACTACGAGAATATTCAAAACATTTAACAAATGTTGAAGTTGTAGAGAAGAAATCAGAAATTGATATTCACTGTTTGAGATAAATAATAAATGGACTATTTATCTTATTCATTACATTTTGTCCTATTAATTTTGTAGCAACAATGTACAATGCAAATATAAATATCATGTTTCAAGAATTACCATTAGAAGTCATTCAAGAGGTAAAAAATATCTAGGATCAGTTAACAATAGTGAAGATGAGGCCTCCCAAATTTAAATGAATACTAGAATAGCACATAAAACAACAATAGTATTAACAAGACAGAAAAGGATTTAGAATCAGTCTGAAATACAAGATTACACAGGCTATCTATCTATTGACGTTTAAAGCTGTTGCCGGCCCATATGGCATAGACCCAGATACTCTTTCTCTTATCTCAATTTTTATTCTAGCAGTTTTCAATCCTTGTAAAGATCTTTTATCAAATCTCACCATTTGTCTCTGTTCTGTGCAAGCAACTTTATCTCATTGAGGGAGCCAATTTCTGCTGCTCTTGCCTCTCTGATCAAAGTTCTTCTCAGTGTCTCTCTGGGTCTGCCTCTTTTCCTCTTACCTGCTGTTTCCCACATGAGGGTTTGCTTTGTTATTGGGTTATTGTCTCTCCTCATCACATGTCCAACATATGACCATCGTCTTTTCTTGATTACTAAAGATATTAGTGGTTGATGATTGGTGATTTCTCTAATTTCCTCGTTTGTTTTGAATTCATTCCACACTATACCAAGTATTTTCCTTAGACATTTATTTTTGAATGTGTTCAACTATGTTTCTATGTCTCTTGTTATTTACCAGCTCTCACATGCATACATACATAAGGGTTGATAGTATGTTTGATTTGAATAGTCTAAGTTTTGTGTTTTTGCTGATGAGTTTTGATTTCCACAACTTTTCAAGGCTTCTGAAAGACATTGCTGCTTTAGCTATTCTGATTCTAATTTCTTTACTTGTATCCCCTTCCCGATCAATGTTACTTCCAAGATTGATAAAGTGATTGATCGCTTCCACTGGTTTGTTTTCTATGTACAGACTACAGTGTGCTTATAGTAAAAAGTAAAGTAAAGTACCCCCCCTCACGCCAAGTGGCGTATAGGGAAATATGGTGTTAGTGACCCTATATTTTACAGACCTTCAGCACATGATTTTTGGGGTAATGTGGTCGGTATTACGCCCGTGCTGCTTTTACTTTCCCAGAAAAAAATCCGGTACCCATTTAAGGCTGGGTGAACCCGGAGCCGTCGGTTGGGATCGAACCCTACCCCTTGTCCGTAGTAGTCCAGTTCACTAACCACTGAGCTATCGCGGCTCCTACAGTGTGCTTATGGTTATCAATATTCTTATATGTCAGTAGCACCTAAATATCCAGTCAAGTCTATAAAACTGAAATTGGTATAAATATATAGAATCATGCTAGGGTGTGGCAAATCTAGATGCAGTAGAGTGGAGAAAAAAAAGCCAAAATGTGTATGTTGCAGCTTTATGAAAATAAGACAAAACAAAACAATTAACCATTGCAGCTACAACACCTTCATCATCAGACAAGGACACTAACACAAGATCATATATACTGTTATCTGTAGAAGGAAAACACAAGTCCATGTGGTAATGAGCCACAAGTCATTAGATTGGAACCATAAATGATTAATAGGTAAATCAATTGACCACTAGTAGTCATTTGACCACACAGATAAGACATATCATTTAGCTCTTCTAAAATTGGTTCAAAAATGGATTCCAAAAAAATTCCAAAAAAAGGTCACACAAGACCTAACTGAGTAGAAGAAGGAAATAGAAAGTAGAGAAAGGAAAAGGTCAATGGTTATAATAGAAAAGAATGACATGAATTTATCCCTCTTGGGTTAAGCAAGCCAGGCTAAGAGTGATGATTCTCCAGGAGCAACTGATGATACTAGTTAGATATTGTGGGGGCCTCAGTGATCAAGAGATCAACTAGGTAGAGGCTCCAGTCTCCAGAGAAATATTCTAGAGATGTTCATGGAACTCAGGCTTCTGCCAGTCTCACCAATGTTTGTTTTGTGGTTGCATTTGTAAATAATGACTTACATGATGTTCCAAAAACACAATTGAGACCTTCCTTGATTAGTTCCTTCTAGAATTATTCAGGAATATAAATATCCTGTAAAAGAAAAGAAATATTGGTGTCGGATTCTTGATGTCTAGTTTATTGATCATTCAACAGATATGAAAGTTTGCTTAAGTACAGTCAACTGTAGATTTACTAAGGCCCTTTGGCAGAAAATAAAATTGGAAAACCAACCAACTAGCAGGACATGTTCAAATATAGATTTAGACGCTGATCTCACTTAACCCACAGCCACCCCTGCTCGTAAAGCTGAAAATGTCACACCAGTTGGTTGTTTTCCAGGAATTCCCTCTCAGCCCGCAGGCCTTAATAAATCTACAGTTGACTGTGGCTTATCCATCACCCACAACATATGTTTACACCAGGAGCTTCTTACTTCAGTTAGGAAAAAAAATAGTTATGTAAGCATGTCACTAGTTCTGGTCATAATCACTTAACAGTAAACAGAAGATGGGGAGGTACATAAAGGAGAAAATGGATTCATAATATTAAGGACCAGATAGATGAAGTGTAAACAAAAAAGATTCAGATAGTTGCACACAGCAAGGAAGAAAGATTGTGGACAGCTTATTGTGTTTAATATTCAGTCTACTGCTAAATGATCTGGCAGGACAAGACTTCATTTTTCTATTCTTTGAGAGCATGGGATCAACATTATGTGTGTTCCAGCATGAAGTTGTGCAGCATGATCACTGAATGTTGATTTCTTCTGCTGTCTGATTTACAATAAATGCCTTTTATAAGGAAACACATATCCAACAGAAATGTGGAGAATGAACCATAAGATAGAAAGTCAACTAAGAGGATTTGAAGGTTATTGTCTTAAGATTCTAAATATCCGTTGGGATCAGAATGTTATGATCAAAGAAGTCACCAGAAAATCAGGCATTTATAACATCAATCAAAAAATGAGAAGGCGTTTGAAATGGCTATGCCATGGTTTACGAATGAAACAAACCAGGCATTGGCACATAGCATTAACATGGGCACCACCTGGCAAATGAAGAAGCTTCAGACCATTGGGGACATGATGATGAACCATACACAATGAAATGAAAGAGGCTGGCAGGTCTTGGCGAGAGTTGTCCTTGCTTGGTCCGGATTGGATGGAGATCTCTTGTGAGTGCTTTATGATTGGATGGAGATCTCTTGTGAGTGCTCTATGATTGGATGGAGATCTCTTTTGATTGCTTTATGATTGGATGGAGATCTCTTTTGATTGCTTTATGATTGGATGGAGATCTCTTGTGAGTGCTTTATGATTGGATGGAGATCTCTTGTGAGTGCTCTATGATTGGATGGAGATCTCTTGTGAGTGCTTTATGATTGGATGGAGATCTCTTTTGATTGCTTTATGATTGGATGGAGATCTCTTGTGAGTGCCCTCTGCTTCGATCGGAGTTCTGAGGATTAAGAAGATAACATAACATGAGACACCTCCTATATGCAGCACATCTATTTTTTGTTTCATCATTTAATCTATTATCCCTCTGTTTATTTCTCCTTGATTTACATGTCCTAGATGTGGTAGAGTTTATCTTTATTTCATTGTTCATTCGTGCTGTTCTCGTTTTCTTAGGAGGCCCACATCTAGGCCGAAACGTCAGTATTTTGTTGTGTTCCTTTTTTGCAGAGCTGTCACCATATCTTGTAGGAGTGTACGTTACACCCCAATACTTGCTCCAACCTTTGATTAAAATTTGATATCGTTTATGGCATTCTTTTTATATTCTTGTAAATGCAGAAGGTTCATCATGATCAGTTATGTACATAGATTCATACATTACAATGCTATACTATTCTAATCTTCCTCCTTTTTATTTAATTCTTATTTGAAGGCACAGTCCCTAAAGAATAGCCCTTCTGTAAGTTTTGTTCTTTGCTGTGTTTTTTCCAGACCTTTTCAAGTGTAATTCATTTTTTGTGATGTTTTTTTGCAAGATTTCATGTCCACCATTTTCTAGGTTATTGATGAAAAGGTAGATGAGGACATTTTTCAGAAATTGAAAATTAATTTGGTCCACACCTAAAACAATAAAAACAAAGTCGTAAAAGATTCAAGCCTTTAACTACTCCTCTACTCTACTTCACATAGTGGATTATGCTATTTCTCTCTTTTTCACTTGATTTATGTTTTAGGGGACAGTTATGTAGCAATATCAACTTCTGAGGAAGTTATGCATTATCTCATACTTTTAAGATATTAGATTTACATAAAAATTAAATATTTGTCTAAGATTTACAAAGAAAATTGTTTGTCTATGATTTACAAAGAAAATTAATATTTGTCTAAGATTTACAAAGAAAATTGTTTGTTTATGATTTACAAAGAAAATTGTTTGTCTAAGATTTACACACAAAAATTAATTTTTGTCTAAGATTTATAAAGAAAATTAATTTTTGTCTAAGATTTACAAAGAAAATTGTTTGTCTAAGATTTACAAGGAAAATGTATGTTTATCTAAGATTTATAAAGAAAATTGTTTGTCTAAGATTTACAAGGAAAATGTATGTTTATCTAAGATTTATAAAGAAAATTGTTTGTCTAAGATTTTCAAAGAAAATTGTTTGTCTAAGATTTACAAAGAAAGTTAATTTTTGTCTACTTTTCAAGAGTTCTGGGAAAAGCTCTGTCCTTGAAACCCTTGTAGGTCATGATTTTCTGCCAAGAGGCACAGGAATCGTGACCCGAAGACCTCTTGTTCTACAACTCATACACATCTCCAAGAATAAAACAGGGCAGGTTGATGACCGTAAGTGCTTATTAGTTTTTGGATTGCCAAATGAACTCGGCTTTTAGAATTTCATAAGAACACTGTAATGTTGTCGTTTATAAAGATCTAAAAGATGTTATCATGAATGGGGACTGGTTGGTCTCAAGGCAAGATGCCGGCTCTGGAGACAGAGAGATTGTGGGTTCAAATCCCGGTTGGTTGGGATTTTTATTTATGATTTCTCTCTGCGGCAACCACCCCTGGTCTCAGTCGCGAGGCCCGGCTTGAAACGTCAATTATTCATTGACGGAAAAAATATGAGTACTCCGAAGTTGGAGTTATCTGCCTGTGCGGCAAGGGACCCCTGTGCACATGGCTGCCAGGGAAAAATGGATTAACACGCAAAATTCAGTTCCTAGTCTCTAGGGACTTCGTCAAAAGCTGGCGATTGAAAGAAAAAAAAAAAAAAAAAAAAAAGAATGCAACTTGGCATGACAAACATATGATAATACCTTTCATATTTGTCCCTTCTTGTTTATACAATGTGTTATTATTCAATGGGTCTATTCTTGTGTTATGTCAATACATCTAGAGAACGTCACTGCACAAGAATGGGCCAAGTTTCTGCACACCAAAAACAAGATCTACACAGACTTCAAAGAAGTTCGCAAGGAGATTGAAAATGAAACAGACAGAATGTCCGGAACAAACAAGGTACACTTTATTTCTGTGATGATCGTTTCCTGTTTTACTTTTTGCATAAACATCAAGAGATAAGATATTGGGGTCCAGACAAGATGGTGCCAGGTTCAAATCCCACCATAGGCTGTTGAAGTTGTTCATTTTCAATTCTTGATTTCTTTGTTCCTTTGCTTCGTCTAGCCTTTTTAGAAAACAGCAAAAAACAGGTCTCACACTGCACATGTTAAAGAGTTCTTGACAGTTGGAAATAAAAAAAGCGTTGGCCAAAAATGGCCACTGTCCAAATAAAATTGATGGGAGAAAAAAACCCACCTAAATGTCAAAAGTCTTGTCTTGATCATAAAGAATGAGTGTACCTTTGATGCTTGAGAATACTTACCTGTCTCACACTGCTCATGTAAAAGAGTTCTTGACAGTTGGAAATAAGAAAGTATTGGCCAAAAATGGCCACTGTCCAAATAAAATGTATGGGAGAAAAAATCCACCCAAAATGTCAAGTCTTGATCATAAAGAATGAATGTATCTCTGCAGCTTGAGAATATCTAGATGTAAGGTGAAGGACACCAGAACATACAGCTGGCTGCTGGTGTGACAAATATAGATAAATGATAGTCACACAAAATTCACTCCCTCAAGACATCACTAAGGATATAAAGCTGACATATGCAAACAACAATATTCTTATTGGAGGATGGGACGCTGGAGAGACCGGGTCATTTTATTACGTGGTGGTTGCTACACAAGGGCATGTGATTCTCAGTCCTCTAGGAAATTATCTTGGCATACCCTAGAAAATGAGATATATGTGCTATGAATATTTTTTTTGTTTTAAAATATTCTTATTTCACTTTTATGTAGCCACAACATTTTCACTCTTTTTAAATGTTGGAAGGGTTCTGTGGTAGAGCAGTGGTTGGTGAACTGGCTAGCAGAAGATAAAAGGGGTGGATCAATCCAGACTAGTATCCTCTAAGCTCAACCATCTCTAAACAAGTGTCAGACATTTTTCTGGAAAATAAATACTGGAAGAACATCCATCATGTCCTCAGGGTTGATACAAGAAAATACTGGAAGAACATCCATCATGGTCCTCAGGGTTGATACAAGAAAATACTGGAAGAACATCCATCATGGTCCTCAGGGTTGATACAAGAAAATACTGGAAGAACATCCATCATGTCCTCAGGGTTGATACAAGAAAATACTGGAAGAACATCCATCATGGTCCTCAGGGTTGATACAAGATAATAATATGCCATCATTTTGTTGTAACACCTGGCAGTAAAAGAAAACAAAGAAGACCTAAATAAACTCCACATAATACAATGAAAGAGAAGGCTTATGTAGAACATAAGACCAAGCAGTGAATTATCACACATGGAGAATTATGATTTCTACCTATTGAGTTGTCTTTTTTTCCCAAGAGGAACCAACAGATTAATATAATTATTCGTTATGGAAGGCCCCGGTATCACTGCAAATGAATTAAAATCCATAATTGCTTAACTGCCCGTGCCAGTGAAATCATCTGAACCAACATCTCATCTCCCAAATAAAGAAAGGCAGATGCAGTCCTCACCATAGCAGTCTCAGCACATGGCAAAAGACATAAGGCGAAACTGCACAGAAAGCGAACACAGCCATCCGTTCCCCATCATACGACTCCATTACTCATCGAAACACAGCTCACCGTGTGCACAGAGTACTCAACTCAGTAGCTCCAGCAGCAAGCCGGACCTGGAGCATTAAAAAACTGCAATAAGGAATACCTTTCAGACACAGCCTTTAACAGTTCCTGCCGCCTATCTGCCATATTGAATGGTATTCCCAGATTAATATGATACATCAAATAAAATGTCAGATCTACAAAGACATCAAAGTAAATGACACATCTTCTCAGCCTTCCCAGTCATGCATAGAACTGGAGTCTCAGAACAGCTTCATCATCATCACATGCTATGTTTTCCTCTGCTTTTCTTTCAGTTTCCTATTTTCACTAGATTACACAAAGAGAACTTGCCATTTAAGGTTTTACTCCGTGTTTGAGCTCTTGGTGCTCATGATGCAAGCTCTTTAGTTCTTCCATTGCCACAGAGTAAGCAAGGCAG
The DNA here is from genome assembly GCA_032433765.1 of Megaustenia siamemsis. NCBI lineage: Eukaryota > Metazoa > Mollusca > Gastropoda > Stylommatophora > Ariophantidae > Megaustenia > Megaustenia siamemsis. The sequence continues at coordinate 87,690,286 of JAVIAB010000125.1, read as the reverse complement.
TAGATCCACATGATTTATCTCAGGTGTTTAAATATTATATTGTATATTTCTTGTCAAGCAAAGAAATTAGAATCAGACTGGCTAAAGCAGCAATGTCTTTCAGAAGCCTTGAAAAGTTGTGGAAATCAAAACTCATTAGCACAAACACAAAACTTAGGCTATTCAAATCAAATGTACTATCAACCCTTACGTATGCGTCTGAAAGCTGGAAAACAACAAGAGATATAGAAACAAAGTTGAACGCATTCGAAAATAAATGTCTAAGGAAAATACTTGGTATAGAATGGAACGAATTCAAAACAAACGAGGAAATTAGAGAAATCGCCAATCAACCACTAATATCTTCAGTAATAAAGAAAAGACGATGGTCATACGTTGGACATGTGATGAGAAGAGATAATAATCGAATAGCAAAGCAAGCCCTCATATGGGAAACAACAGGTAAAAGAAAAAGAGGAAGACCCAGGGAGACACTGAGAAGAACATTGATGAGAGAGGCAAGAGCAGCAGGAATCGGCTCCCTCAATGAGATAGAACTGCTTGCACAGAACAGAGACAGATGGCGAGATTTAATAAAATATCTTTAAAAGAAAACTGCTAGAACAAAAATTCATATAGGAGAAGGTGTATCTTGGTCTACGCCCTATGGGCCGGTTACGGCTCGAAAGGTCAATAGATATTTCTTGTGTAAACATTGCAAAAAAAATATAGAAAATCTAGGAAAAAAGAAGGAATGAAAAGAGAAACACAATTGTTAATGTTTTTCCAAAATCCATAAAAAGAGATAATGCTATGTGCATGTATGTGTGAAGAAAACATTAAAATGTTTAGGGAAGAAATGTTTGTCACTTTATTGCCTAATGGAGTGGGTTTGTTAACTTTAAAATTCACATTAAATGTGCCCCTAGATCAACCTGTTATTGCAGTCTAACATTATCTCAAGCCACAGGTCCAGGTCATTCCCTCTCACTCTGTTTATGATTGCCAGGTTTTTTCCCAATTATTTTACAAATTAAGTAAATTAACCACTTATTTGTTTTCAATTTACTTTCAGGGCATCTGTACAGAGCCAATTGTACTGAAGATCTATTCTCACCTGGTTGTGAATTTGACTCTCGTAGACCTTCCTGGCTTAACTAAGGTCCCAGTTGGTGACCAGCCTGCAGATATTGAGACTCAGATTCGAGACTTGTGCATTCACTACATCTCCAACCCAAATTCAGTCATTCTTGCAGTCACTGCTGCCAACACTGACTTTGCTACCTCTGAGGGGATTAAGTTGGCAAGGGAATATGATTCTGATGGTACTGTCTTTTTATTTGATTGCATTCAATGTTTTACATATTGGAGTTAATGGAAGTTGAATTTCATTCCTTACACTCATGTATCCAATATATGGCCAGAGGAATAGAGAAAGATAAAAAAAACAACCCTGTGTAGAACTACATAAAAAGGTCTATCATGAGTTTGAAAATATGTATGATCTGTGGGAATTAGGGGTAGTACAGTGACTATGGAAGTGATCATTGGCGTCTGACTTATGTGTAATGTTTGACTTTAGAGAGGCAAAACACAATGCGATGGGGCAGCGAAGAACACTGCACTACGGATGCTAGCATTGTGAATATAAGGTGCTTACTGTCACAGTTCCTGATGGCAAGAGTCTTGCACGTCTCAAAGGCAGTTCAAATGTTGATAATACAGGCCAAAAGGGTAATGATACAAGTGGCAAATGTTGAAGTGATAAAGGGATAATGAAACAAGTGGCAAATCTTGAAGTGATAAAGGGATAATGAAACAAGTGGCAAATGTTGAAGCGATAAAGGGATAATGAAACAAGTGGAAAATGTTGAAGTGATAAAGGGATAAGGAAACAAGTGGCAAATATTGGAGTGATAGAGGGATAATGTAACAAGTGGCAAATATTGGAGTGATAGAGGGATAATGTAACAAGTGGCAAATGTTGAAGTGATAAAGGGATAATGAAACAAGTGGCAATATTAAAGTGATAGTAAAAAATGAAAGAATGTTTATCCCCAAAGAGGTGGAAAGCAATCAGAAAATTGGCACTTCTGGGACTGATGTAGTGAATGTACCTACCTTCAAGTTAAACAAGGGCCTAAGAGGACTTTCTGAGAACAGAATGATATGGTTCTATTGTTTGCAAGGGGGGGCCCTCGGTAGCCTGGTTGGGAAAATCACCAGACTAAGCTACTGACGCTCAGACAACCCGTATTCGATTTCTGCTGGAAGCAGTGTGAGTTGTGCTCATAGTTGGGGAAAAAAAATACCCCTGTGGTCGACCCAGCTGCTGGCAGAAATGGGTACCAGGGTAGTACTCTGAGAAGGTGAGGAATGCCGCCTCACATCATGAGTTTTGATGCTTGAAGCGACACTATCCAGAAGTCTCCGAACACTTCTGGATAGGTTTCAGGGATAGAATCATGCAGAGTTGAGTGGAGCTTACTTCTGCACTTAAACTGGTTTCTGTGATGACGTTTCTGAAACTTTTGCTATGTTTAGATTTAAATACACATGCATATATAGGTCTTGATACTTTTGTGTGTGATTGTACTGTTATGGCCACGCTTAGGTTCATGGCAAATTGATAGGGTGATCCCAGACAGCTGAGACTGAAAATAAATAGAGATAAGATCAAAATTATGAGAATTAACCATAGATTACGAGACCATAGTAAAATTTACTGCATCAAAAGACAAATTCCTCAAAATTTGGCATTTTTCTGTATTCAAACATTACCCCCCTCCATGTACCTAATTACCACCTTCTGTTAACCTCTGAGTGTTTAATTTGTTCGCATTGCAATTGGAATTTTTAGAAAATAATTTTTTTTTTTTTTTAAAGAAATATGGTCTTGTAAGTGGGAGAATTACAGATAGGTCTTATATTCTAAGGTTAATGCAGTTGGCAATAACCAAATAATAGGAGAAATACCTCTACTAGATGTACAATCTTATAGGTATCTGGGCAGTAATATAAACAAGGAAGTATGAACAGAGAATGATAGGATACAAAAAGCAATAGGAGCCTTCACTGAACTAGGAAACATGGTAATCCAAAGAAATTAGGTTTATAAATAACAATTTCAGCTCCAATGTTAAGTCAATCCTATTATATGGCTGTGAAACATGGAGAACAAAAAAATGACAATCATAAAGATACAGACCTTCATTAATGGATGTTTACACAGAATAAAAGGATGGAAATAGCAGGACAAAAACACTAACATAAAATTATGGAAAAGTACCAGTCAAATACCAGTGGACAAAGAAATACAATAAAGATTATGACGTTGGATAGGACACACACTGCGGAAGTCAACTGAGAGTATTACACAACATGCCCTTTTTTTTTATCCCCAGGATAAGAGACAAAGAGGAAGACCAAAATATTCTTGGAGAAGACAGATGGAAGCAGAGATGAAGATGATTGGGAAGACATGGAATGATTTTTTAAAAAATGGCAAGAAATATGCTGGCCTGGAAAGTGTTTGTTGAAGACCTATGCTCCACAGGGAGCTGAAAGGAAGAAGAAAAAAGGTGATCCTAGGGGCTCCAGTAATAAGAACAACAGGCGTGCGTAAGATGATGGTCCTCTGGTTTTATTTTGTAATAAGTCACAGCAAATGATCAGGAAGTAAAAGAGAGATTAATAATTCAGATTATAACATTGAGCAAGTAGAAATAATGATCTGTAAAAGTTATCTTAGTGTGTGCACAATCAGTGAGCTATTGTAACCATCAGCTTACATATACTTTGTTTGTCATCAGCTGAAAATAACTAAGAACCTTGCTTGCAGGATATATTTGTTAATTAGATATTAATTGTTAAGGAAAGTGTTATTTGTTGAGTGTTTGACTCTTGATTGAGAAGTCTGGTGACTTACGCTGTTTTGTTATATTTTGTGTTTGGTAAAGGCTACATTTGCAATGAGAGCTGAGACATCTTTTGTTCTGGTTAAGGCTACATTTATAATGAGAGCTGAGATGTCTTTTGTTCTGGTAAAGGCTACATTTATAATGAGAGCTAAGATTTCTTTTGTTCTGGTAAAGGCTACATTTATAATGAGAGCTGAGATGTCTTTTGGTCTGGTAAAGGCTACATTTATAATGAGAGCTGAGGTGTCTTTTGTTCTTCAGGTCGTCGAACTCTCGCCGTGATCACAAAGCTGGATCTCATGGATGCAGGAACAGATGCCATGGATGTCTTGTGCGGTCGTGTGATCCCGGTGAAGCTAGGCATTATTGGAGTAGTCAATCGCAGTCAAGCTGACATCAACAACCAAAAGGTGGGGGTGCTGTTGTTAACTGATTCTCGACTTTTCTATGATCTTCATGCCTCCTCTCTTTCCTTTAACTGCTTTTTTCTTTGTGAATAGCTGGTAGTAACTATAGATTGATTATATCTATCTGTTTGTCTGTCTTTCTGTCTAAGTGAAGCTATTGTGGCATTAACTAGTGTGCTCAATACTGATCAGAAGGGTTTTCATATTCTGATGTGGAGAATTTATGTTTGGGCAGATACGGCTTCAGGGATAACCTTGCCTTTGAAAATAGGTGCCTGAGATTAATTTATGGGAAAGTAGAGTAGTCTGACATAACACCCCCATAGATCACATCACCCATAAAATTTTCAGTTGATCAAATATGGACACTAATGTCATGTTTCCAATGCACTTTAAAGTTTGATGGGAGTCCTTAATTTTTGTTTATGTTAAGTGATGATATTTGTACTTTCTGTCCAGTGTGAGATATAAAGGTATTTGATCTCATCTTATGGGATGTGTTTCTTATCCACTAATAAAGTTAGAGGTAATCCATTTAATGTTATAAAATATTGTCTACTGAAAAGTATAAATGGTAATTGATTTCATCTTATAGAATGTAATTCTTGTAGCCCAAAGAATATTAAAGATTCATTTCAGCTTATGAATTATATTTCTATCCATAAATACATCAATGCTAGTAGGTCAGGTCAGGTTCGATCCTGACTGTCGGCTTCCAGGTTCACCCAGGTACCATATTTTTTCTGGGAAAGTAAAGTGGCATGGGCGTAATACCGACCACATTACCCCAAAAATAATGTGCTGAAGGACTGTAAAAATTATGGTCATAAACACCATATTCCCTATATGCCACATGGAGATGATTGTTGCTGGTCTTAGTATGATTGCTGAAAATTCTGAAGCAGTTATATTTGTATTACATAACCAGTGGTTGACCAAATATTTTGATGAGTATTTTTGTTGCCAACAAGCTGTTGTATTCATTGTTCTGTGTTTACGTTCTATTGACAGGAGCTGTCAGAATCTCTCAAAGATGAAGCTTCATTTCTACAGAAGAAATATCCATCCATTGCCAACAGGAATGGGACACCTTACCTTTCCAAAACATTAAACAGAGTGAGTTACATTATCTTCCTGCTTCAGTTCTTAGATCATATCAGCTGTTGGTCTATTCCTGCTTCAGTTCTTAGATCATACCAGCTGTTGTTTTAGGTATAAGTAATTGAGTGAAGTTATTAATGTTTGAAGATTTTACCAGTAAATTAATAAGCCAAGCCATCTGTCTTTATTTGTCTTTTCTACATTTTTTAGTTCACCTTAGTCTTTGCTAAATTGTCCTGTCCATTTTTATTTTAAACTCAAATTTATTTGCTAGTATCTAGTTTATCTGCTTTGTCTTTGTGTTTCTTTGCTAAATTGTCTATAGATCAACTGTTTTGTCTATGTGTTTGCTAAATTAATTTCTTTTTCATTCTCTCTCTGATTAAAAGCATGACAGTTCATGTCTTAATCTTGTCTAAGGACATTGTTACAGAAATGTAGAACTGAAAAAAAGCTAGGAATAACACCCACCATAGAACATATAAAGAAACAACAGATAAAATGGTTTGGCCATGTGACAAGGCAGAGTGATCACAACACAACGAGCTTTCAATAAACATTGTGAGAACACAAGTACCCAACGATTGACCAAAAAAAAATATGAATTGATGGAATATTAGAAGCACTAAAAAACATAACAGCAGCAGAAGCGAACAGAATAGCAAAAGACAGCAAATTATACCTCCCCATGACGTTGAAAGGTAAATGAGGAAGGGAAGAAGAAGAAGGACATTATCAAATTTCTTCTGGAGGCTGGGTAGTCTAGCGGTACAACGTTGGCCTCAGAACAGGAAGGACCCAGTTCAAAGCCCACAAGAAACAGTGGTAATTGTTCAAAAATAGCAAAAATGAATCTGTGGTTTCTTTATAACGTTACCCTCCCTGATCTCTTGGATAATGAAATCTGATGTCTAGATCTCTTGGATAACAGCAATAAACAGGAAGTCCTGTGTGCACTCACGCACGTTAAAGATCCATTAGCAGTTAAAAGAGTAGGCCACAAATATGGCTGCTGGCAGGGCACAATGGTAAGCAGAAAAACCTACCCACACTGTGGACCCCAGGCCGTGCTATGGAGTTCATGCACTTGGGTCAGCATTCTCCTCTGATTTTCTCAAGATTCTTGAAGGGGATATCAGAGCACCTGTGGAGCCATCTGGTGTGCAGTGATGATGATCCTAGCAACAAACAGATCTCTTCTTCGTTTTGAGTTAAATTTTTTGGGCTAAACTTGGAACATTTTCTGGAGTCAGATTGTGTTTATTAAAAAAAAAAAACCAGAAAAATTTTCTTAATTTTCCAAGTTCTACTAGATTCATCATCATCATTATGTGCCATTCCAGTTTGCACAGGTGATCATGTCCTTCCACAATCTTCTATCCACAGTGCATCATATCAATTCTGTTGTTGACTGTTTTACATGCTACAACACCAACCTGTCTAGTATTTTCTCTCGCCATCCATGATCTCTCTTTCCCTGTATTTTGCTAGTTGTAACCAAGTATTCCAACTTTCCTCTTCTCATGATGTGCCCAAAAAATGTTGATTGTTTCTTTCTGGTGTTTCTTAGGAGCTCCCTTTTTGTGTTGGCCTCTTTGAGAATTTCCTTGTTCGTCTTTTTAGCTGCCGAGGGAACTTTCAACATTCTTGTGAGAAATCCCATCTATACTAGATTAGAGTAACCTAAATATGATGTCATGTCTGGATATCATGAATGTGTCAGGTTAACTAGGCTTCTTATGATATGTAAATATTTTAGTATTCATTGAGTAGCCTACTTGAATGAATCCTTACCAATCACCATCAAGGGCGTTCTTCTTGAGAATGCATGGAAAAAGACCAAGAGGAAAACCCTGAAAAAGATGGATAGATGCCGTGGCAGAGGCATGTAACAACAAAGAAAAATCACTAATTCAGACAATTCGAGCAGCACAAGAATGACAAATGATATAAACCACACCTTTTAGGTATCAGTGAAAGAGAAAAGAAGAAGAAGAAGATTGAGTACTTGTGTACTGATTTTTTTACTTTAAGTGTAAGCTGAATATTTTTTTTTCGTCTTGTAGTGAACAATAAATTAGGTGCAGACCTTGTTAACAAAAATTACCTCCTTCAAACTACAAATTCTTGACATCTGCTTTTGGCATTACTTCTGGTGATCCCTGAGTGTTTGATTTGTTTCCTTTGATGTTGGATTTCTCCTCTCTCTCTCTCTCCTCTCCCCCGCCCATATGCTTTTGTTTCACAGGATAGACAGTGAACAGCGCTTTGAGGAAGTCAAATATGCAGGCTGAACTGATTCCAGACTGCTGCCGTTTGAATAGACAAATGTAACATCTCTGGTAGGTGGGGGGTTGTCATGGTAGGATTTTAGGCTTAAAATTGACTGTAAGCTGGAAAATGATGACCACATCCTATCCCAGTGTCTCGTCTTTGGTAAACACACAGCTGTGTAGCAAAAGTTCAAAGAAAATACTAATTTTGGAACTCCAAATGTAACATTTAATTGGTAGTAATTTTTACACTGTTATTGTGAAAACCAATTCTGACCTATGGGAGCGAATCATGGACAGTAGACAAACAAATGAAAAGACGATTAGAGGCCACAGAGATGGGATTTCTCAGAATGTTGAAAGTTCCCTGAACAGCTAAAAAGACCAATAAGGAAGTTCTCAAAGAGGCAACACAAAAAGGGAACTCTTAAAAAACATCAGAAAGAAGCAATCAACATTTTTTGGGCACATCATGAGAAGAGGAAAGTTGGAATACTTGGTTACAACTGGCAAAATAAAAGGAAAGAGAGATCGCGGACGATAAAGAGAGAAAATACTGGATAGCTTGGTGTCATGGCATGGAAAACAGTCGACAACAGAACTGATACGTTGCACTGTAGATAGAAGATTGTGGAGGGACATGATCGCCTACGCTAACTGGTATGGCACATGATGATGATTGTGAAAACATGACCCACAGATAGGAATTGTAATCTAGGGTTAAATGAAGTGCAAAAGATGCTAAAAGAGAATTTTAAAATGTTAACATGTGAGTACAAAGATTGTTATATAGAAACAAATGTATTTAAATTTAACATAAATAATACTTACATGGCTGCATGTTATTTTAAGATCCAATTTTACTGATTTTTTTCTCCCTTCATGGCAGCTGCTTATGCACCACATCCGAGATTGTTTGCCAGAGCTAAAGACCAGAGTTAATGTTCTCATCGCTCAGTTCCAGTCCCTTATGAACTCTTTTGGTGAACCAATCAATGATAAGGTAACAACATATTTTGTACATTTATCCATTGTCAGTAAATCAAAGGTAATTTTAGTAAAATTCAGCACATTAAAGGTAGAGTGGACAGTATTACACAAGGTCACCTTGTTTTCTCAGAGAAAATCTTCTCTAGTACCAATTTTCAGGGACTGGACAAACTCCAAAGATGTGTTGGTGAGAAATGTCCAGATGATGGAATACACCAGTTCTGAGTTCAAAGAATTCAATTGGAGTAGTTTGGACATACAACATGACTGCCAACAGTGAAATAGTTAATACATACAACATGACTACCAACAGTGAAATAGTTAATACATACAACATGACTGCCAACAGTAAAGTAGTTAATACATACAACAGGACTGCCAACAGTGAAATAGTTAATACATACAACATGACTGCCAACAGTGAAGTAGTTTGGACATACAACATGACTACCAACAGTGAAATAGTTCATACATACAACATGACTGCCAACAGTGAAATAGTTAATACATGCAACATGACTGCCAACAGTGAAATAGTTAATACATGCAACATGACTGCGAACAATGAAATAGTTAATACATACAACATGACTGCCAACAGTGAAGTAGTTTGGACATACAGCATGACTACCAACAGTGAAATAATTAATACATACAACATGACTGCCAACAGTGAAGTAGTTAATACATACAACATGACTGCCAACAGTGAAATAGTTAATACATACAACATGACTGCGAACAATGAAATAGTTAATACATACAACATGACTGTCAACAGTGAAATAGTTAATACATACAACATGACTGCCAACAGTGAAATAGTTAATACACACAACATGATTGCCAACAGTGAAATAGTTAATACACACAACATGATTGCCAACAAATAGCTTCCCACAACAAGCTCCAACTGTTAGATGCAACAGGAACAGAAGTGAAGGAAGATAACTCAAAAATTGGATTTGCAAAATTGTAAACACTCACAAATTAGATTTGCAATATTGTAAACACTCACAAATTGGATTTGCAAAATTGTAAACGCTACAATAAATTACAATGTGTGAAACAACCTGCTTGGTTCTGTAACAAAAATTATGTTTTCCCTTGACTCTGTGAGAAAATTATAAAAACAAAACAGGCTTCTTGTGGTAAGATATTGCAAACAAAGTCATGTAATTATGATAATTTTTCACGAGGCATTAATTGTGTATATGTCAAATTGTTAATCATTACTTAGAATTCATCAGTGGTGGATAAGATTGTTGAATTCTGGTTGATTTTTATTTTGAGTGATACACTCACTCAGTGAATGTGGAGTTGCAACACTCTCAACATCATGAATGTGGAGTCATGATATCATCAAATGCCACAAATTTGGAGTCATGATCTCATCTACCAAACTATGTGGAGTCAGTTTAAAAATGGACATCATTTTAAAAAATCCAGCATAATAAAGTGACACTAAAATGATCACTTTGGTGGCACGCACGGTTTCTGTTTTTGAGATTGTGGTTCTGCCCTATGTGCCGTCTTCAGCTCGAAAGGACAATAGATAGATAGAAAATGATCACTTTAATGAAATATTCACATAACTAATTATATGTAAAATGTACGCATATTACAGAGTCAGCTGTTGCTGCAGATTATCACACGGTTTGCCACAGCCTACTGTAGCACCATTGAAGGGACATCCAAAAACATAGAAACAACTGAACTGTGAGTTTCCACCTGTTGATAATAGCTCGGTACACATTTACTATTTATTGACTGGAATTTTCTGTACCTGGCAACAATTTCACTCTCATTTATGTAGCAAGTACTGTAATTCATTTGATTATTCCATCTTACTTTCGTTTATGACATATTTAGAGAACTATTAGGTGCATTCCTCCACTCTTCGACCTGAGATGAAAATTAAATGAATGACCACATGGGCAAAGATCATTATCCCCAGTCAGGGTTTCTGAAACAAGCAGTCTAAGTCTATTATGTCTAGATCATAATTTGTTTGGCTTTTTTTTGCTATGATTGTTGTCATATCTATGTCAATTTGGGTGGGAGAATTTCCAATTCTCTGGGTAAAAAATTAGTGAGAATCGAGATGTGCCTAAAAATATAATTATTTATTACAAGTAACAAGAGGAAACAATTATTTGTTTAATGTTGGAGATCTATTGCAAGTGACTTTCAACGTTGAGAGTTGACTTAGGTGATTGACGGCCATGGAGGTGGGAGAAACAGCATTCAATTTGTCATTTGTTAACACAATTGTGTCAGTTCATCATCATCATCATTGAGTGCTGTCTCCACATCGAAGGTTGGCTACCATGGAAAGTTGTTCCGCTGTCTTTTGCAATGATGGTGCAGGTTGCCATAGGCTGACTTGTCCATCTTTTGATGTTACTCATCCTTGTTAGTCTTGGTCTGCCTCTACCTCTTTTACCTTGTATTTTCCCTTCCAAGTTTATCTCATTTGCCTTGTTTGAATTATGTTTAGTAGTTCTCTTTTCATTTTTAGTTGTTTTAAGACTTCATTTGTTTTCTTTTCTTTCCATCCAATTCTTCCTATTCTTCTATAAATCCACACTTCAAAAGCTTCAATTTTCTGTTCTGTTTTCTTGTCTAATGTCCATGTTTCTGCACCATGCAGGAATGTTGATAAGATATAACATTTTGCTATTCCTAGCTTTAGCCCTGGTGTTATTTGTTTTGATGTTAGTATATTTTTCATGGCATTAAATTTACTTTTTGCCATTCCTAATCTTTTGTTTATTTCAGTTTTACATTTTCCATCACTGGTTATAGTATGTCCTAGGTAGCTGTAACTCTGAACTGTCTCCAGGTCTATTTCTTCAACTTGGATATCCACTTGTAGGTCTTGTGTATTATCTTTGTTTATGATCATAGTTTTAGTCTTTTTTTTATATTTATATCTAATCCATATTTTGTGTTTGTCATGTTTATTTCATTAAGTAATTGTTGTAGATCTTTAGGATTTTCTGCTAGTAATACAGTGTCACCAGCATATCTTAGGCTATTGATTATCTTTCCATTCTTTAGGCCTGGCATCAGTTCATGGTAATATGTAATTGCAAGTAATTTTTTGGTAGAACCTTCGGAACACTTAAGTTAGATTTACTATGTTTTGGTATTTAACTTGGTGAAAAACCTTTCCTATTAAATGTGTTATTTTGCTCATTATTGTAAGTGTGTTATTAATTCTGTATGTGTACATTTATTCCCCATAATGTCTATCTGCAGATGTGGTGGTGCACGCATTTGTTATATTTTTCATGAAACTTTTGGTCGAACTTTGGAGTCTGTGGATCCTCTCGGTGGATTAAATACAAGAGATATCCTCACAGCTATCAGGAATGCAACGGTCAGTAATCACTTATTTGATCATTGTTAAAAGTTCACCCTCCACTTCTTTCAAATTTTATTTTTTAAAAACCTCCATAGCCCATAAGTACGCTATGGATTGGATAATTTTTTAACAGATTATGAGAAATAATGCATTATTTACAAGAGATATGAATGCACTATTATATGGATCTGAAATAATTATATGTACATTTATATGCCTTTTTATTTCAAAATTATATGTTGTTTTATTAAAATTTTAGAAGGCTTAAATGTTGACAGCAAAGATCTAAGAATAATAAAGAACATGTACTGGCAACAAACAGTGGCCATAAGAACAGGAAATCAATTGGGAAAGTTTCAACAAATAAAACAGGGTGTTAGACAAGGTTGTGTTCTGTCAACAGATTTATTTAATATGTATAATGAGATTATTTTAAGATCCATAAGGGGCATGCCTGGAATAACAAATTGGAGATCATAATGTAAATAATCTAAGGTATGCTGATGGTACTGTCTTAATCGCTAAGAGTGAAAATGAGTTACAATAAATGTTAGACATTATAGTGAAAGGAAGCAAAAATAAAGGACTCAGCCTTAATAGTTAAAAGACAGTAGTAAGTGTAGCAAGAAAGAAAAAAAGACATCACCACAATGCACAATAAAGACAAGTGGAACAATGTTAAAACAGTTATATGAATTTAAATATCTGGGAACAATGTTAACCTTAGACAGTAGATGTACAAGAGAGGTGAGATGCAGAATAGCTCAGGCAAAAGCAGCTTTGCAAAAAATGAGGAAGATACTGTGCAATCCATTTTTGATAATAGAAACAAGAAAAAAGAGTTCTTAAATGTTATGTAGAGCCAGTCTTAACATGGATGTGAATCATGGACAATAGGACAACAGACAAGAAAATCACTTGAGTCTGTAGAAATGTGGTTTTACAAAAAAAATGTTGAGGATAACATGGACAGCTAAGAAAAGTAATGAAAACAACTGAAAGAGGTCAAAGCAAAAAGAGAGCTAATTTCAAATATTAGGAAGAATCATCATTTTTTGGTCATGTAATGAGAAGAGAACAGCTGGAATATATTGTGACAACTTGGAAAATTGAGGGACAAACAGATAGAGGGAGGCTAAGCAAAAAGATACAGACAGCTTAAGAGAATGAAATAGGTCTACAACAGAAATGATAAATAACTGTTGAGATCAAAAGTTGTGGAGAGACATGATCACTTACGCCAGCATCATCATCATCAAGTACCTGGCCTATTGACGTAGGTGATCATGTCTCTCCACATCTTTCGATCTTGGCAGCTATTTATCATTTCTGTTGTTGACCTTCTGCCAAGCCATTCTCTTAAGCTGTCTGTTATTTTTTCTCTTTGCTTCCCTCTATCTCTTTGTCCCTCAATTTTTCCAGTTGTTACAATATATTCCAGTTGTTCTCTTCTCATTACATGGCCAAAAATGATGATTTACGCCAGCATACATGGAACATAATGATGGTTGCTGACAAAAACCAGAAAATAGTGAAGGTTCTGAAGAAAATGTAATCATTCTTAAAAAAAATGCCATGAACCTTAGCAGGCTTGTTTGTGTACTCTGTTCTGTTCACACGAACCAAAGCTGATAATTTGCCTAGCCTCAGGTGAACATTTTGTAGGGATGACGGACATGCTCAATTGTGGCATCTAGAAAGCTCTCACAACATATTGCCATCAATGAAGACATATTCTGAAACAGTCAATCTGTCTGCTTGACAGAGCACTTGTAGATTTGTCTGGACTAATGTGGTACCTCTCTCTCACAACATTGACACTTGAAAGAATGAACTATAATTGTGTTTTGTGTGTGTGTGGTACTCTGTCACAGAGTTCTGCATGATATTTGTCAGATGGAAGCATCAGGTAGCTTTGTCAGTGCTGTTTTAGATCTCACATGTTCTCCTGGTTCTTTTTGGGCTGTCTTGTGTCAGTCTATTGTAATTATATCTCACACGTTCTCCTGGTTCTTTTTGGGTTGTCTTCTTTCAGTCTACTGTAGTTATATCTCACACATTGTCCTGGTTCTTTTTTGGGTTGTCTTGTGTCAGTCTATTGTAGTTATATCTCACACTTTCTTCTGGTTCTTTTTGGTTGTCTTATGTCAGTCTATTGTAGTTTTATATCTCACACATTCTCCTGGTTCTTTTTTGGGTTGTCTTGTGTCAGTCTATTGTAGTTATATCTTACACATTCTCCTGGTTCTTTTTGGGTTGTCTTATGTCAGTCTATTGTAGTTATATCTCACACATTCTCCTGGTTCTTTTTTGGTTGTCTTGTGTCAGTCTATTGTAGTTATATCTTACACATTCTCTTGGTTCTTTATTGGGTTGTCTTGTGTCAGTCTATTGTAGTTATATCTCACACATTCTCCTGGTTCTTTTTTGGGTTGTCTTGTGTCAGTCTATTGTAGTAATATCTCACACTTTCTTCTGGTTTTTATTGTGTTGTTTTGTGTCAGTCTATTGTAGTTATATCTCACACTTTCTTCTGGTTTTTATTGTGTTGTCTTGTGTCAGTCTATTGTAGTTAGATCTCACACTTTCTTCTGGTTTTTATTGAGTTGTCTTGTGTCAGTCTATTGTTGTTATATCTCACACTTTCTTCTGGTTTTTATTGAGTTGTCTTGTGTCAGTCTATTGTAGTTAGATCTCACATTTTCTCCTGGTTTTTATTGTAGGGTCCAAGACCAGCTCTGTTTGTGCCAGAGATTTCCTTTGAGCTGTTGGTGAAGAGACAGATTCGGAGGTTAGAGGAGCCAAGTTTGAGGTGTGTGGAGCTGGTCCATGAGGAGATGCAGAGAATGATTCAGCATTGTGGTACACAGGTAATATGTTGGTGGGTTGTAGCTATGATAGAGGGTTGGTGTGGCATGGATAGAGGGTTGGTGTGGCTGGGATAGATGGTTGGTGTGGTTGGGAGCATGAAGGTTGTGTGACTGAGTTAATGTATGTGACATAAAAGATTTGCTCACATCTAAGTAAATAACACAGAACCTAAGAGAGAGTAATCAAGTGGTACAATATCTTTTCAATATCTCCATATGATGCAGAAACAGTTATACTAAATAAGAAAACAGAGAAGAAACCCTTCAAATGTTGATTTATAGAAGAATTGGGTGGATGGAGAGAAAAAAGACAAATAATGAAATTTTAAAATAGGTGAGAATGAAGGAGAAACTACAACACACCAAAGATAACACAATTCTAACAAGACAAATGAAATGTTCAAGGCATGTAAAGAAACACAATAACTTCCTGAAAGTCATCTTGGAAGGGGAGACTATGCTAAAGTGAATTGACAACATTAAGAGATGGACAGGATAACCTATAACAGTGTGAACCTTTAAAGCAAAAGTCAGGGTAGAATGGTAGCCAACCTTTGATGCAGTGATGGCACAAGATAATGATAATGAAGATATATCTTCCCTGCCAACCCAAAACTTTTGGTTTTAAAATGTGTAAAAATAGTTTAACCCTTAATTACGATACCTATCTGTGGCTGACATGTTTACGATACCGTAGTAAAAATTACTACCACTTAAATGTAACATCAGGAGCTCTAAAAATAGTGTT
The DNA here is from genome assembly GCA_032433765.1 of Megaustenia siamemsis. Classification (NCBI taxonomy): domain Eukaryota; kingdom Metazoa; phylum Mollusca; class Gastropoda; order Stylommatophora; family Ariophantidae; genus Megaustenia; species Megaustenia siamemsis. The sequence goes on along the minus strand of JAVIAB010000125.1, from coordinate 87,674,628 downwards.
TTATTTGAACTTTTTGACATACAGCTTTGTGTTTACATAGGACATACACTGATTTCAACTCAGATTTCCTGTCTCATGTTGATTTACGACCCAAATTTGACCACAAGGGTTGGTTGGACGTGTTACAATGCCTATCTGTACGTAGTCTGTCAGTATGTTCAGCTACCTCCAAGCGTTATTTTTTGCATTTCCCAAGTCAACAAAGAGTTGTTTCATGATGGTCAATCTCTCTGGTCACAGAAAAAAATCTTTAAAAATAAAAGTATTTCAAATTTCTTGAAATTTGGCAAATTAAAAAAAAAAATTATATGAGATAGTGTCTCACGAAATCAGGAAAAAAAATCCAATAACAATGGGAATATCAAACACTCGGGGGTTACCAGAAGCAGTAATTAGGGAGGTAAATAGAATTTTTTTGGGGGAGAGATGTTTGAATGCAACAAAATGTAAAATTTTGAAGAATTTGTTTTTGATAAGGCATATATGTGTGACGATATCATAGTCTAGGGTTAAATAGAAAACACAAAAATACTCTTGGTCAGTGATAAATGATGATACAGTATATAAATTTGATTATCATTGTTTCATTTCTTATGATTGTATATCCATTTTATCTTTATCTTCCTCAGCAAGAGATGTTGAGGTTTCCAAAGCTACATGAGCGTATAATTGATGTTGTGACAAATTTGTTGCGTCAGAGGCTGCCTCCAACTAACTCTATGGTACTGCACTTTTTGTTACATTTTCCTTCTTAAGTGTCTAGCCTTCTATGGTTATTTGGGTTTGTCATTCTTTATATTTGGTTTTGTCATTCTTTATATTTTAGTTGTATCATTCTTTATATTTGGGTTTGTCATTCTTTATATTTGGTTTGTCATTCTTTATATTTGGGTTTGTCATTCTTTATATTATAGTTTTGTCATTCTTTATATTTGGGTTTGTCATTCTTTATATTTGGGTTTGTCATTCTTTATATTTGGGTTTGTCATTCTTTATATTTGGGTTTGTCATTCTTTATATATGGGTTTTTCATTCTTTATATTATAGTTTTGTCATTCTTTGTATTTGGGTTTGTCATTCTTTATATTTTATTTTTGTCATTCTTTATATTTGGGTTTGTCATTCTTTATATTTTATTTTTGTCATTCTTTATATTTGGGTTTGTCATTCTTTATATTTGCTTTTTCTGTGTTGACATATACAATTATGTGATGTCATGGAGAAGATAATTATGGAGGGCATGATACTAGGTAGATTAGAGAGGTTGGCTAAGAAGATGGTTGCAATATGTCACATTGCAACTTTGTATGAAGATGGTTTTAAGATGTCACATTTGCAACCAGATATGAATATGGTTGCAAGATGTCACATTACAACTGGGTATAAATATGATTGCAAGATGTCACATTACAACTGGCTATGAATATGGTTGCAAGATGTCACATTACAACTGGGTATAAATATGATTGCAAGATGTCACATTACAACTGGGTATAAATATGGTTGCAAGATGTTACATTACAACTGGGTATAAATATGGTTGCAAGATGTCACATTACAACTGGGTATAAATATGATTGCAAGATGTTACATTACAACTGGGTATAAATATGATTGCAAGATGTTACATTTGCAACCAGGTATGAAGATGTAACCAGTCGGAATATAGAAACACCATCAGAATGAAACGCACAGCTCAAGGTGTGCACACAGCACTAAACTCAGTAGCTCCTGCAGCAAGCCTGACTTGGAATATGAGGAAACTTCAACAAGGAACACTTTTCAGACAGTGTCTCAAAGGTTCCTTGCCACCTATCCACCATATTGACTGGAAGTCCCACTCAGTAGTGATGTTCAACTAATGGATCAGTTTTTAACACAGTTGCGGTGGTCCCATCAACATGAACAATTAATTTGTACTCTAAGCCTCAATTACAATTCTTGTTACTGCTTTTTGTTATTCATAATTAATGATTATTCAAAATAAATGAATTAATTAACAAGAGAGATAAGTGACCGAATGGATAACTTGTTGTTCTCCAAATGAAGAGAACACATGTTTTAATCACTTTAGGGTCATAAAGTTTTGATTTTATCACTGGGTGAAATAGAAAATCCTCACTGGAACACCTTGTGGTGATTGGACTGGTCATGCAGCCTTTATTCTCCAGTCCTCCCAGCAGATCCTATAAATGACATAAAAACAATAATGATAGTTTTTTGGTTAAAGTTAAGCACTATCTCCATATTATTCACCCAGGCATAACATGCAAACAGTAATGTCAGTTGCACTGTCTCCATAATTGTGATTGTTTGCAACCTATTAAGACACCATAGGCCATTTATTAAAAATTAATTTATGTACTCATAATATAACTATATAATAATATGTTATTGAGCATTTGTTTAATTACCCTGCCATAGGTTGAGAATTTGGTCCAGATAGAACTGGCTTACATTAACACAAAGCATCCAGACTTCTCCGAGGCACACTTAGTCCATCGTACTTTAACCTCAGCGGCAGGAGAAAGTGACCTCCAAAAAGCAGCTCTCCATAGGAATGTTATGGATAAGGCCCAGGAGGATCGGGATAAGGTAATAGTTTATTATTTTATATCATCTCTTTAAATACTTGAGATGTAGGTTTGTGCAAAGTTGAAGGTATAAATCATTGTTTGTTTATGTAGAGCTCTCACCAGCATGGAGGTAGCTTCAAGAGAAAATCTAATTGATGATGCAGCTGTTGTGTTTTTGAAGTTATCCTATTTTTACCGGTCACGATAAAAGATATTCTCTAACATAAAATATAATTTTTCATTTGGTAAAATAGAGAATTAAGATTAAGTCATAGATTCTCTTACACAAGATGAATAGTAACGCAAGATGTGGGAACCAGTAAGAATATCAGCAAATGGACCAGAAAATGCCAGAATAACTTTTGTAAATCCGAACATCTGGAGATCTCAGTACAAGACAGTAGCCAAAACTCAGAATTTACATAAATTGTATACTTTCATTGTTTTTCTATGAATCTGAAGTGTGGAAGGAAACAAAAGAGACATTAAGACTATCATCATTTCGTGCAGCCTACCTGAGGAAAATAATAATTTTGTTGTCAAACAAAATCAACGATGAAGAAGTAGTGTAAACAAAGGAAAATAAATACATTGATAAGATAGAGGTCATGGTTTTAGAGGAGTTCCAGAAACCAGAATTATTGTTATGGTGTGAACTCTCAAGAGAACAAGACCAAATACATCCAGGCATACAACAATCAAGCCAGAGATATATAGTATGGGCCAGACTTAGAGGCTTTGTGAAATAAGGTCACAGAACAAATACAATTGAGAGATTTGTTTTTGTCTTAAAAAATGTCCCAAATCTATTCTGCCACAAACAACTCTATTGGGTTGCAGCTAAGGGCAAAGATCTAACAGACATTTCAACCCCAAATGATTGTAAATCACATTGCTGATTTGAAACACTTTAGCTTGACTCCATCATATGTCCTGTCTTCATCTAGTTGTTTATTTTCTCTTAACTAAAGGACCCAGTCTTTACTTATTCATATATGAGGACACCGACTAGAGTAGCAACAACGGATGGTAGTAAAGAGAAGAGATTGGAGCAGGTAGTTCTTGGATGTTCAAACTTATCTCATTTCTCTACCGTTTTGTTGTTTGTGATTTTTATTTTTTTATATTGCTTTGGTGCTGTAATAGTGATAGCTCCATGTTTCATTTTAAAGCACTTTTATGTTGGTGTACTTTATTCTTTATCCAGCTTGGTGTACTTCATTTTTTATCAAGATCAATATTTATTGCTTTTGCTGTTTAAAATCGTTGTCAAATTATCTATATCATGTTAGTTAATTGAGGTTATAACAAAATGATTTCGTTCCTTTATAAAATGTTGCAGTTGTTTTGTTGTATATTTTTAAAAATTTATTTATATTTTTATATATATATATATATATATATATGTACTTTGAGAGCGGTATTGAAAGAATCCATTTGTTAGCTGTTTTTCTTGTTTCCACTTTTTGCTTCATGGTTCCTTGATGATTTCTTTGGATAGACTCTTTCAGTGACTGACCTGCATCTTGTTATTGTAACATAAATACCCTTCTCCCTTCACCACACACCCTCCCCCCCTTTCATCTGCTGTTGTAAACTTGTTATTGCTTTGATTTTTATAAAATAATGCACTCAAAGTCAGTCTAATACTTCATTTATTGTGGTTGAACATGTGAACAGAGGCCAACTGAGAGTATCACATGACAGGCCCTTTTTTGGAATCCCCAGGGAAGAGATAAAGAGGAAGGCCAAAATATTCTTGGAGAAGACAGGTGGAAGCAGAGATGAAGATGATGGGGAAGACATGGAATGATCTTAAAAGATTAGCAAGAAACAGAAAAGCATGGAAAGTGTTTGTTGAAGACCCATGCTCCATAGGGAGCTTAAACGTTGAAGAAGAAAAAGAATGTATTGCCTTGCCGTTAATCTAAGAATTGTTCTTTCCTTGTATTTGATTCTCTGCATGTTGGTTTAGCATGTTTAAATCTTAGCCTCCCTGATTTCTCATTGCCTGATACGTTTTTATGACTGGTTGTCCACTAGATTGGTTCCTATATAAAATTTTATAGAAACGAGTGGTTATAATAAACAGAGCAATAGAGTAAACATATTAAACATATTTTCAAAAAAGAAATTGATGTTTTAAAACATAATATGATGAACAACAAGAGAAATTGTAAGAACTGTAATGTTAATGAATTAGGTAAACCACTTTAAACAAAATCAATTATTGCAGAGCTTACCAATGGAGCGCCGACTGAACAGTTGCAAATACCAGCTGAATTATATCAAATGTGTCTACTATCACTAAACCTGTTTGGTATTTTTTTTTCTCAAGTAAATAAAGAAACCCTTAAGGACCAGCCTTATTCAGTGATCACAGGAGAACCAAACATCTAGAGCCTCATTGGCTGATGATATAGATTGGTTGGATATCAGCTCAGGAGAGTTTGTTTACAAATAAATCAGGCCACTTTGAAATATGGCACAAATAGAAACATAGTCAAGACAAAAATTATGTCTTTCAACAACAGCGACATGAAAGTAAAAACAATAGTTTAAGGACAGGTTTTAGAAATTGTATAACAGTTCAAATATCTAGCATGAATAATGAACATTCCACATTTGAAATCAATGCTAGAATTACACAAGCAACAACAGCATTACAAGACTGAAAGGAATTTGACAGGACAAGATAATCAAACAAAAACACAGAATTAGGCAACTTTGAGCAATAATACTATCAATATTCCCTTATGGTTCCAAATATAGACCCCTGTGTAAAATTTGAAAGCTAAATACAAGTCCTGAGGTGTAACCATAAGATTCACTCTTGTTTCATACAAAGACCACGATCAAAGCAAAGAGAGTTTTCTAATGCATGACCGTAAAAATATGCCCATATGAGGAGTTTCTAACATCAATAAAGACAAAAATATTCAATGTTTGTATAAGTAATGTCACAAGATCTGCCATTGAATTTACAATCAACGTACAACAGGGAATATGCAAAATAAACATAGAACAGTATGTAGCAGCTAAACAAAAAAACAAAACACACTACGAATTTTTGACAAAAGCCTTCATCAGGGTATAACACACAAACCATTCAAATTAAACAAATAAATCCAAGCCAGAAGACGCAGTGTTAATCTAAAAAATGTTGGAATGAAAGAGGAAATAGAGGAAGGGGAAGACAGAGAAGGAGAGGTGTTAATAATATCAATGGCTGGACGCGGAAAACATTCAAACAAACCAACATATTGGTGCACTAGAGGAGAGAGAGTGGAGAAATGTTGTGTCAGCACTCCCTGTGCTCTCAGGGGAACTAAGAAATGAAGTCAAGCAGAGAAGTCATGAAGTATGTGACAATATGTGGGCAGTTGATGGTCAGAGAAGTCATGAAGTATGTTACAATATGTGGGCAGTTGGTGGTCAGAGAAGTCATGAAGTATGTTACAATATGTGGGCAGTTGGTGGTCAGAGAAGTCATGAAGTATGTTACAATATGTTGGCAGTTGGTCATCAGAGAAGTCATGAAGTATGTGACAATATGTGGGCAGTTGGTTGTCAGAGAAGTCATGAAGTATGTGACAATATGTGGGCAGTTGGTGGTCAGAGAAGTCATGAAGTATGTGACAATATGTGGGCAGTTGATGGTCAGAGAAGTCATGAAGTATGTTACAATATGTGGGCAGTTGGTGGTCAGAGAAGTCATGAAGTATGTGACAATATGTGGGCAGTTGATGGTCAGAGAAGTCATGAAGTATGTTACAATATGTGGGCAGTTGGTGGTCAGAGAAGTCATGAAGTATGTGACAATATGTTGGCAGTTGGTGGTCAGAGAAGTCATGAAGTATGTGATAATATGTGGGCAGTTGGTCATCAGAGAAGTCATGAAGTATGTGACAATATGTGGGCAGTTGGTCGTCAGAGAAGTCATGAAGTATGTGACAATAAATATATGGACAGTTGATGGTCAGAGAAGTCATGAAGTATGTGACAATAAATATATGGACAGTTGATGGTCAAAGAAGTCATGAAGTATGTGACAATATATGGACAGTTGGTGGTCAGAGAAGTCATGAAGTATGTGACAATATATGGCCAGTTGGTGGTCAGAGAAGTCATGAAGTATGTGACAATAAATGGCCAGTTGGTGGTCAGAGAAGTCATGAAGTATGTGACAATATATGGATAGTTGATGGTCAGAGAAGTCATGAAGTATGTGACAATATATGGATAGTTGATGGTCAGAGAAGTCATGAAGTATGTGACAATATATGGATAGTTGATGGTCAGAGAAGTCATGAAGTATGTGACAATATATGGACAGTTGGTGGTCAGAGAAGTCATGAAGTATGTGACAATATATGGCCAGTTGGTGGTCAGAGAAGTCATGAAGTATGTGACAATAAATGGCCAGTTGGTGGTCAGAGAAGTCATGAAGTATGTGACAATATATGGATAGTTGGTGGTCAGAGAAGTCATGAAGTATGTGACAATATATGGACAGTTGGTGGTCAGAGAAGTCATGAAGTATGTGACAATATATGGATAGTTGGTGGTCAGAGAAGTCATGAAGTATGTGACAATATGTGGGCAGTTGGTGGTCAGAGAAGTCATGAAGTATGTGACAATAAATGGCCAGTTGGTGGTCAGAGAAGTCATGAAGTATGTGACAATATGTGGGCAGTTGGTGGTCAGAGAAGTCATGAAGTATGTGACAATATATGGATAGTTGATGGTCAGAGAAGTCATGAAGTATGTGACAATTTATGGATAGTTGATGGTCAGAGAAGTCATGAAGTATGTGACAATATGTGGGCAGTTGATGGTCAGAGAAGTCATGAAGTATGTGACAATAAATGGCCAGTTGGTGGTCAGAGAAGTCATGAAGTATGTGACAATATGTGGGCAGTTGGTGGTCAGAGAAGTCTTGAAGTATGTGACAATATGTGGGCAGTTGGTGGTCAGAGAAGTCATGAAGTATGTGACAATATATGGATAGTTGATGGTCAGAGAAGTCATGAAGTATGTGACAATATATGGATAGTTGATGGTCAGAGAAGTCATGAAGTATGTGACAATATATGGATAGTTGATGGTCAGAGAAGTCATGAAGTATGTGACAATATGTGGGCAGTTGGTGGTCAGAGAAGTCTTGAAGTATGTGACAATATGTGGGCAGTTGGTGGTCAGAGAAGTCATGAAGTATGTTACAATATATGGACAGTTGGTGGTCAGAGAAGTCATGAAGTATGTGACAATATGTGGACAATTGGTGGTCAGAGAAGTCATGAAGTATGTGACAATATGTGGACAGTTGGTGGTCAGAGAAGTCATGAAGTATGTTACAATATATGGACAGTTGGTGGTCAGAGAAGTCAAATAAACAGCAAAACAAGACTCCCTTTTGGTAAAGTTTTAAAACATTTGGGAGAACAAAGGCAATATTGAAACATTCACAAGATCCTGAATGTATTCTTTCTTACTCATTCACTTGTTAATGGGTTACACTACACTGTGTTTTGCTCCATGTGGTCCTTCATCTCCATCACTAGCACTCATCTAAAAGAGTGTGATTATCAGCAGCACAAGATTTAACATGCAATGATGCTGGTAGAATGGGAGGTGTCAAGTAGAAAGAACAGCTTTACTCAGTCTGAAACAAAAGCTCTGTAATACCAAACCTATTGCTTAGTTTTTCATGTGATAGAGTTAGTTCTCTACATAAAAACAAATAATGCTTTATGTAGTAGACCCCAAACATTGTTACAGCTACATTTGATATCAATTATTGGTTAACTCTTTCCAGACTTTGGGTTTGGGCCAGATCAATTTTCAATTTAGAAAAATTCCATCACTTGTCTTTTTTCATTTTAGAATTTCACACAATAATATAATTAAAAGTGGTACATGTTATACATCACCGACAAGGAAAATGGTTGAAGAAAATGAAAATAGCATTGTATTGGTGATATCTGAAGGTAAATATATATTATTTATTATAAATAGTATACAAATATTCAAAGACAGATCATTTTCAAATCAAAATATGATATTTCATGTACCTCTATTTGTCCCTGACTAGAAGCATGTTGCTTTCCATTCTTCTCGAAATTGTACACATACTAATCCAAAGTTCTTCAAAGTACACTTGACTTGATGCATTTATACACACAAATAATGAAATTAGGCACAAGAAATGGTGTGGCCACTATTTGTCAGAAAAAAACACATTTGCACCTACAATTCTACCACTATATGTACAAAATATAGAAAATAGCATGGGATAATCAAAGGAAGTAATTATGAAGCTTCTTCTAGATATCAAATACAAGTATTGGTGACTATTTATACAGAAGAATTACTTTACTTTCAAATATTCAACCGTACTTGGTCTCAGCTGATGTGTTGGTTTTGGTCTCATAGCACATTCATAAGTGGAGCTGGTGTGTCGGCTAGTGGTCTGGAAAGAGTTCAGCACTGCAGCCTTATTTGTGCCTATATGTTTTGTTAATTCCTCTCAAGTTTAGAGATTTTGTGCGTTTGTCTTGCTTTCTTTCTCACAAATCTGAAGAGAAATATATGCCAGCTTTTATTGTTGAGTGAATTTTTAAAAATTTAGTTCAATGTTGCTTTTTTTTTTTTTAATACGTATAAAAAAATATTTTTGCCTAAATTGCAATGCATTATAAATAAGCAGCCTTTCCTCCAACTTTAATGTAAAGATTTATATAAGAAATGCTCGTCTGCCAATTTCACATGGAAATTATACATTTTTGTCATGCTCTTCATAATAGTATTAAGTTTAGTACAGGGAAGAGTAGATTTTCAAGTTTTTTAAAAATACACAGAAAGTAAAACACTAATTTACGACATTGATAATGAAATGTGTGAACATGTTGGCCCCAGGCCATATTCTTGCTCTTTAATAATTGGGTAGGAAAGAATGCTCATTTTAAAAAAATGTATAAATCTTGCGGTGACTAGAACAGTGGTCTTCCATCAGTAGAAAATATCAAAAGAATATTAATCATTAGCCATTCATTATGCAGTGTAATGTCTTCAAAAGTGTTATCTCATTTCAGACACCTCCATTGCAACATTTTTATTATAACTTATTTTCAGTTCCTATCAGAAATTATGTCAGAAGTTTCTAACAGTTTGACAGTCATGACTTTAGTGATGTGGAACATGGAAAATGTATAAACATTGACAGTTGCAGCAAACATTGTTTTTGAGAAGAATTTCTCTCATGTCATGAAAGAAGAGAGTCCCATCCCTCCACATTGTGGTGTATAGGGAACATGATGTTAATGCCCATAAAGAAAAGTTAAAAAAAAAAACCACATTAAGAGAACAGTAACTCACATAAAATGAATTCAGTCATTTAATATGAACACAGAACAGATGAGACGTAAAAGAAATCTGGTAAAAAAAACCAAAAAGACAATGAGTAAAGAGAAGTCCAGGAAAGCAAGAAGGAAAAGTTTGAAATAAACTGACAAAGTAGTTCAGGCAACAAAATTTGTGTGATGTAACTTATGGTTGCTGAAAGAATTGATGTTATCACCATGCTAAGTCTGATATCAGTTATGGGCTGGAAGATGCAGATATCACATCATGCTGTAGACTAAAAACACATCTACTCCCATTCTAGATCCCTTGTCCAGGGACAATCAACGGATCTAGGATGTTGATCAAGTGATTGTCATTACTTCTTAACATATGTTATGGTGATGTTGTTCATAACTTACCAGCCATTCTATTCAGTTCATCATTACTCTATTTCCTGTTTAGATGTCTTCTTCTTCTACCTTTCAGCTCCCTGTGGAGCATAAGTCTTCAACACTTTCCAAGCTGTTCTGTATCTTGCCATTCTTTTAAGATCATTCCATGTCTTCCCCATTATCTTCATCTCTGCTACCACCTGTCTTCTCCAAGAAAATTTTGGTCTTCTTCTTCCTCTTCTTCTACCATTCAGCATCTGTTGTTCTTATTACTGGTGTCCCTTGGATCACCCTTCTTCTTCTTCCTCTTCTTCTACCATTCAGCATCAGTTGTTCTTATTACTGATGTCCCTTGGATCACCCTTCTTCTTCTTCCTCTTCTTCTACCATTCAGCATCAGTTGTTCTTATTACTGGTGTCCCTTGGATCACCCTTCTTCTTCTTCCTCCTTTCAGCTCCCTGTGGAGCATAGTTCTTCAACGAATACTTTCCAGACCGTTCTTTTCTTGTCATTCCATGTCTTCCCATCATCTTCATCTCTGTTTCCATCTGTCTTCTCCAAAAATATATTGGTCTTCCTCTTTGTCTTTTTTTCTTGGTTATTAAAAAAAAACGTCCTGTTGTGTAACACTCTCAGTTGGCTTCCACAGTGTGTGTCCTCTCCAGCACCACCATCTTCGCTGCATCTCTTTATCCACTGGTATTTGACTGGTACTTCTCCATAATTCTATGTAAGTGATTTTGTCCTGCCATTTCCATCCTTTTATTCTACATAAGCATCCATTAATGAAGGTCTGTAACTTCATGATAGATATAAAAAAGTAAAGTAAAAAGCCCCATCACGTCAAGTGGCATATAGGGATTATGGTTATGGAAGGCTGAGTAACGCTGCAAAACTAATTAAAATTCATAATTGCTCAACCGTCTGTGCCATGGAATCACCCAAATTAATATCTCATCACCCAAAACAAAGAAAGACAGCTGTAGTCCCTATCATAGCAGTCTCAGCACACGCCAAAAGACATTAGGCGAAACCGCACAGAAAGTGAACACAGCCATATGTTCCCCGTCATATGACATCATCATTCATCAGAAGCAATCCAAATATCGTAACACAATTAAAATGGATGAAACGCACTGCTCACGGTGTACGCAGAGCACTTAACTCAGTAGCTCCTGCATCAAGCCGGATTTGGAATATGAGGAAACTGCAACAAGGAATACTTTTCATACACATCCTTTACCTGTTTCTGCCACCTATCCATCCTTTCCTTAAGATCATTCCATGTATCATTCTATGTATATGGAAGATATAGGGAATATGGTGTTAGTAACCATAATTTTTATAAACCCTTTGCATATGATTTTTGGGGTAATTTGGTCGATATTAGGGTCGAACTTAACCTCTTGTACTTGTAGTCCAGTTCACTAACCACTGAACTACCGCGGCTCCCAGGATCATGTTAGAAATAAAATTAAAAAAAAAAGTAAAGTGCCCCCATCACGCCAAGTGGCGTATAGGGAATATGGTGTTAGTAATCATAAATTAGACCCTTGGTACATGATTTTTGAGGTAATGTGGTCGGTATTACGCCCGTGCTGCTTTACTTTCCCAGAAAAAAATCTGGTACCCATTAAAGGCTGGGTGAACCGGAAGCTGTCAGTTGGAATCGAACCCTACCTCTTGTCCTTTTTAGTCCAGTTCACTAATCACTGAGCTATCGTGGCTCCCCTTGATAGATATGCTAAAACTTAATTTTTATATGTTGATTCATCGTCCTTTATTCATTACTGCTATAGTTGATGTCATAACACATAACTCAAATATGTAGCACATCAGCAACTTTTAGCAGATGACAAAGTGTGTACATACGAATGGTTCCAGCAGCTTGCCAGTGGGTTTAGTGTCAGAGGTCTTAGTTCAGCTTTTATCTTCTAAATGTTAAGCTGTTTCCTCTCAGTTCAGCTTTTATCCTCTAAATGTTAAGCTGTTTCCTCTCAGTTCAACTTTAATTCTCTAAATGTTAAGCTGTTTCCTCTCAGTTCAGCTTTTATCCTATAAATGTTAAGCTGTTTCCTCTCAGTTCAGCTTTTATCCTCTAAATGTTAAGCTGTTTCCTCTCAGTTCAGCTTTTATCCTCTAAATGTTAAGCTGTTTCCTCTCAGTTCAGCTTTTATCCTCTAAATGTTAAGCTGTTCCTCTCAGTTCAGCTTTTATCCTCTAAATGTTAAGCTGTTTCCTCTCAGTTCAGCTTTTATCCTCTAAATGTTAAGCTGTTTCCTCTCAGTTCAGCTTTTATCCTCTAAATGTTAAGCTGTTTCCTCTCAGTTCAGCTTTTATCCTCTAAATGTTAAGCTGTTTCCTCTCAGTTCAGCTTTTATCCTCTAAAAGTTAAGCTGCCTCCTCTGCACATCTTCAATGATGAGATTTCCTGCTAATCAGAATAAATATACTTCTCAGAGTACGTCTGTTCCTGTTGTCGATGGCATAAATGGCAGCTCCTGGAAGATCACAAACTTAATCCGATCGAGCCGACTGGACCAGGGTGGTAGTGACCGGTTGTCTGAAGCCTCCTCACAACCTGGTAGCGGAACCAACAGTGCTGCCCCCTCTCCGTCACACTCCAGGAGAGGTATCAACTTGTTACCAGAAGTGGTGAGTCTTCTTTTTGTTGTAGCAGTTATTGGGCATTAGTTAAGGGGTTGTTTGTGTGTTTGAGACTAGATCTGGCAAAGATAATTTCAGTTACAGTGTAAACTCACTCACAATATCTTTATTGCTTTTGTTGTAGCAGTTATTGGGCATTAGTTAAGGGGTTGTTTGTGTGTTTGAGACTAGATCTGGCAAAGATAATTTCAGTTACAGTGTAAACTCACTCACAATATCTTTATTGCTTTTGTTGTAGCAGTTATTGGGCATTAGTTAAGGGGTTGCTTGTGTGTTTGAGACTAGATCTGGCAAAGATAATTTCAGTTACAGTGTAAACTCACTCACAATATCTTTATTGCTTTTGTTGTAGCAGTTATTGGGCATTAGTTAAGGGGTTGCTTGTGTGTTTGAGTAAGGGGTTGTTTGTGTGTTTGAGACTAGATCTGGCAAAGATAATTTCAGTTACAGTGTAAACTCACTCACAATATCTTTATTGCTTTTTGAAACCTGAAACCACGTACAGCTAAAGTACATGAACACTGCAAACGACAAGCAAATTTATAGAAACAGATTCTAGTTTGTATTAGACAGACTAGAGGCAAACTTTCTAGTTTTGAGTAGGTGACAATCTTTTGCCAATTTCTTGCATATTATTTCTATAACCTATGTTATCATACAGGTTAGCATCATGTGGCCTATATCATATTCAAGGAATCGCTGATATCAAATTCAGAAGATGACAGGTGCAGGATAAAGGAGATGAGGCTAGGAATCATTAATACATCTTGTTGATTCTCCAGTCGAAACTGTCTATCCAATGTTGACAAATTCAGCCATGAGAGAAACTGTTCAGCAAAGCAGCATCCAGCATACGACACTAATATTTTAATCAAACTACTGACTTACCATGATTACTTGCTGCCAACCATCTGTCAAGATGCCAAAGGCTATACAATACAATTTCATATTATCATACAGGTTATAGCAAGAGAAACTACCTGCAGATTTATTATGTTATTTTGTAATTAATTAGGATGTGAATGTTTTTTGTTTGCATCCACCAGTTTTTGCTCTAGGTTTGAGGGACCAAATTTTGTGTGAATATTCCTTTTCTCTATTTTTCCACACTGGCTGCCATGTGCTCAGGTGTCCCTTGTCAACAGACAGATATCCCCCAACTGATCCACTATTTTTATTGTTGAGAGTTTTCACATTTGTGGGAAGATTTTTCCCTATCAATTTTACCAGGACAGTACCCATTTTTAGCGAACTTTTTTTACTTCTGCCAGCGAAAGGGTTCTTTAATGCCCACAGAATGCACATGAGACACACACACCCCCCCCCCCTTTTTTTTTTTTAAGGCTGTTATCTGAGAGAAAAAGAGGAAGACCCAGGGAGACACTGAGAAGAACATTGATGAGAGAGGCAAGAGCAGCAGGAGTCGGCTCCCTCAATGAGATAGAACTGCTTGCACAGAACAGAGACAGATGGCGAGATTTGATAAAATATCTTTAAAAGAAAACTGCTAGAACAAAAAATCCATATAGGAGAAGGTGTATCTTGGTCTACGCCCTATGGGCCGGTTACGGCTCGAAAGGTCAATAGATATCTGAGAGAGCTAGACATTGGATTTCACTGCCCTGAGACCAGGGAAAGGTAAAGCAGATGAGGAAAGCAGATTTGATTTTTGAGCAATTTTCCACCGTCTTTGAATGGAATCAAACCCAGGTTCTTCTAATGCTGAGGCTAACATCTTACCTCTAGGTGACCCGGTCTCCTAGGATGTGAATAGCAATTTTAGATGTCTCATCTTAAATTTACTGTTAACATGCATGCAACATGTTTTATCATTAATGGCATACATTTGCTCATTTTCTCATTTGAAAAATAGCCAGAGCAGCCAATGATGAAGCTGTCCACTAGGGAACAAAGAGACTGTGATGTTATAGGCAAGTGCATTATTTCCCTTTGTATTTCAATATTTCTTCCATGTCTGTTTAATATTCATTACTTGTCATTTCACTTAAATACAGTCGAACCAGGTCTTAGGACCACCTGTTTAAAGCGTTTCCCTGGTTATAGGACCGGGTCTACAATTTCCCCGAGTTTTTTACTATATGCTAACACTGATTACGGCGCTCACCGTATGACGCGACCAGAGACCAGGCTAATTAACCGCCGCCAATGTTATTTATCCCGTTTACGACGACCAGCCAGTCCTTCGTCTCGCTGGGAGCCATAAACGATCGACACAGGTGTCTACAGGTGTCGATGTTTTCCCGTATTTAGTGAGTCCCAGATTACAGTGGGACGTGTTAAGTTTATCAGTCAATACTGGTGTGAGAAACACGGCAAACACAGATCTATGATTCGTGAAGTGACATCACTTCGCGGTTCCGTCTAGACCAGAGTAGACCATTGCGTGGCCCGTATAAATTACAGGAATTAACTAAAGAATTAGTCATTGCCTGCTTAGAGTGTATTCACGTACATGTACAGTATCTCAGTGAATTATTTTTGTGGATTTTAAAAGTGTTACACACAATATAGGAAATGGCCAGTGTCAAAAGTGTAAAACCAAAAGCATTAACGCTGGAAGAACGAATATCAGTGATTCGACAAAATCAGCAAGGTAAAAGTTCGCGATTATTGGCAGAACAGTTTGGAGTGGGAAAGACACAGATTTTACGTACGTTAAAGAGAAAAGCCGAGTATATGAATGACTTTGAAAATAATGCACCAAGTATGAAAAGAAGGAATAGCAGGAAAACGGGAAATGAAGACATAAATACACTTTGTTGGAAATGGTGTCAATCAGCACTTGCACGAAAAATTCCGTTATCTGGGCCGATGATCAAAGAACGAGCTTTACAGTTTGCAAAAGAATTGGAAAACTCAGTCTTTAAAGCATCGAACGGCTGGTTAGAGGCCTTCATTAAAAGACACAATCTTGTGTTTGGTAAGCAATGTGGCGAAGTCGGTGATTCAGATATGAGTGCTGCGGCTGACTGGACTTCTAAATTATCAGAGATATGCTATGGTTACGCTGCTCAAGACATTTTTAATTTAGATGAAACCGGGTTATTTTTCAAAGCGACTACGGACAAAACATTTTTTGTCAAAGGAGAAAAATGCGCTGGGGGTAAAAAAAGCAAAGAGCGAATAACAGTGATGCTATGCACTAACATGTTGGGGGAACGAGAACCGGCTTTAGTGATTGGGAAAGCAGCTAACCCTAGGATTTTTAAAAACATCAACATAAACACACTGCCAGTGATTTACAGAAACAACAAAAAGGCATGGATGACTGCAGCTATATTTGAAGATTGGCTGAAAAGTTTTGACCGTAAGATGCAGAAAAAAAAGCGCCACATTATTTTATTTGTTGACAACGCTACCTGTCATCCCAAGATCGAACTACAGAATGTTAAGCTGCAGTTTCTGCCACCCAACACAACTGCATTAGTTCAACCCCTAGACCAGGGTGTCATTCAGACATTTAAATTAAAGTTTAGACAAAAACAGCTTCTACATCTTATCACAGTCATGGAATCAAACAAGGATGCTTCCGGAACCGAACTCATGAAACAGGTCAATTTACTGGATGTAGTCTACTGGATTGCTGCAGCATGGAAAGAAGTGGACAACTCAACCATCCTTAAGTGTTTCTGTAAAGCAGGTTTTCATTGTCCTGCTGAAACACACGCATATTCTCTGACGCACATGGAATCTGCATCAAAGACCGACGTGCAAATTGTTTCTACTGCAATTTCTACTGCTTTGGATAACCTTTCAAAAGAATTGTTTGGATACCAATTGACAGACATCTCCATGATTGATTCAGGGCTCCAAACTTGCAACACAATAGAAACAAACTGGGATCTTCCTGCCACTGCAATTTTAGCTGCTGAGGATGTGAATAGTGAATCAGACAACGAACAAGATTCTACTGACATTGAGAAAACATACACTATCGCAGATGCACATAATGCTTTGGAGCTTCTGCGCACCTATTCAATAACAAACGGGAGATCTGACATACTAGACGTTATCATGGACTTGAGAGAAAAATTGAACTTATCGTTTATTTCATCTGTCAAACAACAGACTACCATATTGGATTTTTTTTCAAGTCAAAAGTGATACATGTACAGTATAAGTGGAATCTGTGTATGTGTGTTTTATTTTTGTGTGTTTAACTATCATGTTTTATGAAAAGTGTCCAACCAGTGGCTATTGTAGACCGACATGTGCACTATGTTCTACTCATGGATTACGCTGATTTGCAGGTTAGTTTTCATAGTGCTTAGGATAAAATTTTTTTTATCGCTCTATTTATTATGTGAAACCTGTGAGGCAGGACCACCTGTCCTATGGGACCAGTTTTTGAAAGTCCCGTGAATGGTCGCCTTAGACAGGTTCGACTGTACGTTCATCTTTATTGTTGTGAAGCTTGATAAATCACATCTCAGAAATTGTTCTTTTATTGTTTCAGAAACTTCTGTTATGTAGAATTAAAGCCATAGCAAATTGTGAGAGTATTTAGGGTTTAACTAGAGTGGGGCTATTTCTAGGACTGGAAGGCTGGAAACAAAAATCTGGGTTTAGTGTGCTGTCAAGTGTTTGGTGTGCTGTCAAGTGTTTGGTGTGCTGTCAAGTGTTTGGTGTGCTGTCAAGTGTTTGGTGTGCTGTCAAGTGTTTGGTGTGCTGTCAAGTGTTTGGTGTGCTGTCAAGTGTTTGGTGTGCTGTCAAGTGTTTTTGATGTGCTGTCAAGTGTTTGGTGTGCTGTCAAGTGTTTGGTGTGCTGTCAAGTGTTTGGTGTGCTGTCAAGTGTTTGGTGTGCTGTCAAGTGTTTGGTGTGCTGTCAAGTGTTTGGTGTGCTGTCAAGTGATTGGTGTGCTGTCAAGTGTTTGGTGTGCTGTCAAGTGTTTGGTGTGCTGTCAAGTGTTTGGTGTGCTGTCAAGTGATTGGTGTGCTGTCAAGTGTTTGGTGTGCTGTCAAGTGTTTGGTGTGCTGTCAAGTGTTTGGTGTGCTGTCAAGTGTTTGGTGTGCTGTCAAGTGATTGGTGTGCTGTCAAGTGATTGGTGTGCTGTCAAGTGATTGGTGTGCTGTCAAGTGTTTGGTGTGCTGTCAAGTGATTGGTGTGCTGTCAAGTGATTGGTGTGCTGTCAAGTGTTTGGTGTGCTGTCAAGTGTTTGGTGTGCTGTCAAGTGTTTGGTGTGCTGTCAAGTGTTTGGTGTGCTGTCAAGTGTTTGGTGTGCTGTCAAGTGTTTGGTGTGCTGTCAAGTGTTTGGTGTGCTGTCAAGTTTTAAATAAAATTAAAGTTTGAGCTTCTGTTCTTCTGTCTGCAAAAACGTGACTATCAACAGAAGCAGAACCACACACACACACCCCGATGTGCAATGTATGCTAACATTGTTGAGAATAAGGTGACTTGATGTCACACACAGATGGCGTGGCATGCACACCAAACTCTGCAGGTCACAGTTCAGGTGGGCTGGACTCATGCTAATTTGTTGGTTCAACCCCAGCCAATTATATTTATACTAAGGCCCGCTGGCAGAAAATAAAACTGGAAAACCCACCAACTGGCATGACATGTTCAACTATGGGAGATATAGACGGCTGACTTTCACTCTACCCACAACCACCTCTGCACATAGCAAAAACATCACACCAGTTGGTGGTTTTCTGGGAATTCCCTCTCAGCCCACAGGCCTGAGTAAATCTATAGTTAGCTGTGGTTCAACACATACTAGAGAAGCTGAAGAAAAGACAGTCATAAGGTGGGTGGGTAAAAGGAAAGTTCAAGGGCACATAAATTCCCTATTGATTGTGAGAGTACTACTGCTGATCAACTCAGTCTGGTACAGGCAACCTTACTGAGGTTACAAGTAAAAGAAAAATAATGAGTTGATGACTGCATCCAGATATAGTTTGTCCACAAGTCAACCTGAGTACAGCTCCATCTATCTTGTCAAGTTAACAATCAGCACAGCCGTAACCTGCCCGCAGTAGAACTTATGGGATACATACAGGCCAGGTCTGCCCACCTCTGGACAAACTCAAACATAGAATTGTCAACATTGCTGGACAAGTAGCTGGAAAAAAAAAGTTTATGAAGAGGTGAAAGAGCCTAAAGAAAGATCCATCCTTATTTGTAGTCTTATTCTACTTTTGATCTCCACCAGATTTATCTTGTCTACAAAAGTAGATCAGTTAATGTTCTATTTGTATCATGCTGCTTGATTGATTCCATATTCCTGCTGACTCCAAGTAACAGTTTCATCTACTTCTGCCATCTCATCCAACCTGACTTTATGTAATTACCCCATGGTGCCACCATTATGACCTCATTCTGCCACCCTAATGATCTCACTGTGTCATCTTAATTACATCACTGTGCCTCCAAAATGACCTCACTTTGCCACCCTAATGACCTCACTGTGTCACACTAATGACCTTACTTTCTTTGCCACCCTAATGACCTTACTTTCTTTACCACCCTAATGACCTCACTTTGCCACACTAATGACCTTACTTTCTTTACCACCCTAATGACCTCACTTTGCCACCCTAATGACCTTACTTTCTTTGCCACCCTAATGACCTCACTTTGCCACACTAATGACCTTACTTTCTTTACCACCCTAATGACCTCACTTTGCCACCCTAATGACCTTACTTTCTTTACCACCCTAATGACCTCACTTTGCCACACTAATGACCTTACTTTCTTTACCACCCTAATGACCTCACTTTGCCACCCTAATGACCTCACTTTGCCACCCTAATGACCTCACTTTGCCACCCTAATGACCTCACTTTGCCACCCTAATGACCTCACTTTGCCACCCTAATGACCTCACTTTGCCACCCTAATGACCTCACTTTGCCACCCTAATGACCTCACTTTGCCACACTAATGACCTTACTTTCTTTACCACCCTAATGACCTCACTTTGCCACCCTAATGACCTCACTTTGCCACCCTAATGACCTCACTTTGCCACCCTAATGACCTCACTTTGCCACCCTAATGACCTCACTTTGCCACCCTAATGACCTCACTTTGCCACCCTAATGACCTCACTTTGCCACACTAATGACCTTACTTTCTTTACCACCCTAATGACCTCACTTTGCCACCCTAATGACCTCACTTTGCCACCCTAATGACCTCACTTTGCCACCCTAATGACCTCACTTTGCCACCCTAATGACCTCACTTTGCCACACTAATGACCTTACTTTCTTTACCACCCTAATGACCTCACTTTGCCACCCTAATGACCTCACTTTGCCACCCTAATGACCTCACTTTGCCACCCTAATGACCTCACTTTGCCACCCTAATGACCTCACTTTGCCACCCTAATGACCTCACTTTACCACCCTAATGACCTCACTTTGCCACCCTAATGACCTCACTTTGCCACACTAATGACCTTACTTTCTTTACCACACTAATGACCTCACTTTGCCACCCTAATGACCTCACTTTGCCACACTAATGACCTCACTTTACCACACTAATGACCTTACTTTGCCACCCTAATGACCTCACTGTGCCACCTTACTGACCCCATTGTGCCACACTAATGACCTAACTTTGCCAACCTAATGACCTAACTTTGCCTCCATAATGGCCTCACTTTGCCACCCTAATGACCTTACTTTGCCTCCATAATGACCTTACTTTGCCACCCTAATGACCTCACTTTGCCACCCTAATGACCTCACTGTGCCACACTAATGATCTTACTGTGTTATTCCTACCTAGTCAGATACTCAGCTGTGAGTACTTTTGAAGTTATTCTGCCAGGTCTCTTTCTATTGCCTTGAACTATATATGTCCTGAGGACTAGATACTATATGCATCATCATCTTGTGGTATTTCCACATTGCAGGTTGTCTAACAATGACCGCAAATTACCCCTGTCTCTTGTTTTGATGGCATACACTGTCTCAGGTTCTTCTATCCATCTCTTGATGTTTGTCCATCTCTTGATGTTTGCCCACTTTAGGGAAACCGTACAAGTCTCCCATCAAAATTTGGAGACCTTTGTAAGCTTCAGCCACTCAAGCCCCCATTTTCCAACTTCTGCCATGTGTAAACCCTGATTGTATTGTCCACAGAGCGCTTGATCATATCTTATTTCATGATTGTATTGTCCACAGAGCGCTTGATCAGATCTTATTTCATGATTGTATTGTCCACAGAGCACTTGATCATATCTTATTTCATGATTGTACTGTCCACAGAGCGCTTGATCAGATCTTATTTCATGATTGTCAGGAAGAACATACAGGACAGCACACCTAAAGCTATCATGCATTTTCTGGTGAACCACGTCAAGGACCATTTGCAGGTAAGCTTGTGCAGAATGGACAACACTTTAGCACCAGTCCCTTCCTATGACTATCCTTTAGTGTCTCTGTACAATCACAATAGCAACAATGTATTTTAATTACAATCCATATTGTTTCTTCCTGTTTCTTTCTCTTTCATATTTCCTGATGTCACATAATTTTTGTGTTCCTTCCTTTCAAAGTTTGTAGCTTCATAAACTTATCTTATTGTTGCGTTTACTTCTCTCAGAACTTAGCTTATTGTTGTGTTAACTTCTCTCAGAACTTGGCTTATTGTTGTGTTAACTTCTCTCAGAACTTAGCTTATTGTTGTGTTAACTTCTCTCAGAACTTAGCTTATTGTTGTGTTTTTTTACCTCTCTCAGAACTTGGTTTATTGTTGAGTTTACCTCTCTCAGAATTTGGCTTATCGTTGAGTTTACTTCTCTCAGAACTTAGCTTATTGTTGTGTTTTTTTATCTCTCTCAGAACTTGGTTTATTGTTGAGTTTACCTCTCTCAGAATTTGGCTTATCGTTGAGTTTACTTCTCTCAGAACTTAGCTTATTGTTGTGTTTTTTTACCTCTCTCAGAACTTGGTTTATTATTGAGTTTATCTCTCTCAGAACTTAGCTTATTGTTGTGTTTTTTTACCTCTCTCAGAACTTGGCTTATTATTGAGTTTATCTCTCTCAGAACTTGGCTTATTATTGAGTTTATCTCTCTCAGAACTTGGCTTATCGTTGAGTTTATCTCTCTCGGAACTTGGCTTATTATTGAGTTTATCTCTCTCAGGACTTGGCTTATTGTTGAGTTTACATCTCTCAGAACTTGGCTTATTGTTGAGTTTATCTCTCTCAGAACTTGGCTTATAGTTGAGTTTATCTCTCTCAGAACTTGGCTTATTGTTGAGTTTATCTCTCTCAGAACTTGGCTTATAGTTGAGTTTATCTCTCTCAGAACTTGGCTTATTGTTGAGTTTACATCTCTCAGAACTTGGCTTATTGTTGTGTTTTTTTACTTCACTCAGAACTTGGCTTATTGTTGAGTTTATCTCTCTCAGAACTTGGTTTATTGTTGAGTTTATCTCTCTCAGAACTTGGCTTATTATTGAGTTTATCTCTCTCAGAACTTGGCTTATCGTTGAGTTTATCTCTCTCAGAACTTGGCTTATTGTTGAGTTTATCTCTCTCAGAACTTGGCTTATTGTTGAGTTTATCTCTCTCAGAACTTGGCTTATTGTTGAGTTTATCTCTCTCAGAACTTGGCTTATTGTTGAGTTTATCTCTCTCAGGACTTGGCTTATAGTTGCATTTACTTCTCTTAGAACTATCTATGCTTATTTTGTTTCTTCAATATTACTGATTAACATATTCTGTAACAGGTGCCAGAAGAAACACAGGAGCTGGTTTTTGTGGCTTTTAATTTATTGATGTAGCCACAATTATTTCTCACTAAAGCCTTGTCGTTCTTTTATATAAACTCTTTTCTGACTTCATTGACAAACCGTGGATTTTACAACTATTTATTTTGTCACCTTTATTTCAATTTTTTGTTTAAAATTTGTGAAAAACAGCCATGACACAGGAACAAAATAGAAATAAAAATAGTGACAGAAAATATAAGACAGTCAAAGATAATTCATTCCTTCTTCCTTTAGCACCTTGTAATGATGTCTCCCAAAGCTGTGACTGAAGTTAAGTAGATATCTATGTAATCATCTTTTCCCCATTTTCATTTTTTATGTTGTCTTGTCATGCCAGTGAAGTCTTGTGGCTAAATAGTTTATTATTTTGTACTGTTTTCTTTGTAGTCAAACTGCTACATACCATTTTATAATTATTTTTAAACATCTTACCCAGCTTTACAGCAGCTCCATCACATATTTGTGTTTGCTGAGAACATTTGTGAAGGTTTATTCGGTTCTCTTTTCCTCAGAGTGAACTGGTGAGTCAGCTTTACAAGAAGGAGGAAATTGAAACTCTGCTGGAAGAGTCCGTTCACATCGCAGCACGCAGGAAGGAGGCGTCTGAGATGCTTCAGGTATGGCTTTTAGTTATTGGTGAATTTAGTTTAATTTTTCAGGTTTTTTGGAGTCATGAGAGCAGAAGTTTTCATTCTTAGAAATGGGATTTTGATTGGTTGTAAGTTGTGCATTGTTTATCTTTATTGTTGTTGTTATGAAACCATTGGCCTATAAGCAGATGTTCTCCCACTCAACGCCATGTAATGATATCTGCTACTATTTATGAGTTCCTTGTAGTTCTGTACAAGATATTCCATCTATCAGGCCTTTGAGGAAGTAGACTTGCTCTGATATTTGTGAGTTTTGGACAGTCAAAAAGGTGATGTTCTACTGTATCATGTGAGTGTTCACAGAGTAGGCATGCTGGAGTATGTTTTTGTTGTTGTTTATCTGTAGACTGTGACTTCTCTACCAGTAGGTCAAGGTAATGGGCATCAGTTACACCTTGTGACATGTAGATAATATATTAGTGCCCATATTTTTCCAACAGCATTGTCACATTTATGGGCATTATGTCGCGCCAGACTGCCCAATTTCCAAGATGATATCTTTGTCAGAGACTAGATGGACCCTGGAGCTCTTCTGTTCTGAAGAACAAAATGATCATATTTATATATTGAAATCAACTGACCAGCAGATGAGTGAACTAACCATTTCACCACTGTAGATCTTTCTCTGCTCAGTCAGAGGGAAGAACTTTTAGCAAATTGGAGTTTCCCTGACAGCAATCTCAAGAATGAGACTTATAATTGTAGCAGTTTCTGCATTCACAGTGTCATTCTTCAACAATTTTTGTTATGAACTCTGCTATCAAAGATTTGGAAAAATTTTTAAAATACCAATAAATGGTATGTTAGAAGCTTTACATGATAATTTTTTTGTATTTTTTAAATTTTTCCTCATATTCAGCTTTACTGCAGCTTCGCATTTTTATGCATTCATTTGCATTTCTTTGCCTTTACCCCCTATCAAAGATTTGGTCGGTTGTTGATCCTGCTGCATGTGGATCCTTGTTTCTTGGCTGTGAATAGACTAAAATGCTTAGCAAAGGTTTGAGTCAATAGTATATAGGTCTCTAAATGTTTTAGTTTTTTGTAGATTGACTTAAGTAGAATGACATTGCAGGGTGAGGATTTACTAATTTTGTAGCAGGGAGATCAAGAATGAATCATAAACACAGCCAGTGAACTCCTGATGATAATACACTCGTTAATGAAACAATGGCTTTGAGTCTGGAGGAGTTTTGAATCAAGACTGGTAGGAACCTCTACACGACATTGCAATCAGAAGTAATCTGATCATCAGAAGACCTCTACCAATGAGTCAAATATTTTGATTACATAGATTCTTGGAACTATAAGGTTGTTGGTCTTCATGGCTCACAAGTAGTCTCCTCCTTTTGCATTTTGTTTCTTGGCACTAATGGTGTATGAGGCTCAAGATACATTCACTTTCCGTGAGACCCATAATACATTCATCTTCCTTGAGACCCATAATACATTCATCTTCCTTGAGACCCATTATACATTCACTTTCCTTGAGACCCATTATACATTCACTTTCCTTGAGACCCATAATACATTCATCTTCCTTGAGACCATAATACATTCACTTTCCTCGAGACCCATAATACATTCATCCTCCTTGAGACCCATAATACATTCATCTTCCTTGAGACCCATTATACATTCACTTTCCTTGAGACCCATAATACATTCATCTTCCTTGAGACCATAATACATTCATCTTCCTTGAGACCCATAATACATTCATCTTCCTTGAGACCCATAATACATTCATCTTCCTTGAGACCCATAATACATTCATCTTCCTTCAGACCCATAATACATTCATCTTCCTTGAGACCCATAATACATTCATCTTCCTTGAGACCCATGATACATGCATCTTCCTTGAGACACATAATACATTCATCTTCCTTGAGATCCATAATACATGCATCTTCCTTGAGACCCATAATACATTCATCTTCCTTGAGACCCATAATACATTTATCTTCCTTGAGACCCATAATACATTCATCTTCCTTGAGACCCATAATACATTCATCTTCCTTGAGACCCATAATACATTCATCTTCCTTGAGACCATAATACATTCATCTTCCTTGATACCCATAATACATTCATCTTCCTTGAGACCCATAATACATTCACTTTCCTTGAGACCCATAATACATTCATCTTCCTTAAGACCATAATACATTCATCTTCCTTGAGACCCATTATACATTCACTTTCCTTGAGACCCATAATACATCCATCTTCCTTGAGACCCATAATACATTCATCTTCCTTGAGACCCATAATACATTCATCTTCCTTGAGACCCATAATACATCCATCTTCCTTGAGACCCATAATACATTCATCTTCCTTGAGACCCATAATACATTCATCTTCCTTGAGACCCATAATACATTCATCTTCCTTGAGACCCATTATACATTCACTTTCCTTGAGACCCATAATACATCCATCTTCCTTGAGACCCATAATACATTCATCTTCCTTGAGACCCATAATACATTCATCTTCCTTGCCTGCCAAAAACAGAGTGTGTCAGCCACACTGCAGGTTTAGGGGGAAAATCAGGACACATACATACATACAAGTATTGACCATGCAGCCAGCTCATCGTGTGTCATGATGTTCTTACCCCTCCATATACAAGTATTGACCATGCAGCCAGCTCATCGTGTGTCATGATGTTCTTGCCCCTCCATATACAAGTATTGACCATGCAGCCAGCTCATCGTGTGTCATGATGTTCTTACCCCTCCATATACAAGTATTGACCGTGCAGCCAGCTCATCGTGTGTCATGATGTTCTTGCCCCTCCATATACAAGTATTGACCATGCAGCCAGCTCATCGTGTGTCATGATGTTCTTACCCCTCCATATACAAGTATTGACCATGTGACCACCTCATCGTGTGTCATGATGTTCTTACCCCTCCATATACAAGTATTGACCGTGCAGCCAGCTCATCGTGTGTCATGATGTTCTTACCCCTCCATATACAAGTATTGACCATGCGACCAGCTCATCATGTGTCATGATGTTCTTACCCCTCCATATACAAGTATTGACCATGCAGCCAGCTCATCGTGTGTCATGATGTTCTTACCCCTCCATATACAAGTATTGACCATGCGACCAGCTCATCGTGTGTCATGATGTTCTTACCCCTCCATATACAAGTATTGACCGTGCAGCCAGCTCATCGTGTGTCATGATGTTCTTGCCCCTCCATATACAAGTATTGACCATGCAGCCAGCTCATCGTGTGTCATGATGTTCTTACCCCTCCATATACAAGTATTGACCATGTGACCACCTCATCGTGTGTCATGATGTTCTTACCCCTCCATATACAAGTATTGACCATGCAGCCAGCTCATCGTGTGTCATGATGTTCTTACCCCTCCATCATGAAACAGGACAAAGAGTCAAGTTCGCATAATCACAACACTTGAAAACAGAAGAAGAATGCTGAAAAAAAGGCAATTAAGAGATCAGATAATAGGAGATAATTCATGATCTACAAAAACAATTCACATTCTTGACCAAATACTGAAACACTGTAAACTGCTGTGAAATACTTTTCTTTATTTGGCGTGCTGGTTGGCATAGGCAGTAATGTCTTTTCTACAATCTACTGTTCAAAGTCTTGGTTATGTCTTTCTACAATCTCCTGTCCAAAGTCTTGGTTATGTCTTTCTACAGTCTCCTGTCCAAAGTCTTGGTTATGTCTTTTTTACAATCTCCTGTTCAAAGTCTTAGTTATGTCTTTCTACAGTCTCCTGTCCAAAGTCTTGGTTATGTCTTTCTACAATCTCCTGTCCAAAGTCTTGGTTATGTCTCTTTACAATCTCCTGTTCAAAGTCTTAGATAATGTCTTTCCTAAAATCTCCTGTTCAAAGTCTTTAATTCCATATTTGCAAGCCACAATATCAGACTGCCCAGTTTCTACCTCATCTGGCATCTACGGTCTTTAATGCCTCAATTTTTACTTTTAGTTTCAATCTCCATCATCTCATAACATGAACAAAAAAAAAGTAAATAAATTTAAAAAACATTAAAAAATCTACTACTTCTATCTGATGAACTGTAAGTGCATTCTCTGTGCGTATGTTTGTTTAAATAATAATTGTTTCATTGGTTACTTTAACTGTCATGAGGTCAGCACAAATGAAGGTGCAATGTAGCACAAATGAAGGTGCAATGTGAGTTAACCAAGCTGTAATGAAAATTATACTTTAACCGTTGATATGATTCATTCTTTTGTTGCAGGCCCTGCAACGAGCCAGCCAGATTATAGGAGAGATCAGGGAGATCCATCTATGGTGATTCGTTGCATAGGATCTGCTGCACACACTTTCTGTAGCAAGACAAGATGGATGCAAACAGAGATAAACAAGAGCTGAAAGTAGCGTGGAATGACAATTCTGCAACATGCAAGAGTTCAGTTTCTCACAAGCATAATTTATAACTTGTATAGTAGACCATTAAATTATGTTGGAGCATCACATAATGTCCATATAATTTTGCTAAAGACGTACTAGTTTTTGACAATGTCTTGCCCTTGTATATGAATTGTAATAGAGTAATCTTTCCTTTTCTCCGGAAGAGCACTTCATATTTCTAAACTTTTCGAAGTTTAAAAAATGGGTATTGCTTTTGAAAATGGATAGATATCTTAGTGCCACAGTTTTCTCCCACAATTGATGTTTTATATGTAACAAGATGATGATTGCTTTCAGTTTGTTGTGTTTTATGATTCTTATTTGATACAATTGTTCAATGACAATGTTCGGCTGATATTTTTTTTCATAAATTGATATGTGAAGCTGCTTTATTGTACAGATATAATAAAGTGATTGGTTGTCGATCCAGTACTACTAGATTGTTGTTGCGCTAAAAAGGTAAGTACGAAATGAGATCACAGTTCATGAAATAAAATGTACATCTGATGTAGACATGAGACCCCTGCTAAGGGCTGCATTATATATCAAGGTTTAGAGATGAGTGAGTTAATTGATTGGCAGTGCTAGCTGTAGGTCAACAGTGCTAGCTGTAGGTCGACAGTGCTAACTGAAGGTCGACAGTGCTAGCTGAAGGTCGACAGTTCTAGCTGTAGGTCGACAGTGCTAGCTGTAGGTCGACAGTGCTAGCTGTAGGTCGACAGTTCTAGCTGTAGGTCGACAGTGCTAGCTGTAGGTTGACATT
Source organism: Megaustenia siamemsis (assembly GCA_032433765.1). Taxonomy (NCBI): domain Eukaryota; kingdom Metazoa; phylum Mollusca; class Gastropoda; order Stylommatophora; family Ariophantidae; genus Megaustenia; species Megaustenia siamemsis. Next base: position 87,646,036 of record JAVIAB010000125.1, on the reverse strand, counting down.
AACCTCAAAGAATAGACAGTGGCCGTGTCTTTCAGTGGGAGATAAAAATAAGGAACTTTTACAGTTCGTTGCAATCAACTTCTGGTGTTAAGACAAAGCTTGATGTATGTTTGTTGTTTTAACCATAGAAACAAAGTGTTATCTTGATGTCAGTAAAATCAGACAAAATCTCCAGTCATGTGCCAAATCATTGCTTCTCAAGACTGATAGAACATCACAAACTGACATCAATTGTCAGCTACAGCCTTAACACGACTAACTCATTGTGTTGAATGTGAGAAGACAGTCTTAGTGGCTGCTCTCTGTCTTTACAACCTGTAGGTTCTACATAGGGACATGTTTGAGTCCACCATACTGTATAAACCTGATACCTGTCTCACACTTTTAGGTAAAGCAAAAACATTACAAGAAAGGATACTTACAAACTGTTCTGTCAGATTTACACACCACAGATATATATATAAATATTTTGCATATTTAGTTATCATATAAATATTCTGCATATTTAGTTATCATATAAATATTCTGCATATTTAGTTATCATTATGAATATTTCTGTTGTAGCATATCCTTGATAATTCATGTATGACATTTCCCCTCTTTGATGTTTGCTATTTGCACAATATAATTTGTGTTAAGCAAAAACAATAAGTTATTGATACAAACACAAGTCAAATTCTAGTTGCTCGTATTTTGATTGCAGTTGATATAGGAGGGCCTATCATATGGTTGCTTACTGCAACAGTACAAGAGTTATAACTCCGGAGCCTTCTAGGTGGTTTCTATGCTGGGATGTTTGTAGATATTCTATGCTGGGATGTTTGTAGATATTCTATGCTGGGATGTTTGTAGATATTCTGTGCTGGGATGTTTGTAGATATTCTGTGCTAGGATGTTTGTAGATATTCTATGCTGGGATATACCAAACATATCTAAGATTCCAGTCTATAACTGTAAGCTTAACACAAAGGAATCGCTACACACTGTGAGCCATGGTGGTGAATTTCACTCATAAAAATATGATGTAGTTTGTTTGCTATTTATGTATCACACACTGCAATTCTTTACATAAAATATCTACTGAGCATCATTGTCTGATCTGACAGATCATGAATGAGAGTGCCAAAGCTGACTTCATGTCTTATAGATCATGAATGAGAGTGCCAAAGCTGACTTCACGTCTAATAGATCATGAATGAGAATACTAAAGCTGACTTCATGTCTAATAGATCATGAATGAGAATACTAAAGCTGATGTCATGTCTGATAGATCATGAATGAGAATACCAAAGCTGACTTCATGTCTGATAGATCATGAATGAGAATACTAAAGCTGACTTCATGCCTGATAGATCATGAATGAGAGTGCCAAAGCTGACTTCATGTCTGATAGATCATGAATGAGAATACTAAAGCTGACTTCTTGTCTGATAGATCATGAATGAGAGTGCCAAAGCTGACTTCATGCCTGATAGATCATGAATGAGAATACTAAAGCTGACATCATGTTTGATAGATCATGAATGAGAATACTAAAGCTGACTTCATGTCTGATAGATCATGAATGAGAATACTAAAGCTGACTTCATGTCTGATAGATCATGAATGAGAATACTAAAGCTGACTTCATGCCTGATAGATCATGAATGAGAGTGCCAAAGCTGACTTCATGCCTGATAGATCATGAATGAGAGTGCCAAAACTGACTTCATGCCTGATAGATCATGAATGAGAATACTAAAGCTGACTTCTTGTCTGATAGATCATGAATGAGAATACTAAAGCTGACTTCATGTCTGATAGATCATGAATGAGAATACTAAAGCTGACTTCATGTCTGATAGATCATGAATGAGAATACTAAAGCTGACTTCATGTCTGATAGATCATGAATGAGAATACTAAAGCTGACTTCATGTCTGATAGATCATGAATGAGAATACCAAAGCTGACTTCATGTCTGATAGATCATGAATGAGAATACTAAAGCTGACGTCATGTCTGATAGATCATGAATGAGAATACTAAAGCTGACTTCTTGTCTGATAGATCATGAATGAGAATACTAAAGCTGACTTCATGCCTGATAGATCATGAATGAGAGTGCCAAAGCTGACTTCATGCCTGATAGATCATGAATGAGAATACTAAAGCTGACTTCATGTCTTCAAAGTGAAGTTGTGGAAAGTTATAAATGAAGGAGGCTACATCCAAAGAAGTTTGTTTGATCATTTGCTTTTCTTTTCTTGAATAATTGTTCTGTTACAGCTGTTTACCTTATAGCTATAGCTACCAAGATTTTAGTGTAGGTTTGATATAATGTAAAGATAGCTATAGCTACCAAGATTTTAGTGTAGGTTTGATATAATGTGGGAGCCGCGATAGCTCAGGGAGCCACGATAGCTCAGTGGTTAGTGAACTGGACTACAAAGGACAAGGAGTAGGGTTCGATCCCAACTGACGGCTTCCGGGTTCACCCAGCCTTTAATGGGTATCGGATTTTTTTCTGGGAAAGTGAAGCGGCATGGGCGTAATACCGACCACATTACCCCAAAAATCATGTGCCGAAGGTCTGTAAAATTTATGGTCACTAACACCATATTCCCTATAAGCCACTTGGCGTGACGGGTGTACTTTACTTTTTTTTATTTGATATAATGTAAAGATAGCTATAGCTACCAAGATTGTAGTATAGGTCTGAAATAATGTAAAGTTAGTCTGTTTATTAAATGTGTGCAATATTGATTGTAAAGTAGTGTAGAGGTGACATTTGATTGTAACTAAATTTTTTGACAACTCATTATTGTTTGTCTTGTTTATATATCATTTGCTGCTTATTTTGTTTAATATTATGCTTTTTTTTCAATTTCATTTACTGTTCATGATTTTTATTGTATATACCTGTTGATGTGTTTTTTATTTAATTAATATTTTGTATGTTTGATGTTATTAAAAACATGTCAATACCATTTTTTTATTTTGTATTTCATTCACTATTATTGGTGTACCATTGTCTCTTATTTCATTGTTTGCACATTTATTATTTCAGTGAATGCCTGTTTGATGCAAATCTTATGTCTTCTTGTTACACTTTCTTCTTATTTTTGGTCTTTTTTTTCTGCTCCTCTTCTTCTCATACTTTTATGAGTGTCAAGGGAGATGCACAATTTTAGCTCTAGCTTTTCTTGCAAGCTCAAAACTAAAGTCCAGTGATGTCACTCCATCTTGCTGTGGCTGTGCTCCTCTTATATTGAACTTTCATGGCAGAGAATCAAAGGGTATTCTCCCTAGGTAGGTATTTGATTTGTTATTGTTGATGTATATAATAATTGTCTCATTTTTCAAATATTTGATTTAGCTTTTGATTTTAGATGATTTAGCCAAGTTTGTGATGAAAGTAAAAGGGAATGGGTTATGCCATAAAACTTCTGTATTCATTATTCTTTTAGAATGGGATTCCAAACTCACCTTTCTGGTGGTCTGAATACTCTGAAATGAGTACCTTGTCATAAGCTCTGTTTCCTTCAATTTGACAGAACACAGCACATTCAATAAAACAGTATGGATGATAGGGATGAAGACTTTGTTGGTTGCTGGAACAGGGGCAGAGCAGGTATGGGAACACCGCACCTGCAGTGAAGCCATTTCAGTCTAAAGGTTGCCATCAATTTATTTTCTCTCCCAGAGAATTTGACTCACAAGTTGGTCACAAAAACATGGGCACCATCTTCCCTATACTCAAGACATGATGGGTTCTATCTCATCTTCATGAGAATATTCAAACTTGTATCAACCTTAGCCATTATATTTCTATACAGCTGGTTAAATACACCTTTTACCAACACCTTAGTCATCATTTCATACTTGTGCCATGCTTGTTTACAAACTACTTCAGTTTTTGTTATTCAATTCAAGGTCAACATTACATTTGCTTGATATTTCTAATTAAAAGCAAATATTGATGTGGCCATATATTAAGGTCACCTTCATTAAAACAAATGTGAGTAATATTCAAGCTTCTGGGGACTTATTCTTGTCTTTATATCTTTGTTCATATTTTTATTATTATTTTTTTATGTTAAAAGTGTATTGCCTGAGAGAAATCCTCAGGTGATTTTGGCCAAATGAAATAAGCAAACATGAGCTACTCAAGAAAAGAAGAAATGCAGATGTGTGTGCTAACAAGAGATAAAAGACTACATTGTACACTAAACAACAATAGTTGCTGTTCTACATAGACAACAACCTCAATTTTGGGTTGCGCCATCTTTCTTGTTGTAAATACCTATTTTGACCACATGATCAGAGTTTGGCTTCTCTTTTCAATCCTTACCTGACCAGACAAGTTTGTCTATATCTTGGGGCGGTGTAGTAAATTCCTGTCTCCATTCTGGTCCACTGATTAAAGACCAGCTATGAGTTGCTGATCACAATCAATGTTTGGCATTTTGAGCAATGCTTTCTATAGTTCTGGGCCTTTTAAATGTATTAATTTGACATTTCATTTAAACATCCTTAAAGGTTAGCATGAGTTATTTTATGAGAGATAAACCTCAGCATTATTCCTATATCATTTTATACAATATATGATCCATGATAGTGTGATCGGTCAGTAATTGAACTACTGACTACTTATCTTACAAAGAAAGTTGGTTTTATAATTGTCCTGGCTGAGCTTAAATCAGCTCTTTAGGTGTTATCTGTAGACTTGTATATTACCAGCAGCAGTTCCCCTGTTAATCCTAGTTCTTTCACCCACAACTTTGTGTGTAGTTTCATCACCAAGTCAGCGTTTGTGCTTCTATTTTTCTCCTTTTTCAAAACAATTTGCATATTAATGAGTGATGTCGGTACCATGTCTGAGCACTCTTATTCTCCAGAGGAAACATTTGGTCAATACTTTCAGAACCTGGTTAAACCTCAATACTGGGTTGGTAAAAATGAACATTTAGTTGACCTAAAATTTGAACCTCAAGCCAGTTAGTAGACAAGTGCACTAACCACCATGCAGTACAAAGATCTCAGACACAACTGTAGTTAGATTATTTTAATGTACACAAATATAACAGAATATTTATATTTCCAAAGAAAAAAACACGTATAAGTGATATCTTAATGTTTTTTAAACCATGTACATCTTAATACTACATGATTATTTACTTGAATTGTGTAACTAAATTATCTCCATTTGTATTTGAGAAAGATAATCTGGATTTTAGTGTTGCTTGTCTGGTTTTTTCAAATAAATTTTACAGCTTCACCCTTTTTGGTTTTTCATTTTTTGCTGTCAGATGCAGAATTTTGAAAACTTGTAGAAACCAGGATTGTATATTTGTGTGTGTGTTGAGGGTGGAATTTGAAAATAGTTCATTTTTTCTCCAATCATAGACAATTTCTTGGAAGCAGTTGTACCTGATCACATTTGTTTTGTTTCATGTTTTGTTTTGTAGAGAGAAAATCTGAAATAACTTTGGCCAGTGTAAATAAAACAACAGTTGAATAATGGTTAACATGCTGACGTAAGGATTAATGCTGTTGGTCGACCCATTTGGGAAAGAATAGGTACTTGGTTATGCTGAATTTGGAAAGACATTAGCAACAAAAAAAGTAACACTGGCCTCCTCACCACTAAACACACATAGAAGTTTAATACTTCATTACACTATCTATCTATCCATCCATCCATTGTCCTTTTGAGCCATGGGTGGCACATAGAGCAGAAATTCTAGACTCTTGTGTCCTAAGATCTTTCAAGTGTCAGACCTCACACAGGACCTGCATCGTGTTTCATCACACAGGACCTGCATCGTGTTTCATCACACAGTTCTGTTCTGGGTGAGTTGCTCAATCTCGATGAGGGAGTTAATGACTGCTGTTGTTGTCTCTTGCCTCAGTGTTCTTTTTAGCGTTTTTCTAGGTCAACCTCTTTTTCTTTTACCCTCTGGTTCCCATTTGAGGGTCTGCTTTGAGATTCTCTTGTTGTTTCTTCTCATCAAATGACCAACATATATATATATTATGGGATATCTGTTATCTTTGAGTAGAAAAGAAAATAACTGATCTCTTTTATAGTTGATGGAGATGACATATGTTCACAAAAGTACAAATATGGACTTGCACTAAATAGCTGGATCTGTTAGAGAGAGGATTGGGTTCAAGTACATAGTTTGGGGTACCTCTCTTATATTTTGACAGTAGAAAATGTTAGTGCTAATTTTTTCCCAAGACCTCTCGTACATTTGTGGGTAATGCCAGGCTGATCATCATCCTGGTACCCATTTTCAGAGTTGGGTAATTTCCGATCAATGTATTGATCAAAACAAAAATCTGCCAGAGTTGGAAACTTAACTGTGACCAGGTCTAACTTCAAGTGAGATGAAGGTGGACATATAATAGCATCTTGTGTGCAGGACTTGAAATGTTTTATCCCATCAGTTTCAAATCTAAGGATTCCTCAATGAAAGGAGCCAGTCACAGCTCTTTGTTGATGGTGTGTTAGTAGTCTTGAGAAATGTTCTCAGCTTTAAAACACTACTCTTGAATATAATTCTGATAATGAACTTTGTGACTGGAAAATAAAACAATGATCATAAAAGACGCTATAATTTACATTTTTGGAACATTTTGTGGTTAAATTATGGTTATTTTACGCCAGAAAGGGTTCAATTTGTCAAATTTTGAAATATGTATTATCATAGACCTCTTTGGACCATAAATATCAACAGCATAAAAATGTACTATTCCAGAATATTCATATTTTTATTGAGTGTCACAAATGTGAACCACTCCAATAAAAGATATCACTCTCCAGAATGAGTGGAATGTAGTTCCCTCAGGACATCTTCATTCATACATGTAGCTATGTTTTTATAACTAAAATACTACTTTCAGATAAAAGCAAACAGCTGTGCAGTATGTGTCCACTCTGTTATTGTTTTTGTTGTAACTCTACAGACCAGGTATCAATGTTTACAGCTAGAGTTGTCCTCCTTGGTATGAAGCCTTTTTGGGTTAGGTCCCCTGTTAACTGCCCCTCTTCTGGACAAGTTGATTCAATGAAAGAGAGTAAGATATCATAACTTGGTCAAGGTCACTGACATCAAGAACCACAGTTTTAGTGGCTTACATTGTGAACAAGGATCTGATACAGTTCACATGTTTACTGTATTTATTATTCTATTTATTTCATGTACTTTTCTTAATTTCAGTTGTTTTCTTCACTAGGCTTTCTGTGTTAGTGACTGTGACTTTATTGTTTTAGTCAGTCAGTTTCTGTGTGAGTGATTCTGACTTTAATCTTTTAGTCAGTAATTAACTTCTGTGTGAGTGACAGTGACCTTATTGTTTTAGTCAGTCAGTTTCTGTGTGAGTGATTCTGACTTTAATCTTTTAGTCAGTAATTAACTTCTGTGTGAGTGACAGTGACCTTATTGTTTTAGTCAATCAGTTTCTGTGTGAGTGACAGTGACCTTATTGTTTTAGTCAGTCAGTTTCTGTGTGAGTGATTCTGACTTTAATCTTTTAGTCAGTAATTAACTTCTGTGTGAGTGATTCTGACTTTATTGTTTCAGTCAGTCAGTTTTTGTGTGAGTGACTGTGACTTTATTGTTTCAGTCAGTCAGTTTATGTGTGAGTGACTGTGACTTTATTGTTTTAGTCAGTCAGTTTCTGTGTGAGTGACTGTGACTTTATTGTTTCAGTCAGTCAGTTTCTGTGTGAGTGACTGTGACTTTATTGTTTCAGTCAGTCAGTTTCTGTGTGAGTGATTGTGACTTTATTGTTTCAGTCAGTCATTTTATGTGTGAGTGACTGTGACTTTATTGTTTCAGTCAGTCAGTTTCTGTGTGAGTGACTGTGACTTTATTGTTTTAGTCAGTCAGTTTCTGTGTGAGTGTGACCGACTTTAATCTTTTAGTCAGTAATTAACTTCTGTGTGAGTGAATGTGACTTTAAGCTTTTAGTCAGTAATTAACTTCTGTGTGAGTGAATGTGACTATTTTAAATTCAGTTTAAGAGGAAAGCAAGTGTCTTGTGTTGAAAGTGGCTTTAGTGTGTCTCTATAGAGAAGCTTCTATTGGTGAGTGAGAGAACAATGAAGTCATTGGAGTGTAGCAATGTCTGCAGGTTAAATATGAAGAAAATGGAGTTGTTATAGATACAGGAGTCAGCAATGTCTGCAGGTTAAATATGGAGAAAATGGAGTTGTTATAGATACAGGAGTCAGCAATGTTTGCTGGTTAAATATGGAGAAAATGGAGTTGTTATAGATACAGGAGTCAGCAATGTCTGCTGGTTAAATATGGAGAAAATGGAGTTGTTATAGATGCAGGAGTCAGCAATGTCTGCAGGTTAAATATGGAGAAAATGGAGTTGTTATAGATACAGGAGTCAGCAATGTCTGCAGGTTAAATATGGAGAAAATGGAGTTGTTATAGATACAGGAGTCAGTGTGGCAAAACTTCATGATTGTTAATACAGTTCTTATATAGGATATTAAGATTACATAATTGTCAGAAAGCTGTTATATAGGATATCAAGTCTAAAGTAGTCTCAGTACAGTTGTTATATTGAGCAAGATATGATGGTTGTCAGTGTATATGCTCTATATAACACCAGCGAGAGTTAACACTTTCCGTACAGAAGCTTTTTATTGACGCAACGGAAAAGATTTCAGAGACAAAACTGTTCATGATTTTAAGAATCAATCTACATGTAAACATTTATCTAACATATAACATATTATATATGAATTTTTAGATAATTGAACAAGGTATTAGATTTCACCAATACCAAGATGATACAAGACATGTAAAAAGAATATGGTTTGATGACGTTCACACTAATCAAATTGAGCGTGGCGCACTATGCGGCGAAACGTACGTTGCCTAAATCGGCATGGCGCACAGTGCGGCGGAAAGAGTTAATATATGTCATTTGTCCAAACCTTGCTGAAGAAGATGTCTGCTCTACCTTTGATACTTGGTAAATTTAAAAACAATTGACTTGAAATAGTTAACAGTTGGTTCATCGTTTTCTAACTCAACAATAACCCCAACTTTATTGCTACTTCCAGGAATGACAGCTTATTCTCCTTTCACATGAGACAAAATAGAGCAACAACAATCATCAAAAACATTGACAAGTTATACTTCCTGAACAGTCTCTAGAGCAAGCAGATCTTCTTTCTTCCAAACTTATTTATGTAGAAGTTGGTTATTGTTTTCATACAAAACTTCACAAGCAGCAACAAAATGTCTACTGTCTAGGTTGATCTAACCATCCAAGTTCACTTTCCCAAAAGTGCTGATTTTTTTTTTACAGGCCTTTGGTTTTATCCAGTTTCTGAAAATTGATAACCAAATTGTTTGTTGGAAAATTAGGACAACCTGGCATATGTGTACTGGTGGTTATAGAAAGTATAGATATTAGCTATGATTAACACTGACCTGGCATATGTGTACTAATGGTTATAGAAAGTATAGATATTAGCTATGATTAACACTGACCTGGCATATGCGTACTAATGGTTATAGAAAGTATAGATATTAGCTATGATTAACACTGGCCTGGCATGTGTGTACTGGCGGTTATAGAAGTGTTAAGTAAATTTAATTATATGTCTCTATTTAAATCACTGGAGTCTGTAAAAATGTGATTTTACAGAAGAATGTTGATAATATCATAGACAGCTAAGAAGAGTAATAAAAGTGTTCTGAAAGAGGCCAAAGCAAAAAGAGAGCAAATTTCCAATATTAGGAAGAAACAATCATCATTTTTGGCCATGAAATGAGAAGAGAACAACTAGAATATATTGTAGCAACTGGAAAAATTGAGGAACGAAGAGATAGAGGGAAGCAAAGAGAAAAAATACCAGACAGCTTAAGAGAATGGCTTGGCAGGTCAACAACAGAAATGATAAATAACTGTCGATCGAAAGTTGTGGAGAGACATGATCACCTACGCCAGCAGGCCCAGTACTTGATGATGATTTAAATATGAAATGTAACATTTAAATTCTTGGTGATGTCTGTTTCAGGACAATTTGCTTCTTCTTTATAGTTATTTTATTCTCAGATCTTATGCTCACAGTTTCAGTAAATGTTTTCACGTATAGAAATGTGCTTCCAGATTCTTGTGTCTTTGACTAGTTTTTGACAATATGTGTTAGTGTTTATGTAATCGCTAGTTTGTATCCCAGTTTGTGTGAGTGTTTATGTAATCACTAGTTTGTATCCCAGTTTGTGTGAGTGTTTATGTAATCACTAGTTGGTTTGTATCCCAATATGTGTGAGTGTTTATGTAATCACTAGTTAGTTTGTATCCCAATATCATAAATGTTTATACATAATTGGATAACACCATTATGAGTAATGTTCTTCAATATTAAGATGTAATAAATGTTTACTATATCATTGACTACTGACATTAATTGAATGTTTACAATATCTTTGACTACTGACATTAATTGAATGTGTTTTTACATCTCTGGCTATTAGCATTAATTAAATATTTACTATATCCTTGTCTACTGACATTAATTAAATGTTTACAATATCTTTGTCTATTGACATTAATTAAATGTTTACAATATCCTTGTCTACTGACATTAATTAAATATTTACTATATCCTTGTCTACTGACATTAATTAAATGTTTACAATATCCTTGTCTACTGACATTAATTAAATGTTTACAATATCTTTGGCTACTGACATTAATTAAATGTTTACTATATCTTTGGCTACTGACATTAATGAAATGTTCACAATATCTTTGGCTACTGACATTAATGAAATGTTCACAATATCTTTGGCTACTGACATTAATTAAATGTTCACAATATCTTTGGCTACCGACATTAATTAAATGTTCACAATATCTTTGGCTACTGACATTAATGAAATGTTCACAATATCTTTGGCTACTGACATTAATTAAATGTTTACTATATCTTTGGCTACTGACATTAATGAAATGTTCACAATATCTTTGGCTACTGACATTAATGAAATGTTTACAATATCTTTGGCTACTGACATTAATGAAATGTTCACAATATCTTTGGCTACTGACATTAATGAAATGTTCACAATATCTTTGGCTACTGACATTAATGAAATGTTTACAATATCTTTGGCTACTGACATTAATTAAATGTTTACAATATCTTTGGCTACTGACATTAATGAAATGTTCACAATATCTTTGGCTACCGACATTAATTAAATGTTTACAATATCTTTGGCTACTGACATTAATGAAATGTTCACAATATCTTTGGCTACTGACATTAATTAAATGTTTACTATATCTTTGGCTACTGACATTATTGAAATGTTCACAATATCTTTCGCTACCAACATCAAATGAAAGTTTAATCTTGTATTTATGGTATTTATCAGTTAGTGAATGTTTTAAGTACAGTGATCCTATGTTAAGTCAGATTTTTTATTTCACTTCGTTGGTTATTGACGTTAAAATACTGTTAAGTACACTCTTGCTGTTCATTCATTTATTTTTCTCTTGGGCCGAAGATGGCACATAGGGCAGAAGTCATAGTTCTCCATGATTGATGATTTGCTGCTAGTTCTTGGTTGTTTCTTAGTCCCAAAGTTCTTACTATTCACAGTAAATAAATGTTTCCTATGCTGCACATTAGTTGATGATAATGTATGTTCCAGTTTAAGTAGTAATTGATTAGTTTGTGACATTAGGGATTTCAGCTTCTTTAAATGAATTGAATGTTTAGTTGTTATTAATTACATTAAAAGATGCAACATAAATTTAAGTTATGAAGGAAACTAGTTCACCTAGCACTTATGTGATTGGTACTAAGTTTCAATAAATTTTAGAATTCAAGTATCTAGAAAGTACTCCCATGGAGAACTTAAATACTTGTTCGTAAATACTTGTTAATACTTGGGGCCTCGGTAGCCTAGTTGGGAAAACCACTCGATTGGACTACTGACGTTCGGACAACCCGTGTTCGATTCCCGCTGGGAGCAGTGTGAATTGTACTCGTGGTTGGGGAAATAAAAAAAAATACCCCCATGGTAGACCCAACCGTTGGCAGAAATGGTTACCAGGGTATTACCCTGGGAAGGTGAGGAATGTCGCCTCGCATCTGAGTTTCGATGCTTGAGGCAACACTATACAGAAATCTCCGAACATTTCTGGATAGGCGGCCGAGCACATATGGGTGTAAACTCGTGTGCTAAGATGCCGGTTCAAGTCTCGTACTTTACCTTTACCTTTACTTAAATACTTGAAAGTGAAATCAGAAAGCACTGCAACTGTATATCAAATTGCTGCAAGTACTCAATTACCCGGAGCCGTGATAGCTCAGTGGTTAGTGAACTGGACTACAAAGGACAAGAGGTAGAGTTCGATCCCAACCGACGGCTTCCGGGTTCACCCAGCCTTTAATGGGTACCTGATTTTTTCTGGGCAAGTAAAGCGGCACGGGCATAATACTGACCTCATTACCCCAAAAATCATGTGCCGAAGGTCTGTAAAATTTATGGTTACTAACACCATATTACCTATACGCCACTTAGCGTGACGGGGGTACTTTACTTCTTTTTTCTTTTACTCAATTACCCATATATCAAATTGCTGCAAGTACTCATTTACCCATATATCAAAATGGTAATAAAATAATATTGGATGAATGGAATATTTATTATATGTCCTTGTTATTAATTTCAAGGGGATCTCAATAAGAGTGTCCCTGTTATCTGAAGCAGACCACATATAGTCCAAAATTTCAAATATTTTGTTTTGTTATTTTTTGTAAAGCTGTCACCATACTTTGTAGGAGTTTGTGTTACACCCCACCACTTGCTCCCTGCTACCAGCTTTACTGCAGCATCTAATTTATTTTCCTGTTCCCAGCTTTACCATAGGACTGCAATTATTTGCCTGTTCTCATCCTGACTGCAGTTATTTGCCTGTTCCCATCCTGACTGCAGTTATTTGTCTGTTCCCAGCTTTACCATAGGACTGCAATTATTTGCCTGTTCCCAGCCTGACTGCAGTTATTTGCCTGTTCCCAGCCTGACTGCAGTTATTTGCCTGTTCCCAGCCTGACTGCAATTATTTGCCTGTTCCCAGCCTGACTGCAGTTATTTGCCTGTTCCCAGCCTGACTGCAGTTATTTGCCTGTTCCCAGCCTGACTGCAGTTATTTGTCTGTTTCCAGCTTTACCATAGGACTGCAGTTATTTGCCTGTTCCCTATTGATATGAAACACGGTCCCTGTCTAAGGGACCAGAAAGATAGGCCTTAAGTCAGATACATAAACAACACATTGTCACCAGAAGACTAAATGCAAAACAAACATCACACAAGTTTAGACCTTGTAGGCTTTTGTGGTTTACAGGTAGTCAGCTTGGTTTCACAACCTTCAGGTCTGTGGGAACAATTCCCTCTGAGCACGGTTTTTTTTTAAGAAACCAAGACATGTAGTATTATCACCCTCAAGGTGATAGTCGGAAGGCAATGGCAAACCATTTACATATAATGGCTAACAAATACACGGCCATAAAATACTGGGGTAATAGCAATTTTCTGTAAAGGATATGCTACTTACTTCACTATCAATCACATAAAACAATAGAAGATTAAAGTTGTTTGGTCTTTTGAAAATGGACTGAAAGCAACAAACATGATCTCTGACAACAGTTGTACGGATAGAAAATACTTGAACTTATGCATAAATATAAAATATATAAAATATTAAATACTATGCGGAGCCGCAAGTAGAGCTGCAAAGAACACATTTTTAAAATCTGTGTTGTGTCTTCTGGCTTGGATTTGTTTGTTATACCCAATGAAGGCTTTTGCATAAATGTCAATTTGTCTTGTCTGTCTATTAGTTTAGCTTCTCCATGTCATTTTATGTCTATTTTAGACAGAAAATATTTGAGCAGTACAGTCCAGCAGCTGCCACTGAGATACACTTGGCCCAAGGTAGAGATTTCCACATTTCAGACATATCTCAATAGGACCAGACATGATAGTTACTTTAAAAGAATGTTTCATTTATCATTAGGCTCTAGCCTAATTTAATGTTTGTTATTAACATTGAACAGGAGCCGTGATACGTCAGTGATTAGTGAACTGGATTACAAAGGACAAGATGTCGGGTTTGATCCTGATCAGCGGCTTCCAGGTTCACCCAGCCTTTAATGGGTACCTGATTTTTTCTTGGAAAGTAAAGCGGCACGGGCGTAATATCGACAACATTACACCAAAAATCATGTGCTGGAGGTCTATAAAAAAGTATTGTCACTAAACAACATATTCCCTATATGCCACTTGGCGTGACAGGGCACTTTATTATTTTTTTTTTTACATTGACATTGAATGTTTACTGCAGCCAGATGTTCAAATGAATGTTTACTGCAGCCAGATGTTCAAATGAATGTTTACTGCAGCCAGATGCTCAAGTGAATGTTTACTGCAGCCAGATGTTCAAATGAATATTTACTGCAGCCAGATGTTCAAATGAATATTTACTGCAGCCAGATGTTCAAATGAATATTTACTGCAGCCAGATGTTCAAATGAATGTTTACTGCAGCCAGATGTTCAAATGAATGTTTATGTCCTTATCCTCAGTTAATGAGTGTGAATGTTTCTTAGTGGTTTAAGTTCACTGATCTTTATAAACAAAATGATAGTTTGTACCCCACCTTGACTATGTCCTAGCCAGTTCAATCATGATGTCCCTAACTTGCAACGTTATAGCAGTTAGGTAGAGTGGCTATCATCATATCTCAAACTCAACACACTCCTGTCTCACTATTTGTTTTGTGTTTTACTTTATATTCATGTTTTATTATATTGGCTTATATTTTGTATTAATTTATGCATTATGTTAACTTGGGTTCTAGGCTAATAATGCTGCATTATGTTAACTTGGGTTCTAGGCTAATAATGTATTATGTTAACTGTTATTTTTTTTTAATGATGTATTATTGTGACATTTTTAATGCTTTATGTTAACTGAATCTGTTGGTTAATTTTGCATTATTTTAATTTGAATTCTTGGCTAATGGTGTCCTATTTTGACTTCAAATTTTAGTTAGTTTGACAATGTATATGAGTGTGCTAATTAGTTTTGACAATATGGGTGATTGACATCATCTCAGCTTACATTATGAATGTTTGCAATGTCATTCATCCATGGTTAGTTATGAGTGTTTCAATCATACATCTTAGATTAGTTGATGACTTTACGAGTGTTGCTATCATCCCTGGTTAATTCATGACAGTATGAGTGTTGCTACCATCCCTGGTTAATTCATGACAGCATGAGTTGCCATCATCCCTGGTTAGTTTATGACAGTATGAGTGTTGCCATCATCCCTGGTTAGTTTATGACAGCATGAGTTGCCATCATCCCTGGTTAGTTTATGACAGCATGAGTTGCCATCATCCCTGGTTAGTTTATGACAGCATGAGTTGCCATCATCCCTGGTTTATGACAGCATGAGTTGCCATCATCCCTGGTTAGTTTATGACAGCATGAGTTGCCATCATCCTTGGTTAGTTTATGACAGTATGAGTGTTGCCATCATCCCTGGTTAGTTTATGACAGCATGAGTTGCCATCATCCCTGGTTAGTTTATGACAGTATGAGTGTTGCCATCATCCCTGGTTAGTTTATGACAGTGTGAGTGTTGCCTTCATCCCTGTTTTGTATCTAACAAATTGTCACATTATATTATTCTTGTAGCTGTTTTCTCATTTATACTAATGGCTGTTGTTATTTCTTATGACAAATAAAAGATTCACTCACTGGTTAGAGTTTGATTTCATTATGACAGCAATAACAGGACAGCAGAAAGAGTGACAGGACCGCAGAAAGATTAACAGTGACGGGATAGCAGAAAGATTAACAGTGGCAAGACAACAGAAAGATTAACAGTGACAGGACAACAGAAAGATTAACAATGACAGGATAGCAGAAAGATTAACAGTGGTAAGACAACAGAAAGATTAACAGTGACAGGATAGCAGAAAGATTAACAGTGACAGGACAACAGAAAGATTAACAGTGGTAAGACAACAGAAAGATTAACAGTGACATGACAACAGAAAGATTAACAGTGGTAAGACAACAGAAAGATTAACAGTGACAGGACAACAGAAAGATTAACAGTGACAGGATAGCAGAAAGATTAACAGTGACAGGACAACAGAAAGATTAACAATGACAGGACAACAGAAAGATTAATAGTGACAGTGCAACAGAAAGATTAACAGGACAACAGAAAGATTAACAATGACAGGATAGCAGAAAGATTAACAGTGACAGGACAACAGAAAGATTAACAGTGACAGGATAGCAGAAAGATTAATAGTGACATGACAACATAAAGATTAACAGTGACAAGACAACAGAAAGATTAACAAAGATAGGGCAACAGAAAGATTAATAGTGACAGGACAACAGAAAGATTAACAATGACAGGATAGCTGTTGTCACTTCATATAACAATTGTAGATGCTCTCAGCCAACACAACAAACTAAAGATTTCTGAGAACTGTGTACCTTCAGTGCTCCTATTCAGAAATATAATATAAATGCTGAGAACAATGGAAACAAATACATCAGGTAAAAGTACAGGTTCCCTCCATGCTTTGCTAGGTGTGTGATGAGTATGGTGTTAGAGACCACATTCTTCCATAAACATAGCACATTTTTTGGGTGATGTGGTCAGTATCAGGCTGTGTCAACTTTATAACTTCACAGAAATAATCTCTGGTACCCATTTTCATAGGCTGGGTGAGCTCCAGAGTCTTGCCTGTAAAAGAAAAAGATGCCACTTCTGGGAATTGAACCCAGACTCCTCTGATCAAGAAGCGAGGAAACTAACCAGTCAGCCACTGAAGCTCCCACATCAAGGCTACCAACATAGAGCTAGCTATATGAAAATTATTGAAACTTTCTAGTGACGGGAAAAGAAAACCAGCAACTAAAAACTATTAAACTGTTTAACAACCAACATGAAATGTAAAAGTAAAGGTAAAGTACGAGACTTGAATCGGCATCTTAGCATACGAGTTTTCACCTATATGTGCTCTGCTGCTTATCCAGAAGTGTTTGGAGACTTCAGAATAGTGTTGCATCAAGCATCAGAACTGACGTCGCGAGGTGGCATTCCTCACCTTCCCAGAGTACTATCCTGGTATCCATTTCTGCCAGCAGCTGGGTTGACCGAGGGGGTATTTTTTTTTTCCAACCTCGAGTACAATTCACAACTGCTTCCAGCAGGAAAATGTACACAGTGATAATATGTAGATTGTGGAGTTGATAGAACATGCATTTAATTGAGAGGCAGAAACCATCATGAGAACTATCATTTAGGAGACTGCAGGGAAGGTAAGAGAGTATCACGCCAAGAAGAATCTACTAGGGTAATGCTTCCAAACTATGTTTTTGTTTTGTGTAACCTTTTCTGATAACTTTTTTGAGATCGTTGGTTGCATGTCCATTTCTCTTATCTCTATATTAGTCTTTAATTTACTCCATTTCTCGCTCTCTCTCTGCGATCAATATTCAATCAGAGTAGGATTCCAGACTCTCTCATGAAGTCAGCTGTCAGTTTAAGTGATTCGATTGCCCCATATAAGTTTCTCTTCCAGGGAGGTGGGCGTGGACCACATTGCTCTTCCCTGGTCTGTGTACTGGGGGCAATCCTGTAGAACATGTTTTGTAGCGCTCACCGGCGCAGAACACAGTGCAACGTTTTAACAGGTATTCAGGCCACAATAGAATGAGAAATCACATGTTCACCAAATTCAAAATTTACTCCATTTGTACCCAGAGTATTCTCCTTAGGCACCTGTCTTTAAAAGCATATAGTTTTCTCTCAGTCTCTTTGTTGTTTTCCAGCTTTCACAGCGTAGGTAAGGGTCGATAAAGTATTTAAGTTGGATATTCTTAGTTTAGTTTTCTTGAGTTATTTAGTACTACTATAGTCTACTCTTTCCAATGTCTGATGATTACATATATATTGCCCTCTAGAGTATTGTTATTTTTCATTACTTTTGTTTTATCTTTCTTGATTTCAACTCTTATTCTTTCTGCCATGGATGACAGGTTATCTGTGACATACAACAGGGTAACCTACTATCCCCTTTTATCACAGCCAGGTAACTTTTGACACTTTTATAATAGCCAGGTAACTTGTGACACTTTTATCACAGCCAGGTAAATTATGACACTTTTGTAACAGGCAGGTAACTTGTGACACTTTTATCACAGCCAGGTAAATTATGACACTTTTGTAACAGGCAGGTAACTTGTGACACTTTTATCACAGGCAGGTAACTTATGACACTTTTATAATAGGCAGGTAACTTGTGACACTTTTATCACAGTGAAAGTACTTCTGGCATTATTAACTGCTGGCTCTTTTCTATGAAAAATATATCTCAAAATTTCACTCAAAGGAGGAATTGACCAATAAATGTATGATCACTTTCACTTGAATAACAATCTGTTCATTACCATCCCAAAACATAGTCATCAAAAACACTAACAATCATTCGGAAAACAAATGTCATCAGAAACCCTAACAATCATTCAGAAAACAAATGTTATCACAATATTATCACTCCTATGTCTACCTTCTAACATCTCCCAGTCAAGACTAATCAGAGGTACAATCAACACTGATCTCCCAATCAGGACTAAGGTACAATCAACACTGATCTCCCAATCAGGACTAAGGTACAATCAACACTGATCTCCCAATCAGGACTAAGGTACAATCAACACTGATCTCCCAATCAGGACTAAGGTACAACCAACACTGATCTCCCAATGAGGACTAAGGTACAACCAACACTGATCTCCCAATCAGGACTAAGGTACAATCAACACTGATCTCCCAATCAGGACTAAGGTACAATCAACACTGATCTCCCAATCAGGACTAAGGTACAACCAACACTGATCTCCCAATCAGAATTAAGGTACAACCAACACTGATCTCCCAATCAGGACTAAGGTACAATCAACACTGATCTCCCAATCTCTGCTAAGAATCTTATCTATTGTCCTTTTGAGCTGAAGACTAGATAGCTTCTGATAGGGCATAAATTATAGACTCTCTATGCCAAATGATCTTTTCCATGAAGTGTCAGACCTTGCGCAGGACCTGCAATGTATCTCGCCACATATCCCAGTTCTGGGCGAGCCTCTCAAACGTGGCAAGGTAGCTGATACCTGCTGTTGTTGCTTCTGATCTCAGTTTTCTATTTAGTGTTTCTCTAGGTCACCTCTTTTTCTTTTACCCTCTGGCTCCCATTTGAGGGCCTGCTTGTCTATTCTCATCACTTACATGTGTTAAAAGTGGTTCAAATTTAATGGAGGATAGGTAAAGAATTGTGATGTTGAGTAAGACTGACTAGCAAAGTAAACAAATAAAATGTATTGTCATAGCTTTATTAAAACAATAAAAAAAACAAATGGCATTTTGGCCTTGCATACAGCTTTCCTTGTGGTAGTGTGACAGTCAGGATGACATTGCATAGTTACTAAGCGTTGGCTATGATGACATCAAATCACAACTGTTCAGTGTACAACACCACCTCCCAATGTGGGATGAAGATACTAAGCCATCAGAGGACTGGCTCGTAACCATATAGGTAGTACCTCAGCCTTGTATTTCTTTGACCGCTTCTATTCGCCGTGTACTCATAGATTACATAAATTGGTTGATAAATACAAGAAATAATATGATTTCAGGTTGAAACTATGCGGAGACTAGTTATCACCTCAATAGCACTATCTATCTATCTATTGACCTTTATCCTTTGACCAAGATACACCTTCTCCTATATGAATTTTTGTTCTAGCAGTTTTCTTTTAAAGATATTTTATCAAATCTCGCCATCTGTCTCTGTTCTGTGCAAGCAGTTCTATCTCATTGAGGGAGCCGATTCCTGCTGCTCTTGCCTCTCTCATCAATGTTCTTTTCAGTGTCTCCCTGGGTCTTCCTCTGTTTCTTTTACCTGTTGTTTCCCATATGAGGGCTTGCTTTGCTATTCGATTATTATCTCTTCTCATCACATGTCCAACGTATGACCATCATCTTTTCTTTATTACTGAAGATATTAGTGGTTGATTGGCGATTTCTCTAATTTCCTCGTTTGTTGTGAATTCGTTGCATGCTATACCAAGTATTTTCCTTAGACAATAGCACTCCACCATGTTTATTGTCATGTGCACACCAGTCTTGCAACGACATTACTACATAACTATAAAACAGTGACTACTGTTCTTCTCACAAGCATCTCAACTACTTCTTTGGTATAACTATCACCACTAGAATATACTTTGTCCCTTGCTTGTTAACTATAATCTATGTTCTTTAACACTTTCTAACTCATCATCAAGTACCAGGCCTGCTGGCGTAGGTGATCATGTCTCTCCACAACTTTCGATCTTGACAGTTGTTTGTCATTTCAGTTGTTGACCTTCTGCCAAGCCATTCTCTTAAGCTGTCTGTTATTTTTTCTCTTTGCTTCCCTCTGTCTCTTCGTCCCTCAATTTTTCCAGTTGTTACAATATATACTAGCTGTTCTCTTCTCATTACATGGCCAAAAAATGATGATTCTTTCTTCCTAATATTGGAAATTAGCTCTCTTTTTGCTCTGACCTTTTGCAGAACATTTTCATTACCCTTCTTAGCTGTCCATGGTATTCTCAACATTCTTCTGTAAAACCACATTTCTACAGGCTCCAGTGATTTTCTTGTCTGTTGTCCTTTTGTCCATGATTCACACCCATATGTTAAGACTGGCTTTACATAACATTTAAGAACTCTTTTTCTTGTTTCTATTGTCAAAAATGGATTGCATAGTATCTTTCTCATTTTTTGGAAAGCTGCTTTTGCCTGAGCCATTCTGTATCTCATCTCTTTTGTACATCTTCTATCTGAGGTTAACAATGTTCCCAAATATTTAAATTCATTTTATATTAACATACCTGTTTTAATATTGTTCCACTTGTCTTTATATTGCACTGAGGTGATGTCTTTCTAACTGCTACTATTATAATCCATTATTACATCACATACAAGACTATTTGGTCTGTGTTGGAAGAATATCTATCTACATCTAATCTCCCTAACTGTAATACCGACCACATTACCCCAAAAATCATGTGCTGAAGGTCTGTAAAATCTATGGGCACTAACACCATATTTCCCATATGCCACTTGGCATTACGGGGGTACTTTATTTACTTATAATCCATGAGGGTTTTGGGGAACATATGGTCTTCTTAACTCTTGATTAACTTGTCTATAGTTAACTACTCTGCCTGTCTCTTGTACTTTGTTTGTACCTTCAAACTGGCATATTTCTATTTAAATGTGTCTCCTGTTACTGACTATTGTCTGCTAGGGCCAGACAGTTCACGTTCCTCCTCCCTTACATCATGTAATCTAGGCCCTATCTACACCATACTCTGATACATTCTTAGAAAGAAAGAAATAAAATAAAAACAGAACACAATCATGAGAAATATACTAAGATCTAGTTACATAAAAGACGGTAAACAGTTGAATATTGTTAGCTTTCTTTTGTGTAGCTAGATCTGAGTGATTGAATTTGATAGATTTGTCTCAGAAATACAAAGAAAGTACTAACAGATTACATAAACAAAGAAAGCACTGACAGATTACTTGAACAAAGAAAGCACCAACAGATTACTTGAACAAAGAAAGCACTAAGAGATTACATGAACAAAAAAGCAATAACAGATTACATGAACAAAGCAAGCACTAACAGATTACATGAACAAAGAAAGCACTGACAGATTACTTGAACAAAGAAAGCACCAACAGATTACTTGAACAAAGAAAGCACTAAGAGATTACATGAACAAAGAAAGCACTAAGAGATTACATGAACAAAAAAAGCACTGACAGATTACATAAACAAAGAAAGCACTGACAGATTACTTGAACAAAGAAAGCACCAACAGATTACTTGAACAAAGAAAGAACTAAGAGATTACATGAACAAAAAAAGCAATAACAGATTACATGAACAAAGCAAGCACTAACAGATTACATGAACAAAGAAAGCACTGACAGATTACATGAACAAAAAAAGCACTGACAGATTACATGAACAAAGAAAGCACTGACAGATTACATGAACAAAGAAAGCACTGAGAGATTACATGAACAGAGAAATCACTAACAGATTACATGAACAAAGAAAGCACTGAGAGATTACATGAACAGAGAAATCACTAACAGATTACACGAACAGAGAAATCACTAACAGATTACATGAAAAAAGTAAGCTCTGACAGATTACATGAACAGAGAAATCACTAACAGATTACATGAACAAAAAAAGCACTGACACATTGCATGAACAGAGAAATCACTAACAGATTACATGAACAAAGAAAGCACTGAGAGATTACATGAACAGAGAAATCACTAACAGATTACATGAACAAAGAAAGCACTGACAGATTACATGAACAGAGAAATCACTAACAGATTACATGAACAAAGAAAGCACTGAGAGATTACATGAACAGAGAAATCACTAACAGATTACGTGAACAAAGAAAGCACTGAGAGATTACATGAACAAAGAAAGCACTGACAGATTACATGAACAAAGAAAACACTAACAGATTACATGAACAAAGAAAACACTAACAGATTACATGAACAATGAAAGCACTAAGAGATTACATGGAAAGCACTAACAGATTACATGAACAAAGAAAACACTAACAGATTGCATGGAAAGCACTAACAGATTACATGAACTATGAAAGCACTAAGAGATTACATAAACAAAGAAAGCACTGACAGATTACATGAACAAAGAAAGCACTAACAGATTACATGAACAAAGAAAACACTAACAGATTGCATGGAAAGCACCAACAGATTACATGAACAAAGAAAGCACTGACAGATTACATGAACAAAAAAAGCACTAACAGATTACATGAACAAAGAAAGCACTAACAGATTACATGAACAAAGAAAGCACCAACAAATTACATGAACAAAGAAAGTACCAACAAATTACATGAACAAAGAAAGCACCAACAAATTACATGAACAAAGAAAGTACTAACAGATTACATGAACAAAGAAAACACTGACAGATTACATGAACAAAGAAAGCACCAACAGATTACAAGAACAAAGAAAGCACTAACAAATTACATGAACAAAGAAAGTACTAACAGATTACATGAACAAAGAAAGCACCAACAAATTACATGAACAAAGAAAGTACTAACAGATTACATGAACAAAGAAAACACTGACAGATTACATGAACAAAGAAAGCACTAACAGATTACAAGAAGAGCATTTAGCAGAAAAGTTAGGTAAGATAAATGGTCTCTAAACTCATGCACACAACCCTCTTTAGCCATCTCATAAAATGAGCAAATAAAAATAGCATTTCAAATTTCAACATCTGCTCCAATCTGAAAGCTGTGAATGAAGCCATCAAAGAAGCAGTTATTTGTTTTTGGAACTTCTCTTACAAAAAAAGGGAGTCATGGTAGAGCAGTAGCTAGTGAACTGGTCTATTGAGGACAAGAGATGGGGTTCGATTCCAATCAACAACCTCTAGGTTTGCCCACCCTTAAATGATGACCAGATTTTTCTTGGAAATGAAGACTGCTCTGGCATAATGCTGACCATATTGCACAAAAATGTACTGACGATAAAAAATATTTTAAGATTTGATGGAAGAAGAAGGTGGTAGAACCCAGAGTAAGTTGGACAGAGAGCATTAGAGAAATGCTACAACACCAGTTAATAAAGGTCAAGGTCAAGTACGAGACTTGAACCGACGTCTTAGCATGCGAGTTTCCACCCATATGTGCTCGGTCGCCTACCCGGAAGTGTTAGGAGATTTCTGGACAGTGTCGCTTCAAGCATCGAAACTCATGATCCAAGGCAACATTCCTCACCTTCCCAGGGTAATACCCTGGTACCCATTTCTGCCAATGGCTGGGTCGACCGTGGGGGTATTTTTTTTTTTCCAACCACGAGTACAATTCACACTGCTCCCAGCGGGAATCGAACACGGGTTATCTAAACGTCGGTAGTCCACTCGGGTGGTTTTCCCAATTAGGCTACCGAGGCCCCCAACACCAGTTAATGGTTGAGGCTACAGGCGTGGCTAGAGCTAGAACTTTGTATCTCCCTTTACACCCGATGAGGTACAAAAGGAAATGATGAGAGAGAGAGAAACATGGACCATCACACCCTATACCATAATACCAAGGGACATTATGGGATTTTGTTTTCTCCCAGCAAAAAAACCAACACCATTATTTTTATAGAAGCAATAGCAGTTCAATAGACGTGAATGTCGCCAAAAATAAACAGAACATCAACATAACTATAGAAGGCAGGCAACTAAAACAAGTAGAGGAATTCAAATACCTAGGAAGTCTAGTGACAAACGATAATTCTCAAACAGCAGAGATAGAATCAAGATGCAACAAAACTTGTCAAAACATCGGGCAGTTATCACCACTATTGTCCAACAAGGAAATAACTCTGGAGGCAAAACGAGCACTATATAATACAATCTTCATCCCAACGTTGCGCTACCAGTGCCAGACCTGGACCCTAGATGCAAGATCAATAAGAAAAATAACCTCTACTGAGATGAAATGTGTTAGACGAATGACAGGAAACAGTCTGAGAGATAAGATCAGAAATGAAGAACTGAGAAAAAAGCTAGGAATAGCCCCCGTCATGGAATATATAAGGAAACTACGGATAAAATGGTTTGGCCACATGACAAGGCAGAAAGATCAAAATACAACACAACGAGCCTTCAGCAAACATTGTGAGAACACCAGACCCAAGGGTCGACCACGAAAAAGATGGATCGATGGAATATTAGAAGCACTAGGAAACATAACAGCAGCTGAGGCGAACAGAAAAGCAAAAGACCGCAAATTATATCTCCCCTCGACGCTGAAAGGAAGGAAAGATGAGGAAGGAAAGAAGAAGAAGAAGCAATAGCAGTTCTGCAACAATTCATTAATTCAAGAGATAACCAGTGACAAAAATTAGAATCAGCAATGACATCATTGAATGGTCAACAAATTTGGTTCATTGATGAAATTCAGGTCCTTCTGACAACAAAATGGCTGATTAACTTCTAAAATCTGAGAGTGTCAAAGAACAGAATCCAGTGATAATTATGGAGATTACATCTGTCACGTAGAACAACTTTAAGGAGAATTCTCCAACCCAGATTTTTTTCTAACAAGACGCCATCTACAATCCTCCTTGAAGAGGTCAACCTGTTTTATTAAAAATAGAATTCAGCAACATATGGTTCAAAATATCAGATTTGGGGATCATGATTTTCGCCCCTGCAATGGCAACCTAACTCCAAAACACATTTTTGTTATGCAACATGGACAATTCAGATTAAGACACACTGTGGCCTTCAGTGAAAACTTTGAAGAGCAAGGTCTTCAGTTATTTAGATAAGCTTAGTGCCCAGTGGCCATGTTAAAAGACACAACAGCCTACTAAAAGTAATCCTGGAGGGGAAAATACAAGGTGGCAGAGGCAGACCAAGACTAACATGGACAAGTAACATCAAAAGATGGACAAATCAGCCTATGACAACCTGCACCATCAAAGCAAGAGACAGAGCAGAATGTTGCTCCATGGTAGCTAACGTTCGTTGCGGAGAAGGTACTCGATGATGATGATGAGTGCACAGTGAAATAGGTTTCTTGAATTGGCGTAGTTATGTGGAATCCCCAATGGAAGAACAAAAGAGAAAATTAAGAATAAAATTAAAGAAAGTCTTTAAGATGACATAAGTTTTAGTGTCAGACCACAGATTTATGGAATTCATGGTACAAGTAGGAAAAGACACAATTAATAGAAACTTAGGAAGGTGAAAAAAAAAAGAAAATGGAATGCTGATTAAATTATTGAATAGGGAAATATTAGAACAAACCAAAATATTTGGCCCAACTGGTAGAAATAGAGGAAGAATCATGGAGTCTATTGTGTAAGTGCATCAAAGTCTCCCAAGGGAAGTAAGTCAGACAGACATAACTGAGTATGACTTACCCTTACATATCCAGACCCTCACATTCCAATTTACAGTTTCAGTAACATTGAGACTTGATGTAATTCTACAATGTTCAGATTATCTTCACTTGAGTCATTTTTCTTCAACCACTTTTCTAGTCTGAGAATTACCATCACTATCAGGAGCACTACCAGGCAAGCTTCACCTTGTGTATTCTGTCATTAATACTTTCAGCTACTTTCATTTATATTTCAACTTATAGTGAAGTGACATTAAAAAAACAGTTGTTTTAAATTTTTCATGAAAAGTTTACAAAGTTTCAGCAAATTCAACAATTTTTTGGCATATTGGGCTGTAATTTGCAGGAACTGTGTCAGAATGAACAACTTTCTTCATGACCATTGATGTCAGCAGCTTATTCATCGCAGGTTTTGTAGTCAGAGAGGAGGCTCGATCCATTAGTTTACTAACACTCAGTGACGTGTGCTCCTCTACAATCAAACAAATCAAGTAAACATGTATCATAAAACAAAAATACAAATGACAAAATTGAGAAAAAGAAGAAAAAGTTGGTCTTTGCTGACCAACTGTGTAGTCAGTGGCTGACAAGACAAGTGGTGTCATGAAACCATATGCAACCCTAGGTCATCTATTACAGAGAAAGGGGTTAGTGACTACAGTTTTAGTGACTCGGTCTCTCGTCTCATATGATATCAGATCACAAATATGTAATGGAGACAACACAAATGTTTGACAAGATGTCTTTCAATCCACATTGAAATGAATAAAACTATGTTTTGGAAATGGAAATCTATTAACACACAACATAGGTGGGCTGGTTGGTCTCGAGGCAAGATGCTGGCCTCGAGACAGAGAGGTTGTGGGTTCAAATCCTAGCTGCACCAGTTGGGATTTTTATTTATGATTTCTCTCTGGCAACCACCCCTGGTCTCAGCAGCGAGGCCCAGCTTGAAACATCAATTACTCATGGATGGAAAAAAATATGAGCACCTCCGAAGACAGAGTTATCTGCATGTGTGGTGAGGGACCCCTGTACACACGGCTGCTAGGGAAAAATGGATTAACATGCAAAATTCAGTTCCTAGTCTCTAGGGACTCCATCAGAGGTAAAAGCTGCAGAGCGGCAAAAACACACAAAAAACCACACAACATAACTTAACAGATGGACAGAGAAGAAGATGCAGTTCAGTGCCATTAATGTAATATAATTCAATCTCTTTTTTTCTCACTATTACATGGTAAACTTATGTGGGATTTAAATGTTTTTTTAACATGAACCTTCTGCTTTGCTGAAACCATCAAACTCTTCATCTACAACTAAACCATTGAATACCACACAGCATGAATCCTGGCTAATTTGAAAGAAAACCTCAGACACATAATCCTAATAAATGAATAATTACAGATTTCTCAATCTCATTGTTTTCAATTATAATGTTAAAATGGGAGCTGCGATTGCTCAGTGGTTAGTGAACTGGACTACCACGGACAAGGGGTAGGGTTCGATCCCAACCGACGGCTTCCGGGTTCACCCAGCCTTAAATGGGTACCGGATTTTTTTCTGGGAAAGTAAAGCAGCACGGGCGTAATACCGACCACATTACCCCAAAAATCATGTGTTGAAGGTCTGTAAAATATAGGGTCACTAACACCATATTTCCCTATATGCCACTTGGTGTGGCGGGGGTACTTTACTTTATAAAGTTATAACTGTCATCTGGAGAACCATCATCTTCCAATAATATTAAAGGTTCCTCAACGATTTCATTATTTTGCTTCTCACAAATCGTATCTAGCACACTATCTTTTGTCTCTTCTGTTTCTGGAGTCAGCCCACTATCTTTTGTCTCTTCTGTTTCTGGAGTCAGCCCACTATCTTTTGTCTCTTCTGTTTCTGGAGTCAGCCCACTATCTTTTGTCTCTTCTGTTTCTGGAGTCAGCCCACTATCTTTTGTCTCTTCTGTTTCTGGAGTCAGTCCACTATCTTTTGTCTCTTCTGTTTCTGGAGTCAGCCCACTATCTTTTGTCTCTTCTGTTTCTGGAGTCAGCCCACTATCTTTTGTCTCTTCTGTTTCTGGAGTCAGCCCACTATCTTTTGTCTCTTCTGTTTCTGGAGTCATCTTGGCTAAAATGTTGAGGTTGTAACTTTTTTTTTTATAACTGTCTAGTTAACTCTTGCCAGCTACATCTTTCCCTGACCTAGCTCTATAGTTCTGCTCCAACGCCATCTTGCTATAATACTGTGCCTAATTAAGTTCTTGTCTCATAAAAGCATCTTTCTCTCAGCTGATCTTGGATCTAAAGGTCATCAATTAAAGTTGAATCTTGACAACATCCTTTGAGCTTTAGCCTAATTCTGCCTGAACTTGATCTTCATCCTTCCTGTGCCACTAGATATCACATAGAGCTCACAGCGCTTTTCGCCATCCATCTATATCCAAGGTGAGATTGTCTATCTTATCTATCGAGTCTATGCCTGCCAACTTTGCTTCTCTTATAAATTGTCTTTTTAATGTCTCTCTAGGTCTTCCTCTTTTTCTGTATCCTAATGTTTCCCATAAAAGAGCCTGTTTCGGAATTCTCTTGTTGCCTAGCCTAGTTACTACCCTTTTATCCAACAAATGGTCTTACTAAGTAATGAGGTCTATTATCTTATCATATAGTCAGTTATCTATATTCTATTTAAATAAGATTGCAACAATAAAGATATACTTTAAAACAAATAAAATTATGGTTGTCTTTCCATCACTCACCATTTGGTTCCAGTAGTGGGAGAATGTTGTCCACAAACTTCCCATAGTGGGCTGTGCCAGATACAACAGTTGGAATATTGGAGCAACCAAAGTGTTTTGCCACATAATAGCCCACAGATGTATGTGGATCCATTAAGTAGCCTGGTAGGAAAAATTGCAAATCTCATGGTCACTGGTAGCGACTATTTGAGCCAGAACTAATTTGTAAGTTGTTTTGTTTGCTGGAAAGCCGGGCAGGAAGTAGTGCAAATTTCATATGTTTTTTTTAATAACTTTGTGATTCAACTAATATGTACATTAGTATTTGTACTTGCCGGAAAGGCTTAATTAAACCTGAAATAAACAATTCTACGAGGTGTTTGAAAACATTTAACATTTGACAGGAATAAAGTAATGAACTTTCGCTATAACAGATCACAGTATCTGAAGAGGCCATTGTTATCTGAGTTACTACTTTTATCTTCCTCGAATCCCTGTACCAAGTACCCATTTATTTTTCTACTTGGTTCAGTGGAGAGCATCAGGCTTAGATTGAATCCATTTTCATTTTATTTGTGAATTCAGTACATTAACCACCATGTTACTGAGTACATTAACCACTATGCTACTGAGTACATTAGCCACCATGTTACTGAGTACATTAACCACTATGCTACTGAGTACATTAACCACTATGCTACTGAGTATATTAACCACCATACTACTGAGTACATTAGCCACCATGTTACTGAGTACATTAACCACTATGCTACTGAGTACATTAACCACTATGCTACTGAGTACATTAACCACCATACTACTGAGTACATTAGCCACCTTGTTACTAAGTACATTAGCCACCATGTTACTGAGTACATTAACCACCATGCTACTGAGTACATTAACCACCATACTACTGAGTTCATTAACCACCATGTTACTGAGTACATTAGCCACCATGCTACTGAGTACATTAGCCACCATGCTACTGAGTACATTAACCACCATGCTACTGAGTACATTAACCACCATGTCACTGAGTACACTAACCACCATGTTACTGAGTACATTAACCACCATGTTACTGAGTACATTAACCACCATGCTACTGAGTACACTAACCACCATGCTACTGAGTACACTAACCACCATGTTACTGAGTACATTAACCACCATGTTACTGAGTACATTAACCACCATGCTACTGAGTACACTAACCACCATGTTACTGAGTACATTAACCACCATGCTACTGAGTACATTAACCACCATACTACTGAGTACATTAACCACCATGCTACTGAGTACATTAAGGGAGCCGCGATAGCTCAGTGGTTAGTGAACTGGACTACAAAGGACAAGAGGTAGGGTTCGATCCAAACCAACGGCTTCCAGGTTCACCCAGCCTTTAAAGGGTACCTGATTTTTTTCTGGGAAAGTAAAGCGGCACGGGCGTAATACCGACCACAATACCCCAAAAATCCTGTGCCGAAGGTCTGTAAAATTTATGGTCACTAACATCATATTCCCTATACGCCACTTGGCGTGACGGGGATACTTTACTTTTTTTTTTTTACTGAGTACATTAACCACCATGCTATTGAGTACATTAACCACCATGTTACTGAGTAGATTAACCACTATGCTACTGATTTATTGAATGCAACCATATGACAATGATGGTAAATTATTCTTCATCTGCTCTAATAGAAGCATTCTCTGTATTTGATGTGTCTCTGTGTAAACTGTTTGCGTCACTGTGTAAACTGTATGTGTCACTGTGTAAACTGTATGATGTGTCACTGTGTAAACTGTATGTGTCTCTGTGTAAACTGTATGATGTGTCACTGTGTAAACTGTATGATGTGTCTCTGTGTAAACTGTATGATGTGTCACTGTGTAAACTGTATGATGTGTCACTGTGTAAACCGTATTATGTGTCACTATGTAATCTGTATTATGTGTCACTATGTAAACTGTATGATTTGTCACTATGTAAACTGTACGATGTGTCACTGTGTAAACTGTATGATTTGTCACTGTGTAAACTGTACGATGTGTCACTGTGTAAACTGTATGATGTGTCACTGTGTAAACTGTACAATGTGTCACTGTGTAAACTGTACGATGTGTCACTGTGTAAACTGTACGATGTGTCACTGTGTAAACTGTACGATGTGTCACTGTGTAAACTGTACAATGTGTCACTGTGTAAACTGTACGATGTGTCACTGTGTAAACTGTACGATGTGTCACTGTGTAAACTGTATGATGTGTCACTGTGTAAACTGTATGATGTGTCACTGTGTAAACTGTACGATGTGTCACTGTGTAAACTGTATGATGTATCACTGTGTAAACTGTATGATGTGTCACTGTGTAAACTGTATGATGTGTCACTATGTAAACTGTATGATGTGTCACTGTGTAAACTGTATGATGTGTCACTGTGTAAACTGTATGATTTGTCACTGTGTAAACTGTATGATGTGTCACTGTGTAAACTGTATGATGTGTCACTGTGTAAACTGTATGATGTGTCACTGTGTAAACTGTATGATGTGTCACTGTGTAAACTGTACGATGTGTCACTGTGTAAACTGTACGATGTGTCACTGTGTAAACTGTACGATGTGTCACTGTGTAAACTGTACGATGTGTCACTGTTTAAACTGTATGATGTGTCACTGTGTAAACTGTATGATGTGTCACTGTGTAATCTCTATGATATGTCACTGTGTAATCTCTATGATGTGTCACTGTGTAATCTCTATGATATGTCACTGTGTAATCTCTATGATATGTCACTGTGTAATCTCTATGATATGTCACTGTGTAATCTCTATGATATGTCACTGTAAAGCATTGCTACACTTTTTGACCGACACACCCAGTTTCAACAAATAAATTATTTGACAAACTGAATATCCCACCTCATTACAACTTTCTTTAGCTAATTTTTAAACAAAATTGAAATGTTATAAGATTGTGTGTGTCAATCCTACATACAAGATTGTGTGTCAATCCTACATGAGTTTTGTATTAGACATTTGAGCACCAACGGATTTTACCCAGAGTACTGTAGTACTTCAGTAGAAACAGTAATGCGCGAAGAACAGGCTGGGTTTAGAAAAGGGAGAAGGTGCCTTGACCACATTTTCACTCTACAACTTATATTGGAGGAACATATTGAAAAGCAAAAACCTTTTGTACTTAACTTCATCGACTTCAAAAAAGCATTTGATAGTATTCATAGAGATTCTTTGTGGAAAATTCTGAAGCAATATGGCTTACCATAAAAAATCATAAATATTATCAAAGACATGTATGATGGTTACACATGTGCAGTTCGAACAGAGGAAGGACTGAGCGAATGTTTCCCAATAGAGACTGGGGTTAAACAAGGATGTATTTTATCGCCCTTGTTATTTGGAATTGCCATGGATTTCATAATGAAGAAATGTTGCACTGATAGTAAAGGCATTGAATGGATACAAGGAGACCATTTGGAGGACCTCGACTTTGCTGATGGCATAGTTCTCATCAGCAGTCAGATAAAAACAATGCAAGAAAACACAAATGAACTATCATCAATAGCCAGCAAAATTGGGCTTGAGATCAATCATGAAAAGACTAAAGTCATGAAAAGCTTAATTCCAACAGATGACAAAAAATACATGGAAAACAAACCAGTGGAAGAGATCAATCACTTTATCTATCTTGGAAGTCACATTGATCGAGAAGGGGATACAAGCAAAGAAATTAGAATCAGAATAGCTAAAGCAGCAATGTTTCAGAAGCCTTGAAAAGTTGTGGAAATCAAAACTCATTAGCACAATCACAAAACTTAGACTATTCAAATCAAATGCACTATCAACCCTTACGTATGCGTGTGAAATCTGGAAAACAACAAGAGATATAGAAACAAAGTTGAACGCATTCAAAAATAAATGTCTAAGGAAAATACTTGGTATAGCGTGGAATGAACTCAAAACAAATGAGGAAATTAGAGAAATCGCCAATCAACCACTAATATCTTCAGTAATAAAGAAAAGATGATGGTCATATGTTGGACATGTGATGAGAAGAGATAATAACCAAATAACAAAGCAAGCCCTCATGTGGGAAACGACAGGTAAGAGAAAGAGAGGAAGACCCAGAGAGACACTGAGAAGAACATTGATGACAGAGGCAAGAGCAGCAGTATTCGTCTCCCTCAACGAGATAGAGCTTCTTGCACAGAACAGAGACAAATGGCGAGATTTGATAAAATATCTTTAAAAGAATTGAAAACTGCTAGAACAAAAATTCAGATAAGAGAAGGAGTATGTTGGTCTACGCACTATGGGCCGGCTATGGCTCGAAAGGTCAATAGATAGATAGATAGACTGTTGTACTAACACTAAATCTTCATCACGATCAACAATAATTAGTATCATTATAATCTATCATGCATGACAAAAGAAGTAGTATTATTTTTTTTCTCAGAGAGATTGGATACAAAATTAAATGAGAGTGCTGTCTAAAACTTTGCAATTAATTATCATCATCATTGAGTGCCATCTCCGCATCGAAGGTTGGCTACCATGGAGCGCCATTCCACTCTGTCTCTTGCTTTGATGGTGCAGATTGTCATAGGCTGACTTGTCCATCTTTTGATGTTACTCGTCCATGTTAGTCTTGGTCTGCCTCTGCCTCTTTTACCTTGTATTTTCCCTTCCAATATTACTTTTATTAGGCTGTTGTGTCTTTTAACATGACCCAAAAATTTCATTTTTCTTGCTCTAATTGTGTTTAGTAGTTCTCTTTTAATTTTTAGTTGTTTTAAAACTTCCTCGTTTGTTTTCTTTTCTTTCCATCAAATTCTACCTATTCTTCTATAAATCCGCATTTAAAAGGCTTCAATTTTCTGTTCTGTTGTAATTAATGAAAGTGTAAAATAAAATTCATTTTCATCAAAATTCTAGGCAAATGTAGGTTAAGACTGATTTGATCTTAGACAGGTTAATGCCTATGATGTTCTGAGCTAACAATAATTCCAATTTTGAGCAGCAATGAAGTCAGATTTTGACTATCTTAGAACATGACAGAGAAATCGCTATGGGACAAAGTGTCAAAGCAGTTCTCATAAAATGGAAAATCTCAATAATCACAAACATTTAGGCCAATATTATTTTCACAGATCCTGCAGCGAAGCAGAATTGATAACTCAGTTGTATTCAGTGACATGCCACAGCAGACTGAGTTTTTAAAAAAAAATAAATGTCTAAGGAAAATACTTGGTATAGCATGCAATGGAATTCAAAACAAACGAGGAAACTAGGGAAATCACCAATCAACCACTAATATCTTCAGTAATCAAGAAAAGATGATGGAAATATGTTGGGCATGTGATGATAAGAGATAATAATTGAATAGCAAAGCAAGCCCTTTAGTGGGAAACAACGGGTAGCAGGAAAAGAGGCCGACCCAGAGAAAAATTTAGAAGATCATTGATCAGAGAGGCAAAGGCAGAAGAAATCAGCTCCTTCAATGAGATCGAGATGCTTGAACAGAACAGAGACAAATGGTGAGATTTGATAATAGATCTTAGCAAGGATTGAGACTGCTAAAAAGAAAATTTTGAAACAGGGAAAGAGTATCTCAGCCCTGTGGGCTGAACTCAAAAGGTCCATAGAGAGATAGATATGCCATGTGGGCTGGTTACAACTCAAAAGGTCCATAGATAGATAGATATGCCCTTTGGGCTGGTTACAACTCAAAAGGTCCATAGATAGATAGATATGCCCTTTGGGCTGGTTACAACTCAAAAGGTCCATAGATAGACAGATAAATGGAGTTTTGTTACAGCTTTGATTCTCGTCTTATTTCAAACACTGTCATATTGACTTCCAAATACAGCATTGTGTTTGGAGGTTCTATTTGTGGACCATAGAGTCAATGTTTACAGCTGTGTAAACAAATACATACACATATATGTTCTGAGTGCAATGATGATAACCCACAAATATCTCAATGACACACAAATATGCACACATGCTGTCATGCTATAACGCATGCCACACATACCTGTCTTCTTAAACACATCCAGCATGGCTTTATTTGTGTTCTCTTCTGTTGCAAAAGCTGCAACAAAATTTTCTTGGAGAAAATCCCTGACCTGAAACAAACAAAATGTCCGAACCAACTTAATTCTACATCCCTGACCTTGACCTGAAACAAACAAAATGTCCGAACCAACTTAATTCTACATCCCTGACTTTGACCTGAAACAAACAAAATGTCCAAACCAACTTAATTCTACATCCCTGACTTTGACCTGAAACAAACAAAATGTCCGAACCAACTTAATTCTACATCCCTGACCTTGATCTGAAACAAACAAAATGTCCGAAACAACTTAATTCTACATCCCTGACCTTGATCTGAAACAAACAAAATGTCTGAACCAACTTAATTCTATATCCCTGACCTTGACCTGAAACAAACAAAATGTCAGAACCAACTTAATTCTACATCCCTGACCTTGATCTGAAACAAACAAAATGTCAGAAACAACTTAATTCTACATCCCTGACCTTGACCTGAAACAAACAAAATGTCCGAACTAACTTAATTCTACATCCCTGACCTTGGCCTACAGTACAAAGAAAAAAACACAATCTTCCACCACTTCATCTACCTTTAAACTTGCGCTTGGAAAGTTCTCTACTTCTAAGCCTTTTCTTTTATTTTATCAACAATAAAACTCTTTATCTAGTCCTCGACTCTTCGTGTGAAAGCTCATAATCAGAACCTTAATTATCATGATAACCTGTACATCTTTTAGGCCATATTTATATTATACCTAGAAAAACATACTTTCTCTTAATGTTTCTGTTATCAAATCATGGCACATTATATATGATTTCAATTTTCCCAGTTGTTACAATATATTCCAGCTGTTCTCTTCTCATTACATTTTTTAGCAATGTAATGAGAAGAGAACGGCTGGAATATATTGTAACAACTGGGAAAATTGAGGGATGAAGAGATAGAGGGAAGCAAAGAGAAGAGATACTAGACAGCTTAAGAGAATAGCTTGGCAGAAGGTTAACAACAAAAATAATAAATAACTGTCATGATCGAAAGTTGTGGAGAGACATGACCACTTACGCCAGCAGGCATGGCACTTGATGATGATATATGATCTCCCTCAACACTGAAATACTGAATCTATCCCTCATGTTTTAAGAATTTGATGAAACATAACAGTCCTTCTGAGGCAATCATAACTTTCATTTTCAAGTAAATAAAGTAAAGAGCCCTGTCACACTACATGGTGACCTTCGGCATATTATTTTTGGGGTGATGTGGTTGGTATTTCGTCCGTATTCCTTTACTATCCCAGAAAAAAAATCTGGTACCCATTTAAGATTGGGTGAACCCACAGGCCATTGATCAGGATCAAACACAACCTCTTGTCCTTTGTAGTCCAGTTCACTAACCACTGAGCTATCATCGTTCCCTTTTCAAGTAAATGGTAGTTTAAAAACTCATAGATTTATTTTATACGCACACAATTACACACTCACACATGATGATGGTGACCTGACTATGCAATAAAACTAAAATAAGTGCAAATTTATAATCATTCATAAGACACAATTGTAATCTTAATCATGCTTTTCTGACCAGTATCTTCCTTGATGAAATCAGATTGAACGCAGACAAAATCAAATATCAAATGATAAGACAAGTTTTTAAAAAAGTACCTTTTGAGGAGCATTGGCTTTTCCATTCTCTGAGATTTCTCTGTAAAAATCAACAACCATTTGAGGATCTTCTCCTGACAAGTGGTAAAGCAAGCGTTCCAGGTTGGAAGAAGTGATGATGTCAATCGATGGTGAGATTGTTCTCTGAAATAATGTTCTAGAGTTTAAATTCCTGTCACATATTGAATTCATCGTAGCACCATATTAAACATACAAATAATTATCACAGTACATATTTTTATAAAATTCTCATCACATATTGAATTAAATGTAGCACCATATTAAACATACAAATAATTTTCACAGCAAATATTTCTTCATCAGCTCTTAATTTTTAACTCTTTTCATCAGGAGCTATTTTTCTTATTTGAAAATGTGAACAACATAACATCATCAAGATCAAACTTTTGTTGTATCTTGTAGTTCTAACTGAAACTTGTGAAAGCATAAACCACACAACAGAGAGAATGTTTTAACATCAAAGTACTATTAGTGAGGCTAAACATGACATGGATACAATACTTTGAATTGCCAGGAGTATTTGTCGAGAGCTGAAAAATTTAACTTTTGGCCCAATTTAACAAATAATTTGAATAAGCAAAAGTTCATATTTTTTTTTTAATGAATGTGCATATATTTCTCTCTCTCTCTCTCTCTCTCTCTCTGTGATCAGGACTCAATCAGAGTAGGATTCCAGACTCTCACATGAAGTCAGCTGTCAGGTTAAGTGTGTTGATCGCCCCCACAGACAGAACATCACAATTAGAGTCTGCCAGATCCACTCTGATTGAACACCTGTTAAAACGTTGCACTGTGTTCTGCGCCAGTGGCCCAGTGCATCCGATTTCAGCCCGCATTTTATTCAGGTTTGCATTCCTTAGCCTTTGATTGTCCCCAATCTTCCTGCAAGGCAGCAGATGATCTTTTCTGTAGGAGGATTCTGCCCTTAGATGGTCGGCCCTCCCAGGTTTACGAGCTCCATCTGCCCGAGTCACTAGAGGTGACTAACACAGACATGCACACACAAAGATATGAGATATGACTAACATAAACATGCACACAAAGATATGAGATATCACTAACCCAAACATGCACACACAAAGATATGACACATGACTAACACAGATACACACTAAAGTATGAGATATGATATATATTTTTTATGTTGAAGATTTAGCATGTACTTTTTTTCACACTCTTATCTTTTACCTTGAGCGTATATGAAGAAGGGCTGTAGACTCCCGTATTTATGAAATCTGTTAAAATGTTGTTACTGTTAGAGGCACAGATAAGTTTCCTTAATGGGAATCCCATTGCCTTAAAATAGAAAAACATTTTATCATGTATACTTTTTTAAATTAAAAAAATAAAAGCTAATATAAAACTGTGCTTCATTCATCATAATTGAGTACCATCTCCACATCGAAGGTTAGCTACTATAGAGCACCATTTTACTCTTTCTCTTGTCTTGTTGGTGCACCTTGTCATAGGTTTGCCTGTTCACCTTTTGATGATATTAGTCCACTTTAGACTTGGTCTGCCTTGTACCTTCCCTTCTAAGATTTACTTTGGAAGGGAATTAAGTCTCTTCACATGTTCCCAAAAGATGTCACTTATCTTTTTTTTGCAAATTGTGTTAAGTAGTTCTTTCTGTGTTGCTTGTGTTTTTTTAGAAGAAGAAGAAGAGGAAGAACCAAATAAATCTGACTCTATGGGACTTCCACAGATGCTCAGTCTATGCATTATATTGGATTATATTTGTTGTTGGATAAGTAGTCTGTTTCCATGATAACAGTCATCCCATTTTATAATATATTTTTAGAGGCAAAAGACAAAGGTGAAAATGGATTGATTATATCATATACTGGACTGAGAAAACCTTTTAACAAAAACACAGAAACTAATGTACAGAAAATAAAGAAGAATGGAGAAAGATTGTGAGCAAAGTGTTTATATTAGTGCTCTGAAGACTCCCAAGAGTGGCAACTATGCTGGCAGACTTTCTGCAACAATGAATTGAAAAACCTTGAACTGATAACATACATCATATTTTAAATCAATTTGCATACCTGGTGATGACATATCTCTTTGTTACGTTAGAATTAATTTCCTCTATCACTATTTACCATAAAAATGGTGTTCACGGTTGTTTTGTTATCATTTACTGTCACATGAAGTAGTTGAATCACTTTCAACCAGCCATTCATAGGAAGCTGATGAATATCAAGTAGCAAGACAATATCCAACCCATTTTGAACAAAGCTTATATTCCCAGCACTGACTCTATTCTGCTGCATGTACAAACCTGCTGGGCAGGTCCTATAGTCTGTGTGCAAAGCTACCAACTGCCATAAAGAGCTTACATGTTGAGAGTCAGGAAAGTAAACACCTACAATGTGGACAAAAGAAGAGCTTTAAAGATGTGCCCAAGTCCTCATTCAAAGGCTTCTATGTCAGTTTTGATAAACGAGACAACATGGCACAAGGAAGAACTACCTGGCGAGCATCTCTTCGACGTGGAGCTACATTCCTGTGAAACAACTCCCAAAATTTGTAATAATTTGTTTCCGCTTAAAATAGAATGTGTTGTGTACATGTATACATGTAGAGCACACAAACTAAACAAAACATTGCAGCTAAAATTACTAACTGACCTTGACATAGTAAGCACTCAGAATGTTACCAAAGTTGCCAGTTGGTACACACAAATCAATTTGATCACCCAAAACAATGTGACCATCTCGGACAAGGTTTAAGTATGCTGTGGCATGGTACAGGATCTGAGGCAGAATACGGCCCCAGTTGATAGAGTTGGCTGCACTGAAATGGTCATTTTATGGATAATAATAGTCAGTTTTTCTTAGAGTTGATTGCTCATTTCATGAAATAATAATTGTCACTCTTTCTTAGAGTTGATTGCTCATTATATGAAATAATAATTATCAGTTTTTCTGAGAGTTTATTGCTCATTTCATAAAATAATAATTGTCAGCTTTTTCTGTGAGTTCATTGCTCATTTCATCATCATTATCATCATCGAGTGCTGTCTTCGCATCGAAGGTTGGCTACCATGGAGCGCCATTCCAGTCTGTCTCTTGCTTTGATGGTGCAGATTGTCATAGGTTGGCTTGTCCATCTTTTGATCTTACTGATCCATGTTAGTCTAGGTCTGCCTCTTTTACCTTGTATTTTCCCTTCCAATATTACTTTTATTAGGCTGTTGTGTCTTTTAACATGCCCTAAAAATGTCATTTGTCTTGTTCTAATTGTGTTTAGTAGTTCTCTTTTCATTTTTAGTTGTTTTAAAACTTCATCATTTGTTTTCTTTTCTTTCCATCCAATTCTACCTATTCTTCTGTAAATCCACATTTCAAAGGCTTCAATTTTATGTTCTATTTTCTAGTCTAATGTCCATGTTTCTGCACCATACAGGAATATTGAGAAGATCTAACATTTTGCTATTCTTAGTTTTGGCCTTGGTGTTATTTGTTTTGATGTTAGTATATTTTTCATGGCATTAAAATTACTTTTTGCCACATCTATTCTTTTGTTTATTTCAGTTGTACATTTTCCATCCCTGGTTATAGTATGTCCAAGGTAGTTGTAGTTCTGAACTGTCTCCAGATGTATTCCTTCAACTTTGATATTTATTTGTGGGTTTTGAGTATTATCTTTGATTATGATCATAGTTTTAGTCTTTTTGATATTCATATCTAGTCCATATTTTTTGCTTGTCATGTTTATTATATTAAGTAATTGTTGTAGATCTTTAGGATTTCTGCCAGTAGTACAGTATCATCAGTATAAATTAGGTTATTAATTATCTTTCATGAATTGCTCATTTCATGAGTAATAATTGACAGTTGTTTGAGAGACGATTGGTCAGAGAATGTTGGAAATATGTTCAGATGAAATTTTGTATTTAAATTAAGAAAATTATGTAAATGCTTTATAGTCTTGTATAGTCTTATATAGTCTTATATAGTCTTGTATAGTCTTATATAGTCTTATATAAAGGTCCCAGGCTAAAAGAGGCAAATCATGGGTGGGCCGAGCAGAAGATGTCATCAAACAGGTCTGTGGGCTTACCAATATCAGTGTTGGTGAGGAGTGGATACCGGTGCCTACGCCATTTAAGGAGACTTTCTCATGTATTGTCACACTTGACAGGAAAAGTAGGGAACAGAACCCGGTCGTGGTTAATGCTGAGGTCAACGGTCTCATCTGTGATAACACCGATGAGAAAGATGCAGTCATCTAAAAACGGATCTGTAAGACGACACCAAAGAAGTGCATGGGCATTTACAGCATGCTTGGCAGGCAGAATAGTCAAAGAAGACAGTGGTGCATATGTCATGACCACAAGTAGCATGACAATGGAGGTGATGGCAGTGACCAAAGCATTCAAATGGTCAAAAGACTACACCCATGCCTGTATACTGAGTGATTCGATGGGCATGATAAAAAAACGTGGAGGCAGGCTCTGTATGCATGCAATGGGTAGAGTCATTGCAGAAGTCCAAAATACATAAGGTCACCTTTGCCTTTGTCCCTGGACATGCGGGAGTACGGGGGAAATGAAAGAGCGACAGGTTGGCTAGCTGCGCTGTCATTGAGGATGGGCAACCAATGGATCGGGCGGACATCATCAATGCCCTCTGAGATGTGGGAAGAGCACAGGACTTCGACAAACACAGATCCACATCCCTTCTTCGGATGATGGAAATAGGAGTTAAGATGGGCACAGCCAGAAATGAGAAACTTAGTGGCCATGTAAGAAGACTTATCAACCAACATAGAACTGGAGTTGTCAGTCGCTGGACACTGCGGGACTTGCTGAGGAGGGGATCTGAGCACCTATGGACATATTCGGAGTGCAATGATGATGACCCGCTAATAACTCAATAGCCTTGTATAGTCTTGTACAGTCTTGTCTTCTCTTCCTTATTTTGTATTCAATACTGAGATGTAAGGACCTGTTGTAGCTATTTTTCAACTAACTTAACACATGTCTTGCTTATAAAACTCTATTTTAAAACAGCTCTACATTTATAAAGAACCATCTACTTTCAACTGCCATCAGATTTTTTAAATTAATTTTTTTTTTCTGGAGAGTCTAATTCTCCATTTTTTCTATTTTATTTTCATGTTTCCTGGTGGCTGATCTACTTTCAATCTGCAAAATTGCACAAACCATTTGAGTTAAAAGCCACTAAAAAGAACTCTGAGGTGAATGCAACAACAACAGGTATCAACTCCTTTGCTGAGGTTGAAAGGCTAGTGCAGAATAGGGACATATGGTGAGATACAATGAGAGTCACGCCCAAGGTTTGGCAAAGATCATCGGACATAGAGTCTAGAAGTCCTGCCCTAGGTACTGCCTTTGGCTCGAAAGGACAATAGATAGATAGATTTTAGTTATGCTTGTGTTTTTAGAGGTTTCACTACTTTCCGTTTTATTTATTTATTTTCTTCTGGTCTCTGCTTGAAGAGTATAACAATTGATAAATAAAGAATTACAAATAAATTTTGTATGAATAAAAATATTTTTATTGGGAAACGTGTTGAACACAGTGTATGGCTGCAGCTTTACATGGGAGGCTAATTCAAAATTATTGATGTTTCAGCCTAAATGTGACATTCTTCAGAAAACAACAACAAAAACAGACTGACAGGCACAGAACTCTGTAGTTAGATTAAATAAGCTAAAATAATTAAATAATTTAATGTAAAAATGAAAGGAGGTTGATCGATGGCTTGAGAAGCTGTCATTGTAAAAAGTATTGTTATGGAAACAGTGCCATATATCTTAGAGCAGTGATCTCTGCAATATGTGCCACTTCGGCACGCAAGGTTTCTGTTTTTGAGATTGTGGTTCTGCCCTATGTTCCGTCTTCGGCTCGAAAGGACAATAGATAGATAGAAAAATGAAAACTAAATTACGAAATATGCAATAATCATCCTCTAGCTGAGATTTCAAGCAAGCTTTCATTTAATAATGTAGTGGCCTACATCAGATATTAAAAAGGCTGAGGATGATGAAAAAATGGATGAAAATAATGGGAACAAATAGTTCAGTTTACCTTAACCTGCAGACTCCCAGTGTTTCTCTAATCTTCTGATCAACAAATATTTGTTTAACTGTGCGCTGACAGAAGTCAAAGTCCCCATCTACACCTGCAACACACACACACACATTTATGAGACTACACATACAAGATTTGTGTCAAAATCACTCTTTGACATTAACAACAGACACAGCATTTGTTATATAATGATTATAATGTAATGACATTTGTTATAGAATGATTATAATGTAATGACATTTGTTATAGAATGATTATAATGTAATGACATTTGTTATATAATGATTATAATGTAATGACATTTGTTATAGAATGATTATAATGTAATAACATTTGTTATATAATGATTATAATGTAATGACATTTGTTATATAATGATTATAATGTAATGACATTTGTTATAGAATGATTATAATGAAATGGCATTTGTTATAGAATGATTATAATGTAATGACATTTGTTATAGAATGATTATAATGTAATGACATTTGTTATAGAATGATTATAATGTAATGACATTTGTTATAGAATGATTATAATGTAATGACATTTGTTATAGAATGATTATAATGTAGTGACATTTGTTATAGAATGATTATAATGAAATTACATTTATTATATAATGTAGTGACATTTGTTATAGAATGATTATAATGAAATGACATTTGTTGTAGAATAATTATAATGTAATGACATTTGTTATATAATGTAATGACATTTGTTATAGAATGATTATAATGAAATGACATTTATTATAGACTGATTATAATGAAATGACATTTGTTATAGAATGATTATAATGTAATGACATTTGTTATAGAATGATTATAATAAAATGACATTTGTTGTAGAATGATTTTAATGTAATGACAATTGTTATATAATGTAATGACATTTGTTATATAATGTAATGACATTTGTTATAGAGTGATTATAATCAATCACTTTAACATTAAATAAAGTTATGTCAACCAGGATTTTTATTTTATAAAAAGCTAAATC
The DNA here is from genome assembly GCA_032433765.1 of Megaustenia siamemsis. NCBI lineage: Eukaryota > Metazoa > Mollusca > Gastropoda > Stylommatophora > Ariophantidae > Megaustenia > Megaustenia siamemsis. The sequence goes on along the minus strand of JAVIAB010000125.1, from coordinate 87,602,349 downwards.
TGAAATACAATTAGACAAGTTTGCTCTTGTTATCTCTATGCATCTTCAACACTAATTGAATGTAAAATAAAAGTTTGCTCTTGTTATCTCTATGCATCTTCAACACTAATTGAATGTAAAATAAAAGTTTGCTCTTGTTATGCATCTTCAACACTAATTGAATGTAAAATAAAAGTTTGCTCTTGTTATCTCTATGCATCTTCAACACTAATTGAATGTAAAATAAAAGTTTGCACTTGTTATGCATCTTCAACACTAATTGAATGTAAAATAAAAGTTTGCTCTTGTTATCTCTATGCATCTTCAACGCTAATTGAATGTAAAATAAAAGTTTGCTCTTGTTATCTCTATGCATCTTCAATGCTAATTGAATGTAAAATAAAAGTTTGCTCTTGTTATCTCTATGCATCTTCAACACTAATTGAATGTAAAATAAAAGTTTGCTCTTGTTATCTCTATGCATCTTCAACACTAATTGAATGTAAAATAAAAGTTTGCTCTTGTTATCTCTATGCATCTTCAACACTAATTGAATGTAAAATAAAAGTTTGCTCTTGTTATCTCTACGCATCTTCAACACTAATTGAATGTAAAATAAAAGTTTGCTCTTGTTATCTCTATGCATCTTCAACACTAATTGAATGTAAAATAAAAGTTTGCTCTTGTTATCTCTATGCATCTTCAACACTAATTGAATGTAAAATAAAAGTTTGCTCTTGTTATCTCTATGCATCTTCAACACTAATTGAATGTAAAATAAAAGTTTGCTCTTGTTATCTCTATGCATCTTCAACAATAATTGAATGTAAAATAAAAGTTTGCTCTTGTTATCTCTATGCATCTTCAACACTAATTGAATGTAAAATAAAAGTTTGCTCTTGTTATCTCTATGCATCTTCAACACTAATTGAATGTAAAATAAAATTTTCAAAAACATTCTCTGGGAAATTCTTTGATAGATTACACATCATCTTTCTTCACATGGCAGTTGGCGTAGGTGGGCATGTTTTTACATTCTCATGTCTATAATGTTGTGTACATCAATTATGTTATTGAGTTATTTGCGGATCATCATCATTGCACTCTGAATATGTCCATAGGTGCTCAGATCCCCTCCTCAGCAAAGTCCCGCAGTGTCCAGCGACTGACGACTCCAGTTCTATGTTGGTTGATAAGTCTTCTTACATGGCCACTAAGTTTCTCATTTCTGGCTGTGCCCATCTTAACTCCCATTTCCATCATATGAAGAAGTGACATGGATCTGTGATTGTTGAAGTCCTGTGCTCTTCCCACATCTCAGAGGGCATTGATGATGTCCGCCCAATCCATTGGTTGCCCATCCTCAACAACAGTGCAGCTAGTCAACCTGTCTGTTCTTTTATTTCCCTGTACTCCCGCATGTTCAGGGACATAGACAAAGGTGACCTTACGTATTTTGGATTTCTGCAACAACTCTACCCATTGCATGCATACAGAGCCTGCCTCCACTTTTTTTTTATCATGCTCATCGAATCACTCAGTATACAGGCATGGGTGTAGTCTTGTGACTCTAACCAGTTGAATGCCTTGGTCACTGCCATCACCTCAATTGTCAAGCTACTCGTACATATATCAATTCTGCTGGTGAATGTTGTCGTAAGACAATGTCAAACCATCCAGTGTTACTTTCACTGTCATGCGCTGTTGCTCCTTTCCTGCATTTTGTTCACAGTCACAGTGTTCTAATGTCCCTTGTCTTAATTTATGTCCAAAAAAATGTTGAATCTTCTTTCTGATCTACAACTTGAGAACCTCTATCCATGTATGCTGATTTCATTACAAATATTTTTCTTGTATTATTTTTTCATCTACAGAATACTTGACATTTCTTTTAGAAACCAAATAAAGAAATCACCAAAAGTAGTTTTTTTTTTTACTTTTTGTCTTTCCCCTACTTCTATAAATCAGGATGACTATAGCGTTGGTATTCTCCCTTTATCACTTCCATTGATATAGGTTTGATACACATGTTTGTTTTCATTACCCGAAATAATGATTGCTTCTGTTATTTTGTTTTCCATTTTTCTTCTGATGTTATAAACACTTAGTCAACAAGGAAAGAGTTCCCTCTGGTGTTACAAACATTTAGTCAAAAAGTAAGTTCTTTCATGCCAGTATAAGGGTAGGTAACTGTTAGTACTATCCCATTTTATGCAAAACCAATGGGACATTTTATCGATAATGTGTTAGGTACCACACCAAGCTGCCCAACTTTTCTAGAAGAAAATCTCTTGAACTCATTTTCAGAAGCTGAGTAAAACGTGAAGCTGTGTTCCACCTGGTTAAAGGGACCCACATAAAGAGTGAAAAACAAATTAACAAAGAAGTACATGTCTCATGAAAGAAGAAAGTTTAGCGCAAGTAAAAAAAGTAAAGTACCCCCGTCACACCAAGTGGCGTATAGGGAAATATGGTGTTCTATCTGTTGACCTTTCGAGCCGTAACCGGCCCATAGGGCGTAGACCAAGATACACCTTCTCCTATATGAATATTTTGTTCTAGCAGTTTTCTTTTAAAGATATTTTATCAAATCTCGCCATCTGTCTCTGTTCTGTGCAAGCAGTTCTATCTCATTGAGGGAGCCGATTCCTGCTGCTCTTGCCTCTCTCATCAATGTTCTTCTCAGTGTCTCCCTGGGTCTTCCTCTTTTTCTTTTACCTGTTGTTTCCCATATGAGGGCTTGCTTTGCTATTCGATTATTATCTCTTCTCATCACATGTCCAACATATGACCATCGTCTTTTTTTTATTACTGAAGATATTAGTGGTTGATTGGCGATTTCTCTAATTTCCTCGTTTGTTTTGAATTCGTTCCATTCTATACCAAGTATTTTCCTTAGACATTTATTTTCGAATGCGTTCAACTTTGTTTCTATATCTCTTGTTGTTTTCCAGCTTTCACACGCATACGTAAGGGTTGATAGTACATTTGATTTGAATAGCCTAAGTTTTGTGTTTGTGCTGATGAGTTTTGATTTCCACAACTTTTCAAGGCTTCTGAAAGACATTGCTGCTTTAGCCATTCTGATTCTAATTTCTTTGCAAGTATCCCCTTCTCGATCAATGTGACTTCCAAGATAGATAAAGTGATCGATCTCTTCTACTGGTTTGTTTTCCATGTATATTTTGTCACTTGTTGGAATTAAACTTTTCATGACTTTAGTCTTTTCATGATTGACCTCAAGCCCAATTTTGCTGGCTATTGATGATAGTTCATTTGTGTTTTCCTGCATCGTTTTTATCTGACTGCTGATGAGAACTATGTCATCAGCAAAGTCGAGGTCCTCCAAATGGTCTCCTTGTATCCATTCGATGCCTTTATTACCAGTGCAGCATTTCTTCATTATGAAGTCCATAACAATTCCAAATAACAAGGGCGATAAAATACATCCTTGTTTAACCTCAGTTTCTATTGGGAAATATTCGCTCAGTCCTTCCTCTGTTCGAACTGCACATGTGTAACCATCATACATGTCTTTGATAATATTTATGATTTTTGATGGTAAGCCATATTGCTTCAGAATTTTCCACAAAGAATCTCTATGAATACTATCAAATGCTTTTTTGAAGTCGATGAAGTTAAGTACAAAAGGTTTTTGCTTTTCAATGTGTTCCTCCAATATAAGTCGTAGAGTGAAAATGTGGTCAAGACAGCTTCTCCCTTTTCTATACCACTACTAAATATAGTGTTAGTGACCCTATATTTTACAGACCTTCAGCATATGACTTTTGGGGTAATGTGGTCGGTATTACACCCGTGCTGCTTTACTTTCCCAGAAACAAATCCGGTACCCATTTAAGGTTGGGTGAACCCGGAAGCCGTCGGTTGGGATCGAACTCTACCCCTTGTCCTTTGAAGTCCAGATCACTAACCACTGAGCTATCGCGGCTCAAAGTTTTGCTGTGGTTAATAAAATAAATATAATATTGTTGATGAACAAGAAACCCAAATGAAAACGTAAAGCAACATAGGTATGTTTCTGTTAGAACATCTGGTAAAGATGGCAACTATTTTCACAGTTACCCTCTCGAGAGTGTCAACACTAAAACAGTTTTTGTGGCGCTTTGACCGGTTTCTATGCATTTTTTTTCAATTTATTTGAATGAATTGGAGCTTGAAGTGACTGTGGCACTTTTTCTGTGATTGAAAGAACATCTGCCACGCAATTTAGCGAATTTAAAAAAAAAAAAAGATTGGGAAAGAAACTGAACATCAACCACAAAAGTCATAACATGGTGTTGAGAATTTAATAATCAATTTTTTTTTCATTTCTCCTTTCTGCAGAAATCAGATAATACATGCTAGACAGCAGCTGAAATAATTACCTATGACTTTGATATTGTTGCCTTGTGCAGTAACTGTCTGACATTTCTGAATCTCACTGATGTTGTTAACAGGGTAGAGAACCACAACACCAACTTTAGCACCACCTGAAATTTAGAAGAATTCAATTTTTACTGAAATAATGTTAGGTAATGATGAAATATTAGGTAATAATTAAATATTGGGTAATAATGAAATATTGGTAGATAATAATGAAATATTGGTAGGTAATTTTATAAAATATTGGTAGGTAATAATGAAATATTGGGTAATAATGAAATATTGGTAGGTAATAATGAAATATTGGTAGGTAATAATGAAATATTGGTAGGTAATAATGAAATAGTGGTAGGTAATAATGAAATATTGGTAGCTAATAGTGAAATATTGGTAGGTAATAATGAAACAATGATAGGTAATTATGAAACTATCTAATAATGAAACAGTGATAGGTAATTATGAAACAATGATATCTAATAATGAAACAATAGTTCATTCACTCATGGTTGATACTGGGAGTTGTTGGCCTCTATAAACCTCCATCTTGTGCCCTGTTTACAAGCTCCACTGTTGATCTTTACTTTTCTATGAAACAAACCAGCAGCATCTTTTCTCTTCCTGCACTTCTATCTTTCTGACCTTCTATTTTTACTGTTGTTACTATTTCGACACCCCTCTTTCCCATATCTGTCTCACAGATCTGGACTGTTTTTTTCCAACTTGCTTTATCATCCTCTCTTAAGCTGTCACTTTTAGCACCTCCTCATTAGATTTTTGTTGCTCATCCACAGTACCTTAAGCATTTAAACTTTTTACATCTTTATATTCTGTCCATGATTCGCAATCCATGATTTATTCAACCATAAAGTGGCACTGGTTCAAAATAGCAAGAAAAATAAAGAGCCATTCCACACCTTTTGTAGAGAATGTAGTGTTGGAGCCCATATTTTGTAAATAGATATTCAGTAAATTAGTTCTTGAGGTAATGTGGTCAGTATTATCCCCCTGTTGCTTTATGTTTCCCACAAAAATCCAGCAGTAATTTGAGGCTAGGTGAATCTGGAAATCGTCAATCAGGATCGAACTGACATCTTGTCTTTAGTTGTCAAGTTCACTAACCACTGAGCTACTGTGGCTCCCACTGGTTCGATGTAGTACTACAAAACTCTACCTTTTGGTATAAATTACTTGTTGCATAACATTTCTCATATAATTAAAATATTCTTGGCCTGTGCTGTTCTACTTCATACCCCAGAAAGACTTTCTCCCATTTGCTTTTAAAGCTCTTCAACTATTCAAAACAATCTATTTGTCTGAGCTTTTTACCATTTGCATATTAATTTATAATGAGCAACTGACAAGAGGCTACGTCCCACTTACTTGCATGCCTGCTAAAACCGTCTAAAGTAGCACTGCCAGTGTCACCTGATGTTGCAGCCAGGATCAGGTACCTAGTACAAATATACATTGTACACTGACAACACATTTCTGTTTTCTTTTTAATGTACATGCACTTTTAAACATTTTTTACAATTTTATTTATTTATTTATTATTATTACTTTATTACATTTTTTTTTTTGGGAGGGGGAGCATCAATGAATGAGTTTCTTTACAAGTATAGCATCTAACTACTTTGGTCTAGAGAGTGCTGTTATGTACATTATTGGTAACTAAGTGGCCAGATCAAGAAATAAGACAAGAAAAGAGCTTCAGAGAGAGAGCAAGGACTAGTAAAACAGTACTCATCATCAAGTGACATGCCTGCTGGCGTAAGTGATCATGTCTCTCCACAACTTTTGATCTTGACAATTATTTTTATCATTTCTGTTGTTGACCTTCTGCCAAACCATTCTCTTAAGCTGTCTGGTATCTTTTCTCTTTGCTTCCCTCTATCTCTTCATACCTCAATTTTACCAGTTGTCAAAATATATTCCAGCTGTTTCCTTCTCATTCTATCTATCTATCGTCCTTTCGAGCCAAAGACGGCACATAGTGCAGAACCACAATCTCAAAAACAACCTTGTGTGCCAAAATGACACATATTGCAGAGATCACTGCTCTTAGATATATGGCGCTGTTTCCATAACAATACATTTTACAATGAGAGCTTGTTAAGCCATCGATCAACCTCCTTAGTCACCTCTTATGACATGCCTGGAAGGTCACAGTGTCACTATTCTTTATTATTATCCTTCTCATTACATGACCAAAAAATGATGATTCTTTCTTCCTAATATTGGATATTAGCTCTCTTTTTACTTTTACCTCTTTCAGAACATTTTCATTACACTTCTTAGCTGTCCATGGTATTCTTAATATTCTTCTGTAAAACTACATTTCTACAACCTGCAGTGTATTTTCTTGTGTGTTGTCCTTTTGTCCATGATTCACATCCATATATTAAGACTGGTTCTACATAACATTTAAGAACTCTTTTTCTTGTTTCTATTATCGAAAATTGATTGCACAGTATTAAAACAGTATTAAGAGAACAGTAAAAAATAGTAAAACAGCATTTAAAAAAAAAACAACTAATAAATTAAGATCAAGAGAGCAAAAATAACTAGTAAAATATAGTCATCAAAACTTCATAAAATGATGTGGATCGCCCTGGTATTGGGATGTGTTGTGATAATAGAAAAGCAGATTCTGTGACCTGAAGAGTTTGGACCCTTGATCAAGAATGGAAGATAGAAACTGCAAGCTTTAGCAGCAAACCTATTAAACAATTACTATACATTTAGGAACGGGTAGTGAGATAGACTGTGAATCCTGCAAGGTATAACACTTGATAACAAAGATCATTGGACACAGTCTAGAATTTCTGCCCATTATGCCACCTTTGATTCACAGGGACAGTAAATAGATAGATATTGAAGAATGTGACTTCAACATCTGAAACACTCAAACTGTGGGAATTAAAAAATTATTGGATGAACAACAAGAAAACTGGAGGTGTGTATGCAACCAGTACAACACTGAAACTATATAATTAATCATGTTTATGGTTATGGTTATACAAAAGGTATAACTGCAAATGAATTAAAATCCATAATTGCTCAACTGCCAGTGTCAGCGGAATAATCCAAATTAAAACTCATCTCATTGAAGGATCCAAACAAAGAAAGGCAGCTTTCAATACATCAATCATACCCTTCATTATCTGCTAAAAGGGATTGAGTACCAAAGGATTCAACTTAATCTTCGTTTGAGGTGATGTAAATTTATCAACACAAGTCGATCAAGATGATGAATAAAGCCTGCTTTAGATGAGAGATGCCCACACAACTAGCCTTGTGTTTTATCTAAAGATTGTGTACATGTCGATGTATGAAAGATGCACACACAACTAGCCTTGTGTTTTATCTAAAGATTGTGTACATGTCGATGTATGAAAGATGCATACACAACTAGTCTTGTGTTTTATCCAAGGATTATGTACATGTCGATGTATGAAAGATGCACACACAACTAGCCTTGTGTTTTATCTAAAGATTGTGTACATGTCGATGTATGAAAGGTGCCCACACAACTAGCCTTGTATTTTATCTAAAGATTATGTACATGTCGATGTATGAAAGATGCACACACAACTAGCCTTGTGTTTTATCTAAAGATTGTGTACATGTCGATGTATGAAAGGTGCCCACACAACTAGCCTTGTATTTTATCTAAAGATTATGTACATGTCGATGTATGAAAGATGCACACACAACTAGCCTTGTGTTTTATCTAAAGATTGTGTACATGTCGATGTATGAAAGGAACTGTCTTAGTGTCTCAATTAAATGAATGGAGTACAAATCAAATATCAACATGCTCCACTTGTAAACTGATCATTGATTTAAGTGAGAGAAGAAAACTATCTTTAGGACATTATCCCACTACTAGGGTCTGTCAGTGGGACTTGTTTGACAGGAGAATAAAGGCAGCATGTCTAAAGTTATATGACAGGAGAATAAAGGCAGCATACCCAATGTTATATCAAAGGAGAATAAAGGCAGCATATCTAGAGTTATACGACAGGAGAATAAAGGCAGCATGTCCAGTGTTATATGACAGGTGAATAAAGGCAGCATGTCTAGAGTTATACAACAGGAGAATAAAGGCAGCATGTCCAGTGTTATATGACAGGAGAATAAAGGCAGTTTGTCCAGAGTTATATGACAGGAGAATAAAGGTAGCATGCCCAGTGTTATATGACAGGACAATAAAGGCAGCATGCTCAGTGTTATATGACAGGAGAATAAAGGTAGCATGCTCAGTGTTATATGACAGGAGAATAAAGGCAGCATGTCCAGTGTTATATGACAGGAGAATAAAGGCAGCATGCTCAGTGTTATATGACAGGAGAATAAAGGTAGCATGCCCAGTGTTATATGACAGGAGAATAAAGGCAGCATGCTCAGTGTTATATGACAGGAGAATAAAGGCTATATGACAAGAAAATAAAAGCTGTTTGTCCAGTGCAGTCAACACAAGGTGTTTGGGTCTGAGCTTTTATTTCACTGTTATTTTCCATGAGAATAGATGATGACAAAGAAGGTAGATGTATTGTAGATTATTCATCATCATCACTATAACCAGTGATGGAAAATGTACAACTGAAATAAAAATATTTTATATTATTAAACAGATGTATTATAAATTATTACATAGATGTATTATAGATTATTAAATAAATGTACTGAAGGGAGGTCAAAAAGTAATGCACACCAATTTTTTTTCTCGGAAACTATTCGGGCAAAATGTGTGAAATTTTCACAGATTGTAGCTGAACATCCCCTTTACACTACCTATTTTTCAACATAATCTCCGTCCAAGCGTATTGCCTTACGCCAGCGCGAAACTAGGTCATGAATGCCTCGTTTGTACCAAGTTTTGTCCTGCTCGCGTAGCCATTTTTAACTGCACGGATCACATCCTCATCATTGTCAAAGTGTGTCCCACGCAGGAATTTTTTGAGTGGTCTAAACAGATGGAAATCTGAGGGAGCCAGATCAGGGCTGTAAGGAGGATGGGGCAGTACAGTCCAACCAAATTTGTTGATTGCTTCCCGTGTTACCAGACTTGTGTGAGGGCGTGCATTGTCATGTTGAAGCAACAAATCTGCAGATGGCTTATTAGGCCGAACTCTGTGGAACCGATTTTTGAGTTTTGTCAGTGTATTGATGTAAGCTGTCGAGTTGATTGTCTCACCTCTTGTCATTACATCAACAAGAATCACACCATCAATGTCCCAGAAGACAGTGATCATCACCTTTCCGGCTGATGGAGATGTTTTGAATTTTTTTCTTTTTGGTGACTGCGGATGATGCCATTCCATTGACTGCATTTTTGTTTCAGGCTCATAATAATGTGCCCACGTTTCGTCACCGGTAACAATTTTTGACAAAAACATTTCTCCTTCAACACCAAAACGCTCCAACAATTCAGAACAGAATGTTTTCCTTTGAACTCTGTGATCATTTGTTAGGCACCGAGGAACCCATCGAGCGCAAATCTTTGAATATCCGAGAGTTTTAAAAATTGCGATTGCACTTCCCTTGCTGACTGTAAGCTGCAATGCCAATTGCTGACTAGTGATACGCCTATCCTTACGAATAATGGCATCAGCCCGGTTTAACATGTCTGTGCTGGTAGCCGAGGCAACACGTCCAGAACGCGGTAAATCATGCAGCTCCACTCGTACACTTTCTGCAGCTTTAATTCTCTGAACCCAGCGACTAACTGTGCTCCTATCAACTGCAGAACATTTGTACACTGCACACAGTCGTTTATGAATGTTTGCCACAGTTTCTTTTTCCGCAACCAGAAATTCTATGACAATTCGCTGTTTGTAACAGACATTGTTGACAAGCTCCATTTTAACGGTTCATAGATTGCGTAATATTTTTCAGAATGCTGTGCAATTTGGTGCACATAATTGGAACATGTCATATTCCAAGTGTGCAAAATTTCATATTCCTATCTTTATTATTAGCCGAGAAAAAAATTGGTGTGCATTACTTTTTGACCTCCCTACGTATTATAGATTATTAAATAGATGTATTATAAATTATTAAATAAATGTATTATAGATTATTAAATAGATGTATTATAGATTATTAAATAAATGTATTATAGATTATTAAATAAATGTATTATAGATTATTAAATAAATGTATTATAGATTATGAAATAGATGTATTAACAAAATGTCAAACTCTGCACAAATGTCTATGTATGATGTAAATCCCAGAGTTTTTTAACAAGCACTTCTTTCAACCTTGATGTTTTAATGTGTGAGACAACAGGGATAGAAGAGAAAAGAGAATAATATAAAAGTGATATCCCCAACACTTCATATCACATTAGCATAATTTATCTTGAGGTTATCACCACAAATGACAAAATGATGCTAATTTGCTAATATTACATCAGAAAGTGTGTCCTACTTGATGTCTGATCCCGCCAGCTTCATGGAGTGTGTGAAGAAGCGAGGCATGAGCTGTAAAGCAAAGTCTTTGAATGATGCAGTCGGCCCATGGAACAATTCTTGAGTATAGAGGTTGCCTTCCAGGTGGACAACTGGGGCTATATCTGAGCTGGTGAAAGTAATTTTTATGTTTAAGCCAATTAATTTTTGCAGCTTTAACTTAAATTTATATTTAATTTTCCTTAACTTCTTCATTTATTTTGAAAATATAATAATAGAGAATGGCAGATGTAATAGAGAAAGGAAAAGGAAAATTTGAATATCAAAAATAGTATCAAAATTAATAAAACATGTTAATATTTAGGAAAATAACAAGCAAAAATGAGAACTGTCAAGCGGTGCTTTTAATTGCAACTCAGTTGAAGATATACAAGTGGGTATATCATGAGTAGATGGGACACTTCGCAACCCCAAAACTTCAAGAAATTGCATGGATCTACCATCCTAGTCAATAAAGAATCTATGGCAATGGAAGGGCTGGCATGCTTGTTTAGAGGGTGCACATGGAGTGACAATTTTGGTATGTTGAGGTATCTCTATGATTATTTATTGGAGAGTGACATCATGAGAGAGATTTGTTGAGGTATCTCTATGATCATTTATTGGAGATTAATCATCATGAGAGAGATTTGTTGAGGTATCTCTATGATTATTTATTGGAGAGTGACATCATGAGAGAGATTTGTTGAGGTATCTCTATGATTATTTATTGGAGAGTGACATCATGAGAGAGATTTGCTGGGGTATCTCTATGATTATTTATTGGAGAGTGACATCATGAGAGAGATTTGTTGAGGTATCTCTATGATTATTTATGGGAGAGTGACATCATGAGAGAGATTTGTTGAGGTATCTCTATGATTATTTATTGGAGAGTGACATCATGAGAGAGATTTGTTGAGGTATCTCTATGATTATTTATGGGAGAGAGACATCATGAGAGAGATTTGTTGAGGTATCTCTATGATTATTTATTGGAGAGTGACATCATGAGAGAGATTTGTTGAGGTATCTCTATGATCATTTATTGGAGAGTGACATCATGAGAGAGATTTGTTGAGGTATCTCTATGATTATTTATTGGAGAGTGACATCATGAGAGAGATTTGTTGAGGTATCTCTATGATTATTTATTGGAGAGTGACATCATGAGAGAGATTTGTTGAGGTATCTCTATGATTATTTATTGGAGAGTGACATCATGAGAGAGATTTGTTGAGGTATCTCTATGATTATTTATTGGAGAGTGACATCATAAGAGAGATTTGTTGAGGTATCTCTATGATTATTTATGGGAGAGTGACATCATGAGAGAGATTTGTTGAGTTATCTCTATGATCATCTATTGGAGATTAATCATCATGAGAGAGATTTGTTGAGGTATCTCTATGATTATTTATTGGAGAGTGACATCATGAGAGAGATTTGTTGAGTTATCTCTATGATCATCTATTGGAGATTAATCATCATGGCCTAGAGATTTGTTGAGGTATCTCTATGATTATTTATTGGAGAGTGACATCATGAGAGCGATTTGTTGAGGTATCTTTATGATTATTTATTGGAGAGTGACATCATGAGAGAGATTTGTTGAGTTATCTCTATGATCATTTATGGGAGAGTGACATCATGAGAGAGATTTGTTGAGTTATCTCTATGATCATCTATTGGAGATTAATCATCATGAGAGAGATTTGTTGAGGTATCTCTATGATTATTTATTGGAGAGTGACATCATGAGAGAGATTTGTTGAGTTATCTCTATGATCATCTATTGGAGATTAATCATCATGGCCTAGAGATTTGTTGAGGTATCTCTATGATTATTTATGTGAGAGTGACATCATGAGAGCGATTTGTTGAGGTATCTTTATGATTATTTATTGGAGAGTGACATCATGAGAGAGATTTGTTGAGTTATCTCTATGATTATTTAATGGAGATTAATCATCATGAGAGAGATTTGTTGAGGTATCTCTATGATTATTTATTGGAGAGTGACATCATTAGAGAGATTTTTTGAGGTATCTCTATGATTATTTATTGGAGAGTGACATCATGAGAAAGATTTGTTGAGGTATCTCTATGATTATTTATTGAAGAGTGACATCATGAGAGATATTTGTTGAGGTATCTCTATGATCATTTATTGGAGATTAATCATCATGAGAGTGATTTGTTGAGTTATCTCTATGATCATTTATTGGAGATTAATCATCATGAGAGAGATTTGTTGAGTTATCTCTATGATCATCTATTGGAGATTAATCATCATGGCCTAGAGATTTGTTGAGGTATCTCTATGATTATTTATTGGAGAGTGACATCATGAGAGAGATTTGTTGAGGTATCTCTATGATTATTTATTGGAGAGTGACATCATGAGAGAGATTTGTTGAGGTATCTCTATGATTATTTATTGGAGAGTGACATCATGAGAGAGATTTGTTGAGGTATCTCTATGATTATTTAATGGAGAGTGACGTCATGAGAGAGATTTGTTGAGGTATCTCTATGATTATTTATTGGAGAGTGACATCATGAGAGAGATTTGTTGAGGTATCTCTATGATTATTTATTGGAGAGTGACATCATAAGAGAGATTTGTTGAGGTATCTCTATGATTATTTATGGGAGAGTGACATCATGAGAGAGATTTGTTGAGTTATCTCTATGATCACTTATTGGAGATTAATCATCATGAGAGAGATTTGTTGAGGTATCTCTATGATTATTTATGTGAGAGTGACATCATGAGAGAGATTTGTTGAGTTATCTCTATGATCATCTATTGGAGATTAATCATCATGAGAGAGATTTGTTGAGGTATCTCTATGATTATTTATTGGAGAGTGACATCATGAGAGAGATTTGTTGAGTTATCTCTATGATCATCTATTGGAGATTAATCATCATGGCCTAGAGATTTGTTGAGGTATCTCTATGATTATTTATTGGAGAGTGACATCATGAGAGCAATTTGTTGAGGTATCTTTATGATTATTTATTGGAGAGTGACATCATGAGAGAGATTTGTTGAGTTATCTCTATGATCATCTATTGGAGATTAATCATCATGAGAGAGATTTGTTGAGGTATCTCTATGATTATTTATTGGAGAGTGACATCATGAGAGAGATTTGTTGAGTTATCTCTATGATCATCTATTGGAGATTAATCATCATGGCCTAGAGATTTGTTGAGGTATCTCTATGATTATTTATTGGAGAGTGACATCATGAGAGAGATTTGTTGAGGTATCTCTATGATTATTTATTGGAGAGTGACATCATGAGAAAGATTTGTTGAGGTATCTCTATGATTATTTATTGAAGAGTGACATCATGAGAGATATTTGTTGAGGTATCTCTATGATCATTTATTGGAGATTAATCATCATGAGAGAGATTTGTTGAGGTATCTCTATGATTATTTATTGGAGAGTGACATCATGAGAGAGATTTGTTGAGGTATCTTCTTCTACCTTTTAGCTCCCAGTGGAGCATAGGTCTTCAACAAACACTTTCTAAGTCGTTCTGTTTTTTGCAATTCTTTTAAGATCATTCCATGTCTTCCCCATCATCTTCATCTCTGCTTCGATCTGTCTTCTCCAAGAATTCCTTGGTCTTCCTCTTTGTCTTTTTCCCTGGGGATTCCAAAAAAGGGCCTGTTGTGTAACACTCTCAGGTGGCTTCCGTAGTGTGTGTCCTATCCATCGCCATCGTCTTCGCTGTATCTCTTTATCCACTGGTATTTGACCGGTACATTTCCATAATTCCACGTTAGTGACTTTGTCCTGCCATTTCCATCCCTTTATTCTGCGCAAGCATCCATTAATGAAAGTCTGTACCTTCGTGATTGTCAATTTTGTTATTCTCCATGTTTCACAGCCATATAATAGGACCGACTTAACATTTGAGTTGAAAATTTTTATTTTTGTATTTAGCCTAATTTCTTTGGATTTCCATATGTTTCCCAGTGCAATGAAAGCTCCTCTTGCTTTTGATATCCTTATTTTGGTATCATTTTCCGTTCCTCCCTCTTTATCTATATTACTGCCCATATATATGTAAGATTGTACGTCTAGTAGAGGTATTTCTCCTAGTTTTATTTGGTTATTGCCAACTGCGTTAATTCTCATAATGTTGGTCTTATCTCTATTAATCTTTAGTCCCAGCTGTTGTGATCTCTCATCTAATATACTCATTTTATCCTGCATCTGTTGATGGCTGTGTGATAGGAGAGCTATGTCATCTGCAAAGTCTAAATCATCAAGTTGTTTGGTCAGTGACCACTGGATCCCATTCCTGTTGTTTTGAGTTATTTTCATAATCCAATCTATGGCCAGTAGAAAGAGAAATGGGGACAGAAGGCATCCTAGCCTTACTCCTGTTCTTATTTCAAATGCTTCTGTAAGCTGTCCTTCATGCACCACACTACATTTTGTTCCTTCATACATTGTTTTTATCAGGTTAATAAACTTTATGGGGATTCCGTAATGACTCAGCAACTTCCAAAGAATTCTTCTGTCTAAACTATCAAATGCCTTTTCGTAATCTATGAATCCAATATAAAGTGGGGATTTTAGTTCAAAACTTTGTTCAACTATTATACGTAAAGTAGTTACTTGATCAGCACATGATCTGTTCTTCCTAAAACCTGCTTGTTCATCTCTCAAATGTTTCTCTATAGCCTCCTTTAGTCTCTCCAGAATGATTCTGCTTAATATTTTTCCTGGCACTGATAGTAGCATAATTCCCCTATAATTTGTGCACTCCTGTAAACTTCCTTTCTTTGGTAGTTTGATCATATAACCTTCTCTCCAGTCTTTAGGTTTTTCTTCCCTCTCCCAAATTTTATCCAATAGATCATGTAAAATCTTGGTAGAGGTGTTAATATCTGCTTTGATGGCTTCCAAAGGAATTTCATCTGGTCATGTGGCTTTACCATCTTTTAATAGTTTGATGGCTTTCATTATTTCTTCTTTGCTTGGTTTTCCGCAGTTAACGTGTAACTCTTCTTCTGCTGGTAGTATATTTGGAGGATTATTTGAGCCGGGACTGTTCAAAAGTTCTTCAAAGTGCTCTTTCCATCTCTCCATTTGTTCCCTTATATTACTAAGCAGATTTCCTTTCTTATCTTTGATAAAGGCGTTGATCTGTTTGTATTTTCCACCTAATTTCTTTGTGCTGTTGTACAGTTCTTTCATATTCCCTTTATTTGCTGCTTCTTCTGCCTCTTTAGCTAGTTCATCTATATATTTCCTCTTATCCCTTTTAATGCATCTTCTCACTTCTTTGTTCACCTCTGCGTAAGCTTCCTGTGTCTTGGCTTTATTACTTCTTGTTTTGCTTTTATTTATGTCTGCTTTCTTGTTCTTTCTTTCTTTAATTTTATCCAGGGTCTCTGCTGTCACCCATGCCTTATCCTGGCGTTCTCTTTTCCCCAGTGTTTCTTCGCATGTCTCTTTCCATATATTTTTTACCTGTTTCCAATGATCTTCTATATTTATTGTATTTTCTAGTTGTTGGAGGACTTGGTATTTGTTTGATATTGTGACTTCGAATTTATCTTTAATTCCTTGTTCTTTAAGAAACCCTACATTGAAATACTTTCTATCCTTATTCGTTGTAGTATACCTTTTTAATTTAATTTTAAGTTTGGCTAACAGAAAATGATGATCAGAAGCTACATCTGCCCCTCTATATACTTTTACATCCTGTAAGGATGACTTAAACTTATTATTAATACATATGTGATCAATTTGATTTTCCGTTCTATGATCTGGTGACACCCATGTAGCTTTGTGTATTCTTTTATGTTGGAATATAGTTCCTCCTAGGCTCATTTGATTAAGGGCGCAGAAATTCACAAATATCTTTCCATTCTCGTTTATATCTCCAAGTCCATGTTTTCCCATAATCTTTTCCAAGCCTCTGTTGTCTGATCCTACCTTAGCATTTAGGTCTCCCATCAAGATTATAATATCCTTGGCTCGTCTTGCATAATGAGAGAGATTTGTTGAGGTATCTCTATGATCATTTATTAGAGAGTGACATCATAAGAGAGATTTGTTGAGTTATCTCTATGATCATTTATTGGAGATTAATCATCATGAGAGAGATTTGTTGAGGTATCTCTATGATCATTTATTAGAGAGTGACATCATGAGAGAGATTTGTTGAGGTATCTCTATGATCATTTATTGGAAAATGACATCATGAGAGAGATTTGTTGAGGTATCTCTATGATCATTTATTGGAGAGTGACATCATGAGAGAGATTTGTTGAGGTATCTCTATGATCATTTATTGGAGAGTGACATCATGAGAGAGATTTGTTGAGGTATCTCTATGATTATTTATTGGAAAGTGACATCATGAGAGAGATTTGTTGAGGTATCTCTATGATCATTTATTGGAGAGTGACATCATGAGAGAGATTTGTTGAGGTATCTCTATGATTATTTATTGGAGAGTGACATCATGAGAGAGATTTGTTGAGGTATCTCTATGATTATTTATTGGAGATTAATCATCATGAGACAGATTTGTTGATGTATCTCTATGATAATTTGATGGAGATTAATCATCATGAGAGAGATTTGTTGAGGTATCTCTATGGTCATTTATTGGAGATTAATCATCATGAGAGGGATTTGTTGAGGTATCTCTATGATCATTTATTGGAGATTAATCATCATGAGAGAGATTTGTTGAGGTATCTTTATGATCATTAATTGGAGATTAATCATCATGAGAGAGATTTGTTGAGGTATCTCTATGATCATTTATTGGAGATTAATCATCGACAGTGACATCATGAGAGAGATTTGTTGAGGTATCTTTATGATTATTTATTGGAGAGTGACATCATGAGAGAGATTTGTTGAGGTATCTCTATGATTATTTATTGGAGATTAATCATAATGAGACAGATTTGTCTAGGTATCTCTATGATAATTTGATGGAGATTAATCATCATGAGAGAGATTTGTTGAGGTATCTCTATGGTCATTTATTGGAGATTAATCATCATGAGAGAGATTTGTTGAGGTATCTCTATGATCATTTATTGGAGATTAATCATCGTGAGAGAGATTTGTTGAGGTATCTCTATGATTATTTATTGGAGAGTGACATCATGAGAGAGATTTGTTGAGGTATCTCTATGATTATTTATTGGAGAGTGACATCATGAGAGAGATTTGTTGAGGTATCTCTATGATAATTTGATGGAGATTAATCATCATGAGAGAGATTTGTTGAGGTATCTCTATGATCATTTATTGGAGATTAATCATCATGAGAGAGATTTGTTGAGGTATCTCTATGATCATTTATTGGAGATTAATCATCATGAGAGAGATTTGTTGAGGTATCTCTATGATCATTTATTGGAGATTAATCATCATGAGAGAGATTTGTTGAGGTATCTCTATGAACATTTATTGGAGATTAATCATCATGAGAGAGATTTGTTGAGGTATCTCTATGATCATTTATTTGACAGTGACAGTTAAATGCCAATAACAATTTTGTCTAATCTTATCTACTCCTTCGTCACTCCTTCGAATGAAAGAGATGGGAGTTAAGATGGGCACAGCCAGAAAAGAGAAACTTAGTGGGCGTGTAAGAAGACTAATCAACCAACACAGAACTGTAGTCGTCAGTTGCTGGACACTTCGATGCTTGCTGAGGAGGGGATCTAAGCACTTATGGACATGTTCGGAGTGCAATGATGATGACCTGTTAATAACTCAATAACTCAGTTAAACACCAAGTATAATCATTTTGACTCACTGTTCAAACAGGCCATCTGTATACGACCTAGTTATAAAGCTGTTTAATACTTGTGGAGATATATCCAGTGGATGTATCCAAGATTCAAGCAGCCTCTGAGCTCTTTCTCTGTAGTTCAATGGAACTAGTTTGTTGAGATCTTCCAAAGACAACTTTGGTCTTTCTCCAGCTTTTACATACAGACCTCCATCATGAGCAAGACCTGCAAGAAACAAAAAGTGTCTCTATTATCATCTGTTACATTAGTTAATGTCTGTTATATTCAACTGATTTGACATAAAGTATAACTTTGTAATGAGCTGACTTCCAATCTACATTTGTAGTTCATTTGGTCCAGATGGTTGAGAAATGAAAGGATATAGACATTGAATGCGCATTTGTGAATATACTGTATTGATTATACAAGTGCCAATGGCAATGAAAGAACTAAAAGCCCATTAGCTCCACAACAATGTTGAGAGCATTTATGTATACAATGGAAAATTTACTAAACATTTAACACAAATTTTATATTTTCAAATTGTAAGTATCTTACCATAGAATGAAACACTTCTGTTAGTATGAAAATATTAGGACAAATGATAAATTGAACTTTCATAATATCAAGTTGGAAAACATGCCATAGACTACATGATTCTCTTAATACTTTTTTGTTAAATCAACAAACAGAGTGAAACTTGAACTGCAGTTCCTTGAATTTGAATTAGATTTTGATAAATGACACATCATTTAAAGATAAACTGCAGAGCCATTTCTGACAACTGATTACAAGAAATGATCTTGCAGCAATCAAGGAGGGAAGACCCACAGTAGCCAGATTATCTGAACAGATGACAAAAAGCATACACATTAATAGTCATGCAGATCGCTGCTTATATAAGTTCCTGATCTATCCTCTTGGCTGTCCCAAGCTAACTTGAACTTAGCTTACTCCAAGTTCTTGGTCGCACAATGGCATCTTCATCAATCACCGTATCAGTTTCCAAGTAAAAATCATACAGAGACTCCGATATCATTTATTTCTTGTCAAATTCTAAAGTTTCCACTATGGACATCCCAAAATAAAGCCTGCATATTGTGTCAGTGCCATGGATGCCTGAGTGTCAAGTAGGCCCACACAAGATCCTGATTTCTGCCCCCATCTCATAGAACCATGTATCAGTATATAGAAACAGACCATTTTTACCAGTACAAATGTTAACCAATTAACTTAATTTAAGATTTATTTCTCGATTAACAACACTGTCTGCATAAACTTCCAAAAATAATCATTTATTTGCTAACATCTGTCATCTTTGATTTTTCAAGAGTGCACCTGTACTAATATAACAATAGCAAAAGTGCACTCTTAAACATTGTAGATATTTGCAAACGCTCATCAGTTCACTACTATCACTAATTTTAAACTTCAATCACTGCCTGGAAGTTTTTTTTTTTCTGTCCTGTTTGATAAAACAGGAAATTATATAAAAATTATTAATTTAAAATACAATTTGTAATTGTAATATTCTATCTATCTATCTATCTCTATCTATTGTCCTTTTGAGCTGAAGACTGCACATAGGGCAGAACCACAATCTCAAAAAAAGAAACCTTGCTTGCCAAAATGGCACATATTGCAGAGATCACTGCTTCTAAAATAATATTCTACCACACTTTAAATATGTTTTCTGGGCAGAATAATACAATTTAGCACTAGATGAACAGCATACAATTTTTATTCAGTTTAAGATTTGTGCCAGTACTACTGAGTAGTGCACATGGCACTATATATTCAGTGGTCCTCTTTGGCAAGTCAAGTTTTGTGAATGCGACATTCCCCGTCTTGGAGTCAATATGTGGTTTACATCATCATCATATTTGGAGCTGTTCACAGTAACCGTCATTGGATTTGTTTGGTGCAAATTATTTACAAGCTACAGCTCCTCAATATGAACTGCTCTGCCATGCCAACTGAAGGTTTCACTTGAGGAATTGTGTGCCATTGCTACAGTGATTCATGCATCATTGGCTGCATTCCCTGGAGTAATCAGGCATTTGTGGGTGCATTGTTGTGTGTGCTACATCATGGTGGATGATCATATATCACTAAACTGGCCATATACTTATTATGAAGACCAAGATGATGGAGTTTTGTTCATGAATTTGAGCCATGGTGTGACCACTGGATTTTCATATTAGTCAGGAGAGATGTTGCCTAGATTCAGGAGAGCTATAAGGGGATCAGGGGTAGACTTGTGAACTAGTTTAATATTTCACACTGCGGGTCTTGCAGGAGACACACTGCTGGTCTTGCAGGAGACACACTGCGGGTCATGCAGGGGACACACTGCGGGTCTTGCAGGAGACACACTGCTGGTGTTGCAGGAGACACACTGCTGGTGTTGCAGGAGACACATTGCTGGTGTTGCAGTAGACACACTGCTGGTCTTGCAGGATGCACACTGCTGGTGTTGCAGGAGACACACTACTGGTGTTGCAGGAGACACACTGCTGGTGTTGCAGGAGACACACTGCTGGTGTTGCAGGAGACACACTGCAGGTCTTGCAGGGTACACACTGCTGGTGTTGCAGGAGACACATTGTGGATCTTGCATGAGAGGAGATATAAGCACTTATGGACTGTTCTGCAATGAGGAAAATCTGACTGACTGACAGAGTCAGTAAAAACTCCCATAAATTCCAAATTCAAATTGCATGACGTCTGCAGCATGGTGAGATATGTGATTGACTATGGTAAGACTCTCCGAATGCATGTTTTCAAACATGAAAGAAAAAATATAAAAATCTGACCTTGAAGAACTGTTTCCAAAAAGCAAGCACTTTTTGTCTTATCTGCAGCTCTTGTAGATACATAACCAGGGTCATTCTCAAATCTCCGTATTGTGTCTAACACACGCTCAGCAACGTTCTCTGTTGTGTCATCTTCATGAACCAGAACTCTAATGTCATACCTGATAACAGTTTAGAAATAGATTCTGTTCATTATTACTCCCCCTTAAAAACTCTGGTAACAAATATCACCCTCCATTAAAAGAGAAAAATAAACATAACCTTGTGTATGATTGCTTAGCAAAAGGAAGATAGAACAAAGAATAAACATTTCAACCATACATATTTGTGCCTATCTCCTTTTTATCATACTGCCGCTACTTATTCCTTGTTATTTCTGTTTTTCTGTTGTCTCTCTTCATTCTAATTCTTACATATTCTCTTACTGTTCACAACTCCTTCCTAAATGATTTTTTATCATCTTTGTAATTGATTTTTTGTCTTGTCTCGCTGATGAAAGCCTGAATCGAAATGTTTATTCTTTGTTCTGTCTTCCCTTTGCTGTCATGTACAATTTTATATTTATTTTCACATGTTTTATCCAGCTTAACTGCAGACATTTTTGTCAGGTCGGGTAATTTTACCTGCTACTGTATGCAGTAAACAGTACAACCTGTGGCTGCCCTGCTGCTCTGCAGGTAAGCTCGGGAGAGTAAATGGCTAAGGGAGGGTACCCCGAAATAAAACAACCCCACTGCGCCTTGTGGGTGAGACTTTTAGTCAAAGGCTAGTGAAGCCAACCGTAAATAAACTGACGGAAGGCAACAGAAAACCACAATCGTAACTTCTTTGTACAATCATGAATCGCCACAACAATAGAAATAACGACAACAACGTTAAGGGGGATTCCAATGGAAAACCCTCGCTCGGTAGGGGACATCATGTGCTACAGGTGATACCTGATCATCATCAAGCTACTGTAAGCAAAATAAAGATAAAACAAACTCTATAGATAGGTACTTGGAATGTGAGAACACTCATGCAGAAGGGTAAACTAGAAAACATCATACAAGAAATGAAAAGAATAGGTTTACAATTACTAGGACTTTTCGAAATGAGATACACCGGATCAGGGGAGATGTATTCTGATAAACATAAAATAATCTATTCTGGAGGTACTGAACACCAAAGAAGAGTAGGTATCATCTTGAATGCAGAAAGAGCAAGAACAGTGAAAGGCTTTTACCCAATATCTGACAGAGTCCTTTTAGTGAAATTGAATGGAAAGCCAATAGACATAAATCTTATACAAGTTTATGCACCAACAGCAGACAGTCTAGAGGAAACATTTGATAAATTTTACGAGTTAAATGAGGCACTTCATAAATGCAAACCACATGAAAACACCATAGTTCTAGGTGATTTTAACGTAAAAGTAGGAAAGGAAAGAGTTGAGGAAGTAGTTGGTCATTATGGCTTAGGCGAGAGGAATGAAAGAGGTGAGAAACTTATTGACTGGACAAGAACACACAACATGATGATAGGAAACACCTGGTTTAAGCAACATACAAGACGTCTGTGGACATGGAAAAGTCCAGGGGACAACGCACGTAATCAAATTGATTATATAATGATAAGCAATTGATTTAGAAACAGTCTGGTGTGTGTGAAAACTAGACCAGGGGCAGATTGCAATAGTGATCATGTACCAGTTGCGGGAAAGCTTAGAGTAAAATTAAAAACAATAAAACGAGCCTCAGTTAACATCAAGTTAAATTTAGATTTACTAAAATCAGACAAGAAGCTGCAAGACAATTATAAAATCACAATTCATAACCGGTACAATGCAATAAAGAAGATACAAAGCATTGATGAACAGTGGGAAATGCTAAAAGAATCAATGCAACAAACATCAAAGAGTTCATACCACCAGTGAGGACAGAGATGACATTATGCAGCTAAAGGATACAAGAAGAAGAAATAAAGAAAATAAAGATGAGTATAAGAGATTAAATAAATAAATTGTAGTAAAATGCAATGAAACAAAAGAAGTATGGCTAAAAGAGAGATGCAAAGAGATTGAAATGCAACAAAAAGGAGATGCTAAAGCTATATACAAACAAATTGAGAAATTAACAGGAAGAAAATCGCAATCAAACACTGGATGTCTAAGATCAAAGGAAGGAGAACTGTTTATTGATCAAGAAAACATAAGGGAACGATGGACAGAAGGCATTAAAGATCTTTATAATTTTGAATGAACGGAAGTTAATATTAAGGATAATGGAGAAGGACCAGAAATACTCAGAGAAGAAGTGGAAGACGCCTTGCGCAATATGAAAGCAGGCAAAGCTCCTGGACCAGATAATATAACTAAAGAAGAGATTGAAGCCATGGGTGATTTTGGAATAGAAATAATAACAAAAATATTGAATGATATCTACAACAGTGGATATATACCAGACAACATGCTCAAATCAATATTCATAGCCCTACCAAAGAAATCTTGTGCGATTGAATGTGATGATCATCGCACAATAAGCCTTATGAGTCATATGACTAAGATATTACTAAGAATCATCATGCGAAGAGTGAGAAACGAAATCAGTCCAGAAATTAGCGATGAACAGTGTGGTTTTGTTAGAGATAAAGGAACAAGCAATGCCATTTATATCATAAGATCTTTAGTAGAAAGAGCCACAGAGGTGAAAATAGATCTATACCTATGTCTCATAGATTACACCAAGGCATTTGACAAAGTAAAGCACCAAGAAATAATCAAAATTTTAGAAAGCATAAACATAGACAGCAAAGATCTAAGAATAATAAAGAACATGTTCTGGCAACAAACAGCGGCCATAAGAACTGGAAACCAATTGGGAATGTTTCAACAAATAAAACAGGTGTTAGACAAGGTTGTGTGCTGTCACCAGATTTGTTTAATATTTATTGTGAGATTATTTTAAGATCCATAAGGGGCATGCCTGGAATAACAATTGGAGGTCATAATATAAATAATCTAAGGTATGCTGATGATACAGTCTTAATCGCTAAGAATGAAAATGAGTTACAAGAAATGTTGGACATTATAGTGACAGAAAGGAAAAATAAAGGACTCAGCCTTAATAGCAAAAAGACAGAGGTAATGGTAACAACAAAGAAAAAGACATCACCTCAGTGCAAAATAAAGACAAGTGGAACAATATTAAAACAGGTAAATGAATTTAAATATTTGGGAACCTTGTTAATCTCAGACGGAAGATGTACAAAAGAGGTGAGATGCAAAATGGCTCAGGCAAAAGTAGCTTTCCAAAAAATGAGGAAGATACTATGCAATCCATTTTTGACAAAAGAAACAAGAAAAAGAGTTCTTAAATGTTATATAGAGCCAGTCTTAACATATGGATGCGAAATATGGACAATAGGACAACACACAAGAAAATCACTGGAGTCTGTAGAAATGTGGTTTTACAGAGGAATGTTGAGAGTACCATGGACAGCTAAGAAGAGTAATGAAGATGTACTGAGAGAGGTAAAAGCAAAAAGAAAGCTAATTTCCAATATTAGGAAGAAACAATCATCATTGTTTGGCCATGTAGTGAGAAGAGAACAACTGGAATATATTGTAACAACTGGAAAAATTGAGGGACGAAGAGATAGAGGGAATCAAAGAGAAAAAATAAATAACAGACAGCTTAAGAGAATGGCTTGGCAGAAGGTCAACAACAAAAATGATAAATAGCTGCCGAGATCGAAAGTTGTGGAGAGACATGATCACCTACGAAAAGCAGGCCCGGTACTTGATGATGATGATGATGAACTGCAGACATATTTCTTACATTACATATTTGTGACTACTCTACTATCCATTACACATTGGCCAAAGGGCAAAAACACACAGACTACAGGATTACAAAAAAATAATGTTACATTTCTTTGAATGCTCTGCCCATTAGTCTGACTACAATATTCTATTCAATTCCTTTTTTTTTCATTTATTTAAAGGTATCCTACAATAAAGAGTAGACCATTAAATATATCTTGGTAGTAATATGGATCAAGAAGGTGAAACAAAAAAGGAGATAAAAAACAGGACAGCAAAGGCAGCAGCGAATTTTACAAACCTGGACAAAATATGGAAATAAAAAATACTGAGCAAGAAAACCAAACTTAGAATATTCAACTCAAATGTATTATCAACCCTTACCTATGCATGTGAAGACTGGAAAACAATAAAAGAAACTGAGAAAACTGAACGCTTTTTAAGACAAATGACTACAAAAAATACTCTGTGGGTACAATGGAATGAAAGTAAAAGTAAAAGCCCAGTCACGTTGGGTGTCATGTATAGCAAACAAATAGTACTCTACTGTTTACTACAATAAACCACAGCAACCAGATAGAAATGTACTATTTGCTTCAAAAAAACATAACTCGATAGTATTATACTATTTGCTACTATAAGTAATAGCAGCCTGATAGTACTATACTATTTGCTACTATAACCCATAGCAGGCTGATAGAACTATACTATTTGCTACTATAACCCATAGCAACATGATAGAACTATACTATTTGATACAATAAATCCACCAATGATAGAGAAAATAAAAATGTGTTTGGGCAAGGGGGAACAACTGTAATTATTGCTTTATGCTAATTAAAAATAAATGGAAGATATAAATGTTATATTAAATGGTAACATTATTAAAACAATATAAGTTTTATTCCTTTTTTAAAATGTATTTTTTGCATACCATTTCTCATAAAACTGGCGTCTGAACTGCAGGATGTCCTCAAGGCTAGCTCCTGATTCCATTCCTATTATGCGATCAACTTTCATTGCCTAGAGCAACAAAATATAATATATTTATATCGTTGGTGATGATGGGGTATACATGCTTTATTGCACTTCATTTGTGTGTTCACCTCAAAAGAAGTATCATTCTACTGCATTAACTGTGAATGTGGTAGTAATAGTAGTAGTATTAAATAATTAAGTAATAGCTGTTGCAGTATTGATAGTATTAATCACAGAAGGGTTACGAAATTGAATATAAAAAAAAAAAAAGTAATGTACCCCTGTCACTCCAAGTGGCGTATAGGGAATATGGTGTTAGTGACCATAAATTTTACAGACCTTCAGCACAGGATTTTTGGGGGAATGTGGTCGGTATTACGCCCGTGCCACTTCACTTTCCCAGAAAAAAATCTGGTACCCATTTAAGGCTGGGTGAACCCAGGAGCCGTCGGTTGGGATCAAACCCTACCCCTTGTCCTTTGTAGTCCAGTTCACTAACCACTGAGCTATCGCGGCTCCCAAATTGAATATTACTTCTCATATTTTGTTTACTAGTTGATTTCTGTACAACTAATAATAAATTGGAGGTTGATCGATGGCTTGACAAGCTGTCATTGTAAAAAGTATTGTTATGGAAACAGTTTTAGAAGCAGCGATCTCTGCAATATGTGCCGTTTTGGCACGCAAGATTTCTGTTTTCAAGATTGTAGTTCTGCCCTATGTGCCGTCTTCGGCTCGAATGGACAATAGATAGATAGATAGAATAATAAATTTATATTACTATGGAGGGAAACTTCTGAGGCGATAGATCAGTCAAACATTTCAGGGAAAGAGATATAATTACAACACATGGAAAAACAATTCACAAATAATCAACAACAGAAAATAAACAAAGAACAATAGACAGACTGAAGCAGGATCGAACCCATGCTCCTTGACGCACGCCTTGCCAGGAGAAACAAATGCTAGAGCACACAGCCAAAAGGAGGTTACTTAGTTGGCCATATGCTCTAGCATCTGTTTCTTGTGGCTATGCGCTGTGTTGAGGGGTAGAGGTTCGATCCTGCTTCGGGCTGTCTATTGTTCTTTGTTTATTTTCTGTTGTTGATTATTTGTGAAATTTGTTTCCATGTGTTGTAAATATATCTCTTTCCCTGAAATGGTTCGCTGATTTCTGTACATCATGTTCTGCAATGTAATCCAGTGCATTCGTCATTAACACTCATTATTTTGTGTACGACATTTTTGTATGCTACGACATCGTAATGGCTCATCGTAAATCCCTAGACTGGCCTTATGCTAATCTTACGGTCTGTTGCTTGATGTGCGACGGGGATAGTCTGACGATTAACTGTGTGTCTATATGTTCGGAATTGGAGTCAACAACGATGGCCTAACATGATCAAGCGCGATACATTTTTTAAAAAAAATACGATGATCATCATTTTCAAGAGGACGTGAACTTCCAGTATATTGTGGATAGGCGGCGGGAACAATTGAAGGCTATGCATGAAAAGTGTTCCTTGTTGCAGTTTCCTCATATTCCAAGTCCGGCTTGTTGCAGGAGCTACTGAGTCAAGTGCTCTGTGCATACCGTGAGCTGTGTGTCGCATCCGTTTTTATCATGTTTCGATATTCCAATTGTTTACGATGAATAATGATATCATATGACAGGGAACAGTTGGCTGTGTTCACTTTCTGCACGGTTTCGCCTTATGTCTTTTGGCATGTGCTGAGACTGCTATGATGGGGACTACAGTTACCTTTTTTTGTTTGGGAGATGAAATATTAATTTGGATGATTACGCTGGCACGGGCGGTTGAGCAATTATGGATTTAAATTTGTTTGCAGTGATACCGGGGCCTTCCATAACCAAATAACCAATTTTGATTTTCTTGATCATTTTGCAAAGTGACAGCTATTTATAATCAGAGTTAAGAAAGTTAGTACTACCAGACTGGCCAGTTTTTTCTACTTGAGTCTGTTCCAAGGTTGTCTTCTCTTAAGTGGATTGTCGCACAACTAACTGGCTTCTCCACCACAGATGGTTTTTTGTAGGGCTTTTTTCCATCCATGGATATTTTGTTAGCTTTCTTCTACCATGTATATTTTGTTAGCTTTCTTCTACCATGTATATTTTGTTAGCTTTCTTCCACCATGTGTATTTTGTTAGCTTTCTTCTACTATGTATATTTTGTTAGCTTTCTTCCACCATGTATATTTTGTTGGCTTTCTTCTACCATGTATATTTTGTTAGCTTTCTTCTACTATGTATATTTTGTTGGCTTTCTTCTACCATGTATATTTTGTTAGCTTTCTTCTACTATGTATATTTTGTTAGCTTTCTTCCACCATGTATATTTTGTTGGCTTTCTTCCACTATGGACATATTTTTTGGGTCTTTCTCCAGCATGGAATTTACTGAGCTTTCTCACAGTTTTTGTTTCATGAAGATAGGATGTATGTACTTGAGACCGGCATAAGAAATTGTTTCAGGACAGAGAACATTTAAACCCTTAAGCTGCTTTACTAACCAGAGAGAATAATGAGACTCATTTTGACATGATATTCACTGAAAAATTTATTAGGAATGGATCTCCTGAAAAGACAGCATATCACAAGAAAATCCAAACATTATTTCACAAGTTTCTAAGCATGAAAAAATCATTCTACTTTAAACTTACAAACGCAGTTTATTGTTACTACTATACCTTCTGACGCTTAATTATTGTGTCATTGCTTGCATCCAGATAAACCAGTACACCAGACTGTGCTAGTTTAGCCATGGAATCATTGTGCAGGGGATTGGAGCCACTTAAGGAAATGACTGAGTTCTGTACATCCAGGTCTAGCAGTGCCCGTCCCTCCTCTTCAACAAACCTCTTTTCTCCAACTTGCTTTAACTTGTTGAAAAAAACACAGAACAATATGTTTCTTTAAAAAAGGTTAATGTATAGAGAGCTTTTATTTCATTATTTATTTTATTTTATTTTTCATTTATTTAGTGAGCTTTTTCATTATTCTATAGCCAAATTTTTTGGCTTGAATTACCATCATCATCATTAAGTGCTGTCTCCACATCAAAGTTTGACTACCATGGAGCACCATTCCGATCTGTCTCTTGCTTTGATAGTGCAGGTTGTCATAGGTAGACTTATCCATCTTTTGATGTTAATCATCCATGTTAGTCTTGGTCAGCCTGTGCCTCTTTTACCATGTATTTTCCCTTCCAAAATTACTTTTGGTAGGCTGTGTGTCTTGTAATATGCCCCAAAAATCTCATTTGTCTTGTTTGAATTGTGTTTAGTAGTTTTATTTTCATTTTAGTTGTTTTAAAACTTCATCATCTGTTTTCTTTTCTTTCCATTCACTTCTTTCTAATCTTCTATAAATCCACGTTTCAAAGACTTCAATTTTCTGTTCTGTTTTCTTGTCTAATGTCCATGTTTCTGCATCATGTAAGAATGTTGAGAGTATTTTACCAGGAAAACTAAATAACAAAGCAAATGGCATGGGCAGAAGAAACAAATGAACATATATAAATAACCTGGAAATGAAGGTGGAGAGAAAGGCAGTGACAGGTGATAGTAAAACTCTTTATAATGTACAAAATATGCTGACAAGCACTTTTGCATCTAGTGTGGCACCTGTTATGAACAAACATGGAACTATATGAACATAACGTGTGGACATCAAGTTATGCTTGGTTAAACACATTAAGGAAATCCTTAATCATTCACTACCAAGACACTTGGCACATGTTCTCATACCTTCTATGTTCACTACTAACACACTTGGCACATGTTCTTATACCTTCTATGTTCACTACTAACACACTTAGCACATGTTCTCATACCTTCTATATTCACTACTAACACACTTGGCACATGTTCTCATACCTTCTATGTTCACTACCAAGACACTTGGCACATGCTCTCATACCTTCTATGTTCACTACCAAGACACTTAGCCCATGTTCTCATACCTTCTGAGCCACACTCATGCCCCAGCTTGGCTCCAAGAGATGATCGTCTATGTCCACCACTTTCCTTCCCAAGGTTTTCCCTACGATCCTTCCTGTTGTTGTCTTTCCAGAGCCTGGATTTCCCATGATAACAATATTTCCCTGGAAAAAAAATAAGATGAAGAAATTAATAAATGGCAGAGTTTGCGATAATTTAAAGAAAATAAAACCCATTTGATATACAAAACAAAAAGTGTTTGATATATTAATTGTGACATTTGTTTATTATATATGCAGATATATACATCATTAAATTCAAGGTTACCATATAGATTTGTACACAACTACTCTAAATATATGGGAGCCACGATAGCTCAGCGGTTAGTGAACTGGACTACTAAGGACAAGAGGTTGGGTTCAATCCTGATTGACGGCTTCCAGGTGCACCCAGCCTTAAATGGGTACCTGATTTTTTTTCTGGGAAAGTAATGTGGCACATAGATTTTAGAAGCAGTGATCTCTGCAATATGTGAGATTTTAGAAGCAGTGATCTCTGCAATATGTGCCACTTTGGCACGCAAGGTTTCTGTTTTTGAGATTGTAGTTCTGCCCTATGTGCCATCTTCGGCTCGAAAGGACTATAGATAGATAGATAGACAGAAAGTGGCACAGGCGTAATACCAACCACATTACCCCAAAAATCATGTGACGAGGGTCTATAAAAATTGTGGTCACTAATCACATTCCTTATAATGACAGGACTCTTTACTTTTTACTCTAAATATATGTACACTAGTAAACTAAATAGTTTATTTATAATCTATACTAGATTTATTACATAACATAATCATATAAAATTTAAAAAGACGAAGCGTATAACATCTGTTGTGCCAGGGAATACTTGAACAGAAATATTGAGTATAACCTTAAACAAACTCTTGTGATCCTTGAAGCAGTTTTCTGGGTTTGTGAGAAGGTTTCTGCTTACTAAATGACATGTGAGAAGGTTTCTGCTTACTAAATGACTTGTGAGAAGGTTTCTGCTTACTAAATGATGTGAGAAGGTTTCTGCTTACTAAATGACATGTGAGAAGGTTTCTGCTTACTAAATGACATGTGAGAAGGTTTCTGCTTACTAAATGACTTGTGAGAAGGTTTCTGCTTACTAAATGACATATGAGAAGGTTTCTGCTTACTAAATGACATAACTTGTAAACAAATGAATCTTTGAGTGACTCCAGCAGCAATGGTTGTCCTTAATTGGCTTAATATCTCAATTACTGGTATCTTTGATGCTGACCTGACAGAACAGACACTTGGACACTTACATAACCATGCAAGTGCATCTACATGGGAAATTATAGGTCAAAACTCATGGAAAGCAAAAACAACAAACATGAGTCTAAATGTCAAACATGCAACAAGCATACCAACTAACATTACCTTTTTATTTAAGGCATTCCATGAGCTCCATGTTTTGGGCACTTTCCCATGTAGGTAGCGACAAGTTATATAAAACCATTTTTCACAGCATCCCTGACTGCTCCTCAAGAAGATGCTGGGAAGCTTTCTCAGAGATGTCAACATAGCAGCTGTAGTACCAACAAGGCTGCAAGAAGAAATTAGAGAATAATGTTCACAGCAACATGTAATGATTAGCCATGGAGTGCAGGTACTAGATAGAATTAAGAAGTTATGAGGAAAATGAAAATAATGAAATAGATAGAATGAAACAAATCAAATGTTTTATTATATCTAATATGGAAGCATAACATCATTTTACATCATTTTAGATGGAAAAGTAACAAACAGAAGATGAGAAAATGTTTAGAAGTGGGAGAGTACCAACATAGGACAAACTGGTTCTTTAGAATGAACAGACGAGACCTAAATGGGGATTCTAGGACCTGGGAAACATCTTAGTAGATCTTGACTTGTGATCTACAAGGTCATCTCTTTGTGTGTTTGTTCTTGATAATTTCAGCGGGGACCTCAGTAGCCTAGTTGGGACAACCACCCAACTGGGCTACCGACGTTCAAACAACCTGTGTTTGATTCCCGCTGGAAGTAGTGTACTCTGAGAAGGTGAGGAATGTCGTCTCACCTCGTGAGTTTCAATGCTTGAAGTGACACTATCCAGAAGTCTCAGAACACCTCTGGATAGGCGGCCGAGCACATATGGGAGAAAACTCAAGTGCTAAGACTCTGATTCAAGTCTCATACTTTACCTTTACCTTACCTTATCTTGATAATCTGCTAGGACACATTGATCCATCTCTACAGATCTATCTATCTATTGACCTTTCAAGCCGTAGCCGGCCCATAGGGAATAGGCCTAGATACTCTTTCTCTTATCTAAATTTTTATTCTAGTAGTTTTCAATCCTTGTAAAGATCTTTTGTCAAATCTTGCCACTTGTTTCTGTTCTGTGCAAGCAACTCTATCTCAATGAGGGTGCTAATTCCTGCTGCTCTTGCCTCTCTGATCAATGTTCTTATCTCTACATATAGCAAGCCTATTATTAGTATAGAGATGAGAGGGATAAAACATAGGGAAATAAAATAATAAAGATATATAGAGTTGAGATAATACATTTAAAGAAGGACAAAATTGTATATTTTGAATGTGTGTCCAGTCAAAAAGACATGCAATTTTTATAGACCTACCTTTGAATTAGCAGTGTCACTTGTATTAGTGGGCAGTGATTTAAATAACATATGAGTATGTCTTAATGGTGATGTTACACTACTTTATAGACAACATAGAGAAAAGAAATATATTGCAGGTTCTACTACCAAAATAACACAAAAACAACTGGTGTGCAATTTTATTTAACAAATTGTCCCCAATACATGACTTTACATTGACTACAATTACATTCAAACATTGTAATGAGCTACCTCTGAGCCATTTTCAGATTCGACAGTGTAGGCTTATAGCAGGTCAATAAAAGGACAATCAAGACGACGAACAAGAGGACAGACAACAGAACAAACAAGAAGACAAACAAGAGGACAAACAAGAGGACACACAAGAGGACAAACACGAGGAAGAGGGGAAATTAAAGTCTATAATAAAACTGGGCACTAAATAAATTCTGCACTCAAGGACAACAACCAGCTAACATGGGATGTGAGACACTGCTTGATTTATGGGGGGATGGGGGGGGGAGTAAAGATTAAATGAAAGATGGATGTCCACGCCTTGTGAGCTTGATAAAAAGGTAGAAAATGTAGTACTCAAAACAAGTGGCAAGATTTTTGGAACAACATACAGAAGTCAGAGATGAGACACTAGAAGAGACACAAAAATCTCTTGATAGTAAATATTTGTGAAGATTATTGAATATTAAGTGGAAACAATTCAAGGAACATTTGATATAAACGAGACTAACTAAGAAGTATTTCAGTCTTAAAAAAAGAGAAAGAATAGCAATCAACAACAATTAACTGGACTTTGTTATAACAAGAAATATCACTGTTATGATACCAACTATGATTTACGATTATCACCTTCAAGTACTGGACCTGCTGGCGCAGGTGATCATGTCTCTGCACAACTTTCGATCTCGACAGCTATTTATCATTTCAGTTGTTGACCTTCTGCCAAGCCATTCTCACCATTCTCTTAAGCTGTCTGGTATTTTTTCTCTTTGCTTCCCTCTATCTCTTCATCCCTCAATTTTTCCAGTTGTTTCAATATATTCCAGCTGTTCTCTTCTCATTACCTGGCAAAAAAATGATGAATGTTTCTTCCTAATATTTGAAATTAGTTCTCTTTTTGCTTTGACCTCTTTCAGAACATCTTCATTACTCTTCTTAGCTGCCCATGGTATTCTCAATATTCTTCTGCAAAAAAACATTTCTACAGACTCCAGTGATTTTCTTGTATGTTGCCCTATTGTCCATGATTCACATCCATATGTTAAGACTGGCTCTACATAACATTTAAGAACTCTTTTTCTTGTTTCTATTACCAAAAATGGATTGCATAGTATCTTCCTCATTTTTTGGAAAGCTGCTTTTGCCTGTGCCATTCTGCATCTCACTTCTTTTGTACATCTTCCGTCTGAGGTTAACAACGTTCCCAAATATTTAAATTTATTTACCTTATGAATTGATGTACGATGCTAGATTTACTAGATCTAGGATTTACGATACAAGAATTTAAAGGAAACGTGGACATATAATTGTTAAAACACACAATAATTTATCAAACCAACACAGCTGTTACTGTAAGCAATAAGACATTTATATCAGACCCTTCAGACCTTATTAACTAATGCCATATTTAACTAATGCCATATTTAACTAATGCCATATTTAACTAATGCCATATTTAACTAATGCCATATTTAACTAATGCCATATTTAACCAATGCCATTGCAGAAGCAGTCATATTTTTTAACTTATTAATTCTGGAATTTTACTCTAAGACTCTATACGTCAATTTTATTGTGTACTAAAAGTGTTAGCATCTTTATTGATTTTGATTAAGAGTCGACATTACGGCACTCGGGATAAACCCACAGGTGCCCGATTCAGTCCTCTTTAGCAGACAACACACAGGGTCTTGTCTATTGCTTGTACAAATAAGGCACCATTTAAGTGTGTGAGTCACCACTTTATGAGTAAATATGCAACTGGTTATTGTTTAAGACGATACATAAAATTTACACATTTAATTGTATGCTAATGTCTTTACAACATAAATTGTGGTAATGGTATTGTTTTGTTTAGTGTCTGATGTGTTATGATGTCATTTGAAAGTTTCTGACGGTTTACCTTGGAACATATGACAAAAAACAAGTATATTTATCATCAATATATGTCAAGACTAGTAATAAAACTAATAAATAATAGGTATAATTATCATAAATATATGTCAAGACCAGAAATAAAACTAATAAATAATAAGTATATTTATCATAAATATATGTCAAGACCAGTAATAAAACTAATAAATAATAGGTATAATTATCATAAATATATGTCAAGACTAGTAATAAAACTAATAAATAATAGGTATAACTATCATAAATATATGTCAAGACCAGTAATAAAACTAATAAATAATAGGTCGCTCATTTTAAAGCGAAACAGACGATTAATTATTAAACAAAAATACTTTTTTATGCATAATTTCATCATTTCAAACTCGTTAAAAAATGCCGTTAAATATGAGAAATAAATACCCAATGGATGAAAGAGGAAGGTAAGGAAATGCTCCACATAAACAAAAACAACAACGCGTGTCGTATCTTTCACGTGTCCTGCATTTATTTTAGATAAAGTTTATCTACGTGACGACCTGTATGATTGGAACAGTTGGTGTCATCTAATCGAGAGCTGAGTTTGTTGTTTTTCTGTCGTTATTTAGTTCATTGTGGGGTTGAACATATGTGTTGTGGATAGATGGGGTAAACTGGGTCGTAGCACAGGAGTTTGTTGATTGTTCACGGCCTGGCCTGGTGGTTATGTGCCGCATTATCTCTGCTGCTGATACCAGTTTTGTTTTCTCTAGAAAAGTTGATGTTTGCCCTAGGCACGGGAGTTCCAACAGTAAAACTGATTTTCTCACGGAGATAGCTGCACAAATATGCTATCGTGTAGGGCTAATACCGTGTTATATCAGATACCCAGTTATCTTTGTGTGTGCATGTCTGTGTATGTCACATCTCATATCCTTGTGTGTGCATGGCTATGTTACTCACATCTCATGTCTTTGTGTGTGCATGTCTATGTTGGTCATATCTCACATCTCATATCTTTGTGTGTGCATGTCTGTGTATGTCACATCTCATGTCCTTGTGTGTGCATGGCTATGTTACTCACATCTCATATCTTTGTGTGTGCATGTCTATGTAGGTCACATCTCATGTCTTTGTGTGTGCATGTCTATGTAGGTCACATCTCATGTCTTTGTGTGTGCGTGTCTGTGTAGGTCACATCTCATATCTTTGTGTGTGCATGTCTGTGTAGGTCACATCTCATATCCTTGTGTGTGCATGTCTGTGTATGTCACATCTCATATCCTTGTGTGTGCGTGTCTGTGTAGGTCACATCTCATATCCTTGTGTGTGCATAGCTATGTTACTCACATCTCATGTCCTTGTGTGTGCATGTCTATGTTGGTCATATCTCACATCTTTGTGTGTATATGTCTGTGTAGGTCACATCTCATGTCTTTGTGTGTGCATGTCTGTGTAGGTCACATCTCATATCCTTGTGTGTGCATGTCTGTGTATGTCACATCTCATATCTTTGTGTGTGCATGTCTGTGTATGTCACATCTCATATCCTTGTGTGTGCATGGCTATGTTACTCACATCTCATGTCTTTGTGTGTGCATGTCTATGGTGGTCATATCTCACATCTTTGTGTGCATGTCTATGTTAGGTATGTGTCATATCTTTGTGTGTGCATGTCTATGTTAGGTATGTGTCATATCTTTGTGTGTGCATGTCTATGTCAGTCATATCTCATATCTTTATGTGCATGCTAATGTTAGTCACGTGTCATATATCTTGATGTGTGCCAGTGTTAGTCATGCCTCGTATCACTGTGTGCATGTTCGTGTTAGTCACATCTCATATATTGATGTGTGTCAGTGTTAGTCATGCCTCGTATCGCTGTGTGCAAGTCTGTGTTGGTCACATCTCCTATCTTTGTGTGTGCATGTCTGTGTTAATCACCTCTAGTGACTCGGGCAGATGGTGCTCGTAAACCTGGGAGGGCCGACCATCTAAGGGCAGAATCCCCCTACAGAAAAGATCAACTGCTGCCTTGCAGGAAGATTGGGGACAATCAAAGGCTAAGGAATGCAAACCTGAATGAAATGCTGGCTGAAATCAGATGCCCTGGGCCACTGGCGCAGAACACAGTGCAACGTTTTAACGGGTGTTCAATCAGAGTGAATCTGGCAGACTCTAATTGTGATGTTTTGCTAGTGGGAGCGATCAACACACTTAACCTGACAGCTGACTTCATGTAAAAGTCTGGAATCCTACTCTGATTGAGTCCTGATCGCAGAGAGAGAGAGAGAGAGAGAGAGAGAGAGAGAGAGAGAGAGAGAGAGACCCAGTGCTTCATAAACAAACGTGCGCGTGTCTGTCAAATATGTGTATATTATTTTTATGTGTGTCATCATCGCTGTGAACCTCGTGCCATGCCTCCTACAGGCATAGGCGACCATGTTTCAAACCACATATTCCAGCTCAATGTGTCATGTTGGCAGAGCAATTGAGGACATTCACACCTGTGAGAGTGTGTGATGTAAAAGAACAAATGCCCACATGCTGAAGTTGAGTCAAGTTATCGGTGTTCGTTACCAGATCTGCTGGGGATCACTTTCCACTCAAGACTTCTGAAGTGTCTGATATCGTGTTGTGGTTGTTCACCCGTTTTGCCAGCCAGCATTTTATCTTCGATGACATCATAGAAGGTAGACAGCTGTATTATCCTAACCTGCATCACAAGTTCTATTCGTGCGCTGCTGACTAACCCAAGATGATTTCGTCACTTATTTTAATTGTCCGTATTAAAAAAATTACACACTACACAACAATTACCACCATCATGCAGCATAAAAAATAAACGAGACAAATCTGAAACAAGTGCAACATTTCAAATACTTGGGCACAATAATAACATCAGATGGGAGATGCACCACAGAAATAAGAAGCAGAATAGCTCAAGCCAAAATGGCATTTCAGAAAATGAAAAACATCTTATGCAACAAATCTATGTCAATAAAAATGAGAAAGAGAGTGCATCGGTGCTTTATATAACCAATTCTGACCTATGGAAGCGAATCATGGACAGTAGACAAACAAATGAAAAGACGATTAGAGGCCACAGAGATGGGATTTCTCAGAAAAATGTTGTAAGTTCCCTGGACAGCTAAAAAGACCAATGAGGAAGTTCTCAAAGAGGCCAACACAAAAAGGGAGCTGTTAAAAAAACATCAGAAAGAAGCAATCAACATTTTTCGGGCACATCATGAGAAGAGGAAAGTTGGAATACTTGGTTACAACTGGCAAAATAAAAGGAAAGAGAGATCGTGGGCGACAAAGAGAGAAAATACTGGATAGCTTGGTGTCATGGCATGGAAAACAGTCAACAACAGAACTGATACGATGCACTGTAGATAGAAGATTGTGGAGGGACATGATCACCTACGCCAACCGGTATGGCACATGATGATGATGATGATGATGATTTAAAAAAATATATATTATTTCATCTGTAAAACCACAGTCTGTTATCTCTAATAATGTGCTCTATAGTCTACATGCTTCTCCATGGCTCGCTCCCACATGACATCTTTATTGACAAATTTTTGTGTTTACTTCTGTTGATAGAGGCCCGTTTCAGAAAGTGCTTTCCATTTGGTCGCCTTTGCGTGTTCGATTGTGCATTTATTTCAGAGCTACACCTAATTCTGTTCATGTCCCATGAGAGCTGTTGATCTAGATGGAGAATATTTCATGTGAAGGATTAATAAAGATTAACTTTTAGAAATGTTATGTTGTTGCTTTACGAATGCATGTCGACACTAGACAAATCAATGTTTCGATCGAAATCTCTTCAAAAGGGAATAACAAATTGTATATCTCTGTCTAAGTTGTCTGATTGACTATATGTCTGTCAACTGTGAGGTGTTGCAAGTTTATTCACTTTTTGGCAACAATACCAGTTTGTAGAAATGACAAATTTGAATGAAATAAGTTTGTTCCAGTTTGTAGAAATGACAAATTTGAATGAAATAAGTTTGTTCCAGTTTGTAGAAATGACAAATTTGGATGAAATAAGTTTGTTCCAGTTTGTAGAAATGACAAATTTGAATGAAATAAGTTTGTTCCAGTTTGTAGAAATGGCAAATTTGAATGAAATAAGTTTGTTCCAGTTTGTAGAAATGACAAATTTGAATGAAATAAGTTTGTTCCAGTTTGTAGAAATGGCAAATTTGAATGAAATAAGTTTGTTCCAGTTTGTAGAAATGGCAAATTTGAATGAAATAAGTTTGTTCCAGTTTGTAGAAATGGCAAATTTGAATGAAATAAGTTTGTTCCAGTTTGTAGAAATGGCAAATTTGAATGAAATAAGTTTGTTCCAGTTTGTAGAAATGGCAAATTTGAATGAAATAAGTTTGTTCCAGTTTGTAGAAATGGCAAATTTGAATGAAATAAGTTTGTTCCAGTTTGTAGAAATGGCAAATTTGAATGAAATAAGTTTGTTCCAGTTTGTAGAAATGGCAAATTTGAATGAAATAAGTTTGTTCCAGTTTGTAGAAATGACAAATTTGAATGAAATAAGTTTGTTCCAGTTTGTAGAAATGACAAATTTGAATGAAATAAGTTTGTTCCAGTTTGTAGAAATGACAAATTTGAATGAAATAAGTTTGTTCCAGTTTGTAGGAATGGCAAATTTGAATGAAATAAGTTTGTTCCAGTTTGTAGGAATGGCAAATTTGAATGAAATAAGTTTGTTCCAGTTTGTAGTAATGGCAAATTTGAATGAAATAAGTTTGTTCCAGTTTGTAGGAATGGCAAATTTGAATGAAATAAGTTTGTTCCAGTTTGTAGGAATGGCAAATTTGAATGAAATAAGTTTGTTCCAGTTTGTAGAAATGGCAAATTTGAATGAAATAAGTTTGTTCCAGTTTGTAGAAATGACAAATTTGAATGAAATAAGTTTGTTCCAGTTTGTAGAAATGGCAAATTTGAATGAAATAAGTTTGTTCCAGTTTGTAGAAATGGCAAATTTGATTGAAATAAGTTTGTTCCAGTTTGCAGAAATGGCAAATTTGAATGAAATAAGTTTGTTCCAGTTTGTAGAAATGGCAAATTTGAATGAAATAAGTTTGTTCCAGTTTGTAGAAATGACAAATTTGAATGAAATAAGTTTGTTCCAGTTTGTAGAAATGACAAATTTGAATGAAATAAGTTTGTTCCAGTTTGTAGAAATGGCAAATTTGAATGAAATAAGTTTGTTCCAGTTTGTAGAAATGGCAAATTTGAATGAAATAAGTTTGTTCCAGTTTGTAGAAATGACAAATTTGAATGAAATAAGTTTGTTCCAGTTTGTAGAAATGACAAATTTGAATGAAATAAGTTTGTTCCAGTTTGTAGAAATGGCAAATTTGAATGAAATAAGTTTGTTCCAGTTTGTAAAAATGGCAAATTTGAATGAAATAAGTTTGTTCCAGTTTGTAGAAATGGCAAATTTGAATGAAATAAGTTTGTTCCAGTTTGTAGAAATGGCAAATTTGAATGAAATAAGTTTGTTCCAGTTTGTAGAAATGGCAAATTTGAATGAAATAAGTTTGTTCCGGTTTGTAGAAATGGCAAATTTGAATGAAATAAGTTTGTTCCGGTTTGTAGAAATGGCAAATTTGAATGAAATAAGTTTGTTCCGGTTTGTAGAAATGACAAATTTGAATGAAATAAGTTTGTTCCGGTTTGTAGAAATGACAAATTTGAATGAAATAAGTTTGTTCCGGTTTGTAGAAATGACAAATTTGAATGAAATAAGTTTGTTCCAGTTTGTAGGAATGGCAAATTTGAATGAAATAAGTTTGTTCCAGTTTGTAGGAATGGCAAATTTGAATGAAATAAGTTTGTTCCAGTTTGTAGGAATGGCAAATTTGAATGAAATAAGTTTGTTCCAGTTTGTAGGAATGGCAAATTTGAATGAAATAAGTTTGTTCCAGTTTGTAGGAATGGCAAATTTGAATGAAATAAGTTTGTTCCAGTTTGTAGGAATGGCAAATTTGAATGAAATAAGTTTGTTCCAGTTTGTAGAAATGGCAAATTTGAATGAAATAAGTTTGTTCCAGTTTGTAGAAATGACAAATTTGAATGAAATAAGTTTGTTCCAGTTTGTAGAAATGACAAATTTGAATGAAATAAGTTTGTTCCAGTTTGTAGAAATGACAAATTTGAATGAAATAAGTTTGTTCCAGTTTGTAGAAATGACAAATTTGAATGAAATAAGTTTGTTCCAGTTTGTAGAAATGACAAATTTGAATGAAATAAGTTTGTTCCAGTTTGTAGAAATGACAAATTTGAATGAAATAAGTTTGTTCCAGTTTGTAGAAATGACAAATTTGAAAGAAATAAGTTTGTTCCAGTTTGTAGAAATGATAAATTTGAAAGAAATAAGTTTGTTCCAGTTTGTAGAAATGACAAATTTGAATGAAATAAGTTTGTTCCAGTTTGTAGAAATGATAAATTTGAAAGAAATAAGTTTGTTTCTAGATGACCATATTTCCCTCATATATGAGGGTAGAGGAAGGAGGTATGGTTGCAGCTATACGTGAGTGAAGGACAACTCATTCGACGTTACAGCTCAGTAGGCCTTCAGCGTGAATAGCGTGATGGAAATCACGAAATATAGGTGGGAAGGTCTACTGAGCTGAAATGTTCGATCGTGTTGTCCTTCCTTCACTCACGTGCAACTGCAACTACACCTTTCTTGTCTCCTTTCACCATTCCCATCTATCTATGCACGTCAACAATTGTTCGTGTTATGGTCTGCTTTTGGTCTCGCCCGGCCGGTTGACGACAGAACCGGTGTAGAAGTATCTTGACGTCTATGAAATATTTGTTGTTGTCTGCATATTATCATCAAATTACCTTTCTTTGTTTGGGAGATGAGTTAGTAATTCGGATGATTCCACTGGCACGGGCGGTTGAGCAATTATGGATTTTAATTCGTTTGCTGTGATACCGAGGCCTTCCATAACCAATAACCAATATTATCATCATTGAGTGCCGTCTCAGCACCGAAGTCTGGCTACCACGGAGCGCCATTCCACTCTGTCTCTTGCTTTGATGGCGCAGATTGTCATAGGTTGACTTGTCCATCTTTTGATGTTACTTGTACATGTTAGTCTTGGTCTGTCTCTGCCTCTTTTACCTTGTATTTTCCCTCAAAATATTACTTTTATCAGGCAGTTGTGTCTTTTAACATGCCCCAAAAATTTCATTTGTCTTGTTCTAATTGTGTTTAGTAGTTCTCTTTTCGTTTTTAGTTGTTTTAAAACTCCATCTTTTGTTTTCTTTTCTTTCCACCCAATTCTACATCATCATCGAGTGCCGTCTCCGCAATGAAGGTTGGATACCATGGATCGCCATCCACTTTGTTTCTTGCTTTGATGGTGCAGGTTGTCATATATTCTCTTGTCCATCTTTTGATGTTACTCGTCCATGTTAGTCTTGGTCTGTCTCTGCCTCATTTACCTTGTATTTTTCCTTCCAATATTACTTTTAGTAGGCTGTTGTATCTTTTAACGTGTCCCAAAAATTTCATTTGTCTTGTCTTAATTGTTGTTATTCTACCTATTCTTCTATAAATCCACATTTCAAAGGCTTCAATTCTCTGTTCTGTTTTCTTGTCTAATGTCCATGTTTCTGCACCATACAGGAATATTGAGAAGATGTAACATTTTGCTATTCCCAGTTTTAGCCCTGGTGTTATTCGTTTTGATGTTAGTATATTCTGTTAGTATATGATGTCATGTTAGTATATGATGTCTGGGGGCCGCGATATGAGGAAATGATAAAGAACTGTTGAGATCGAAAGCTGTAGAGAGACATGATCACCTACGCCAGCAGGCCCGGTACTTGATGATGACCAGTCAAATACCAGTAGATAAAGAGATACAGCGAAGATGATGGCGCTGGATAGGATACACACTACGGAAGCCAACTGAGAGTATTACACAACAGGCCCTTTTTGGGAATCCCCAGGGAAAAAGACAAAGAGTAAGATCATGGAATTCTTGGAGAAGACAGATAGAAGCAGAGGTGAAGATGATGGGGAAGACATGGAACGATCTTAAAAGAATGACAAGAAACAGAACGGCTTGGAAAGTATTTGTTGAAGACCTATGCTCCACAGGGAGCTGAAAGGTAAAAGAAGAAGACTTGTTTTAGTTGTTTACCTTCTATAGTTACGTTGATATTCTGTTTTTCTTTTCCGATATTCATGACTTCTGTTTTGTTGATTTTCATATTGTATTAGCGCCTGATCGTCTGCAAGTATAAGTTCGTTAATCTCCCTTGTCTCCGATAGAAATCTATTGCTTATATGTTGAAAAATGAAGCAGTACAGAACCAGGTTAACAAGCAAAAACATACATAGGCACAATAACATATGAAGGGGCATACAACTCTAAGATAGCGAGTCTGAGCCCAGCACAAGGAAGGACAAATTACCTTTTTGGTCTGTTCTTATTTTGTTTTCATGAAATCATTTAAGTTGATAAGTAAAATACATCACTTGCAATGTGTTGATTGCATCTATTATATTCATGGAATCAGTTTCATTGCAGTCGGGGCATCCCCATATCCTCTCCACCGCCCGTTATATCATTTCTCAAAGAGTATACAGACTGATTATTCCTGTAAAGTGTTGATTGTAGACACATCCGCATTTTCCTACCAAGCACTCCAGATGACCAGATCCTTGTCCCACACCTTTAGACTCATCAGTCTCTCAATGTATACATCCTTGTCCCACCTTTACACTCATCAGTCTCTCAATGTATACATCCTTGTCCCACCTTTAGACTCATCAGTCTCTCAATGTATACATCCTTGTCCCACCTTTAGACTCATCAGTCTCTCAATGTATACATCCTTGTCCCACCTTTAGTCTCTCAATGTATACATCCTTGCCCCACCTTTAGACTCCTTAGTCTCTCAATGTATACATCCTTGTCCCACCTTTAGACTCATCAGTCTCTCAATGTATACATCCTTGTCCCACCTTTAGACTCCTCAGTCTTTCAATGTATACATCATTGTCCCACCTTTAGACTCCTCAGTCTTTCAATGTATACATCATTGTCACACGTTTGGATTCCTTAGTCTCTCAATGTATACATCATTGTCACACGTTTGGATTCCTTAGTCTCTCAATGTATGCATCATTGTCACACGTTTGGATTCCTTAGTCTCTCAATGTATGCATCATTGTCACACGTTTGGACTCCTTAGTCTCTCAATGTATACATCATTGTCCCACCCATTCTCCTCAGTCTCTCAATGTATACATCATTGTCCCACCCATCCTCTCAGTCTCTCAATGTATACATCATTGTCCCACCCATTCTCCTCCTCTTCTCTTAAGGAATGAAGAAATAAACTTGGCGATGTCATCTTTGTCCAGAGTAAGTCCCAGTTTGGTTGTATTATTCATGAGTGAGGATTCTGTCACTTATTCCATGAAACAATTCTGTCAGTTATTCCGTGAAGCAATTCTGTCAGTTATTCCGTGAAGCAATTCTGTCAGTTATTCCGTGAAGCAATTCTGTCAGTTATTCCGTGAAGCAATTCT
This sequence comes from Megaustenia siamemsis, assembly GCA_032433765.1. NCBI lineage: Eukaryota > Metazoa > Mollusca > Gastropoda > Stylommatophora > Ariophantidae > Megaustenia > Megaustenia siamemsis. The sequence continues at coordinate 87,557,823 of JAVIAB010000125.1, read as the reverse complement.
GTCAATTTTTCTGTAGAAAGTGAAATACTCGTGAGTGTGAGGGGAGTGCCCTCCACACATACAATCAAGTAGATGATATTATATGTAGATAAGGAAGCTTCGTGTATGCTGCTGGTTGAAGCAGTCTATACTGGCAGTGTTGTCAGATATGACAACTTGCCAGGACATTCAAGAGCTTTCATTTTTCAGAATGAAGCAGGTGGCCTCCCTCTCCATTAGTGTCAAGTAGTGAAAGTAAAAAGAGGGCATCAGCTCACAAGGACCATAACAACAACAACAAGTTATACAATAGGGGCACTCATTTCAAAGATTATATTGCTCCTGTAGCAAAACTCTGTATGTAGAGTTTGTTCCTATCATGTACATTGTAACGAGAAAGACATCACTTTGGTGTGGCGCTTTCAACCCTCCTCTCTGATGTAGAAATAACTTGAGGATGTAAGCATTGCTAGATGACATATGTGGGCGAGGCTGGACGACGCCTGAGTGACAGATTTTGTGAGCATCTTCGTGATGTTGAGCAAAAGACTGGCAGCCCGGTGTCCGCCCATTTTAACTCCCCTGGCCATAGTGGTAAACATGACATGTCCAAACCTACAAATTCTCAAACACAGAGTGTGAGAGAGAAATTGAGAGAGAGAGAGAGAGAGAGAGAGAGAGAGAGAGAGAGAGAGCAAACACTTAACACTTAAAATAAAAAGGCCAGGACATGTAGTTAATATTTAAATTTAATGTCAACTAAACTAGGTGTAGTGAGTTGTATATATGTTTATCACAAATACATCTACACAAAGCTATATAGCAAATAAATCATAATTGCAACTTATATGAATACATATATTTCATTATGCAAAAAACACATAATGAAGTAAAACCTCGATATAAGAAAATAAATCACAGACAAAAAAAAAAGGCCAATAAATATTGTATTAAAAATGTAACAATCTTACATGATTAAGTAATACAAATGTTACACTCTTACATGATTTGTAACAGAATATAAAAATGTAATATTCTTGCTTCATCTGTAACAAATATATGAAAAGGTTATGTTCTTACATAATTTATAATAAAATATAATAATGTTACAATTTTGCTTGATGTGTAACATGTCAGTATGTTGCATAAAGAAGCTGAAGGTCTGGTGGTACACATTTTTAATTAAAGAAAAATTATTTAAAAAAAATGCTCAATAAGAGACACTTAATGAAATAGAGTATATCACTATAACTATACTTGGATATATGATAACAGCTTACAAGATAAACATCTACTTCCTCATAGCAACTATAACTTTTTACAATATCAACAAGTTGTTTACTCATTGCTGTAACAAAAGATTGTAATGTTCTGTACTATTTACAATTTTTGTCCAGTTGAGTGATGTAGTCACAATTTAGCATTTTAGTTCTAGCATCAATATAATTACTGGAAAAGTGACATTATTTTTTTATTTAAAAAGTCTTCAGTTTTCAAGAGTTTTATCTTTTATGAAGCTAATATTTTCTGGGAAAATTCATATGAGCCACAAGGACATTTTAATGTGTCGTAAATTATCAAGCGAGTGGCCAAATCGATAACATGTCGTATTCCAAACCAGGAGAATACATGTTTGAACTACGGAAGGGTCAACAATTTTTCTGTCGAGGGTGAAATAAAAACTCAGACCTGGACACTTTGTGGCGATTGCATCCGACATGTGGCCTTTGTTCTCTGGTCCTATAAGTCTCTCCCAGCAGACCACAGCAATAGAAAAATGGCAGTAAAGAAAAGATTGTTTTTAAATCATTCATTTTTACTGTATTGTTTTTAAATCATTCATTTTTACTGTATTGTTTTTAAATCATTAATTTTTACTGTATTGTTTTTAAATCATTCATTTTTACTGTATTGTTTTTCTAGTAGAAAATGACTTGCTGTAAAAAAAAAATATTTAAAATATTGCATAATCTATCACTTTCCAGCAAAGAATAAACTGTTTACTTCTGCTGGAGAATAGACAGTTTGTTTTTGGTAAAGTATAAACAGTTTATCAATACAGAAACCTTTACAATATAAATACTTTGACTAAATTTGAAAGTACATTAAAAGAATTGTATAGAATTCTTATTTGTGGAGAGAGTAACAGAAGAACAAATCAACTTGAGAGAAGTGGGCTAGTCACACAAATCATTTGTTACATACCCCAGCATTGTTTCTAACACACAACTTTGGAGCTCTAACACCATTAATGTAACAATGACACATTCATGTTAATAATAAAAGTGTTTAATTGAAATAATATCTTATGCTCACCCCATGTAACTAATTTAAATAATATCTTGTGTTCATCCCATGTAACTAATTGAACTCAAATGTTGTACTCATCCCATGCAACTAATTGAAATAATATCTTATGCTCACCCCATGCAACTAATTGAAATAATATCTTGTGCTCACCCCATGCAACTAATTGAAATAATATCTTGTGCTAATCCCATGTAACTAATTGAAATAATATCTTATGCTCACCCCATGCAACTAATTGAAATAATATCTTGTGCTCATCCCATGTAACTAATTGAAATAATATCTTGTGTTCATCCCATGTAACTAATTGAAATAATATCTTATGCTCACCCCATGCAACTAATTGAAATAATATCTTGTGCTCATCCCATGTAACTAATTGAAATAATATCTTGTGCTAATCCCATGTAACTAATTGAAATAATATCTTATGTTCATCCCATGTAACTAATTGAAATAATATCTTGTGCTAATCCCATGTAACTAATTGAAATAATATCTTGTGCTCATCCCATGTAACTAATTGAAATAATATCTTGTGCTAATCCCATGTAACTAATTGAAATAATATCTTGTGCTAATCCCATGTAACTAATTGAAATAATATCTTATGTTCACCCCATGTAACTAATTTAAATAATATCTTGTGTTCATCCCATGTAACTAATTGAACTCAAATGTTGTACTCATCCCATGCAACTAATTGAAATAATATCTTGTGCTCACCCCATGCAACTAATTGAAATAATATCTTGTGCTTACCCCATGTAACTAATTGAAATAATATCTTGTGCTCACCCCATGCAACTAATTGAAATAATATCTTATGCTCACCCCATGTAACTAATTGAAATAATATCTTGTGCTCATCCCATGTAACTAATTGAAATAATATCTTGTGCTCATCCCATGTAACTAATTGAAATAATATCTTGTGCTAATCCCATGTAACTAATTGAAATAATATCTTGTGCTCATCCCATGTAACTAATTGAAATAATATCTTGTGCTAATCCCATGTAACTAATTGAAATAATATCTTGTGCTAATCCCATGTAACTAATTGAAATAATATCTTATGTTCACCCCATGTAACTAATTGAAATAATATCTTGTGTTCATCCCATGTAACTAATTGAAATAATATCTTGTGTTCATCCCATGTAACTAATTGAAATAATATCTTGTGCTAATCCCATGTAACTAATTGAAATAATATCTTGTGTTCATCCCATGTAACTAATTGAAATAATATCTTATGCTCATCCCATGTAACTAATTGCCTCAAATGTTAAAATGTAGTGAACACATTTAAAGTCAATAAGACCCCTTTCATACCCACATTATGCAGATTTCTACAACTTGTGTTTCAGAAGGAACATCTTTATCTGTGTTTCTTAAAAGATAGCGACAGACAATTTGTTACCAGATTAATTATATCAGTTAATATTTTATTTAGAGATAAAATCATCTCAAAATGAACAGTAGAGTAAAACACGAGATTAGAAAGTTACTGATCAACAAAGCCAAAAAACAAAAAGTACACACAAAATATATATACATAACATATATTTGATATAATTTGTACACCTCACTCGGTGTTTAACTGTTGTTAAGCCAGCAGTTTAATAAAGTAAAGGCTCTCTCAAAGTCTTAAAGTGCACTGGGAAAATGGTACTAGTGGCCAGATTTTTCAATAACCAACAGCATTTCTTTTAGGTCTTAGATTCAGTACCATGCCAGGTAGCTCTACTGTCCTAGAAAAAGTCAACAGTTGAAACAGTTGTTTCACTTGTTTTAATAAAGATGGTTAAAATGTATTATTTCTTGAGTGAAAGTTGAAGCATAAACTAAGACTTCAGAAATTGAAATTATAATAGAAGAAAATGAAATGCTCAATCAATTAACTGTAATGTATTGGAGAAATTGGAAACCAAATGGAGAAATAATAAATTTAATGTAAGTGAAGTGTAAGAGATAATCGTGTGAATGAAGTAAGATGAGCTCCAGAATTCTGGTGATGACCAATACTAAAGAGAGCTAGGAAATTGTGTCTGATGTAAATTGTGAATAAAGTTATAAGAGATTAACATCACTGATGTAAGTTATGAATAAAGTTATAAGAGATTAACATCACTGATGTAAGTTATGAATAAAGTTATAAGAGATTAACATCACTGATGTAAGTTATGAATAAAGTTATAAGAGATTAACATCACTGATGTAAGTTATGAATAAAGTTATAAGAGATTAACATCACTGATGTAAGTTATGAATAAAGTTATAAGAGATTAACATCACTGATGTAAGTTATGAATAAAGTTATAAGAGATTAACATCACTGATGTAAGTTATGAATAAAGTTATAAGAGATTAACATCACTGTTATAAGTTGCAGGTACATATGCAAGTAAGCAGTACTAGTGATTATGGTGTACGTATAAAGGTAAAAACTTGTACTAGGGGTAAAGTTGTAGGTACAAATGTAAGAAACTTGTACTAGGGATAAAGTTGTAGGTACAAATGTAAGAAACTTGTACTAGGGATAAAGTTGTAGGTACAAATGTAAGAAACTTGTACTAGGGATAAAGTTGTAGGTACAAATGTAAGAAACTTGTACTAGGGATAAAGTTGTAGGTACAAATGTAAGAAACTTGTACTAGGGATAAAGTTGTAGGTACAAATGTAAGAAACTTGTACTAGGGGTAAAGTTGTAGGTACAAATGTAAGAAACTAGTACTAGGGGTAAAGTTGTAGGTACAAATGTAAGAAACTTGTACTAGGGGTAAAGTTGTAGGTACAAATGTAAGAAACTAGTACTAGGGATAAAGTTGTAGGTACAAATGTAAGAAACTTGTACTAGGGATAAAGTTGTAGGTACAAATGTAAGAAACTAGTACTAGGGATAAAGTTGTAGGTACAAATGTAAGAAACTTGTACTAGGGATAAAGTTGTAGGTACAAATGTAAGAAACTTGTACTAGGGATAAAGTTGTAGGTACAAATGTAAGAAACTTGTACTAGGGGTAAAGTTGTAGGTACAAATGTAAGAAACTTGTACTAGGGTTAAAGTTGTAGGTACAAATGTAAGAAACTTGTACTAGGGTTAAAGTTGTAGGTACAAATGTAAGAAACTTGTACTAGGGATAAAGTTGTAGGTACAAATGTAAGAAACTAGTACTAGGGATAAAGTTGTAGGTACAAATGTAAGAAACTTGTACTAGGGATAAAGTTGTAGGTACAAATGTAAGAAACTAGTACTAGGGATAAAGTTGTAGGTACAAATGTAAGAAACTTGTACTAGGGATAAAGTTGTAGGTACAAATGTAAGAAACTTGTACTAGGGATAAAGTTGTAGGTACAAATGTAAGAAACTTGTACTAGGGGTAAAGTTGTAGGTACAAATGTAAGAAACTTGTACTAGGGTTAAAGTTGTAGGTACAAATGTAAGAAACTTGTACTAGGGATAAAGTTGTAGGTACAAATGTAAGAAACTAGTACTAGGGATAAAGTTGTAGGTACAAATGTAAGAAACTTGTACTAGGGATAAAGTTGTAGGTACAAATGTAAGAAACTTGTACTAGGGATAAAGTTGTAGGTACAAATGTAAGAAACTAGTACTAGGGATAAAGTTGTAGGTACAAATGTAAGAAACTAGTACTAGGGATAAAGTTGTAGGTATGAATGTAAGAAACTTGTACTAGGGATAAAGTTGTAGGTACAAATGTAAGAAACTTGTACTAGGGATAAAGTTGTAGGTACAAATGTAAGAAACTTGTACTAGGGATAAAGTTGTAGGTACAAATGTAAGAAACTTGTACTAGGGATAAAGTTGTAGGTACAAATGTAAGAAACTTGTACTAGGGATAAAGTTGTAGGTATGAATGTAAGAAACTTGTACTAGGGATAAAGTTGTAGGTATGAATGTAAGAAATTAGCATTGGTAACAAAAAATGTAGGTACATATATAAGAAAGTAACATAAGCGATGCTACTTGTTGCTGTAAATGTACGAAAGTTGTACTCTCTATCACACAACATGTGAGTAAAAATACAATATTATGCTTATGATGTGATCTTTAATAATAATAATAACAACAAAAGTAATGCCTCATGACATAAACCTTGTCATAGGGAAGTGACATGACATTTCACCATAATCGGCCACAGCGCTTAGAACCTACAACAACACAGGCCAGCCTGTACCTAGGGTTCACCATTATCTCCAATGTTGTTCAACACCTGCACAGTAGGAGCCACAAGAGAGCAAGTCTTGAACTGATCATGTTTAGTGGTGGTGGTGGTGGTAGTGGTGGTGGAGGGGTGGGGGGGGGGGGGGAGAAGGAGAGCTTCAAACAGAGTTTGATCATTTGGGTGGGTGGTGGGGGGGCAGGTACACATACCAACTCTACAAGGGATATTGTGGTATGCATCTCATCGAGCAGCTGTTTCATCATCATCATGTGCCATACCAGTTAGCGTAGGCATTCATGTCCTACCACAACTTTCATTCCCCAGTACATTGTATCAATTCTGTTGTTGATTGTTTTCCACGACATAAGACCAAGCTATCTAGTATCTTCTCTTGTTGTCACCCATGATCTCTGTTTCCCTCTATTTTGCCAGTTGTAACCAAGTATTTCACCTCTCCTTTTCTCATGATGTGCCCAAAAAAGTTTATTGTTTTTTTTCTGTTTTTTACGAACTCCCTTTTTGTGATGGCCTCTTTAAGAATGTCCTCGTTGGTCTTTTCTAGCTGTCCATGGAACTTTCAACATTCTTCTGAGAAATCCCATCTCTGAGGCCTCTAATCATCTTTTCATTTGTTTGTCTACTGTCCATGATTCGCTTCCATAGGTAAGAAGTGGCTCTATATAGCACAGATGAACTCTCTTTCTCACTTCTATTGACGTAGACTTGTTGCACAAGACGTTTTTCATTTTCTAAAATGAGCAGTTGTTTAGTCAACAAATTAATGTCAGTTTTGTGTTCAAAAATTGTGGAGAGAACCCCTGTGTTGAACTATTTGGGGATGTGGTTTCTTGCTTTCAGTCATAAATATAAGGGCCAGGTCATATTACAAGTCTGAGGGGAGGGCCTGCCCATGATGTGGAGATGGGAATAATGGCAGCAGTGGAGTGCAAGGAGCATCATCCTATTCTCTTGTATAAAAGTAGTGATCAAAATACCAATTTTACATTTTTTATTTACCTAAAATTGATTAAAAATTTAAACAAAACAAACCTGCTTTAAAAAAAAAAAAAAATCTCTTTAGTGCCACGTAACAGATGATGGTAAAAAGACAATGTGAATTGTTACTTGCTGTTTAGAAGTTTGCAGGAAAGATGTTAGTGTAACTTATTTACATTTAGCTTATGCTGTCAAATTATTACTAGAATGTTCCTCCTTATACAAATCATCATATCAGTATATTTTAATGGGAAATTGACACAATACAGAAGTTAAAACTGTAAGGAAGTATTTCCAAGCTTTAGAAAAGAAAGTAAAAGGTACCCATCAAATGGGAACTACGGAGTTAATGCTCAAACAAATTTGTCCTGTCCTATGTTTATGAGTGACACGGCCAACACTAAGCCAGGCTGACCTACTTTCTCAGAATACAAATATCTGGCTCCTATTTTCAGAGGCCGCAAAATCGTGATAGTCTAAACAAAAACACACAAAATTCACCATGATTGGAAATTGAGCCCAGACATGCCTGGTCAGCCGTCGAGTTCACCTACCACTTTTATTTCATTTCGCTATAGATGAGCCCCCAAAGTACTTGGGCAGAAAGTTGTCAGTGACTCATATCTGACTGTTTTTGCCAGGATCAATGAACGCACCTCCCCCACCCCTCCCTTGTCATACTAAATAAAGACATGTTAGTTCAAAGGGTGCAGATGTGGTCGCTGTCAATCACAACAAATATAAATCCACTTAACATCTGTGGTAGCTGTCAATCACAACACATCTATGTCAACTTAACATCTGTGGTAGCTGTCAATCACAACACATCTATGTCAACTTAACATCTGTAGTAGCTGTCAATCACAACACATCTATGTCAACTTAACATCTGTGGCAGCTGTCAATCACAACACATCTATGTCAACTTAACATCTGTGGTAGCTGTCAATCACAACACATCTATGTCAACTTAACATCTGTGGCAGCTGTCAATCACAACACATCTATGTCAACATAACATCTGTGGTAGCTGCCAATCACTACACATCTGTAGTAGCTGTCAATCACTACACATCTGTAGTAGCTGTCAATCACAACACATCTATGTCAACTTAACATCTGTAGTAGCTGTCAATCACAACACATCTGTAGTAGCTGTCAATCACAACACGTCTATGTCAACTTAACATCTTTCAAGTGTGAATGATGAAGAGAAGCAGTCATTGGGCGAACACAAAAGTTGTACATATGCTCAGGTATAATGAAAACATTATGCAGTAATCACTTACTTTTGTGGCTCACCTTTTTTCTAGTTCAAAATAAAAATTATGGAGTATAAATGTACTCCTTAAATGACAGACATGACAAATTTATGTTTTAACACTTTCCCTTAACAACATATGATTTGCCAGTTTTTACATATTGATGAAGTGTTTAATAAATAAAATATTCATCACTGATATAACAAGACAAAAGCCATATATAGAAACAACAATATGGTGATATATATATATATATGTCAAGTCACAGAATTACAGTACTTCACTGACTTGGTAGAAGTATTGATAAAAAGTGATCATAAACTATAATATACAGCAATGTTAATTGTTTCAATGACATAATGTTAGCAACTTTCCATAATAAATGATTCATGTTGACATAAAAATCAAGCTGGAAACATCTGTAAAACAATTACACTTTAATTTCAAGTGAAACAAAATAAGTAGCATCAATCATCATCACATAGGTCTTATTCTTCCTCTCCTCATTAGCCACAGATTTAACAAGGCCACTGTGCATCAAAGTTGCTCCAATCAATATAGTCCTTGGTCATCTATTTCATGATTCCCTAAGTCTGACACAAACTGTGAAGTTTTCTTTCTAATGATCTTAACCAGGCTGACTTTGGTTGGTCTTTCTTTTTGTCTTCACTTCAGAGTTCTAGCCGACAAGCTCACTGGCAGCTCTGACACTGAGAGTGCTCACTGGCAGCTCTGACACTGAGAGTGCTCACTGGCAGCTCTGACACTGAGAGTGCTCACTGGCAGCTCTGACACTGAGAGTGCTCACTGGCAGCTCTGACACTGAGAGTGCTCACTGGCAGCTCTGACACTGAGAGTGCTCACTGGCAGCTCTGACACTGAGAGTGCTCACTGGCAGCTCTGACACTGAGAGTGCTCACTGGCAGCTCTGACACTGAGAGAGGCCCTACTCTCAACAAAGAGAACATCACCAAGTTTGTTCTTCATTCCTTAAGAGAAGAAGAGGTGGATGGGTGGGGCAATGATGTATATATTGAGACTGGAGAGTCTATAGGTGGGGCAATGATGTATATATTGAGACTGGAGAGTCTAAAGGTGGGGCAATGATGTATATATTGAGACTGGAGAGTCTAAAGGTGGGGTAATGATGTATATATTGAGACTGGAGTCTAAAGGTGGGGCAATGATGTATATATTGAGACTGGAGAGTCTAAAGGTGGGGTAATGATGTATATATTGAGACTGGAGAGTCTAAAGGTGGGGCAATGATGTATATATTGAGACTGGAGAGTCTAAAGGTGGGGCAATGATGTATATATTGAGACTGGACAGTCTAAAGGTGGGGCAATGATGTATATATTGATACTGGAGAGTCTAAAGGTAGGGTAATGATGTATATATTGATACTGGAGAGTCTAAAGGTGGAAAAGGGGTCTGGTCAATCTGAAGTGCTTACTGGGGAAAAGTAGATGTATCTACAATCAAAACCATACAGGAACAATCAGTCTTTTTACGCTTCGAGAAATGCTGGGACAAGTTGTTGAACGGATGTGGGGATGCCCTGACTGCGATGAAACTGATTCCATGAAGAGAGTAACTTCAGAGTTAACAGCAGTTCTTTTGAAGGTTTCCGAATCTCTTCTGAGCATACGGCTTACTCAACTCCCACACCTACCTGTTGCCGCTGTGTGCATTTCTTCTTGAGCACTTCTTTTTATGCTTTTGCTTAGTCTACATATTCTGAGAACATTCCTCAGGCAGGAAGTGTGAAATGATGACTACCCTTACTCTTCTGACCAATCAGCTACTAGCTGCACCCAATCTTAAATGAGAACAGAAAATTATATTCTGGTTGAGAAAGGCAGCCTGGCAAAATGCTGGTCACATTACCCAAAAATGTTGTGGTAGTCATGTAAATATGGGCACCATATTACCAATATATCACATTTGAAATGTGACGAGCTTCTTTTGTCTTATGTAATCTATTGCCAATTAAAAAATATATTTAAAACTACAGATCATATATGTGTGTAGGTTTTACTACTGGTCTTATATGTGTAGTTTTCTTCTTGTTTCTTATTTACTATCATACAACATTCATTCAAAATGTGATAGATGAAATAATGAACTCACATAGAGTTTGTCACTCCTGTGCATCAGGACAGACTATAGCAATATGTATGTAGCAAATGTTGTGCATCAGGAGAGACTATAGCAATATCATCATCAAATACCATGCCTGCTGGTGATATGTCTCTCCACAACTTTCGACCTCGACAGTTATTTATTATTTCTGTTGTTGACCTTCTGCCAAGCCAATCTCTTAAGCTGTCTGGTATCTTTTCTCTTTGCTTCCCTCTATCTCTTCGTCTCTCAATTTTCCTAGTTGTTACCATATATTCCAGCTGTTCCCTTCTCATTACATGGCCAAAAAATGAAGACTGTTTCTTCATAATATTGGAAATTAGCTCTCTCTTTGTATATGAGATATATTATTAAAGTTTAAATATAATTAACTTATGTGTTGTCAATTAACAAATTGAAAGTCAAAATTGACTGTGGATATTAAGACATGGAATTTATTTGTGGGTCATCATCATTGCATTCCTGAACATGTTCATAGATGCTCAGATCCCCTCCTCAGCAAGTCTCGCAGTGTCCAGCGACTGACGACTCCAGTTCTGTGTTTGTTGATAAGTCATCTTACACGCCCACTAAGTTTCTCGTTTCTGGCTGTGCCCATCTTAACTCCCATATAACAGACATGATTTCACCAAGATGGTGTGTTTATAAGCTGCAGTTTGGTTAATTGTGTTTATCTACTTTAAAAAATGATATAGAGTTGTAGAGATAAATGTGTCAAATATTACAATAATATAACAAGATTGTAAGTATTTAAATATCAGGGACAGACTGTGGACACTGAGAGTTAAATAAATTAACAAGTCTTTGCTTCTGCAATGTGAACTAAAAGGGAGGGGGGGGGGTGTGTTCTCTCAACAATGATGATGAGTTTAATGTAATTCTTTTAAGTCCTCAATAATCTATGCTTCTGTAATGATGAACATAAGGTTTATTTTTTTTAGTCTTTTTCAATAATCATTTTTTCTTTAACCATTTATGATGACATATGAACTGAGAACAACATCTGAGATTTATCTCACACAGGTGCACATTTTCAACTTTCTTTTTTATACGATGTTTTATTTAAATGGCAAGAAGCTGGGTGTTGTTGATGTAGTCATCGTCTCTCAAGTTCATCCTCACCAAACACTCAACAATGTCTGTGTTTCTGTAATGGTTGTCTTGTGATTACTACCTGCTCTATTTTTTTTACTAGTTTTTTAATTCAACTATATAAACATTCTGCAGGATACTAAATGTTTTTACTTTGTTAAACTGAAAGTTTACTGAAACATGACCACTTTGCTTTCATCACATCAATTTTGCTCATAAAACATGGGGTTCTTAGAGAATCATACATTTCTAATGCAACAATACAGCTAACTTTGATAGGACTGCAGCTCATTCGATCGATGGCTTGACAAGCTGTCATTGTAAAACGTATTGTTATGGAAACAGACCATAGATTTTAGAAGCAGTGATTACTACAATATGTACCATTTTGGCACGCAGGGTTTCTGTTTTTGAGATTGTGGTTCTGCCCTATGTGCCGTCTTCGACTCAAAAGGATGATAGATAGATAGACAGTCCATTTCAGGATACTTCTAAAATGACTTTTATAAGAAATACACTCAAATATTACCAAAAAGTCTTCACTAAACGAACATCATCTTTTTTATTCCTTGCCATTTATGATCATGCGGTCAGTGGGGAGAAGCAGGGAGAAAAAGCAAATCTCATTATGATGAAGCAGTCAGTGCAGAGAAGGAAGGAGAGAAGGCAAATCTCACCACGTTTAAGCAATGGCACATTTTCATATAAATCTTTCACGTTGGACTCATTTTACTAAAAAATATTGGATGTAAAATGGCAAAAATGCCTTCACTAAAACGTACAAGAGTTAAAGAGATTCACCTACATTTTTGACACAGAACCCTGCCACAAACCATGAGCTAAAAATGAGTATCATGACAACAAATAACTGTTGGTATACATGTTTCAATTATAATAAGAAAGTTGTGCGTGTATTCAATGAGTGTATAAGAAATGAAAGCAGAGGTATGAGCTGTGAATGGAAACCTGATTCATGTTGACAAAACCAATAACAAAGATGACATTGAGGCAGTGCACATAAAGAAACTATAGATCTACACCTTCACGTAACCGACGTAATATAACAATAATTTATGAAACAGAAAATTGTACAAATTAAGGCTGACATCATAAAACTGATTAACGTTAATGACAAATATCGAGCAGTCAGCAGTTTGTATAAGCAACAGAAAAAAAAACTGATATCTTGATCAAAAGGTTTTATCAGAACAGCTAAAAATATGAGAAGCAAATAAAAATAATTATGAACATAAGCAAACACTAACAACAAAATTAAGGGCACACAGACAAAGATAGCTTGAACAAATATCAAGTCAAATAAAAGCAATGCCAATGCGGCAACAAATGTAATCAAAACATAGTGAGAAAATGTTAACTACAAAAACAAAATAAAATTCCTGAATAATGCTTTGCTTGTTAGTCATATATTCAATCTTGCACATTTAGCCTGTTGCTTTCTTGAAAGTTTTAGAAAGTGCTGGTATGTTGTTGTGTATCCAGCAGCAGGTGAGCTGACATTGCCATGAAGTGCTGATATAAAACTGATCAAACCGTGACATTTTTCATTCATGTGAACATTTGACACAATTTTCAGTCTCTGAAAAATCATAAATAAATCTAAACACTGCTGCCTCTTAAAGTGTGCAGCAATAATAATTTATTTACCATGGCTGCTTTATCAAGTACAGCTTTGCATAATTTTACTTTTCCCCACACCAAAATGCAAATTTGCACGCTTATACAATTTTGAATTAAAAAACATATTTTGTGAGGCAAATACAACTAGATTTGCATTTAGTTTATGCATTATTTCTTTAGAAGTCAATTATGATAACTCAAAGTCTAGAAATACTTTATTCATTATTTCTATAGAAGTCAAGTATGATAACTGGAGTCTAGAAATACTTTATTCATTATTTCTTTAGAAGCCAAGTATGATAACTCAAGTCTAGAAATACTTTATTCATTATTTCTATAGAAGCCAATTATGATAACTGGAGTCTAGAAATACTTTATTCATTATTTCTTTAGAAGCCAAGTATGATAACTCAAGTCTTGAAATACTTTATTCATTATTTCTATAGAAGCCAAGTATGATAACTCAAGTCTGGGTATAGTTCCACTAGCAGTCAGAAAGTTCACCAACTGGTTTCTTCATAACGTGATCAAATATGGCTGACACAGAAATTGTTAATATCTTGAAGTTAGTTAAAAGAAACTTATACAGCAGACCTCTGATACACAATTACAATACAGACCACAGAGATGTGAAAATATAGAAGCCAATAATATGATGATTTTGTGTGATAAAATGCACACTTCAGTGAAATGACACAAAATATACATCACATGTTCAAATTGTGTAACGAAAAAAATTTTGGCAGTTCTATGCTGATCTTTTGACCAAAAAATATTAAAAACAGTCAAATTCATACCACTGTTAACAATTTATATTTACACAATTCTTTAAATTGATTCAGGACACATACTGGCCTGTGATGCTGGCACAGTGTGGTGAGATCACAATCAGGCAAGAGATTACAATGTTGATGGAGTTTACCAGAGTACAGCAATGATGGGATGGTCCTATATACAAGAACAAGATGTCGGCAGATTGATCATACTAAAAAAAAGCCACACACAGACACAAATTTATCATTGCTTCCAAAAACTTCCATTGTCAACGTGGCAGATTCGTACAGTAGCCATTATGTTAGTGCGGATAGTTCTATTTTGTGTGGAGTAAATCACACTTTGAAACCAGAGGTCTGCTGAACTTGTTTCATGAAAAGTGAATTGAAAATGTGATGTGTGATGCTCAGTACAACAGTACTAATGTCTGCACCGAGTACAGTACAATAGTACCAATGTCGGCACCGAGTATAGTACAACATTACCAGTGTCAGAACTGCGTACAGTGACATATTTATTGTTGTTAGTAAGCACGTTTACAACTGCAGTCATCAAAATACAAATGTCAAGGCCAATTTGGTTTTTCTGCTACCTCTGCAACCTGGTGAACTAACCTCCACAGCCACCACAACCACCTCCACCGCAACCACCACCACCTCCATCACCACCGCCACCACATCCTCCACCTCCTCCTCCACAGCCTCCACAACCACCGCAACCACCACACCCTGCACCATCATCACCCCCTCCAACAGCTCCATCGTCTCCTGTACCATAATCACCACCACCAATGCTCCCGCAGTCCACATTTGCAAAATCGTTGATCTCAACCTCCCCACCACCACCACCACAACCAGCGCAGGCATGCTCTCCGTACCTCTCCCTCACGTAGTGGTTTGACGGAGCAGAAATAAGAAATCCCGCAGCCATAACAAAGGCCATGTCCTCCGAAGGAATTGCAGTCACCTGTGAATACAAAAACAACTAAAACTTTAAAACGAGAACTACTAAACACAATTAAAATAAGACAAATGAGATTTTTGGGGCATGTTAAAAGACACAGCAACCTATTAAAGTAATATTGGAAGGGAAAATACAAGGTAACAGAGGCAGAGGCAGACCAAGACTAACAAGGACAAGTAACAGCAAAAGATGGAAAAATCAGCCTATGACAATCTGCACCATCAAAGCAAGAGACAGAGCAGAATGGCGCTCCATGGTAGCCAACCTTCGATGTGGAGACGGCACTCAATGATGATGAGGAATACAAAAAGTTCTTATTTACATACAAACTTCACAATCTTTGGTAGTTGAGCTGACATAGTTGGGCTGACATAGTTTGGCTGACATAGTTGAGCTGACATAGTTGGGCCGACATAGTTGGGCTGACATAGTTGGGCTGACATAGTTGGGCTGACATAGTTGAGCTGACATAGTTGAGCCGACATAGTTGGGCCGACATAGTTGGGCCGACATAGTTGGGCCGACATAGTTGGGCCGACATAGTTGAGCTGACATAGTTGGGCCGACATAGTTGGGCCGACATAGTTGGGCCGACATAGTTGGGCCGACATAGTTGGGCCGACATAGTTGGGCCGACATAGTTGAGCTGACATAGTTGGGCTGACATAGTTGAGCTGACATAGTTGGGCTGACATAGTTGAGCCGACATAGTTGAGCCGACATAGTTGAGCCGACATAGTTGGGCCGACATAGTTCAGCCTCCAGCTGGTTCCTCATAAAAAGTTTGTGCTCTGTGTCCCTCAAGATCAAGAAAAATTACAACAACTTTAGCACTTTTATTTTTCAGAAAAGTATTATGCCATGTACGCAATGTTTAGCCTTTGTCCTGACTATGCTCCTTATTTGCTTCAATTATTTTTTAACTTATAATTCTTCCAAAGTATAATTCTTTCAAAGTGTAATTCTTCCAAAGATTTGTACCAGAACATCAATAACAATATTATATCTACAAATTACGCAGGGTTTTCTTTGAGCAATAAATGTGACAAAAGTTTGGTACTTCACAGTGAAGTCTCATAATCTAAGTTTAAATACTTTGTACTAAAATGTAAACTAAATTAGTCTGATTTATCCTTGTTTGAAATTTTAGATGAGTCATTAAATAAGTCAGTTTTTCACCATATGTAATTTATAAGTTTCTAAACTGAAGCAGATACAACTACTATGCCCACATAATGCTCTTATTAACTTTTTACGTACGTTTCGATGCACCATGCCGATTTCGGTCATATATGTTTAGCCGCACAGTGCGTCACTCTTAATTTGATTAGTTTAAGCTGTCATCAAAGCATATTCTTTTTAATAGGTCTTGTATCATCTTGGTATTGGTGAAATCTAATTCCTTGTTTATTTTTCTAAAAATTCATATATAAAATGTTAAGTGTTAGATAAATATAAACATGTAGATTACTATTTAAAAACATGACAAATTTTGTCTCTGAAATTTCTACCGCGGATTGATAAAAAAGCTTCCGTCCTGAAAGAGTTAAGGATGAGAGTCAATAAAAAATAATCATGAGGTCAACATAGCGGAGGGTGAAGTATCATTCCCTCAGTTGAGCTGCTCACCCATTCATTGACTCACTGACTTTACTGAAGTACAAATACTGAGATCAAGAAAAGACTGAAGATAGCTTTGAAGAAAAGTAAAACAACTGCACAACATATAGCAAGGAACTAATACAGCAAAAATGAAACTTTGTTTCTAAGAACCTTTATTTTTCTCACAGCAACATATGGCAGTGAAAGGTGGACTATCAACACCGAAAGATCCATAAATGCTTGAACAAACACAAGCTTTACAGAAGAATACTCAGAATACCATGGACAAATAAAAGAACAAACACGTCCATTTTTCAACAATTTCATCATATTCTAATAGGAATGGTTGCCAGAAAATTTAAAAACAAGGAAAATTAAAATATATAGAATAACATGATGGCCATGAGAAGATGATCACATGATACAGGAAGATATGAGAAAGGAAGACTAAGAAGAAGCTGGGCTGGGACTGATGGCTACAGACACCGGGACATCGTGTGCAGGACAGAGTGTTTGTCATGGAGAAGGAGAGCTTTGGTACAGAATCAAATATAGCAGGTGAATAATATCAGGTGAATAATATCAGGTGAATAATATCAGGTGAATAATATCAGGTGAATAAGTTGGTTAGTTGTGTGGAGGTGCTTGATTGTGTATGGTCCACACGTACTCACATGGTCACTTGCCAACATGTTAAGTCTTGGCCGTGTTATGTAAGATTGTTTAGTGTCAGTACAACGGAGCGGGAGAGACAAACACAAGAGGCAACACTTGAGTTATTTCACAAACGTATAGGAACCACTGAACTCATCAGGTCAAGCACAAAGTCCATGTTAATGACTTACTGGTTCCAACATTCTGATAAAGTTGACAGCATTCTATTAGTCTCTCATTACTCTCACACAGTTGACAGTATTAGTCTCTCATAACTCTCACACAGTTGACAGTATTAGTCTCTCATTACTCTCACACAGTTGACAGTATTAGTCTCTCATAACTCTCACACAGTTGACAGTATTAGTCTCTCATAACTCTCACACAGTTGACAGTATTAGTCTCTCATAACTCTCACACAGTTGACAGTATTAGTCTCTCATAACTCTCACACAGTTGACAGCATTAGTCTCTCATAACTCTCACACAGTTGACAGCATTAGTCTCTCATAACTCTCACACAGTTGACAGCTTTAATTTCTCATAACTCTCATGCAGCTCTTATAATTCATGTTGCTTGTTACACTCACACAGTTGTCAGCTCTTATAACTCACATTATTTGTTACACTTATACAGTTGACAGCTCTTATAACTCACTTTACTTGTTACACTCACACAGTTGACAGCTCA
The DNA here is from genome assembly GCA_032433765.1 of Megaustenia siamemsis. Taxonomy (NCBI): domain Eukaryota; kingdom Metazoa; phylum Mollusca; class Gastropoda; order Stylommatophora; family Ariophantidae; genus Megaustenia; species Megaustenia siamemsis. Next base: position 87,539,525 of record JAVIAB010000125.1, on the reverse strand, counting down.
TATAACTCATGTTAATTGTTACACTCACTCACACAGTTGACCGCTCTTATAACTCACATTACTTGTTACATTCACACAGTTGACAGCTCTTATAACTCATGTTGCTTGTTACACTCACACAGTTGACAGCTCTTATAACTCACATTGCTTGTTACACTCACACAGTTGACAGCTCTTATAACTCACATTGCTTGTTACACTCACAGTTGGCAGCTCTTATAACTCACATTGCTTGTTACACTCACATATCATAAATGTATTACTTGATTAGAAGCACAGAGGTAAAGGCCAAGGCGCCCTGTGCAAGCAACCTCCACCCAGAAGACTTGACCCTTTTCACAGACGTATGGATCATACATTTAGTCTCTGTTAAAATAACTATTTTGGTGCTTACAAATCTATCTGGTAAGTTCTATTTCTAGGAACATACCACTTCTATCGAGACAGCTTTCTGAGGCACTGCCTGAGTTGGGTTGCTAGTACTCACTAATTAACACTTTGATGCATTTCACTTTTCCGACTGTTGGTGTGACTAACAACACCTTACACCACATCCAGATGGTACTCCAGATGGTACTGAAACATGTCCCTCCATCATGAAAACAGTATCCAGACTAACACAGATTTCAGATTTAGACTTCAAACTTTAGTGTTTACCTTCTTTATATGGGACATCGACAAGGGTTCTCATTTCTTTGTCAGGAACCCCAACTCTGTTAAAAAAGGAACCAAGTTTCACCAGGGGCAAGCAGCTAGCTAACGATGATGACAACTGTTCAACTAGTTATTTACTCATTACCCATCCTCTCACACAATACAGGCTTTATTCTCTTTGTACTTCCTGCTACTTACATTTCTTGAACCTCTAACAGCTGATGGCTGCGTTGTATGGTATGGTGCCCATCCTTTTGGTCGTGGCTGACACAGAACATGAAGCAGAGAAATGCTGAAAGCTAAGGCCAAAGTCTCAGCTACGTCATCACAATTTTCTCCAATCTAAGAAGAGAACCATAAGTGTCTTGATTTGATCTCTCAGTTCATTCACAAAATACATTCAAACAATCAAGATGATTGATTAGATAGTACCAGAGACAAGGTAACAACCAATAAGATTAATGATTAATTGAACTAACTTTGTTTATTTTCCATCTTGCGTGGACCCTGAGGCATGAGGCTGACAACCTTACCCTGAGACTTGCTTTGGGGCAACCCTAAGCAGGGAAACCATCCATGGTTGTAGAGTCTTGAGGTGTTAAACTAAAACCCTGCTCAGAAATTAGTAGTACGGTGAATATCATCAGCCCAAAAGTGCTAACACGAATAAGCTACTGGAATTTTAAAAATTGAATAAATTCATGACTAATATTGAAATAAGAGAAATGGCCATGCAACCAAATATCTCATCTACAATCAAGGAAAGGAGAAGGACATATGTCGGACATGCGCTGAGAAGAGACAAAAGAATTCCAAAACAGTCTCTTCTATGGGAAACATTAGGATACAGAAAAAGAATAGAGACCTAAAAAGAACACTTATAAGAGAAGCAAAGTTGACGAGCATAGACCCATTAGATAAGACTGAATATCTCACCCATAATAGAGATGGATGATGGATGGCGAAAAACACTACAAGCCCTATGTGACATCTAACAAAGATGGGTGGCAAGAAACACTACAAGCCCTATGTGACATGTAACAGAGATGGGTGGCAAGAAACACTACAAGCCCTATGTGACATCTAACAAAGATGGGTGGCAAGAAACACTACAAGCCATATGTGACATCTAACAAAGATGGGTGGCAAGAAACACTACAAGCCCTATGTGACATCTAACAAAGATGGGTGGCAAGAAACACTACAAGCCCTATGTGACATGTAACAGAGATGGGTGGCAAGAAACACTACAAGCCCTATGTGACATCTAACAAAGATGGGTGGCAAGAAACACTACAAGCCCTATGTGACATCTAACAAAGATGGGTGGCAAGAAACACTACAAGCCTATGTGACATCTAACAAAGATGGGTGGCAAGAAACACTACAAGCCCTATGTGACATCTAACAAAGATGGGTGGCGAAAAACACTACAAGCCCTATGTGACATCTAACAAAGATGGGTGGCAAGAAACACTACAAGCCCTATGTGACATCTAACAGAGATGGGTGGCAAGAAACACTACAAGCCCTATGTGACATGTAACAGAGATGTGTGGCAAGAAACACTACAAGCCCTATGTGACATGTAACAGAGATGTGTGGCAAGAAACACTACAAGCCCTATGTGACATGTAACAGAGATGTGTGGCAAGAAACACTACAAGCCCTATGTGGCATGTAACAGAGATGTGTGGCAAGAAACACTACAAGCCCTATGTGACATCTAACAGAGATGGGTGGCAAGAAACACTACAAGCCCTATGTGACATCTAACAGAGATGGGTGGCAAGAAACACTACAAGCCCTATGTGACATCTAACAGAGATGGGTGGCAAGAAACACTACAAGCCCTATGTGACATCTAACAGAGATGGGTGGCAAGAAACACTACAAGCCCTATGTGACATCTAACAGAGATGGGTGGCAAGAAACACGAGCCCTATGTGACATCTAACAGAGATGGGTGGCAAGAAACACTACAAGCCTATGTGACATGTAACAGAGATGGGTGGCAAGAAACACTACAAGCCCTATGTGACATCTAACAGAGATGGGTGGCAAGAAACACTACAAGCCCTATGTGACATCTAACAGAGATGGGTGGCAAGAAACACTACAAGCCCTATGTGACATCTAACAGAGATGGGTGGCAAGAAACACTACAAGCCCTATGTGACATCTAACAGAGATGGGTGGCAAGAAACACGAGCCCTATGTGACATCTAACAGAGATGGGTGGCAAGAAACACTACAAGCCTATGTGACATGTAACAGAGATGGGTGGCAAGAAACACTACAAGCCCTATGTGACATCTAACAGAGATGGGTGGCAAGAAACACTACAAGCCCTATGTGACATCTGACAGAGATGGGTGGCAAGAAACACTACAAGCCCTATGTGACATCTAACAGAGATGGGTGGCAAGAAACACTACAAGCCCTATGTGACATGTAACAGAGATGGGTGGCAAGAAACACTACAAGCCCTATGTGACATCTAACAGAGATGGGTGGCAAGAAACACTACAAGCCCTATGTGACATCTAACAGAGATGGGTGGCAAGAAACACTACAAGCCCTATGTGACATCTAACAGAGATGGGTGGCAAGAAACACTACAAGCCCTATGTGACATCTAACAGCGCAGGAAGAATCAAGAACCAGCTGTTCTAATGTTGGTTTGACATAATTCATTAAAAAGGGGTTTTTCTATATTGTTTATCTTTTTCTGCAGTTACATACAATTGTGTGTGTGTGTGTGAGTCTAGAGCTATGACTTCAGCCTCTGGACAGGAAGGATCAGGGTTCGAAACCCACCAGAAGCCGTTTTTTTTTTTTTATTTAGTTATTTTGTTTCAATAGCAAAAATTAATCCGTGGTTTCCTTATGACATTACCCTCCCATGATCTCTTGGTTAGTGAGATCGATGTCTAGTCCTCTCAGATGATAGTAATAAACAGGAGGTTCCATGTGCACTTGTGTATGTTAAGAACATTCGAGGTTCCGTGTGCACTTGTGTATGTTAAGAACATTCGAGGTTCTGTGTGCACTTGTGTATGTTAAGAACATTCGAGGTTCCGTGTACACTTGTGTATATTAAGAACATTCGAGGTTCTGTGTGCACTTGTGTATGTTAAGAACATTCGAGGTTCCATGTGCACTTGTGTATGTTAAGAACATTCGAGGTTCCGTGTACACTTGTGTATGTTAAGAACATTCGAGGTTCAGTGTGCACTTGTGTATGTTAAGAACATTCGGAAGCTAAACTTGAAAAGAGCAGGCCATCAATTTTGCAGCTTGGGCAAAATTGTCAGCCAAAACCTACCCATACCGTAGATCCTACACCATGGATCCCTCACCGTAGATCCTATACCATGGATCCCTCACCGTAGATCCTATACTATGGATCCCTCACCGTGGATCCTATACCATGGATCCCTCACCATAGATCCTATACTATGGATCCCTCACCGTGGATCCTATACCATGGATCCCTCACCGTGGATCCTATACCATGGATCCCTCACCGTAGATCCTATACCATGGATCCCTCACCGTAGATCCTATACCATGGATCCCTCACCGTAGATCCTATACTATGGATCCCTCACCGTGGATCCTATACCATGGATCCCTCACCGTAGATCCTATACCATGGATCCCTCACCGTAGATCCTATACCATGGATCCCTCACCGTAGATCCTATACCATGGATCCCTCACCGTAGATCCTATACCATGGATCCCTCACCGTAGATCCTATACAATGGATCCCTCACCGTAGATCCTATACCATGGATCCCTCACCGTAGATCCTATACCATGGATCCCTCACAGTAGATCCTATACCATGGATCCCTCACCGTAGATCCTATACAATGGATCCCTCACCGTAGATCCCATACCATGGATCCCTCACCGTAGATCCTTTACCATGGATCCCTCACCGTAGATCCTATACCATGGATCCCTCACCGTAGATCCTATACCATGGATTCCTCACTGTAGATCCAATACCATGGATCCTTCACCATAGATACTATACCATATATCCCTGGCCATGCTACAGAGTTCATGCATGTGGACCATATGGATTCATTCAGTGTGTAGTGATGATGACCCTAACAACAACAACAACAGACAATTATTTGTAATTTTTCCTCTTCTCATAATTCAACCTACAAGTTGCAGCACTTATGCTGCTTTCTTATATATGTACCTACATTTTTTCTTACCAATGCTAATTTCTTACATTTATACCTACAACATGATCACTAGTACTACTTTCTTGTATTTATTATGGTTATGGGAGGCCCTGTATCACTGCAAACAAATTAAAATCCATAACTGCTCAACCGCCCATGCCATTGGAATCATTCGAATTAATATCTCATCTCCCAAATAAAGACAGGTAGCTGCAATCCCCATCATAGCAGTCTCAGCACACGCCAAAAGACATAAGGTGAAACCGCACAGAAAGTGTGTACAGCCATCTGCTCCCCGTCATACGATATCATCATTCATCGTAAGCAATCAGAATATCAAAACACAATCAAAACGAATGAAATGCACAGCTCATGGTGTGCACAGAGTACTTAACTCAGTAGCTCCTGCAGCAAGCCGGACTTGGAATATGTCTTGTATTTATACCTATAACATTCATCAGTGATGTTAATCTCTTATAACTTTATTCACAATTTACACCGTCCGGTTAGCGCAATCGATAGGCGGTTGGCTTACCACGGCAACAGCCGGGGTTCGTACCCTGGCGAGGACACCTGGGTTTTACTAATTCCCTAAAAATTAGTAGGAGCCGCGATAGCTCAGTGGTTAGTGAACTGGACTACTACGGACAAGGGGTAGGGTTCGATCCCAACCGACGGCTCCGGGTTCACCCAGCCTTAAATGGGTACCAGATTTTTTCTGGGAAAGTAAAAGCAGCACGGGCGTAATACCGACCACATTACCCCAAAAATCATGTGCTGAAGGTCTGTAAAATATAGGGTCACTAACACCATATTTCCCTATACGCCACTCGGCGTGACGGGGGGTACTTTACTTTTTTTTTACTTACAATTTCCTAGCTCTCTTTAGTATTGGTCATCACCAGAATTCTAGAACTTATCTTCCTTCATTCACACGATTATCTCTTACACTTCGCTTACATTAGGTCCACAACAGTTGTATGTTGTTTATGTGGTGAGAATATCTCTTACATTTCGCTTACATTAGGTCCACAACAGTTGTATGTTGTTTATCTGATGAGATTATCTCTTACACTTCACATACATTAGGTCCACAACAGTTGTATGTTGTTTATGTGGTGAGAATATCTCTTACATTTCGCTTACATTAGGTCCACAACAGTTGTATGTTGTTTATCTGATGAGATTATCTCTTACACTTCACTTACATTAGGTCCACAACAGTTATATGTTGTTTATCTGATGAGATTATCTCTTACACTTCACTTACATTAGGTCCACAACAGTTGTATGTTGTTTATCTGATGAGATTATCTCTTACACTTCACTTACATTAGGTCCACAACAGTTGTATGTTGTTTATCTGATGAGATTATCTCTTACACTTCACTTACATTAGGTAGACAACAGTTGTATGTTGTTTATCTGATGAGATTATCTCTTACACTTCACTTACATTAGGTAGACAACAGTTGTATGTTGTTTATCTGATTAGATTATTTCTTACACTTCACTTACATTAGGTCCACAACAGTTGTATGTTGTTTATCTGATGAGATTATCTCTTACACTTCACTTACATTAGGTCCACAACAGTTGTATGTTGTTTATCTGATGAGATTATCTCTTACACTTCACTTACATTAGGTCCACAACAGTTGTATGTTGTTTATCTGATGAGATTATCTCTTACACTTCACTTACATTAGGTCCACAACAGTTGTATGTTGTTTATCTGATGAGATTATCTCTTACACTTCACTTACATTAGGTCCACAACAGTTGTATGTTGTTTATCAGATGAGATTATCTCTTACACTTCACTTACATTAGGTCCACAACAGTTGTATGTTGTTTATCTGATGAGATTATCTCTTACACTTCACTTACATTAGGTCCACAACAGTTGTATGTTGTTTATCTGATGAGATTATCTCTTACACTTCACTTACATTAGGTCCACAACAGTTGTATGTTGTTTATCTGATGAGATTATCTCTTACACTTCACTTACATTAGGTCCACAACAGTTGTATGTTGTTTATCTGATGAGATTATCTCTTACACTTCACTTACATTAGGTCCACAACAGTTGTATGTTGTTTATCTGATGAGATTATCTCTTACACTTCACTTACATTAGGTCCACAACAGTTGTATGTTGTTTATGTGATGAGATTATCTCTTACACTTCACTTACATTAGGTCCACAACAGTTGTATGTTGTTTATGTGATGAGATTATCTAATGTGACAGACAAGACAAAAATCATCACAAACTGAGATGTCTGAGAAGAATTCTGAGAGTGACGGACAGAATCAGAGAAATGACAAAATAAGGAAAAGAGTTACCATTAAACACAGATTAGATGACATGAGGAAACTACAGGTCAAGTGGTTTAATTCTATGAGAGTAGCTCTCTAACAAATGTGTGTTTAAGACAGATGTACTGAATTGTAAGGTGCTAAACACGGTGCAACATTGCTAAGGATAGCAAACCTGAATAAAATACTGGTTGAAATAGGATGCACTCGGCCACTGGCGCAGAACACAGTGCAACGTTTTAATGGGTGTTCAATCAGAGTGGATCTAGCAGACAGATCTGTGATGTTCTATCTGTGAGGGTGATCAACACACTTAACCTGACAGCTGACTTCATGTGAGAGTCTGGAATCCTACTCTGATTGAGTCCTGATCGCAGAGAGAAATATTCCAAGTCCGGCTTGTTGCAGGAGCTACTGAGTTAAGTGCTCTGTGCACACCGTGAGCTGTGTGTTTCATCCGTTTTGATCATGTTCCAATATTCCAATTGTTTACGATGAATGCTGATATCGTATGACAGGGAACAGTTGGCCGTGTTCACTTTCTATGCAGTTTCGCCTTATGTCTTTTGGCGTGTGCTGAGACTGCTATGATGGGGACTACAGCTACCTTTCTTTGTTTGGGAGATGAGTAAGTAATTCGGATGATTCCACTGGCACGGGCGGTTGAGCAATTATGGATTTTAATTCGTTTGCAGTGATACCGGGGCCTTCCATAACCAAATAAATATGTGAATGAAGAAAAGGAAGAAGAAATGGTAATTTGGACCTGTAAGATGATCCTCTGTAGACAGCATCAGCAGAGAACATTAGCATACACAATTAAATAAAAAAGGGTAAAAGGAAAACCTGGAAGATAAAAGATAAATTAAATTAAGACATCACAATGAGCATCCATAACATCACATACCAATGAGCTGAGCACTATCTTCCCTTGATAATGAAAGGCAACAAATATGAAGGATTTTAAGCTAAAGAAAAATATGTGATATACGTAATTATACTCAAATGCATCACGTACAGAGATGGATCCAGTTTTGAGGTCCACAAAAGCTCCAGTTAGCTGCATGCTGTAGATCTTCTTGTCATAGGAAAGGATCAATTCTTGCTTGAATCCAACATCCATTCTCCAAATCTTCAAAGCAAGTGTACCTGGACTGCCAGGCACGCCACGTTTACCTCTAACACCTATTATTCATACAGGATGTTATTGAAATTATTTAACTGGAATGCAGATATTTAATTTAACCCCTTACAGTTCACACCATAATTCAAATTGCGGAGCTAAATAATTTCACTTTACCTACCTGACAGCAGACCAAGATGGCCGCTTAGTCAAACTGCATTCAGGACTAGTGGCAATTTTTTTTTTGTAGTGTGGTTTCAAATGATTATTTATGGTTTGGATTTTCATTTGTGGAGACAGCCTTAGCCCGATCATATTCATCTGAGCACAAAATCAACATGGTTTTAGAAGCTGTGCACTGTGACAGTGCTGTAGGCAACTGGCCATGAAGTTTAGTGGAATGGTACCAGGTACTGACTTTGCCCTGGGACAGGTTGTATGTACTGTTTGTTGAGGACTACAAATTTGTCACCAGTTGGAATGTGGTTGGATTGAGAGTCCCACCGAAGTGGAGGCCAGGCTTCATTTGTTGTGACAGCTTTAATTGCTGTGGCACACTCACTTATCATGTAGTCCAAGTAGATTTTGCATTGGCATATAGAGATTATGCTGCTCGTGACAGCTGTTACTGTGATACGGAAGTGTTCATTATGAGTTGTGCACCATTGGTACAGAGCGCAGCACATTCAATAGAACAGTGTGAACGTAAAGGTGCATCTTTTTCACATAACATAACATCTTCAATGAAACAGCATGGACACATGGTGGCTGGAAATGGTGAGAGGGGAGGGGAGGGGGGCACCTGAATGGATATGGGAGTGCCCTACCTGCAGTGAAGCTATTCCATTATAAAGTGAAAGTCACTTTATCTACATTTCATGTGATCCTCAAAGTAAAAACAGATACAACAAAATGATTTGTATATAAAATGGCATTTTCATTTAATAATGCTGCATATTTTACTTTCAGCAGTCAACAATTTGACTTATCTTGATTCCAACATTAATAATAATAAGCATTGCTTTGATGTTGAAAATAAAAGTGAAAGTATCAGTTGCAATTTTCAGACTTGTAAAAAGGGTATTGGAAAATAAAAACCCCACAAAAAACACCAAACTCCAAGTTTATCAGGATGGCTTGATCTTGTATGTAAAATTGCTGTTCTTAACGCAGCAAATACAAACAAATTAATTGCCACTAAGCCAACGTTGTTTGAGATGGCTGAGACATATGTAGCTCAGCACTTGTGTTACACACTTTCCCTAATTTCTCTGCTTCTTACTTCTGGGTGACATTTTTTCTTGGAAAGAAAGGCAGCCTTGCACAATACTGAGCAAATTGTATAAAACTGTGTGATGATGAAAGCACAGATGAAGATGATGAAAACCATGGATGAAGATGTTGAAAACCATGGATGAAGATGTTGAAAACCATGGATGAAGATGATGAAAACCATGGATGAAGATGATGAAAACCATGGATGAAGATGTTGAAAACCATGGATGAAGATGTTGAAAACCATGGATGAAGATGTTGAAAACCATGGATGAAGATGATGAAAACCATGGATGAAGATGTTGAAAACCATGGATGAAGATGTTGAAAACCATGGATGAAGATGCTGAAAACCATGGATGAAGATGTTGAAAACCATGGATGAAGATGCTGAAAACCATGGATGAAGATGATGAAAACCATGGATGAAGATGATGAAAACCATGGATGAAGATGTTGAAAACCATGGATGAAGATGTTGAAAACCATGGATGAAGATGATGAAAACATGGATCAAGATGCTGAAAACCATGGATGAAGATGTTGAAAACCATGGATGAAGATGTTGAAAACCATGGATGAAGATGATGAAAACATGGATCAAGATGTTGAAAACCATGGATCAAGATGTTGAAAACCATGGATCAAGATGTTGAAAACCATGGATGAAGATGTTGAAAACCATGGATCAAGATGTTGAAAACATGGATCAAGATGTTGAAAACCATGGATCAAGATGTTGAAAACCATGGATGAAGATGTTGAAAACCATGGATGAAGATGTTGAAAACCATGGATGAAGATGATGAAAACATGGATCAAGATGTTGAAAACCATGGATCAAGATGTTGAAAACCATGGATCAAGATGCTGAAAACCATGGATGGAGGTGTAGAAAAATATGGATGAGGTTGCACACGAGCCCCTATGTTGAAAGGGGTAAGTAACTCATAGAAGACTGCATGTTAAGATCCTTAAACAAGATGTTGTATATGAAATAATAACAGCCATACCGTTGTTGTTTCTTCTATTCTCCATTATTTTGATTTACATAAAAATTTGAAATCACAGACAATTACCTCAAGGATGATGAGCCACAATCTTGTGCAGTCGCCAAATATGAAGGTCTACAATTGATGAAAAAGTAACAGTTTTGTTGCTTTTTTTAGACGTGAGGGGATTACGGTGTTAGTGATCATATCTTTGTTCATGACCAATGGCACATTTCTAGGTGACATGATCAGTATCACACCAGGCCACCTTTGATTCCAAAGAAAAATCTCTGGTACCCATTTTTAAGAGTCTGGGTGAAACACAAAATCTTGTTGGCCCCAATGAAATGTGATAATTAGGAGCTTTGACATTAGTTGACTGTTTGTCACTTTTAAAAAATAAATATCAATCAAACAAATGGAGCTAGTGTGTAAATACTTTGATATATGAAACTGAGTCCTCAGAGAAGAATTATATTACTGGCAAAAATGTGTAATACAAAAAATGGCATATAAAAAGTATGTAGTTTTGACAAGCATTCACATAAAGTTTATATTTTTATTTAAAGGTCATAAAAATGAAATGAAATAGTTAATCAGACTAAATCAATGAGACAATTTTTATTTTTAAAAATGAAGAGAAATAGTTAATGTGACAGAATCAATGAGATAATCTTTATTTTTTAAAAATGAAGAGAAATAGTTAATGTGACAGAATCAATGAGACAATCTCTATTTTAAAAAATGTGGAGAAATAGTTAATGTGACAGAATCAATGAGACAATCTCTATTTTTTAAAAATGAAGAGAAATAGTTAATGTGACAGAATCAATGCGACAATCTCTATTTTTTTAAAAATGAAGAGAAATAGTTAATGTGACAGAATCAATGAGACAATCTCTATTCTAAAAAATGAAGAGAAATAGTTAATGTGACAGAATCAATGAGACAATCTCTATTTTAATATTTTAATGGAGGCGAAGGCGCGCCCCCCCAGCACCAGAGCTGGAAGTCGTCAGTGACTCATAACTGATGGCTTGCGCCAGGATCGGTGAACCAGAACCATCCAGACCCTGCTACACCTCTTCGTGGTGCCTCTAGAAACAGACTAACCTGTCTAGTCTGGCCAAGCGAGCAGGGATCGAAGTGGGAAGACGAACCCGGTACACAAAAAAGCGTCGGCTGAAATCGGATGTGTTGGGCCGAAAGGCGCAGATATCACAGTGTTACACTGCAAACTGCAACACAACGTAACTACGTCCACTTAACGTCCTTTTAAGGGCGGATGACGAGGAGGAAGTCTACGGTTCGTATCCGTTAGAATACCTCAAATCATCGGACGAACGCATCATCATCATCATCATCATATTTTAAAAAATGTAGAGAAATAGTTAATGTGACAAAATCAATGAGGCAATCTTTATTTTAAAAAATGAAGAGAAATAGTTAATGTGACAGAATCAATGAGACAATCTCTATTTTTAAAAATGTAGAGAAATAGTTAATGTGACAGAATCAATGAGACAATCTCTATTTTAAAAAATGAAGAGAAATAGTTAATGTGACAGAATCAATGAGACAATCTCTATTTTAAAAAATGTAGAGAAATAGTTAATGTGACAGAATCAATGAGACAATCTCTATTTTTAAAAATGTAGAGAAATAGTTAATGTGACAGAATCAATGAGACAATCTCTATTACAAAAATGTCAAACCTGAAACACCAGGCACACCCCTTCTGTAGCCAGTCCAATGGCCCACAACAATAGCCCAGTCTCCCTTGTAGTTCTTGATAAGTATTGCCCTTTCACCTTTCCTAGGGTTAAGGGTCACAGCAGCTCCTTTATTTGAGACCTGATTTAGACAAACAACTCTTCAAATGTTTTAACCGCAGATTTACGATGTCAGTCTGTGACTGACGCATGTTTACGATAGTAAAGCAAAAAGTAAAGGTCTCCCTGCCTTGCCAGGCTTATGGAGAATATGGTGTTAGTGACCATATTTTTCTATGACCACAGCACATTTTTGGTGAAATGGTCGGTATCTATCTATCTATCGTCCTTTCGAGCCGAAGACGGCACATAGGGCAGAACCACAATCTCAAAAAACAGAAACCTTGCGTGCCAAAATGGCACATATTGCAGAGATCACTGCTTCCAAAACTTATGGCTGTTTCCATAACAATATTTTTTACAATGACAGCTTGTCAAGCCATCGATCAACCTCCTTAGTTGCCTCTTACAACATGCCTGGAAGGTCACAGTGTCACTATTCTGGTCGGTATCAGGCCACCTTTATTTCCCAGAAAAATAAACATTTGAACACAGTAAAATGTCAAATTTTGAATAATTTGTGTTTTGATGCAGTCATTTTTACAGCGGTATGGTAATCTATGGTTAATATATCGCAACAAATTTATGTCTCAAATGACTGCGACTGTTTTAATACCAAAGTAGTGACTACGGCTCTGAGATGGTTCATGCTCACAGTAAGGACGGCTGTAATGATGGCAGGTCTGTGCTTGATGATGGGGAAGGTGCTACTGATCTCTGTGATATGCATGGTCTACAAACAGAATTAAAAAAAAAGTAAAGTACCCCCGTCACGCCAAGTGGCATATAGGGAATATGGTGTTAGTGACAATAAATTTTACAGACCTTCGGTACATGATTTTTAGGGTAATGTTGTGGTCGGTATTACGCCAGTGCCGCTTCACTTTCCCAGAAAAAAATCTGGTACCCATTAAAGGCTGGGTGAACCCGGAGCCGTCAGCTGGGTTCAAACCCTACCTCTTGTCCTTTTTGTCCAGTTCACTAACCGCTGAGCTATCGCGGCTCCCACTACAAACAGTATGGCTAATGGGTTGTCTAGAGCTGAGAAATCTGCCTCTAGACAAGAAGATCCCAGCTTTGAATCCCACCACAGGTAGCAGAAATTCTTCTCTCTGAATCGGCGATCTCTTCATGGCATTACCCTCACCTGGTCCAAGGTTACTTCATGGCATTATCCTCACCTGCTTCGTACTATCTTCATGTCATTACCCTCCCCTGGTCCATGGTTACCTCATGGCATTATCCTCACCTGGTTCGTACTATCTTCATGTCATTACCCTCCCCAGGTCCATGGTTACTTCATGGCATTATCCTCACCTGGTTTGTACTATCTTCATGTCATTACCCTCCCCAGGTCCATGGTTACTTCATGGCATTATCCTCACCTGGTTCGTACCAGCTTCATGTCATTACCCTCCCCTGGTCCATGGTTACTTCATGGCATTATCCTCATCTGGTTCGTACTACCTTCATGTCATTACCCTCCCCAGGTCCATGGTTACTTCATGGCATTACCCTCCCCAGGTCCATGGTTACTTCATGGCATTACCCTCCCCAGGTCCATGGTTACTTCATGGCATTACCCTCCCCAGGTCCATGGTTATTTCATGGCATTACCCTCCCCTGGTCCATGGTTACTTCATGTCATTACCCTCCCCAGGTCCATGGTTACTTCATGTCATTACCCTCCCCAGGTCCATGGTTACTTCATGGCATTATCCTCATCTGGTTCGTACTAGCTTCATGGCATTACCCTCCCCAGGTCCATGGTTACTTCATGGCATTACCCTCCACAGATCCATGGTTACTTCATGGCATTACCCTCCCCAGGTCCATGGTTACTTCATGGCATTACCCTCCCCAGGTCCATGGTTATTTCATGGCATTACCCTCCCCAGGTCCATGGTTACTTCATGGCATTACCCTCCCCAGGTCCATGGTTACTTCATGGCATTACCCTCCCCAGGTCCATGGTTACTTCATGGCATTACCCTCCCCAGGTCCATGGTTACTTCATGTCATTACCCTCCCCAGGTCCATGGTTACTTCATGGCATTACCCTCCCCAGGTCCATGGTTACTTCATGGCATTATCCTCCCCTGGTCCATGGTTACTTCATGTCATTACTCTCCCCAGGTCCATGGTTACTTCATGGCATTACCCTCCACAGGTCCATGGTTACTTCATGGCATTACCCTCCCCAGGTCCATGGTTACTTCATGGCATTATCCTCCCCAGGTCCATGGTTACTTCATGGCATTATCCTCCCCAGGTCCATGGTTACTTCATGGCATTATCCTCCCCAGGTCCATGGTTACTTCATGGCATTATCCTCCCCTGGTCCATGGTTACTTCATGTCATTACTCTCCCCAGGTCCATGGTTACTTCATGGCATTACCCTCCACAGGTCCATGGTTACTTCATGGCATTACCCTCCCCAGGTCCATGGTTACTTCATGGCATTATCCTCCCCAGGTCCATGGTTACTTCATGGCATTACCCTCCCCTGGTCCATGGTTACTTCATGGCATTACCCTCCACAGGTCCATGGTTACTTCATGTCATTACCCTCCTCAGGTCCATGGTTACTTCATGGCATTACCCTCCCCAGGTCCATGGTTACTTCATGGCATTATCCTCCCCTGGTCCATGGTTACTTCATGTCATTACTCTCCCCAGGTCCATGGTTACTTCATGGCATTACCCTCCACAGGTCCATGGTTACTTCATGGCATTACCCTCCCCAGGTCCATGGTTACTTCATGGCATTATCCTCCCCAGGTCCATGGTTACTTCATGGCATTATCCTCCACAGGTCCATGGTTACTTCATGGCATTATCCTCACCTGGTTTGTACTATCTTCATGTCATTACCCTCCCCAGGTCCATGGTTACTTCATGGCATTATCCTCACCTGGTTCGTACCAGCTTCATGTCATTACCCTCCCCTGGTCCATGGTTACTTCATGGCATTATCCTCATCTGGTTCGTACTACCTTCATGTCATTACCCTCCCCAGGTCCATGGTTACTTCATGGCATTACCCTCCCCAGGTCCATGGTTACTTCATGGCATTACCCTCCCCAGGTCCATGGTTACTTCATGGCATTACCCTCCCCAGGTCCATGGTTATTTCATGGCATTACCCTCCCCTGGTCCATGGTTACTTCATGTCATTACCCTCCCCAGGTCCATGGTTACTTCATGTCATTACCCTCCCCAGGTCCATGGTTACTTCATGGCATTATCCTCATCTGGTTCGTACTAGCTTCATGGCATTACCCTCCCCAGGTCCATGGTTACTTCATGGCATTACCCTCCACAGATCCATGGTTACTTCATGGCATTACCCTCCCCAGGTCCATGGTTACTTCATGGCATTACCCTCCCCAGGTCCATGGTTATTTCATGGCATTACCCTCCCCAGGTCCATGGTTACTTCATGGCATTACCCTCCCCAGGTCCATGGTTACTTCATGGCATTACCCTCCCCAGGTCCATGGTTACTTCATGGCATTACCCTCCCCAGGTCCATGGTTACTTCATGTCATTACCCTCCCCAGGTCCATGGTTACTTCATGGCATTACCCTCCCCAGGTCCATGGTTACTTCATGGCATTATCCTCCCCTGGTCCATGGTTACTTCATGTCATTACTCTCCCCAGGTCCATGGTTACTTCATGGCATTACCCTCCACAGGTCCATGGTTACTTCATGGCATTACCCTCCCCAGGTCCATGGTTACTTCATGGCATTATCCTCCCCAGGTCCATGGTTACTTCATGGCATTATCCTCCCCAGGTCCATGGTTACTTCATGGCATTATCCTCCCCAGGTCCATGGTTACTTCATGGCATTATCCTCCCTGGTCCATGGTTACTTCATGTCATTACTCTCCCCAGGTCCATGGTTACTTCATGGCATTACCCTCCACAGGTCCATGGTTACTTCATGGCATTACCCTCCCCAGGTCCATGGTTACTTCATGGCATTATCCTCCCCAGGTCCATGGTTACTTCATGGCATTACCCTCCCCTGGTCCATGGTTACTTCATGGCATTACCCTCCACAGGTCCATGGTTACTTCATGTCATTACCCTCCTCAGGTCCATGGTTACTTCATGGCATTACCCTCCCCAGGTCCATGGTTACTTCATGGCATTATCCTCCCCTGGTCCATGGTTACTTCATGTCATTACTCTCCCCAGGTCCATGGTTACTTCATGGCATTACCCTCCACAGGTCCATGGTTACTTCATGGCATTACCCTCCCCAGGTCCATGGTTACTTCATGGCATTATCCTCCCCAGGTCCATGGTTACTTCATGGCATTATCCTCCACAGGTCCATGGTTACTTCATGGCATTACCCTCCCCCAATCTTTGGTAAGGGGATGTCATGCCCAAATGTGGAAAGAATAAGAACCCTTGTGTAAAGTCAGTGCACATTAAAGAAACCTTGTATAAAGTCAGTGCACATAAAGAACCCTTCTGTAAAGTCAGTGCACATTAAAGAACCCTTGTATAAAGTCAGTGCACATTAAAGAACCCTTGTATAAAGTCAGTGTACATTAAAAAACCTTTGTGTAAAGTCAGTGCACATTAATGAACCCTTGTATAAAGTCAGTGCACATTAAAGAACCCTTGTATAAAGTCAGTGCACATTAAAGAACCCTTGTATAAAGTCAGTGCACATTAAATAACCCTTGTATAAAGTCAGTGCACATTAAAGAACCCTTGTATAAAGTCAGTGCACATTAAAGAACCCTTGTATAAAGTCAGTGCACATTAAAGAACCCTTGTATAAAATCAGTGCACATTAAAGAACACCTGTATAAAGTCAGTGCACATTAAAGAACCCTTGTATAAAATCAGTGCACATTAAAGAACCCTTGTATAAAGTCAGTGCACATTAAAGAACCCTTGTATAAAGTCAGTGCACATTAAAGAATCCTAGGCGGTTAAAATGTCAAGCAAATGTAGACAAATCTACCCATGTTGAAGACGGATGTGGTAAGCCAAAAGGTGCAGACATCATAGCTTGATGTCAATTAGCAACACTACACATCAATGGTTACTCAATGGGTGAATGCTGAAGAAGGTGGCTGCAACTGTGAGGGGAGAGATTCTTGGTGGTGGCATTGAGATACATGTTAATTAGAAGGATGTGGCTGCAACTGTGAGGGGAGAGATTCTTGGTGGTGGCATTGAGATACATGTTAATTAGAAGGATGTGGCTGCAACTGTGAGGGGAGAGATTCTTGGTGGTGGCATTGAGATACATGTTAATTAGAAGGATGTGGCTACAACTGTGAGGGGAGAGATTCTTGGTGGTGGCATGAGATACATGTTAATTAGAAGGATGTGGCTACAACTGTGAGGGGAGAGATTCTTGGTGGTGGCATGAGATACATGTTAATTAGAAGGATGTGGCTGCAACTGTGAGGGGAGAGATTCTTGGTGGTGGCATGAGATACATGTTAATTAGAAGGATGTGGCTACAACTAAGAGGGGAGAGATTCTTGGTGGTGGCATGAGATACATGTTAATTAGAAGGATGTGGCTACAACTGTGAGGGGAGAGATTCTTGGTGGTGGCATGAGATACATGTTAATTAGAAGGATGTGGCTACAACTGTGAGGGGAGAGATTCTTGGTGGTGGCATGAGATACATGTTAATTAGAAGGATGTGGCTGCAATTGGGAGGGGAGAGATTCTTGGTGGTGGCATGAGATACATGTTAATTAGAAGGATGTGGCTGCAACTGTGAGGGGAGAGATTCTTGGTGGTGGCATTGAGATACATGTTAATTAGAAGGATGTGGCTGCAACTGTGAGGTTAGATATTCTTGGTGGTGGCATTGAGATACATGTTAATTAGAAGGATGTGGCTGCAATTGGGAGGGGAGAGATTCTTGGTGGTGGCATGAGATACATGTTAATTAGAAGAATGTGGCTGCAACTGTGAGGGGAGAGATTCTTGGTGGTGGCATGAGATACATGTTAATTAGAAGGGTGTGGCTGCAACTGTGAAGGGAGAGATTCTTGGTGGTGGCATGATATACATGTTAATTAGAAGGATGTGGCTGCAACTGTGAGGGGAGAGATTCTTGGTGGTGGTATTGAGATACATGTTAATTAGAAGGATGTGGCTGCAACTGTAAGGGGAGCGATTTTTGGTGGTGGCATGAGATACATGTTAATTAGAAGGATGTGGCTGCAACTGTAAGGGGAGAGATTCTTGGTGGTGGCATTGAGATACATGTTAATTAGAAGAATGTGGCTGCAACTGTGAGGGGAGAGATTCTTGGTGGTGGCATTGAGATACATGTTAATTAGAAGGATGTGGCTGCAACTGTAAGGGGAGAGATTCTTGGTGGTGGCATTGAGATACATGTTAATTAGAAGAATGTGGCTGCAACTGTGAGGGGAGAGATTCTTGGTGGTGGCATTGAGATACATGTTAATTAGAAGGATGTGGCTACAACTGTGAGGGGAGAGATTCTTGGTGGTGGCATGAGATATATGTTAATTAGAAGGATGTGGCTGCAACTGATGAGTTTATCACTCTTAGGCTGCTAGAATTTTTGTACCTGAATTAAGTGAATGACATAAAAACAGAGAAAGTCCAAGATGTATGCACAACACAGGCATTTGGAAGTCATCAGTATGTATCACCATCATCAGCCTTCTCCGCAACAAAGGTTGACTACCATGGAGCACCATTCTACTCTGTTTCTTGCTTTGATGGTGCAGGCTGTCATAGATTGACTTGTCCATCTTTTGATGTTACTCGTCCATTTTAGTCTTGGTCTGCCTCTTTTACCTTGTATTTTCCCTTCCAATATTACTTTTAGTGGGCTGTTGTGTCTTTTAACATGCCCCAAAAATTTCATTTGTCTTGTCTTAATTGTATTTAGTAGTTTTTTTTTTATTTTCAGTTGTTTTAAAACTTCATCGTTTGTTTTCTTTTCTTTCTGACTAATTCTACCTATTCTTCTATAAATCCACATTTCAAAGTATGTATACCAATTTGATTTCTATTAAAGGAGACTATTCACCCTATCAGTTTACAACATACTTCATTCTATTTCACAAATGAATTTAACATAGAGCCTATGTGATCTTATATTTAAAATTAATTTGTGAATAAATTGGTAATATAATACGACCAAAGAAATATGTCCAACAAAATGAGAAAAATAAAGTGAAAAATCCCATTTTTTTTAAACCCAAAAAAATAATTTCAAAGGAACATTTTCCTTCCTTCCTTCTTCACTCTCAGTGATATGTATGGCATTGTGCACAAGTCATTGTGTACATGGCATTGTCATTGGGTACATACCATTGTGCACATAGCATTGTCATTGTGTACATGCCATTGTGCACATAGCATTGTCATTGTGTACATGCCACTGTGCACATAGCATTGTGTACATGGCATTGTCATTGTGTACAGGTCATTGAGAACATAGCATTGTCATTGTGTACATGGTATTGTGCACATGCCATGGTCATTGTGTACATGCCATTGTGCACATAGCATTGTCATTGTGTACATGACATTGTGTACAGGTCATTGTGAACACAGCATTGTGGTGTTTGAGTAGCCCGTAGGTAGCCTGGTTGTAAGACCACACTCACAGCATTGTCAATCTGTAGGTGTCCATGGTCTATCTTCCCACCTGCTTCATCGTCTTGCAACTTCTCTCCATAGTCCACTATGTCTCAGCTTCTACTGACATGATGGCCATCCACGTGTTCATTCATCCAGGCTGTGGAGTCAGGTAGGATTCACATCAACCCATTCCCCATCACCGAATGTCTACTGGGACTTGCTCCGCGTTTTTAGGGGTATTATCATCATTAAGTACCGGGCCTGCTGGCGTAGGTGGTCATGTCTCTCCACAACTTTCAATCTCGATTGTTATTTATCATTTCCGTTGTTGACTTTCTGTCAAGCCATTCTTTTACCAGCTGTGTGGTATCTTTTCTCTTTGCTTTGCTCTATCTCTTCGTCCCTCAATTTTCCCAGTTGTTACAATATATTCCAGCTGTTTACTTTTCATTACATGACCAAAAAATGATGGTTATTTCTTCCTCATCATCACCATTGCGTTCCGTCTCTGCATCGAAGGTTGGCTACCATGGAGCGCCATTCCACTCTGTCTCTTGCTTTGATGGTGCAGGTTGTCATAGGTTACCTTGTCCATCTTTTGATGTTACTCGTCCATGTTAGTCTTGGTCTTCCTCTGCCTCTTTTACCTTGTATTTTCCCTTCCAATATTACTTTTATTAGGCTATCATGTCTTTTAACATGCCCCAAAACTTTCATTTGTCTTGTTCTAATTGTGTCTAGTAGTTCTCTTTTCATTTTTAGTTGTTTTAAAACTTCATCGTTTGTTTCCTTTTCTTTCCATCCAATTCTACCTGTTCTTCTATAAATCCACATTTCAAAGGCTTCAATTTTTTTTTGTTTTCTTGCCTAATGTCCATATTTCTGCACCATACAGGAATATTGAGAAGATGTAAAATTTTGCTATTCTTAGTTTTAGCCCTGCTGTTATTTGTTTTGATGTTAGTATATTTTTCATGGCATTAAAATTACTTTTTGCCATACCTATTCTTTTGTTTATTTCAGATGTACATTTTCCATCACTGGTTATAGTATTCCATGGCTTTCTTTGGATAGTTACGTGATGAGGCTCCAATCTCTTTCAAATTTCTTCCTAATATTGGAAAGTAGCTCTCTTTTTGCTTTGGCATCTTTCAGAACGTCTTCATTACTCTTCTTAGCTGTCCATGGTATTCTCAACATTCTTCTGTAAAACCACATTTCTACAGACTCCAGTGATTTCCTTATTTCCTAGGGGTATTATATGTAGGCCATTTGTACTGACAGAGGATTGTCATGTCCTGGGCCAGCTGTGTCTGAATGATATACCACAAGCCTGTTTGAGATGATAGAACATAGTGGTCTTCTCATCAAGCTGTAGGTGTCGGCCCTCTGTGTGTGCCAGTAGGGAGGTCTCAAAGTGATTTAGGAATTGCAAACTCCACCCTGCCCACGGGGGGGGGGGGGGGTGTTTCCTATAGAGGTAGCATTAAGACAGAAGAAAAAAGCACTCACTCAAGAGGGAGGGGGGATGAGGACCACACACACACACAGGTGGGCTCTGGTCCTGCATCTATAGGGGCTCACCTCCTCCCTGCCCAGTTATACTGACAAGAACATGATCGCACCCATGACCAACTTTGCAGAAACGGGGGGGACCATGTGTAGGTGTGATCTTGGGCACAGCATTATCACTCTGAGGTCTACCAGAATCACAGAGACAATCCTGTTATTCAGAAATCACAGCAGCCGGTGAATGAGCAGCTATGAACGCTTATTTTATCTTTGGGTGATGTCAAGAGCATATCTTATTTCTGTGGTGAACAAATACATAAATGGTGCAAAAAACATTGGTTGAAATAGGGAAAACACAGGTTGCATTAGAGAAAACATTGAGTTGATACTTGCCTGTGTGGGGATGGGCAGCTGGTCGGTGCCCACCAAATGGCCCACAGATACCAATTTGTCCTGACAATAGACATGCACCACAGACTGCATCAGTGCCAAGGAGTGGATGAGCCGGCAGGTGAACAGTGGTGTACCCCTATGGTTCAGGACTCTTTAACAAGCAAACAAAATATTGAACAATTTGTTCAGGTGAAAGTGAGCAAAACTCATTTCAATTTCAGTAGCAGGCAAAAAAAAACAAAAACAAATGTGACCTAAAATTATTTAAATGTAGCTGCTGTTGTAGAGTTACTGGCCGCAGATACTTAATAAACCAAGGAATATTTTAGTGAGAAAATAAGTAGAAATTCATGGGTACCCAGGACTCTACAGTACATAGGACAAGGTGATTTTGTCTAGAACAAATATAGGATAAGGTCATATTTAATAGACTAAACATAGGACAATGTGACATTGTTTAGAACAAACACAAGCACAAGGTGATATTGTATAGAACAAAATAAGACAAGCTGATATTGTACACAACAAGCACAGGGTGTGGTGATATTAATTAGCAGGATAATAGAGACTGCAATGGCTATTGCCATTCTACTTTGGTTTTGCGAGAATGTTTCAAGAAAGCATGGTTGGTAAGTCTTCTTTGGATTGCCATGTATCGCTCTTGCCAGGCATGTTCTACCTTGACATGACTCTTGTCATGACTCGCCAGGCATGTTCTACCTTGACATGACTCTTATAAAGTCTGTTCATGGCTGCAGAGTCAAGGTCATATTCTTAGTCATTTTTTTTTATCCAGAGTTCTTAAAGGCCTTCAGAATATCAGAGCACTCCATTTCCCTTAAGCACTCAATATCAGCCAAACTGGCATGTCTGTCAGCACGTTTATTACCTCTTACAAATGCGTGCATTGACATGAAAATGAAGCGGACACTTTTTTAGAAATCACCTTTGATCAGGGACCAGGACAGGAAAGACATAGAGAAGAAAGCACTGGCCACATTCCCCATAAGTAACAGCCCCCCCCAGTCAGTTATATGATAACTTCACTGTAACATCTTAATAACATTTGTTATATTTTGTTACATTGTGACATTTTTTAACAGAAACCAAGTAATTATAGAAGTTGCATCTTGTTGGCAGTGCACACACACCACTTAAGTGTACAAAGATCATTTCACTCAAAAAGCAAATTAGTCACTGAAAGAGAAATGAAGTTTGAGATTGGTAATATAATTATGAGGGAAATGTGGCCACTGCAACTCACATCCTTAAATTCAAATTGTATCCAGTAAGATACATCAAGAGACAGCTGTTGGCCATAATAAACACTCAACTTTATGATTCATTACAGGACCTGTGAAAGACAACAAACTTTGCAGACACAGACTATAGTTAGAGAAAGAAGAAGAGAACTGACAAAAGTGAAGAGAAATACCTACTTGTGAGAAGCGACCTCACACCAATTGCTTTCTCCTGGTGGAAGACGTGGCAGAGGGATTGGTCCCCACATCTTCTCAAGGTTCTCTGGCATTATGGCCCGTTCATAAAGGCCTGCCTTCAGGTACAACAGGACCGGCCCTTTCTTGATGGAGTCAATACTTATTTTGAAATCCACCTGTGTAGCATGCAGAAGTAAATGTAGATGTTCACTGAAGCTTTCATAACTTGTGTGACAAATGTAAGTATGTTTATCATAAAACATATTAAAAATAATGTAAATTATAAAATATTTTATCATCAATATTTTGTGTTCATGATGATCAATTTCTTTCAAAGCCCTCTCTCTGTTAATCCACTCAGTCCTTAACCCCCCCCCCCCCCCCCAGCTTTTACCTCTGACGTAGTCCCTAAAGACTAGGAACTGAATTTTGCGTGTTAATCCATTTTCCCCTGGCAGCTGTGTGCATAGGGGTCCCTCGTCGCACAGGTAGATCCGACTCTGACTTCGGAGGTACTCAAAATGTTTTTGTTGATGAGTAATTGACGTTTCACGCCGGGCCTCGCTGCTAAGACCAGGGGTGATTGCCGCAGAGAGAAATCATAAATAAAAATTCCAACTGATGTAGCCAGGATTTGAACTCACAACCTCTCTGTCTCGAGGCTGGGTTCTTGCCTCGAGACCAACCAGTCCCCCCTGATAGAGTTTTGAAACAAAAAAGTGTTTGTAAACAAAAATTTGAAAAAACCCTCAATATTTGTTAAATATCTCTTTGGCTAGCCGCCTTCTTCTGTTCCAGGCCACAGATCAACAAAGCAGCCAATGATTGGTAAGCTTCATGGTGTCTTGAAGGGAGACAATTGAGTTTCTCCACTTTGATTGTCTTAGGTCACTGTTTGCAGGGTGCCCAAGGTCTGTCAATTATTATTCATCTGTTTCCTCTGCCAGACTGTCCTTGGTCTGCCTCTAATTTACCCCTAGTTTTCTTCTGATGTTTGAAATTAACTTTCTATTTTGCTTTTGGCTTCTTTTAGAGTATATTCAAAAAACATTTCTGTGGCCTCCAATGATTTTCTTGTCGTATTGTCCAGCATTCACATCCATACATCAAAACTGGTGTTATACCAAGGAAATCTTTTTCTTATTTCCAATGATAAATAATGGATGGCAAAATATCTTTCAATTCTATGGAATGCTGCCTTTACCTGAGCTCTTCTGCACGTCAACATCTAAGTTGAAACTGTTCCCAGGATTTTCATTTCAATTCATTGACCTGTCTTAACAATGACCAACAAAAATATAGAAATTGTATATAAAACAGTACAACAATACTACATTGGTACTGGAATCTGTCCAATGAGTCCACATCAAATTTGGATGTACTATCACAATCTTTTCGTCAAGAAATGCTACATTTTTTCTCTCAGATAAACCACATTTTAAATGTAACATTTTACTATTACTGGTGAATTACTTTCTAAAGTATGCCTTACAGATGACCTAGGCATTGCTTACTGCATGTGGCCTAGGGTAACTCATCTGCGGAGCCTACAACACATCGCCCGTGAGACTGATAATCTTGGACTATGAATGTGTGCAGCTACAATACACCACCATTAGTTGTGTATACTTGGGCACTTTGAACTTCATCATCATCATGTGCCATACTGGGTGGTGTAGGCGCTCATGTTCTTCTACAATTTTCTATCCACAGCACATCGTATCAATTCTATTGTTGACTGTTTTTAATGCTACCACACCAAGCTATCTATTATCTTCTCTTTTTGTCACCCTTGATATTGCTTTCCCTCTATTTTGTCAGTCATAACCAAGTATTCCAAATTTCTTCTTCTCATGATGTGCCTGAAAAATTGTGATGGTTTCTTTCTGATGTTTTTAAGGAGCTCTATTTTTGTGTTGACCTCTTTGAGAATGTCCTCATTGGTCTTTTTAGTTGTCCTGGGAACTCTCAACATTCTTGTTAGAAATTCAAACTCTGTGGCCTCTAATTGTCTTTTCATTTGTTTGTTTCCAAGACTCATTTCCATAGGTCAGAATTGGTTCTATATAGTACAGATGAACTTTCTTTCTCACCTCTTTTGAAATAGACTTGTACAAGATATTTTTCATTTTCTGAAATGCTATTTTGGCCTGCTTTTTATTTATGTGGCGCTTTTTTGTTTTATATAGCACGTCTTCCATCTGTTGTTATTATTGTGCCCAAATATTTGACACTCTGCACTCGTTTCAGATTTGTCCTGTTTATTTTTATGTTGCATGATGGTGACGATTGTTTCTTCAATACGACCATTACATCTGTTTTCTTACTATTCGCACAAATCCAGCAACAGAAACACAGCCTGTGAACTTCATCAAGTGATAAAGACTTCTACTGCCAGAGTCATTATGTGCTTCATGATAATGGGGTTAAGTTGCTCTTCATTTCTCCATGACACTCTATAATGCTGTTCTAGATTTTTCTCTATAAATGTATGTCTCTTGTGCTTGTCTGTTGCCATAAAGTATCACATTTTGCTATAAGATCAATTAACATTGCATGAATTAACCATGGATATATTTCAATATTCTAATTTTGAAGAAAAAAATTTAAAAATGTAAGCGTGGATTGCCAGCAAAAGGGCAAGACAAATATTGTGACTTCTATCCTGTCATACCCCCCCCCCCCCCCATCATCCCATTTATTACAATTAATTACTGAGTCGCGATTGCTTTGAACTGGACTACTAAAGGACAAAAGGTCAGGTTCGATCCTGATCGACGGCTTCCAGGAGCCTTAAACAGGTACCAGAATTTTTTCTGTGAAAGTAAATCGGCACGGGCGTAATACCAACCACATTACCCCAAAAAAACCATGTGTCGAAGGTCTACAAAAATTATGGTCACTAACACCATATTCCCCATATGCCATTTGGCGTGATAGGGCTCTTTACTGTTGCCAACAAAAACTATTCACATACTTGGGAAGATAACAGAAATATCAAAAGTAGTTGAGAGCTTTTCCAGTGACAATCAGCACAAACTCACACACACAAACTGAAAACACACCTGTAGATTTGTGTCCCTTGAAGTGCTCAATTCCTGAACAGAGGTCTGCCCAATGGGAGTGTTTTCAACAATGTTGAGCAGGTCAAAGGTTGTCTCAGCCACCAGAACTTTTGATCCAAAGAAAGCCCACCCTGTGTACTCCACCAACATGAATTTAAGGCAGTTTACACTTCTGGTGTCAAAAGTGACGGAACCCAAAGAGTTGTCTTGCCAAACTCTGTCGGGGCCTTTCAGTTTTGTTATTACACTCACCTATATCAAACAGCACTACAGTTAGTCAACAAACTGTAGACACACAAACATTACAATTATCCAACATACTATGTACCGACTATTACAATTATACAACAAACTATATAATCTAACAAGAATATTTAAAATTATATTGGACTAAAATTAACAAATAAAATACATAATCTAATATTAACATTTTTAAACAAATTACGTGACCTAATCTTAGTGTCATTTGACACACAGCAGTGTGTATGTAGAGCACTGAAACATATTGTGATTTTTAAGCTATAGCTTAGTGTCTTGTTGTAAGACACACTTTTAAGCTATAGTTTAGTAAAGTAAAAGTAAAGTACGAGACTTGAACCGGTGTCTTAGCACGTGAGTTTCCACCCATATGTGCTTGGCCGCCTATAAAAAATGTTCGGAGATTTCTGGATAGTGTTGCTTCAAGCATCAAAACTCACGATGCGAGGCGACATTCCTCACCTTCCCAGGGTAATACCCTGGTACCCATTTCTGCCAACGGCTGGGTCGACTGTGGGGGTATTTTTTTTTCCAACCACGAGTACAATTCACACTGCTCCCAGCGGGAATCGAACACGGGTTGTCCGAATGTCGGCAGTTCAGTCGGGTTGTTTTCCCAACTAGGCTACCGAGGCCCCCAATAGCTATAGTTTAGTGTCTTCTTGTAAGGCACACTTTTAAGCTATAGTTTAGTGTCTTGTTGTAAGACACACTTTTAAGCTATAGTTTAGTGTCCTGTTGTAAGACACACTTTTAAGATATAGTTTAATGTCTTGTTGTAAGGCACACTTTTAAGCTATAGTTTAGTGTCTTGTTGTAAGACACACTTTTAAGCTATAGTTTAGTGTCTTGTTGTAAGGCACACTTTTAAGCTATAGTTTAGTGTCTTGTTGTAAGACACACTTTTAAGCTATAGTTTAGTGTCTTGTTGTAAGACACTTTTAAGTTATAGTTTAGTGTCTTGTTGTAAGACGCACTTTTAAGCGATAGTTTAGTGTCTTGTTGTAAGACACACTTTTAAGCTATAGTTTAGTGTCTTGTTGTAAGACACACTTTTAAGCTATAGTTTAAAGGGTTTTGTGTGTAAGACCCATTTTTCTTCTTAATTTTGTTTGTTCAGCAAAGAATATTTGTTGTAAAAAAAAGTAAAGTACCCCCATCACGCCAAGTGGCGTATAGGGGATATGGTGTTAGTGATCATAAATTTTACAGACCTTCGGCACATGATTTTTGGGGTAATGTGGTCGGTATTACGCCCATGCCACTTTACTTTCCTAGAAAAAAATCTGGTACCCATTTAAGGTTGGGTGAACTGGAAGCTGTCAGTTGGGATCGAACCCTACCTCTAGTCCTTTGTAGTCCAGTTCACTAACCACTGAGCTATTGCGACTCCTCTTTGTTGCATGTGCTCTCTAGTAACTAATGGCAAGGTGGATCTAGTGACCAGATATATCTGACTTTATTATAGTAACTTTTTAAAATCTTGTTTGCCTTCCCTCATTGATCCTGACCTACTTCCTCTGGCTAAGTTGATGTTTTCTGGGACCATCACATGGAGGTGTAGAATGGTCCTTATCAGTTCTGGTTCACTGGCCATAACTAATCAGCTATAATGTGGCATAACATGCAGCATGCAATAATAATTTGGAGAGATACTTTAGTTTTTAGTTCTGCAAACTGTCTTCTGCACTAAGAGGTCACTTACTAAATGTTCTAACGACTGTTAAGGCACCAGATGAGGCCTTGCGATGGGCAAGTTGTTTATATACATGACGGTTTAAAATAAAGGGTATTGGCGAAATGAAGATTCTGATGATGTTTGTGATTAATCTGCAGCTTTGGTGTGACTGTCAGATCTCCAGGTCAAAAGGGATGTTGTCTACATTTAAGAGAGCAACAGCGGGAACAAATTAGGACTTGTATTTCTCAGTTGCTGAACGCTGCAGGATTTGTTGAGGAGGTGATCTCAGCACTTATGGACTTGTTCGATGTGCGATAATCTCGGACTAACTAAGCTAAAGCACACATTTTTTTTACCAAATTTAAATAATTTGGTAAAAACCTGTTTCTAAATTCGACGATCAATTACTTCATTGGTTATTCACTAAATGTACGCCATTTCATAAAACTTGGCCCCTTAGGTAAATTCTACAAATACTTTGGCCAAGCAAAATCAGCAATCAAGAACTGCTCAAAAGATGCAAGCAAGCAGTATACAGTGATAACAGGTAGGAGTTGGAGTTAAATAGGCCACAGACTCAGTAGAGATCCATAAACAATCACAAGAGAGTTGACATGCATTAGGTTCCAGGAGGATGGTGAAAAAAAAAGGCAGACCATGGACAATCTGAAGGAGCAGAGTGTCATAAAAGAGATGAACAGTTTGAGCCAGACATGAGGCACCCTCTGGAGGAAGGCTACAGGCCATGTGAAGTGGAGGAGCTTTGTAGTTGCCCCTAAACGACACCACATGGTGTACCAACCAGTGAATGCTTTATTGGTCATTGCTGAGGAAAAAAGGAGGACCTCAATCATTTGTAGCTCACTGGTCCTGGTGCCAGAAGTCAGCTATGAGTCACTAACCACTTTCAGCTCATATGTTGATACAGGTCACCTCAGAAATTATAAATGCTCATTTTAATTTTCAATGTGTTTAAGGCAACATTACTTTAACATATTCCTCCTTACTAATGGTTTAACCCAACGTGGTGATGCTGCATTTTGCCAATTTAAAAAAAAATTAAAATTACTCTTCAGAAGATCCATGACAAGCCTGCTCTGCCATAACCAGAGTTATTTCTATCCAGTCGGTCTTCATTATCACTATTTTCTGTTACCAAACGCTTCAACATTTTGTTATTTTTCAGTTTAAACCGCTTACACACTTTTCTTGACATGTTTAAAATGATAAAAATACAAGTAAAATAGAAAGTGGATGAAATAACTCAAAAAAAAAAAAAATCATTAAAAGAACTTGTAATTTTCTTTAAAATTTATCCCTTAATGTCCACAGAGACACAGGCATCCCTTTATGTTTCTTCTTATTTCTATTGAATATTATGGCAAGATTCTATTGCAAAATAACAAAACTATAATTTACTTGAAAATATTACGCAACAAAGATATAACGAATAATATTTTGTGCAGAAATACTTAGGGAAAAGTTAGACTATGCCATGCTCTGGAACATACGACTTACTGCGAATATTTCTCTTGACATTTCACATTTGTGTCGGGTTTCAAGTATAATAAAATTATATTTAAGAAAAACAATCTGGATTACATATTTGCTGAAAAAAATGTTTAAATAATGTTGATTCACGCACATGATCACAATTTTATTTTGGGACACATAGAAATCCATGGGAAATTTACTGTTACCCTCTATGACTCCAGGAGCCATGATAGCTCAGTATTTAGTGAACTGGACTACAAAGGACAAGAGGTCGGGTTTGATCCTGATCAACGGCTTCCGGGTTAACCAGCCTTAAATGGGTACAGGATTTTTTCTGGGAAAGTAAAGCAGCACGGGCGTAATACTGACCACATTACCCCAAAAATCATCTGCCGAAGGTCTATAAAAATTATGGTCACTAACACCATATTCCCTATTCACCACTTGGCGTGACGGGACTCTTTACTTTACTATACTTACTCTATGACTCCACAAGGTGAGTCAATCACTGATTCATTTAATGTCTCATGAGCAAGGAATAAAAAAAATAAAATGCATATATGTAGTTAGTAATTCCAGGAATAAAATTCTTGCTTGAGGGTTTTTTCTTATGAATGAGGCCTTAACTGTAAGTGTAATTACCATTTTTTTTTTTAAAAAATGAACTTCCATTTATGTTTTATATTCTTTAAAAAGAAAAAGCTATGATGTGTGTCTTCCTTACCTGCTTTGAGTTCACGGCTGTTGCCAGCTGTAGCTTTGGCTTCCCTGAGAAGTTAGGACAATCCTTCAGTTCCACTTTCTTAAACACCAAATGTGCAGACTTTGTCCTCATGCTCATTATTGCATCACTCTTTATTCTAAATAATTTACCCACGGGGTTCTCTCCCCTGAACATGGCCCCATAATTGGCAAAGTTTTCACCAAACACCTCCCCCCATGCCTGCCAGATTAAAAAAAAACATAATTATATAAAACATTAATTAATTACCCAAACATCAAATGTGTCAAAACAAAACAAAATACAAGTGGTACCTAAAAGCAAGCTACAGCATGAAGAATGGAGCCTTTGAAATGTGGGTACATAGGAGAATTGGATGGAAAGAAATGAAAACAAATGATGAAGTCTTAAAACAACTAAAAATGAAAAAAGAACTACTAAACACAATTCAAACAAGACAAATGAGATTTTGGGACATGTTAAAAAAGACAGCAGCCTACTAAAAGTAATCTTGGAAGGGAAAATACAAGGTAAAAGAGGCAGACCAAGACCAACATAGGCGCATAACATCAAAAGATGGACAAGTCAGCCTGTGCGCTATCAAAGAAAGAGACAGAGCAGATTGGTGCTCCATTGTAACCAAACTTCAATGTGCAGACGGTACTCAACGATGATGGTGATGAAGGTCATCATGTGTAGAAGGTCACTGAGCGCCACCTACCGGTTGCCCTAGAGTTTTAAGATGTCAATTTTTACAACAATGAACAATATTTTTGTTACATACAAGTCTTCACAGATGGTTGGAAACAAGCAAATGTTCATCTTTAACTGCAACTGCCTGGAACTGTTTTATTGGCCAGCTTTTCTCACGGCTGTCCTTGACAATATTGGAATGGCAGTTCAGACTGCAGAAAACAAAGCAGTTTTATGTTAAGGGGTCTTGCCTCTTTTCACCTGCATCTTTTTTCTTCTCACTTCTTTGACTTCATTTCATTTTTGAAAGTTATCATGTCACTTTTTATATAACGTCCCCAAGTGCTATGATCATCTGTAAACTTTCCCCACAGTTTCCCACTAATGGAGAGTTCACTCAGGTCTACATCACAGACATCTTTGTATCTCAATTTTGACACATTATGAGGCCACTTTCCATCTCAAAGTTCCCCACACTATAGTTGTTTGAGAAAACAATTAATCTTCAATCTTTTAACATGCCCCATGATGATCACTGACTTCGGGTGCTGACTGTTGTCATAACGAATTTAGAACGTTGCAGGACATTTGATTTGATTACTTTGTCCAACCATTTGATGTTCATTATTTGTTGAAGGTGTCGTCACATGTGGAAGCTGTTTAGTCTTTTCTCATGTGCTGAATATGTTACCAACATTTGCTTTACAGAAGTGTGCCACACATGTAGGTTTGACATATCTTTAAAAACCTTTGTCATGACAGTTAACTTTCATTATCCATTATGTTAGATAATAACTGTTGTGGTTGCTTGGTCAATTCATATATTTCTTTCTTTCTTCCTTAAAGGAGAGGGTGGCTGTGATAGTAGATCTTAGATAACTGAATCTTAGACTGATCCAAGCAAGTGAAATGCAGGGCAGACAATGATACAGACAACCTGTGCTGCCACATAACTGTTATGTTGCCCAACTGCTTAATTAACTGTTATAGATATCATCAACGGTGAAATGGTCATTTAAATGAGAAGCCCATAACTTTTCTATAACATTTCATTTTCATTGTATATGTACATTTTTATTGAGAGCTTCTAACTGCACATTGATCTTGAGAAATACTGAAAATAACTCTAACAAAAGAGGCAAGGTTGGCAGGCCTAGACGCTCTATAATCAAACAATTTGCCCAGAATAGAGACAATTGGCGGGATACTCTAAGAGCCCTATGTGCCATTTAACAGTGCTGGATGGATAAAGAATTGAGACAATTGGTGGGAGACACTACAAGTCCTATGTGCCATTTAACAGTGCTGGATGGATAAAGAATTGAGACAATTGGTGGGAGAAGACACTACAAGTCCTATGTGCCATTTAACAGTGCTGGATGGATAAAGAATTGAGACAATTGGTGAGAGACACTACAAGTCCTATGGGCCATTTAACAGCCCTGGATGGATAAAGAATTGAGACAATTGGTGGGAGACACTACAAGTCCTATGTGCCATTTAACAGTGCAGGAAGGATCAAGAAATCAAGAGAACTGTACACAATTGAAAAACCTAAAATAACAAACATTTTAACCTTATGCTAAATGTTTGAAAAGAAGTAACATTACTTATGTACCAACGACTGCAAACACTGTCACTAGTTAGTAAAGATAGCGATCTAAGTTCTCCAGGAACAACACTTACAGTGTTTGGTAGCAGGTTAACATTCACTTTTTCCTACCTTAAGGGAGATTACTGTGAAGGAACAAATTGCATGGTTACCATTTCAGGTTGACAACAAACAAACAACACAGAGACTATGCTGACAATAACACCA
Source organism: Megaustenia siamemsis (assembly GCA_032433765.1). NCBI lineage: Eukaryota > Metazoa > Mollusca > Gastropoda > Stylommatophora > Ariophantidae > Megaustenia > Megaustenia siamemsis. Next base: position 87,506,425 of record JAVIAB010000125.1, on the reverse strand, counting down.
TTTTTAAAAATGTTACATTTATTTGTTTACAAGTCAAAATTCCAGAAAGTTACGTGAATCTGTTAAACACAACCTTCAGAAAAAAATCTGAAGTCAAGAATTGCTACAAACATTATTTTCAGACCTTTGTCTTTTTCACTTTCTTTTAAATCTGTAACAGATAACGTGGGGGAAACAAAATGTGTGGGAGCAAATCAAATATTGAATAAGACTTCGGACAGGATCAGCGTCACTGCAAGTGGGACATTACCATATCTGCTGAGCTACAGTTCCAGCAAACCAACAAAGTGGTCATCCTGATCATTAATACTTTTTCATTGAACATTTTGTGTCTTGCACAAAGTTGCATAACTCATGATTAACAAACATCCGGGTCGCAATCACAGTCATTGCCAGCAGCAAAGATTTCCATGTGCCAGCGCCAAATCCAAGAAATATTGAATAAAATACTTCTTGACCAAAATCTAATCAAATAGTGAAAATAAATAAACCTGAAGAAAGTCAAAACTAATGGGGAATAAAAGAAAATATGAATAAATCAAAGCAAGTGAAGAATAGAAACAAGCAAAAGTTAATCAAAGCGATTATGGAATATAATTAATCATCATCATCATCGTGTGCCTTCTCCGCAACGAAGGTTGGCTACCATGGATCGCCATTCTACTCTGTTTCTTGCTTTGATGGTGCAGGCTGTCATAGATTGACTTGACCATCTTTTGATGTTTCTCGTCCATGTTAGTCTTGGTCTGCCTCTGCCTCTTTTACCTTGTATTTTTCCTTCCAATGTTACTTTTAGTAGGCTGTTGTGTCTTTTAACATGCCCCAAAAATTTCATTTGTCTTGTCTTAATTGTATGTAGTATTTATTTTCAGTTGTTTTAAAACTTTATCGTTTGTTATCTTTTGTTTCCATCCAATATAATTAATATATGTCAATCTATCTATTGACCTTTCGAGCCGTAACCGGCCCATAGGGCGTAGACCAAGATACACCTTCTCCTATATGAATTTTTGTTCTAGCAGTTTTCTTTTAAAGATATTTTATCAAATCTCGCCATCTGTCTCTGTTCTGTGCAAGCAGTTCTATCTCATTGAGGGAGCCGAATCCTGCTGCTCTTGCCTCTCTCATCAATGTTCTTCTCAGTGTCTCCCTGGGTCTTCCTCTTTTTCTTTTACCTGTTGTTTCCCATATGAGGGCTTGCTTTGCTATTCGATTATTATCTCTTCTCATCACATGTCCAACGTATGTCCATCGTCTTTTCTTTATTACTGAAGATATTAGTGGTTGATTGGCGATTTCTCTAATTTCCTCGTTTGTTTTGAATTCGTTCCATTCTATACCAAGTATTTTCCTTAGACATTTATTTTCGAATGCGTTCAACTTTGTTTCTATATCTCTTGTTGTTTTCCAGCTTTCACACGCATACGTAAGGGTTGATAGTACATTTGATTTGAATAGCCTAAGTTTTGTGTTTGTGCTAATGAGTTTTGATTTCCACAACTTTTCAAGGCTTCTGAAAGACATTGCTGCTTTAGCCAGTCTGATTCTAATTTCTTCTTTCGTATCCCCTTCTCGATCAATGTGACTTCCAAGATAGATAAAGTGATCGATCTCTTCTACTGGTTTGTTTTCCATGTATATTTTGTCTCTTGTTGGAATTAAACTTTTCATGACTTTAGTCTTTTCATGATTGACCTCAGCCCAATTTTGTTGGCTATTGATGATAGTTCATTTGTGTTTTCCTGCATCGTTTTTATCTGACTGCTGATGAGAACTATGTCATCAGCAAAGTCGAGGTCCTCCAAATGGTCTCCTTGTATCCATTCGATGCCTTTATTACCAGTGCAGCATTTCTTCATTATGAAGTCCATAACAATTCCAAATAACAAGGGCGATAAAATACATCCTTGTTTAACCCCAGTTTCTATTGGGAAACATTCGCTCAGTCCTTCCTCTGTTCGAACTGCACATGTGTAACCATCATACATGTCTTTGATAATATTTATGATTTTTGATGGTAAACCATATTGCTTCAGAATTTTCCACAAAGAATCTCTATGAATACTATCAAATGCTTTTTTGAAGTCGATGAAGTTAAGTACAAAAGGTTTTTGCTTTTCAATGTGTTCCTCCAATATAAGTCGTAGAGTGAAAATGTGGTCAAGACAGCTTCTCCCTTTTCTAAACCCAGCCTGTTCTTCACGCATTACTGTATCTATTGAATACTGTATCTATTATGTCAATAATGATTTAATAAATTAATGAACCAAGAGATATGAAACAAATATAGAAAGTACTTACCTCCCTTGTTGCCAAATCGGCATTGAACAGCTTTGATCCCTCACTTCTGTCATTCACACTATCATCATGATTGAAGATTTTTCCGTAGAGTTTCTCCATATCTGACTTATACGCTAGCGGATTCAACTGATGTGTATGCCATATAAGGTCAATGTCATAACATGGAACGATGAACATACTTGGTCTTTGGGATTTTAAATGAAGAAATTTCCGGTAACGGACTAGCGAACTCTCCAGATACTTTTTGTCAGCGTAATGAGGTAAACTGACCTGTATTGTAGGAATACATTAATCTCATCAATACAGTGCTCTATATAAAGAAGCAGACAGATTCATAGAGAAAAAGAATAAACGGCGAAAGAAAAGATAACATTTCTAGGGACGCTGAAAAATCCATAGTCAACTATGACTGATGGAGGCTACCACTACAGTGTTCTATATAAAGTGTGTTACTTAACTAAAGTGCAATCCAAAGAGTAAAAAGGTAGCTTTAGTCGTATATAAATGGTAAGTATGATCAGAGAATGTAAATATCAAAAAGAGAAATAAAAACAAAATATCAGAAGTCAACAGCATATCAGTTGACAGCATTTATCATCATCAGGTTGCATGTCCTTTACAGAAAGTTTCATTCACCACAGCCCGTCTGAAAGAATCTCTGTCTCTAGCCAGATCTCCTGACAAGAAAATTATTTGTTTCTTTAATTTTGAGTATGACTGCGGTGCTTTTAAATTCTATTTGTATTTCTGCTATGGGGAAGAAGGACAAAGTATATATTAATTTTCAACCAAGCCTGACGGCCAGTCATAATTGCTTGGTAGCCCACAGGTTTTAGGTTGCCCACCCTCGAAATCGAAGAATTTACGTGAAGAAAAAAAATATAAAATTGTGATCTTCTAGATAATGAAAAGGAATGAAACAAAGCAATCTCACCATGATAAAACAGTAATATTTTAATGCTTCCAATTCTCATTGCCATATCTACCTTTTTATCCCACAACCCATCTCTAATATCGATAATTGGTAACCAGCTTACTCTATTCTTTCTTGCTTGTGGCTGCTCGTTGTAAACTAAGTTAAACCCCATTCTTCTTCTTCTTCCGCGATCATGACTCTTTCAGAGTAGGATTCCGGACTCTCTCATGAAAGCAGCTGTCTAAGTGACTCGGTTGCCCCGTATAGCTTCATTAGATCCACTCTGACTGATTACATGTTAGAACGTTGCACTATGTTCAGCGTCAATGGCCCAGTGTATCCGATTTCTGCCAGCATTTTATTTAGGTTTGCTTTCCTTAGCCTTTGATTGTCCCTAATCTTCCTGCAAGGCAGCAGATTGTCTTTTCTGTAGGGGGATTCTGCCCTTAGATGGTCGGCCCTCCCTGGTTTAAGAGCACCATCAGCCCGAGAAAAAAGTTATAATGTTGATTTCCCAACTTCTCTTCTTTTGTTCCGATTTTCTTCCCCATTCACTGCTGTTTCTATTTTATTTTTTAATCCAAAAGAGTTGTCAGTTTCATTCAGTTTATTTTGCTCCTATTTATCCCTTAATGTCTTAAAACAACTAAAAATTAAAAGAGAACTACTAAACACAATTCCAACAAGACAAAATAGATTTTTGGGGCATGTTAAAAGACACAGCAGACTACTAGAAGTAATCTTGGAAGGGTAAATATAAGGTACAAGAGGCAGAGACAGACCAAGACTAACATGGACGAGTAACATCAAAAGATGGACAAGTCAATCTATGACAACCTACACCATCAAAGCAAGAGACAGAGCAGAATGGCGCTCCATGATAGCCAGCCTTCAATGCGGAGATGGCCCTCAATGATGATGAAGATTTATCCCCTCTTCCAGTAACAAAAAATGGAGGATTGTTTTTTTTGCTGATGCAAGTAATGTATTATTTTCTAGAAAGATATTTCACTGCAATAACATTTGAAAGCAGTCTGCAATAACATTTGAAAGCAGTCATTAATGTGAATTAAAATATTTGATTTAAGTTTTATGTTTTAATAAAACAATATAATAGACTGATTAAAACACAAAACTTAAACTGCAACAAAATAATATTGAATGAAATATTTTTTTTTTAATTAATTAATTTTACTTAATAATTCTCACACACCAAAACTAATATACCACAAGTACCAAGATAACTAACAGTGCTCCTTGTGAGCCAACAGTGCTCCTTGATGAGCCAACAGTGCTCCTTGATGAGCCAACAGTGCTCATTTTGTGCATCAAAGAAAGTTACATCTGCTTCTAAATTACCATATACAAATGCAGAAAATAAAATTGTCTTCCAATTTCTCAAATTACTTGTATCCAATAAGTGATATTTAACTGTTATAGGTAAGTACCACAAAAAAACGAGGCCTTAAAAATATGAAAGACATTTTACTTCATAATGACATTTAATTTGCCCAAATACAATTTGGTTCTTCACGAACTTACAAGTAATTCTAGAACTGAATGAACATTATGTTCAACAATCCTAGACCGTTACTTTCAACTTAGAAAATATAATGAGATTTAAAAGCGTACAAAGATCGTATTTAACTAAATTCCTTTTGGGTTGTACTCACGACAACTGACGGATATCCTAACGTGTTGACAAGCTAAAAATATTAATATTACCTGATATCCAAACTCCTTCTGGCGACATGCAGCTGCAATGATGTCATAAGAGAAATTGGTTCTACCATCTCTGTATCTCAGAATGACATTGTCTGGGTTCAGCTCCACTTCAAATGGTTCATTAGGATATTCCTTCTGCCAGATATTTCTCGTTTCTTGAAGTGCCTTTTTACGTGTTTTCTCGTTTCCATCTAAAGAATGGTCAACAATGACTCCATCAAGCAGCTGAAAGCAGACAAAAACAGCATTTGAGGGTGAGTATTAACAATCTTCAAGATGGAGAGAGAGAATGAGAGTGAGAAAAAATTATAACAAGATGTCAGGAACTTATCTAAAGTGAGAGTAGAATCTGATAGTTATGACCCTGACAGATAGCTGACATCAAGGTCTGTGAACCACAGTTGACAAAGACTCTTATGTGGTGATCCTGAAAACATACAGCAAATCCTGGCTAAGTGAGTAGGGATCTTAGAGAGAAGACAATCCCAGTCTAAAAAATACTGTAACAGTCTGATGCAGCATGGCCCAACCAACGGCCCAAACGAGACTCATTTGTGTGGCCCAGGGCCCTCTTCTATAGTTTCAATTAAAAGGAGATAAACCAATAATATTGATTTTAAAATTGTGTGTATTTGGTAGGTAAGTTACTCTTATCTACATGATCTATAGCTCCTCTTAGATGGTAGTATATAATAGTCTGTATTTGGTAGGTAAGTTACTCTTATCTACATGATCTATAGCTCCTCTTAGATGGTAGTATATAATAGTCTGTATTTGGTAGGTAAGTTACTCTTATCTACAGGATCTATAGCTCCTGTTAGATGGTGGTAAAGAATAGTCTTTTTTTCTGTAACAGTGTACTCCCTGCTTCAGGAAATGTTAAAAGTTATAATTCTCTTGACTAGAGATTCTAAGTGCTTTGGCAAAGACCTCATCAGGAAAACGGTTAAATAAATCTGTCCAGTAATGAAATGTGTGTGGAGATGTTATATAGAGATATATAGGATGGCCATTGCCATATATATATAGAATAGTGACACTGTGATCTTCCAGGCATGTCGTAAGAGGCGACTAAGGAGGTTGATCGATGGCTTGACAAGCTGTCATTGTAAAAAGTATTGTTATGGAAACAGCGCCATATATTTTAGAGCAGTGATCTCTGCAACATGTGCTACTTTGGCACACAAGGTTTCTGTTTTTGAGATTGTGGTTCTGCCCTATATGCTGTCTTCGGCTCGAAAGGACAATAGATAGATAGGATGGCCAGTGCTCCTTTGAAGTAGGCCGTGTTTGGCCCTTGGGGTAACAACAGTTTGGACCATACTGGTGTGATGCATCAGGAGACAATAATAATGAACAAATATTTATTGTAGGGGAAACTCAGAGACGTTTAGCCAGAAACCAAAGCATTGTATCTCAGTCCATCAAACTATAAAAGCATAAACTTATCAACTTAAACTATAACTATAAACTATAACTATAAACTATAAACTTATTGGGCTAGCTGTAACATGAAATGGTTTCCTCTACATCTGATAGTGTAGCAAGTATTTGCAAGAACATTTAACAGAAAAAGATGACAAGAAAAGCTGCTTAAAAGATGAATTAGTGGAACCTCACACCAAATATTACCAGTGATATAAATAGGAGCGGTATGTCTACCTAGACTCTGTATGGTACAAGAGAACAGAACAAATCAAATAAACTAGGACATGTTAATCAGCTGTACAACCGCAATTTATACTCCTGAAACCAAAATACTACTCCCACTCTGTCAATCCTTTAAGCCCTAAATTATTTTGCCCACCAGATCCTCTACATCTGAGTCCCTGAGAGAAGAGTTCCATCTTCCCATCATCCAACAACTTAAATTCACATTAAAAAAATCAAAACAAGGCAAATAAAATGCAATATTTATCTTCAAAATTCACTTTAGAAAGTGCCCATATTTCTGATTTACATAACTCACAACTACAATAAAAATAATATACAGGTTCAAAGAGTTAATTTATCTTGACATGATTTTTTAAAAAAAAAACCTTAATTCCCTTTAAATTCAAAGGGTACTTACTCTGACACAATCGGAGCAGTAGGCTACTGGTGAAAGCATATGACAGTGCCAGACCCATGCAATATCCAGAGGTGCTTCCAGAACAACTTTCTTGCCAGATTTTGCTGCAAGAGGAAGCCAAAAATGTTGGTACCTGTAGACAGCCTGGCGCAGAATTCCCTCATCCTTCAGGGCTGGAACTTGATCACATGATTTCAGAAAGTTCAGATGATTGATAGCATTGGCTACAAGGTCAACAGGGAAATGAAGTGTAGGTAATGACATTATTCACTCGTGGAACTGTTAGCTCTGCTAAATCTGAAGTCACTGACAGACACTAACTTTGATGTTCCTGAAATGTAACACATTAGAAATGAAGTGTAGGTAATGACATTATTCACTCATGGAACTGTTAGCTCTGATAAATCTGAAGTCTTGCAGACTTTGCCACTGACAGACACTAACTTTGATGTTCCTGAAATGTAACACATTAGAAATGACCGGTTTTACAATCACAGATAATACAAATAATATTATCATCATCAAAAGTGATCACTAAAAAGTCACATTTGTATGCAGATGAAGAAAAATATCATTAACACACACACAAATCAGGACTTTCACAGCTGGCAAGCAGAGCCCAAAAGCCACGATTTTCAGTTTTTAATTTATCGACATTTTCTCACTTCCGCTAAAACCTTGTAGTTCTCTAATTAATTTGTTTATTGAGGAGGTACATGTTCATATACATATTACATGTTCATATACATATTACATGTTCATATACATATTACATGTTCATATACATATTACATGTTCATCTCTCAAAAACTTACTTACAGCACTTACTTGTACAGGCAATAGAACGTTAAGAAATGAAATATCACGTACAACTCAACAGAAGCATCATAGAATAGCAACAGCACCAATGAATCAAAGAACTGGAAAAAATAATAACTTGCAACCAATGAAAGATATAAAAGGTAACAAGATCCAACAAAAGGTTGAAAAATTCAGCAGTATGGCTGCTCACCTTCTAAGTACCAGGGAATATTTAGTCCTGGAATAGAAAGACAAGGAGAAAAACTGTGAGGAATTAGCAAGAGATGCAGAAAGAAGTGTTATTAAATTCTATATCAACAATCAAACCTATAAGCACTGCATATAAAACCTAAAATAGAGAAAACATAATTTCCCTGATGAAATACAAAACATTCCTTGCAAAGTAAATAAATTGAATGAGGAACAAAGAGAAGTGGTAACATTAAAATAAATAGAGACCCAAAGGTTGTCAGGACACACACATCGTGCACAGATGAGTCAACAATCAATGCAGCAGGTGTAACTGATGATATAGAGTGAGGAATCATCATTAGCCTAAAAGATAACACACAGAAAAGAATGTCTAAATTGTAGCAACGAGAAAAGTTCTCACGTAACTTTAGAACTGAGGGATATGCACTGGAAATCTTTTGAAGGAGAAAATCACAGATGGAAATGTGTATCCAAAGGCACCCAGTTTGTAGTTACAGAGACATGACAATATGTAGATGTGAATGAAATAAGAATAACACTGGCCATGTTGTGTCAGCGTTGGATTCCATCTCACTGCTATAGCTATGTAAATAATGAGGCTAACAAATTAGCAAAGATTGTGAAAAATATATTTCAGTGCTATCTCCATAACATCTGCCCAGGCTGAGCAGTAGTAGTAGCCTCCGTCAGTCACAATTGACTATAAATTTTTCACCGCCCCTAGAAATATTATTTTTTACCAGATTTCTACCACAATTCTGTTAGAGACAACAAATGGAGTACACAAAATTAGAATTACCACAATTCTGCCAGAGACAACAAATGGAGTGCACAAAATTAGAATTACCACAATTCTGTCAGAGACAACAAATGGAGTGCACAAAATTAGAATTACCACAATTCTGTCAGAGACAACAAATGGAGTGCACAAAATTAGAATTACCACAATTCTGTCAGAGACAACAAATGGAGTGCACAAAATTAAAATTACCACAATTCTGTTAGAGACAACAAATGGAGTACACAAAATTAGAAATACCAGATACAAGATGACAATTACCTGCTTAGCAGAAAATAAGTAAAATTGTTACTCCTCACAGGCAAATTCATAGTCCTCACAGGCCATTAGTTGTGGTACTACCTTCTCAATAGCCTATAAGGATAGGAACCTCTGATGAGAGTGAGTGACTGCCCAAAACAAACTTCAGAGGTTCCCAGTATATGATGCACAGAGAAGGCACATATGACTATAATCCATGATGGTCCAGTATGAGCACAGTTATGCAATAATACTAACTCTGGGCTAACCATTGGCTTCTTTGTACTTATTAGGGTTAATATGTACAAGTTAAATCAAAAGTTGTAACAAATATTTTAACACAAACAGAAAGCAAAAGTTGTAACACGTACTTTAATACAAACAGAAAGCAAAGAAACAAAAGCAAAAGTTGTAACAAATATTTTAAAACAAACAGAAAGCAAAAGTTGTAACACATACTTTAACACAAACAGAAAGCAAAAGTTGTAACACGTACTTTAATACAAACAGAAAGCAAAAGTTGTAACACATACTTTAACACAAACAGAAAGCAAAACAAAAGTTGTAACACATACTTTAACACAAACAGAAAGCAAAGAAACAAAAGCAAAAGTTGTAACACATACTTTAACACAAACAGAAAGCAAAAGTTGTAACACATACTTTAACACAAACAGAAAGCAAATCAAAAGTTGTAACACAAACAGAAAGCAAAGAAACAAAAGCAAAAGTTATAATAAATAGTTTAACACAAACAAAAAGTAAAGAAACACAAATAAATAAAATGAGATATTAAATAAAGATGGAACAAAATTAGAAGTAAGAAAATATGTCATCCAAGTGTATTACAAAAATCTAATAGTCATTCAAATGTGAACAAAGTGTGTTATGTAAAGAGAAAATAGAATGAATGTATATAAATAGCTCTGCAGTTTTATAAATGTAATATCCATCTCTTCTTTATTCCTTTTGGACACATTCAAGTGTGAAGGAAGAGACAAAGTTCTTGTGCTTGCGGCAGTCTCATCTATTATCATTTTTAATGATGCCATAGAGCTTCCTTTGATGTTGTATCTCCACATGAAGATATGTGTGCATGTATTTAACAGATAAAGTGAATGATGTGACTAAAAGTTCTTTATCAAGAGCTATCTACAAAGTAACAGCAAACATTACAGCAAAAACTGGTTATGGTTAGTCGGAGGCCACGGTATCACTGCAAACAAATGAAAATCTATAATTGCTCAACCACCCGTGCCAGTGGAATCATTTGAATAAAAAATTAAAGTTTTATATGAGAAAAGTAAACATTAATTAACATAATCACTAATTGTATTCAGTTATATTAACCATTAACCAAGTACAATTAACCATTTCTACTGCGCTCCAAGCATAATTATATAAACAGCAAAGTTTTAAGGAAAATCTTATTGAAGATAAATAACAATTTACTGTAAGCGGTAACTCCAGCTTCAGACTTGTGTTGTTGCACATCTTGTCTATGCAGTATGGTTAATGTTAAGTCCATCTCTGGCATTAAAGAAGCTGCGTACAAAAGTGGGGCAGAAATGATAGCAGAATCCCATATGGTGTTGACTATTCTTTTCTTTTCTGGCAATGTATTTTCTTTATACCTGATCAATTTGGCACTTTTCAACAAAGATAAACAGCCATAAAGGAAAACCTTCCCCGACACAGGGTTCTCACAATGCCAAAATAAATGCATCAGAAGCTTCATATAGTCTGAAGAGTTCAAAGGTTAAGAGGTGAGATATCTTTGAACGACGAACAGTAATGTGAAATCTAGTTGAAATATTCACTTCTAACGTGAGCTAAATATAACAGAATCCAGATTTCATCTGCTCTCACAAAACCATATGGAATTCTTTGATAATGTTTCTACTTTGTTATAGACATATCATCATAACGTTCATCACTCAGAGTGAAGGACAATGTCTGTAACATTCATCTACCCCTCCTCACTAAGAACTGTCCTGAAAGACATATTCCACTGCCTATTTTCTCATCTAAAAACTGCACATTGTACACATTTCCTGTACACATTTTTTGTACATATATAAAAGCACAACAAATCTATTAGTATTTAGCTTACATTTTGTATTACAATCATACATTATCATACATGTTCTAGATTCATTATCTTACATTTTGTATTACAATCATACATTATCTTACATTTTGTATTACAATCATACATTATCTTACATTTTGTATTACAATCATACATTATCTTACATGTTCTAGATTCATTATCTTACATTTTGTATTACAATCATACATTATCTTACATGTTCTAGATTCATTATCTTACATTTTGTATTACAATCATACATTATCTTACATGTTCTAGGTTCATTATCTTACATTTTGTATTACAATCACACATTATCTTAAATGTTCTAGATTCATTATCTTATAGAGAAAAAGCAAAGCAATAAGTTATCACATTTTAGACACTACAACATTAATAACCAATATTACCTCAATTATAATTGCTTTAATTTCTAATGTGCGAAGATTTCAGCTGACAGGTTCCATTTCAGAGAGAACAAGTTCTGGGTAAAGCCCGTCGACACAGCATTTGGTTTCAAATGTTATCTCATTAAAATTAAGGACCCGTATCATGCAGGAAACATGATATCACAGTAAATGGCTTCTGTTGTGTTTGTTATTGAGAAAATCAAAACTGTGCAAGAAAAATGATAGTACAATAAATCATTGATATCTTCCCTCTATTCACTTCCTCTTGTGCTCATTTGGGTGTCGAGGAAAACACAAAGTTCTGGTCCTCATTCTTTGGCAGTCTCAACCATTGTCAATTGATGTTATAGAGTTTATTTGGTTTTATCTGTCCATCTTACTCTTGGTCTGCCTCTTGCTCTTCTCCTTTCTCCTCTTTTAATACATGCTTTGTATGGTAAGGAATAACACAACATTCTTTCTAGATGGGCAAACCAGTTTATTTATTGTTTCTGTATGTAACATGTGACTGGTTCAATGCCTACTCATTCTCTTTATAATACAATTTATGATTCTGTCTTCTCTGGTCACTCCAAGCGCTTTTCTCAGACATCGCATCTCTGTGGTGACAAGCTTTCTTTTATGCTCAGTCGTAAGTGACCATGTTTGGCATTGCTAGCACAATGTGGGAATTTAAGATTCTCTGTATAAAATCTTTAATGGATTTCATGAATATACCATTAATAAGAAATTACCGATTTATTGTAAAAAAAAAACAATTGATGGCTCAAAAAATTATTTGAAACTGCACATAAGGAACCCTATATAAAGAAAATCTCTAGGCCATGCTGAATCTTAACTGTCATGCAACAGATTACGGGCACAATCATTAATAGTGGATATCACAGCACACAGGGCAAACCCATACGTGTTTAGTCACTTTCAGTCTCTATCCTATAAACAAGAGGATGAGAAAAAAACTTGATGTCAAAGTAAATAATTTCAACTGTTGGTACAAGAAACGAAGGCTTCAAGACAAGAAACAAAACTAAACTTGGTAAGTGATTTAGATTGCATAATGAAGTTTTAAGGTGCAGATGCTGTGGAAAAGTCATAACTGAAACACAAAGCAGAATTATGAAGACAGTTAAGCCATGAAACAAAAGTATTTCTGTATGTTCCTCACACTGAGTCATGTTGCACATTTTTTGGTTATACAGTCGAACCTGGTCTTAGGACCACCTGTTTAAAGCGTTTCCCTGGTTATAGGACCGGGTCTACAATTTCCCCGAGTTTTTTTACTATATGCTAACACTGATTACGGCGCTCACCGTATGACGCGACCAGAGACCAGGCTAATTAACCGCCGCCAATGTTATTTATCCCGTTTACGACACGCGGGTAATCCGAGATAACGATACACTGACCAGCCAGTCCTTCTCCGTCTCGCTGGGAGCCATAAACGATCGACACAGGTGTCTACAGGTGTCGAAGTTTTCCCGTATTTAGTGAGTCCCAGATTACAGTGGGACGTGTTACGTTTATCAGTCAATACTGGTGTGAGAAACACAGCAGACACAGATCTATGATTCGTGAAGTGACATCACTTCGCGGTTCCGTCTAGACCAGAGTAGACCATTGCGTGGCCCGTATAAATTACAGGAATTAACTAAAGAATTAGTCATTGCCCGCTTAGAGTGTATTCACGTACATGTACAGTATCTCAGTGAATTATTTTTGTGGATTTTAAAAGTGTTACACACAATATAGGAAATGGCCAGTGTCAAAAGTGTAAAACCAAAAGCATTAACGCTGGAAGAACGAATATCAGTGATTCGACAAAATCAGCAAGGAAAAAGTTCGCGATTATTGGCAGAACAGTTTGGAGTGGGAAAGACACAGATTTTACGTACGTTAAAGAGAAAAGCCGAGTATATGAATGACTTTGAAAATAATGCACCAAGTATGAAAAGAAGGAATAGCAGGAAAACGGGAAATGAAGACATAAATACACTTTGTTGGAAATGGTGTCAATCAGCACTTGTAACAAACGGGAGATCTGACATACTAGACGTTATCATGGACTTGAGAGAAAAATTGAACTTATCGTTTATTTCATCTGTCAAACAACAGACTACCATATTGGATTTTTTTTCAAGTCAAAAGTGATACATGTACAGTATAAGTGGAATCTGTGTATGTGTGTTTTATTTTTGTGTGTTTAACTATCGTGTTTTATGAAAAGTGTCCAACCAGTGGCTATTGTAGACCGACATGTGCACTATGTTCTACTCATGGATTACGCTGATTTGCAGGTTAGTTTTCATAGTGCTTAGGATAAAATTTTTTTTATCGCTCTATTTATTATGTGAAACCTGTGAGGCAGGACCACCTGTCCTATGGGACCAGTTTTTGAAAGTCCCGTGAATGGTCGCCTTAGACAGGTTCGACTGTATATTGCAACACTCTTTTCTATTGTCATGTCTGTCTTTGGTGGAATGTCACCAATCCATGATATATTTATACTAAATAGATGAACATTTTAAAAATTACCTTGATTATCTCATTTTTATAATCTTAAATACTTCAACATCAAAGTCAGAATTACCAACAAGAGCATCTTCTTATGTTAATAGTGGAGTCTGCTGCACTGCGTTATGCACCCTGCGATCCAATTCATCTTCTTCATCAGGCATTTGTTCTGGACTACTTACCCAGCCATTGTTTTCTCTGGATCTTCTTGAAAGGAAGCATTTGTTTGAAGCCACAGTTATTCTTCATGTGAAAGAAGTCTCCCCAGATTAGTGAATCTTTCCTATCAAAGTCTGTATAAAGATTATCATTCCTTTAAATGGACTGTACACCTGGATTGACATACTCCTAAATGAATTTTTTTTGTTGAACTGCTTCTCTGGTGGTTTCTTTGCCAGGATGTTCTCTTGGGTATAGACTTGATGTCAGACTTAGTCGGAAATTCACTGAATACGTTTGTGAAGTTAATGCCGATAACATTTTAAGGAGAGAGGACTGGCAGCATAAAATGTGAGGATGATGTAAAGCCGATGAAAGAAAGGATACAGATTAATATAGAAAAAAAAAACATGAGAATTTTTACAGCTTTACAGTGCATGGTAGTCTATCTATTGTTCTCTAGAGTCAAAGATGGCAAATTGTGCAGAAATCTGAAACTCTTCATATCTGAGGACTCCTTGATGCTCATCTGGTTCTGCACAGGACCTGCAGTCCCACCACATCTCCCTGTTCAGGGTAAGTGTCTCACAATCTCAACAGGAGAGCTGATGCCTGCTTTTATTGCCTCTCATTTTAGTGCACTTCTTAGTGTTTCTCCAAGGTGGCCATTTAGTGCACTTCTTAGTGTTTCTCCAAGGTGGCCATTTAGTGCACTTCTTAGTGTTTCTCCAAGTTGGCCATTTAGTGCACTTCTTAATGTTTCTCCAAGTTGGCCATTTAGTGCACTTCTTAATGTTTCTCCAAGTTGGCCATTTAGTGCACTTCTTAATGTTTCTCCAAGTTGGCCATTTAGTGCACTTCTTAATGTTTCTCCAAGTTGGCCATTTAGTGCACTTCTTAATGTTTCTCCAAGTTGGCCGTTTAGTGCACTTCTTAGTGTTTCTCCAAGGTGGCCTCTCCTCACAGTGATAACAAACAACACAAAATGGACTTATGCTGTGGCCTACAAGTTTTCCAAGCTAAAACGTACCAACTGTGTGCTCAACATTTTAAAATTGTATACTTCTTCACTCAACCAGCTCATTCTTTGGTTTTCTACCTTCTGTCTGATTGTGTGATCTACATACTTGTAGGGGGTCATTATTTAGGCTGCATAGTCTACGCCCTTTTGTTTTGTCTTTAATCGTTAGAAAGCTGTAACAACACTACCTTTTCTACATTTTTCTCACTTTCTCAATTATTTTTAAAAGATCAGCGGGAGTAACTTCCCTTGAGAAACTAGCTCAGCACACACAACTGTGGCTTTATTGCTGGTTAATGTGCCAATCAGCACAAGGTGGTGTCACTGATTGACTGTCCGATAATGAATTTTCAGATCAAAACTTGTATTGTTGATAATATTCTTGCTCTGTTGTTGATATAAATTATAGAAAATCTGTAAAACTTTGTTAATATCCTGTTGTTTTGCATAGACCAGTGAACTATTTTCAACTTATGCTAAATTATTTGGATTTTCCTATCTTTGATGATTATTATGAAATATAGAACATATTATTTTCTTCATAAATACCTTCCTTGCTTCCTGTTTAATCAAATCAAAGCTTTCCATTGTATTCTGTACCCTCCAGTTGTCTGTTGCAAATATAAAATGAACAATAATTTTAATATTCTTTAAGCAAAAAATATAGAAAACAATGTTGATATTAGTGTAGTGCAGTGTGATAACTTCATTATTCTATGTTTATCATCATATATCTACATCAGTCTCTCACAAAGTTGATGGTGTGGAACACAAAGAAAAGTGCACCACAGAGGAACCAGGAAGGCATTGTCACTGTTTCACTCTTAGAGAACACGTACTGCTTGATTGACTCCATGAACACAGTCACCTGGCTATAATGTAAGGTGATAGTGGCAAGGTGCAGAGTACAGGAGTAAGGGCTCAACTCTACTTCGGGCTGTCTTTTGTTCTTTGTGTTTTCTGTTGTAGTTTATTTGTGAATTTTTCCGAGTGTTGTAAACATACAAGGACCCCCCTCAAAGTTTTTCATATTTTTCTTGCCACAAATACATCTAATCACTTTAAATGTGGCAGGCATATGAGCCTGGAGAGAGCAAAGGATATGTGGAGTTGATGTCAGGCAGCACAATGTTCACAAAATAATGTTGAAAAAAGTGTAAGGTGAAAGCTTGACCGTGATGGCAAACAACACAAAACAATCTGACGGCCAAAACAAGTCTTCTGCTAAATTTAAAAAAAATACAATCAAATAGACACAAACACCAAACATACTTTAGAAGTAATACTTTATATGGTGTCTCTGAGATACCACAGAAAGAAGAAGGGGAATGAGGGTGGGGTTAGCATTAGTATGAGGGTGGGGTTAGCATTAGTGACCGAAAGAGGGGTAATATAAGTAGTGTAATAACTGAAATGCCCGTGTGTTACCGGGGCCTCATTATGAGGGAGGTAAAGAATAGTGACACTGTGACCTTCCAGGCATGTCGTAAGAGGTGACTAAGGAGTTTGATCGATGGCTTGACAAGCTGTCATTGTAAAAAGTATTGTTATGGAAACAGCGCCATAGATTTTAGAGCAGTGATCTCTGCAATATGTGCCATTTTGGCACGCAAGGTTTCTGTTTTTGAGATTGTGGTTCTGCCCTATGTGCCGTCTTCGGCTCGAAAGGACAATAGATAGATAGAATAACTGAAAGGATCTCAAAATAGGCAATGAAATAAATCGTACATATCACTATTATAAATGCACAATCTATACACCACACACAAACATACACATATCAACTCAGGTGAAGATATTTAATCTTCCAATATGATCTACATGTATTATTCACCTATGGAAGTGAATCATGGACAGAAGACAAACAAATGAAAAGATGATTAGAGACCACAGAGATGGGACTTCTGACAAGAATGTTGAAAGTTGGTTTCAAATCTATCTGGACAGCTAAAAAGACCAACAACAAGGACAAACTCTAAAAGGCCAACACAAAAAGGAAGCTCCTAAGAAATGTAAGAAAGAAACAATCAACACTTTTTGGGCACATTATGAGAAGAGGAAAGTTGAAATACTTGGTTAAAACAGGCAAAATAGAGGGGAAAAGAGAGATCGTGGAAAATAAAGAGAGAAGATACTGGACAGTTTGGTGTCATGGCATGGAAAACAGTCAACAACAGAATTGCTATGATGTACAATGGAAAATTGTGGAAGGACATGATCACCTATGCCAACCAGTAAGGAACGTGATGGTGATATAGTTATCTACAGGCTGTCTTTATGAATTCAGTGCCCCTAAAATACTATTCTAAAATAAACAAAGAGATCAGAACACAAAGTCAGTCACTTCTGACAGATTTCATCAACGTGGGGTGGGGGGGGGGGGGAAGAAAGGAAGGAGGAGAAAGATTATTTCATCAACCTGGGGGCACTCAACTCAAGCACTTCTGAGAGAGTTCATCAACCTTTTCCTCTTGATTGTTCATTTCAGATTAGGATTCTGGACTCTCTTATGAAGGCAGCTGTGTGTTCCAGTGTATCGGTTGCCCCGTAGAGTTTCTCTCCCAAGGTGGTGGGTGTGGGCCACATTAACCTCCTCAGGTCTGTGTACTGGGGGCAATCCTGGAACATATTTTGTTGCCATGTTATCCAGTGTACAGTGGCACTGGTTGGTAGTTCCTATTTTGAGTCTGGTGAACATGTGGTTTCTCATTCTGTTGTGGCCAGTGTGTAGGCAAAGTATGGTGACTTTGAAATTGATTTCTTTGATCTCTATCTTCAGTCATTTTTAGGACTCGGTGAAGTCAAATTAATTAGAATCAGAATAGCTAAAGCAGCAATGTCTTTCAGAAGCCTTGAAAAGTTGTGGAAATCAAAACTCATCAGCACAAACACAAAACTTAGACTATTCAAATCAAATGTACTATCAACCCTTACGTATGCGCGTGAAAGCTGGAAAACAACAAGAGATATAGAAACAAAGTTGAACGCATTCGAAAATAAGTGTCTAACAAAAATACTTGGTATAGCGTGGAACGAATTCAAAACAAACGAGGAAATTAGAGAAATCGCCAATCAACCACTAATATCTTCAGTAATAAAGAAAAGACGATGGTCATATGTTGGACATGTGATGAGAAGAGATAATAACCGAATAGCAAAGCAAGCCCTCATATGAGAAGCAACAGGTAAGAGGAAAAGAGGAAGACCCAGGGAGACACTGAGAAGAACATTGACGAGAGAGGCAAGAGCAGCAGGAATCGGCTCCCTCAATGAGATAGAGCTGCTTGCACAGAACAGAGACAGATGGCGAGATTTGATAAAATATCTTTAAAAGAAAACTGTTAGAACAAAAAATTTTGATATAAGAAGGTGTATCTTGGTCTACGCCCTATGGGCCGGTTATGGCTCGAAAGGTCAATAGATAGATAGAAGTCAAAGCTTGTCTATATTTTTATGTTGTCCTTTTCATCTCTGATCCTCTCTACGGCAGCAAAGACTATACTAATCAGACATTACAGCCATTCTCTCTGCAACTGAGATCCTCTGACTGCCATCAATGAGGGAAGACCATAACCAGCACTACTTGTTGGCTGCTTCCACAACACCATCCACCATGTACTTACATGCTCCAATAACCACAAAAATATTTAAAACAAAAAAAAACAAAGAATATATGGGATGAGCCTGTAAATGATTCACAGACCTTGCTAAAACAAGGAACAGTAGAGGGGTAGGGTGGAGGGTACAGGGGTAGAGAGTGGGGAAAATGGATTGAAGATGTCAAAGCCTGATCAAGGAAAGCATCAGAACAGAAACAAAAAGTTGTACACAAAATGGTAGAATGGAGAAAGCTCATTCTGTAACCAAATCGTGTCCACAAAAACTAAAGGATCAGGCAAAGTAGACATACATCACCACACTATAGACCTGTGTCATGGTAGATTTATAAAATAGAAATAGTTTGCTTATTAAAAAAGTAAAGGATATCTGATAACATACAACATTGTAGAGATAATTACTGGACCAGAACTGGTTTATAAACACCATTCTACAGAGGAAATTAAAATACTATGGCCGCATTAAAAAAACACAGCGGATTGCAGAGAACAATAATGGAAGGCATGGTTCCTGGGGCATCAGAGACAGACCAAGAAGAAGGTGACTTCAAGACACCAATGAAATCTTGAAAATAAGAACAGAAGAAGTGGGAGATCTGGTTAGAGACAGAGGTTCTTTCAGGTGAACTGTGGTGAATGCAACGTTCTGTGGGAGATCTGGCTAGAGACAGAGATTCTTTCAGACGGGCTGTGGTGAATGTAACGTTCTGTGGGAGATCTGGCTAGAGACAGAGATTCTTTCAGACGGGCTGTGGTTGATGAAACGTTCTGCAAAGAATATGCGACCTCATGATGATAACGATCGTCACTTACAAAATCAAATATACCTTCTCCTTCTTTTGCCTAGAAGCTGATGCCTTTAAGCGTTGCAGAGAAAAAGGAGGTTGTTATCAGTATACTATGGTGTCTCTATATATTTGATTGCTTGTTGTTATCAGTATACTATGGTGTCTCTATATATTTGATTGCTTGTTGTTATCAGTATACTATGGAGTCACTAGATATTTGCTTGCTTGTTGTTTGATTCTCTCTTTTCATAAATGGAACATCTTTCTTTGGCATATCTTGTTGCTGATAATAAGAACATGTTTTGGCTTTTACACGTGTCTTATATTCCATCTATCCATCTTTTCCTTGGTCTTCTCCTTATCCTCACATTTGATGTTCTTAGACAAAAATCAATTAAACTAAAATACAAAATTAGACTATTGCGCATACTGGAAATTATAAGCTGAATTAACAACTTTTTAAGAGATATACTAGCTATGGAAATAAAATGTAACTGTCAGAACATAGGTATCTCATACAGAGGTCACATCACAAACAAAAAAACTTGTAAAGTAATCATCAATAACATATGTCCACATATAGATCTTCTTATATCTGTTAATAAAAAGAAATTATGTTTCTACTGTAAGTCACGAAACCAAATAGTCTGATCATCATTTATCATTTTACAGAGAATCAAACAACTATAAAGCAGAAACTGAAGCCCTCAAAGATGCTGCAAAACTGACAATTCAACACAAAAATAATGTGCACATGAAATTAATTATACTGATTACTGTCAGTCCTTACAGCTCTGAAAATTACCCCTGGAATAGCGAGCTAGATGACCTGAGAACAACCCTAGACCAATTGTGTAATAACTTTCAGAGAGTGGTCATCCAGTAGATACCATCACACTGTAATATGCAAGGAAATGAATGCACAGACAAACTAGCTAAGGAGGAAGGGAGATTACCACAAGAGAACAATGTGATCAGCTACAATGAAGCCAAATCCATTATCAAAGGCCAGTACCATGAAAAATGGGAAACGAGAACACCCAAAGTATAACGAGAGGGATGGATACCTCCAACTATCAAGGAGGGATCAAGTCATCATACTTCGCCTGCACACTGGCCACAACAGAATGAGAAACCACATGTTCACCAAACTCAAAAGAGGAACTACCAGCCAATGCCACTGTACACAGGACAACAAAAACATGTTCTACAGGATTGCCCCCAGTACACAGACCTGAGGAGGACAATGTGGTCCACACCCACCTCCCTGGAAGAGAAACTCTACAGGGCAACTGAATCACTTAAACTGACAGCTGCCTTCATGAGAAAGTCCGGAGTCCTAGTCTGAATGATGTCATAATCACAGAAGAAGAAGATATTACAGAGAATAGTTGGAGGTCGTAGAAATGAACAAAAAGGAAAATGGATTGAAGACTTCACCAAGGTCTGGATGGGGAAAAGACATGTGAGCATCTCATACAAAAGGAAGAATTGAGAAAGATTGTGATCACATTGGTACCCCCAAAGGGATTGGGCAAGCTTCATGACTGGATCAAACTTTACATTGGAACATTGTAGATACCATCATGATGAGCATTTTGAAGTCACAAATGAGGTGAAACATTGGACAGTTATCTGTGGTCGATCAACAGGGAAGAGTTGCTGCACAATGATGACTCAATGATAAACTATCAGCATTTCTGGTGACTCAATGATAAACTATCTGCATTTCTGGTGACTCAATGATAAACTATCAGCATTTCTGGTGACTCAATGATAAACTATCAGCATTTCTCCATTAATTTGGGAATGTCATGCAAGTGGTTGTGGGGAAAGCAAAGCTTCAAACTGACTAACTAGTTAATTTATGCAGGTGAGAAAGCAGTCCTATAGTGGATGTGTGAGAAAGGTGATGACTAAAGTAAATCAGAATGGAGATATTCTTCTAAAATTATGGGCAAAGTTATCACCCATCTAAGCAGACCTTAAGTTAACTATCCCCTGCCCACCACTTCCCCTCCACAACATGAGAATGGTGGTTAAGGCAGTTAATGTTGCCTTGGGCTGGTTTTCTGAGATTCTTTAAGAAACCTGCTAATATAGCAGAGTCTCAGCACATATCCTTCAAGGACTTGTAAAAAGCTGCTGTCCTGGTAATTGAAAGAGCTGACAAGTTTGTTTCAATGACACCAATAGTGGGGACTTTAGAGATTGACAGGAATTATATCAGAAACATTGATATAGTTATCATAAAGTGAAGTATAAGTGTCTCTTTGATCAGTTGTGGACAGTGACACAAGATGAGGGTGAAATTATTATCAGAATTGACTATAATATATCTAAAGTTACGTCAATCATTAGTTTATTTTTTTTAAATAATACATAAAATTTGCAAGCACTAAAAATGCACTACTGAAATGGTGGTATGACACTCAAGAGTTGCACAAATGGAGGAGCAGCCTACAAGATCTTGACTTAAATGTGATATTAAAATTTTGTTAAAATTGCTAAATAAATAATAAATAGACGTGAGTTAATATTTAAAGAATAGAATTTTAAGAAGGCAGCCGCATATATAAAATAATTTAAACTAAAATAGAAAATCTAAAACAGGGGTAAACTAATTCTAATTCAATAACTTGAAGAAATAAGTCAAGAAGTCAAGAGATAAACGAGTTAAAGTAACACAAATTGCTCAGTCAAAGACTGATCAGAAAAGAGGATATATTATTATATATGGGGGATATTATGTATTATATTATTTGGTTGATGGGAAGTTGTTCTATTATTATTCTATAATATAAATATAGCAGTATATATGATATGAGTATAGCACTGTAATGTATAGAGTGAGCTGCTTAGTACAAAATATCACAAGTAGATTAGGACACGAACCTGAACACGATTCAAAATACAACCCTAAGAAGGATAGAAGATTCAAGACTTGAAACACTAGCAGCAGTGAGTAACTCACTGATTATATCATCGACGTCTAATCAATGACAGTTTCGTTGGAGTTGGTCGCCATCTCTACGGTTTGTTGTTCCACTAGTCAATTCCCAATAATATCATTAATATGTCTTATAACTAGTAGTTTGGGCTACATTTTAAGCTTATTAAATGCATACCTGAGAAAACTGTCAAACACAGGCGACAATAATATAATTCACACGTAATTTGCCACGATAAACTCCCACAGATATAGGACCGTGTTATTAGTCTTGTTTAATTCGCTGCATATTTCCGCCATTATTTGCTAAATATAGTCACAATCGCCCACGTGATACAAATATTTTAATAATGTAACCAATGAAATGCTTGCGTTTTTTATGTTTTTAAAAATCCAGGGAATCCTATTTACGTCACGTTGTGGTCAGTGGGATCCCATAAATGGAACGAGGAGGATATCACAATTAGAGAGAAAGAAACAGTACACCTCATTCCATGCTGGGTGGGTACACTTCTAACACAGCACGCTACTTCAAGACCGTTTTAGTTTAGTAGCCTCCGTCAGTCATAGTTCACTATGGATGTTTCAGCACCCCTAGAAATAAACGAGGAAATTAGAGAAATTATCAATCAACCACTAATATCTTCAGTAATAAAGAAAAGACGATGGTCATATGTTGGACATGTGATGAGGAGAGATAATAACCGAATAGCAAAGCAAGTCCTCATGTGGGAAACAACAGGTAAGAGGAAAAGAGGAAGACCCAGAGAGACACTGAGAAAAACATTGATGAGAGAGACAAGAGCAGCAGGAATCGGTTCCCTCAATGAGATAGAGTTGCTTGCACAGAACAGAGACAAATCGCGAGATTTGATAAAATATCTTTAAAAGAATTGAAAACTGCTAGAATAAAAATGCAGATAAGAGAGGGAGTATCATGGTTATTGAGTTATTTGCGGGTCATCATCATTGCACTTCGAACATGTCCATAGGTGCTCAGATTCCCTCAGTGTCCAGCGACTGACGACTCCAGTTCTATGTTGGTTGATAAGTCTTCTTACACGGCCACCAAGTTTCTAATTTCTGGTTGTGCCCACCTTAATTCCCATTTCCATCATCCGAAAAAGTGACGTGGATCTGTGTTTGTCGAAGTCCTGTGCTCTTCCCACATCTCGGAGGGCATTGATGATGTCCGCCCTATCCATTGGTTGTCAGCTAGCCAACCTGTCTGCTCTTTCATTTCCCCGTACTCCCGCATGTCCAGGGACAAAGGCAAAGGTGACCTTACGTATTTTGGATTTCTGCAACGACTCTACCCATTGCATGCGTACAGAACTTGCCTCCACTTTTTTTTATCATGCTCATCGAATCACTCAGTATACATGCGTGGGTGTAGTCTTGTGACTCTAACCATTTGAATGCCTTGGTCACTGCCATCACCTCCATTGTCATGCTACTCGTGGTCATGACGTATGCACTACTGTCTTCCTTGACTATTCTGCCTGCCGAGCGTGCTGTAAATGCCCATGCACTGCTTTGGTGTCGTATTACAGATCCGTCTGTATAGATGACTGCATCTTTCTCATCGGTGTTATCGCAGATGAGACCGTTGATCTCAGCATTAACCACGACCGGGTTCTGTTCTCTACTTTTCCTGTCGAGTGTGACAATACACGAGAAAATCCCTTGAATGACGTAGGCACCGGTATCCACTCCTCACCAACGCTGATATTGGTAAACCCACAGACATGTTTGATGACATCTTCTGCTCAGCCCACCCATGATTTGCCTCTTTTTAGCCTGTCACCTTTCCCTGTGTTGAGCACGTGGTGCAATGCATGCTATGTATCTGTACTAATCTTCAGGTATGCTCGTGCTCTCCAGATCTTGATTCTGTCATCCATGGTTGGAAGGTCAAGAAGATACCTCATTGCTACACAGGGAGTGTCCCTTGTACATCCCAAGATAATGCGCATGGCTTCATTTTGTATTTTCTCCAGCCTATCAATTTGAGTCGTACTGACAGTAAAAATTGCCAGGGCATATTCGATAGGTGCGAGGACTAATCCCTGGAACAGAAGAGTAAGTAGCCTCTGCTCGATGTTGGCAGCTGCCATGACTTTCAAGGCGGCTAATCCTTTGCGAGATTTTGTTATCACATGATCGACGTGGTCCCGAAAATACAGGCTGCGATCAAACTTAACTCCGAGGTATGTCATCAACCTGTCCCTGGTCACCTCATCAGCTCCCATTCGTACTACCGGTGTGGTCGTATTAACGATATGATTGTTAAGGGAGAACCATGAAACTGATGCTTTATTAGGATTAACCAAGGTACCTGAAACCCCACACCAGGAAGAAATGCGATCGAGTTCGTCTTGCATTGTGGAGGCGATTCCCCGTCTGTCTCTTCCCTGTCGATATACCAGGATATCATCAGCAAAAGTCATATTTCTTCCCCTCCCATCCAGCTGTTGTTCCGTGATCGTTATTGTGTACACGTTAAATAGAACTGGTGACAGTGGTGAGCCTTGTGGCAACCCTGGACAAATGGATGTTGGCTCGGAAGACCAACTTCCACATCTGAGTATCACCTTCCTCTGAAACAGTGCCGCGGCGATCCATCTAATGAGGAAGGGGTTTACCGCCAGTTTGAGGAGCATGTGCATGAGGTATTCAAATGGTACCCTGTTGTATGCATCCTCCAGATCTATAGCAGCAGCACATGTCTCCTCTCGTCTGTGGAAGCCTTCGAAGACGTCATAGGCAAATACTGCCGCATTGAGCCATGTCTCTTTGTTATATCTATAACCTTCGAGTGTGGGTGGAATGCGCGTTTCTGTTCAAGGTGACAGGTGAGGACACGGGCAACTATTTTCTCCAGCAGCTTGCCCGCAGTGTTCTGCATTGTGATGATTCTGTAGGCACTGGTCTGAGAATGGTCCTTGTTTGGCTTCGGTAGCGGTAGTAAGTAGCTGTGTAGCCACTCCTCCTTAATCTGGCCACTCCGAATGCTGGCATTAAACTCATTGGCCAGTGTTGTCAAGTCGTCATCCGCTAAATCGCCTATGTCATCGTACCAAACACCATCTGGACCAGGAGCAGTGTTGTGTGACCTTTTAAGTGTCGTGCGAATGGTATCGGTTGTGATTGTGAGATCTTCTTTCAGCACTACATCCTTACACAATTTTGACAGCGATCCCCGTATCCTCATTCTTACAGCCTCATTTCTTTGGTCCGTCTGCTCAATGTAGCGGGCAAGCATGGCCTTCCCTTTGTTCTCATCAGATTTGTGCCATATCCGGCCTGTGCTCTGAAAGTCTGGTATGCCTCTGTGTCGTGTTGTGCCATTCATGCTCTGATGAAGGCGCCAGAATGTGCCTAGCGACTTTTCTCAGCACACTTTTTTGCAGAAGTCTTCCAATTTGGCATCCTTAGCCTGCTGAGCACATAGTTTAAAGTGCATCATTTTTTGGTCGACCTCTACTTTCAGACGCTTCAAGAGCTCAGGTTGTGTTCTTCCATTCTTTCTAACTTTCTGCCATGTCTTAGCCGTTTGTCTCTTGCTCCGCCAAGCTTCCTCTACTTCTACGTTCCACCAGGGTGGCTGCGTCCATCTCTCCTGCCTCCTACGAGGGGCACTCTGTTTCCTATGTCTGATTTTGCTAATGACGTCCTGGTCTGTTTTCTCGTAGTGGAATGTGTGGAGCTTCCTTTTCTGGCTTCTATTGCTGCTTTTCTCAATTAGGAGGACACATGGATAGTGATCACTTCCGTGGAACCCCAGTGCACTCCACCTGCAAACCGGTGCGAAGGTGGAAGACACCAGTGCCAGGTCTATGACACTATCCGAGTCCCCTGTTCGAGTGGCCATTCGTGTTGCCCTTCCATCATTCAAGCACACTAAATCGGCCGATACCAGTGCGCTCTCTAGGTCTTCTCCCTGCTTGTTGGTTATGACGTTACCCCACCACTGGTTTCCTCTAGCATTAAAGCCTCCGCAGAAAATGACGTACTCTTCATCGAACTCGAAGAGATTCTGCCATTGTTGTGTGTCCACCTTCCCATTACAGGCATACAACTTTACAATTACGAAATGAACTGGGGTCTGCACCCTAACCGCATGCACCTGCAATTATGCACTGTCCCACGCATACATACCAACCTCAGATGCCACCATATTGTTGCGCGCAAGGATGGCCTGTCCAAGGTGTCGCCTATTGTAGAAACAATGAAATCCAGGAGTACTTACTGTCCTGTCACCAAGAAGAGTTTCTTGTAAAACCATTATATCGGCGCCGCACAGTAGCTTATCAAGAATTGGCCGTCGTTGATTTATGGACCCACAATTCCAATATGTAACGCGCACATACTTTAGGCCTAGCCTCTCACACTTTGACAGTTTAACGCCACCCCTCTTACCTTGTCGTGTTTTCCTTCTTCGATGTTGTCGTTTGGGCTGCATCTGAATACTTACCGTCGTCATAGATGAACGTCGATGCTGTGGATGGTCTAGACTCACGTGCACTTACTCAGTCGCACGGTCCAGAACCCGTTTCCACGTTGTAAACTGGCCAACTCCAGTAAATCGCTCTGCAGCACGCGGATACACTGTGAGCCTTTTACAAATTAAATTAATTATACATCTTGGTCTACGCCCTAAGGGCCGGTTACGGCTCGAAAGGCCAATAGATAGATAGATAGAAATGTTTTTTTTTCTTCTTTTCTTTCGCCGTGTATTCTCTTTCTCTATGAATCTGTCTGCTTCTTGTTTGAGGTGAACCTTTAGAGTGCGTTTCCAGAGATTGCCGTCTGCAGCTTTGTCTTCCCAGGCTGCAGGGTTTATGTTCAGGAGTCTTCATGTCACGATTACACACATCTATAAATCGAAGTTTTGGGTGCCCCCTAGTTCTTTTTGCCATCTGCTTGTTGTCCATATAGTGCATCTTTTGGTACACGGTCATCTTTCATACGGTGTATGTGGCCAAGCCAGTGTAACCTACGTGTGTGAACAACGTGTAGATGTTCGGGTGAAATGTGCAAGTCAGGAAGGACCACCACGTTTGTCACTTTATCCTTCCAGGTGATACCAAGAATACGGCGTAGACATCGCATATGGAATGCATTTAGCCTCCTCTCCAGCTTTACATAGGTTGTCCAAGATTCTCTGCCAGACAGGAGGATACTAATTATGCAGGCATTGTGCACTGCGGCTTTTGTTTTAATTGTCAGTTTACTGTTTTGCCAGACACGCCTAGAAAGACGGGCAAAGGTGGTAGCAGCTTTACCAATACGAGTGTCAATTTCTGTATCTAAAGATAGTCTGTCGCTGATGATGGACCCCAGGTAGTTATACTGCCGCACGATATCAAGTTCAAAGTTGTCGATAGAGATTTCAGGTGTTGCTTCGATGTCCTGACCGAGTATGTTAGTTTTCTGCAAACTTATTATTAGACTGGGAGCCGCGATAGCTCAGTGGTTAGTGAACTGGACTACAAAGGACAAGGGGTAGGGTTAGATCCCAACCGACGGCTACCGGGTTCACCCAGCCTTAAATGGGTATCGGATTTTTTTCTGGGAAAGTAAAGCGGCACGGGCGTAATACTGACCACCTTACCCCGAAAATCATGTGCTGAAGGTCTATAAAATTTATGGTCACTAACACCATATTCCCTATACGCCACTTGGCGTGACGGGGGTACTTAACTTTTTTTTTTTTACTATTGTTAGACCGAAGTCTCTGCAGACATGCGAAAAGCGATGTAAATTGCTCTGGAGTACTTCCTGACTTTGCGCGAGAAGTGCAGCGTCGAAGACCGTTTATTTAAACACAAAACACAATCATATCAATCTTGAGATTGCATGATGGCACTTGTCTATTTCAACTTCAGCAGAAAATACACAAAAGATCTAGCATAATTGTCAACCAATATAAATATATGTATTAATTAAAAGAGCGCCATCTAACGGGTTTCTGATCCATAGCAACAACATTATATTGAAAACAAGGGATTTTTCGTCTGATTGCGAACGGTCCTAAAACACATATTCTATTCTTCTTCTTCTTTCAGCTCCCTGTAGAGCATAGGTCTTCAACAAACACTTTCAGCTCCCTGTAGAGCATAGGTCTTCAACAAACACTTTCAGCTCCCTGTAGAGCATAGGTCTTCAAGAAACACTTTCAGCTCCCTGTAGAGCATAGGTCTTCAACAAACACTTTCAGCTCCCTGTAGAGCATAGGTCTTCAACAAACACTTCTCAAGTCGTTCTGTTTCTTGCCATTAATTTAAGATCATTCCATGTCTTCCCCATCGTCTTCATTTCTGTTTCCATCTGTCTTCTCCAAGAATATGTTAGTCTTCCTCTTTTTCTTTTCCCTTGGGGATTCCTAAAAAGGGCCTGTTGTGTAATACTCTCAGTTGGCTTCCGAAGTGTGTGTCCTATCCAGCGCCATCGTCTTCGTTGTATCTCTTTATCCACTGGTATTTGACTGGCACATTTCCATAATTCTATGTTAGTGATTTTGTCCTGCCATTTCCATATTTTATTCTGAGCCAGCATCCATTAATGAAGGTCTGTATCTTCATAATCGTAATTTTTGTTGTTCTCCATGTTTCACGGCCATATAATACGATTGACTTAACATTGGAGTTGACCATTTTTTTAAATGTTGTATTTATACAATAACAGAATAATAACATCAGATGGGAGATGCACCACAGAAATAAAAAGCAGAATAGCTCAGGCCAAAATAGTATTTCAGAAGGTTAAAAATATCTTATGCAACAAATCTATGTCAATAAAAATGAGAAAGAGAGTTCATCGGTGCTATATAGAACCAATTCTGACCTATGGAAGCGAATCATGGACAGTGGACAAACAAATGAAAAGACGATTGGAGGCCACAGAGATGGGATTTCTCAGAAGAATGTTGAAAGTTCCCTGGACAGCTAAAAAGACCAATGAGGAAGTTCTCAAAGAGGCCAACACAAAAAGGGAGCTCTTAAAAAACATCAGAAAGAAGCAATCAACATTTTTCGGGCACATCATGAGAAGAGGAAAGTTGGAATACTTGGTTATAATTGGCAAAATAAAAGGAAAGAGAGATCGCGGGCGACAAAGAGAGAAAATACTGGATAGCTTGGTATCATGGCATGGGAAAACAGTCAACAACAGAACGGATACGATGCATTGTAGATAGAAGATTATGGAAGGACATGATCACCTACGCCAACCGGTATGGCACATGATGATGATGATGATTTAACCCAATTTCTTTAGATTTCCATATATTTTCCAGTGCAAAGAAAGCTCATCTTGCTTTTATATCCTTATTTTTGTATTTGGTGTCATTCTCTATCGCCCCCCCCCCTTTATATTACTGCCCAGATATATGTAAAATTTTGGTCTTATCTCTATTTATTTTCAATCCCAGCTGTTGTGATCTCTTATCAAGTATGCTTATGTTATCTTGCATATGTTGATGATTATGTGATAAGAGAGCTATGTCGTCAGCAAAGTCTAAATCATTAAATTCCTTGGTCAGTGACCACTGGATTCCATGTCTGCTGTTTTGAGTTATTTTCATAATCCAATCTATGGCTAGTAGAAAGAGAAATGGAGATAGAAGGGATCCCTGCCTTACTCCTGTTCTTATTTCAAATGCTTCTGTAAGCTGCCCTTTGTGCACAACACTACATTTCATTCCTTCATACATTGTTTTTATCAGGTTAATAAACTTTAAGGGGATTCCATAATGGCTCAGTAACTTTCTCTGTCTAAACTAGCAAATGTCTTTTTGTAATCTGTGAATCCGACACAAAGCGGGGACTATAGTTCTAAACTTTTTTCAACTACTATACATAGGGTAGTTATTTGATCAGCACATGATCTGTTCTTCCTAAAACCAGCTTATTCAGTAAATTATTTAACATCCTGGTAGACGTGTTAATATCTGCTTTGATGGCTTCTGAAGGATTTTCATCTGGTCCTGTGGCTTTACCACTTTCAATAGCTACTTATTTTATTAAGCAGGCCTCATTGAAAGCTAGGATCATCGTCACTAATTTACTCAGTCACTAGACAACAATTGTATAATTTAAACAATTGAATAATGTTACTTTGTTTGACGTACATCAGCTTGTAACCTCTAGCAAGGCATCTTGAACCTATGGGAAGTCTTTCCAGAGGCTGAATGTTACCTGAATGTCTGTTTCTTGTCCAGGTGCTAGTGTCAGCGGGAGTCCCTCGCAATATAAGCAGATATTCGCCATCTTCAGAAGTACTGATATTTGTATCGTCAAAAGTCAGATGTTTCAGGTAGATTATCCGAACACTTTTACCCGGACATAGGCCGCTTACTCATTTAGGTTGTTAACTGCCAAGTGATTTTTACGTGTGCAGAGTGCATGCGGGGGTCTCCTCCTCCCCCCTCCCTCCGCTAACCGAGAGAGAGAGGCATCGGGTCTTACTAGACCAGGGAATGGTAAAGCCACCGAAGAAACAACGGATTTGTCACACACACACAAATTCCCTGTCGCGGTATTCAAACCCTAGACCTTCCTCTTCAGAGGCCGACGTCTAACCTCTAGACTCCTCTTCACCCCCCCCCCCCATCCCATCTCCATTTGAGAAGTTGGACATCCCTTGAACAAATGTAGATAGACGGGCCCTTGAGAGGCCTGGTATGGAACTATGTTCTAATGTCTTTCAATGAGATGAGTGCTGGCAATATTTCTATTTTTTTAATATAGTAAAAAGAAGCATTAATTAATAATAATATAATAGATTTAGTTAAGAAAGTTAGTGTGCAACACTATATAGGTTAGAACACTACATAGGTCAGAACACTACATAGGTCAGAACACTACATAGGTCAGAACACTACATAGGTCAGAACACTACATAGGCTACAACACTACATAGGTCAGAACACTGCATAGGTACCAACACTACATAGGTCACAACACTACATAGGTCACAACACTACATAGGTCACAACAATTCACAGGTCACAAAACTACATAGGTTAGAACACTACATAGATCACAACACTACATACGTCAGAACACTACCTAGGTTAGAACACTACATAGGTCACAACAATTCACAGGTCACAAAACTACATAGGTTAGAACACTACATAGATCACAACACTACATAGCTCAGAACACTACCTAGGTCACAACACTACATACGTCAGAACACTACCTAGGTTAGAACACTACATAGGTCACAACACTACATAGGTTAGAACACTACATAGGTCACAACACTACATAGGTCACAGCACTAAATAGGTCACAACACTGCATAGGTTACAACACTACATAGGTCACAACACTACATAAGTCACAACACTACATAGGTCACAACAATTCACAGGTCACAAAACTACATAGGTTAGAACACTACATAGGTCACAACACTACATAGGTCACAACACTACATAGGTTAGAACACTACATAGGTCACAACACTACATAGGTCACAACACTACATAGGTCACAACACTACATAGGTCACTGCGCGTGAATTTCTTGAAAGACAATACGTGTCTGGATCTGTGCACATCATGTTTGGATGAATATAAAAACAAGTGGTCCCTTTGATTTTTGTGTGAAGTTTCAGGAAAAATAAAATCTAAATTAAGTGTAGCACCCACACCAAAAAAAAAAGAATTAAATCTTGATCTCTGTACTGTGTATGTTCAACGTGAGTTGTCATCACGGCTTGGCAGCGCCTTTTCATCGAACCAATGAGGAGTTTGATCCCTTGTAGGGACATTGCATTCTGCAACGCTTGTGCTAACTGATGGTTCGTTCTCACGATGATTTTGTCCTTTCCGGAGCCTGTGCTCCAATTCTGTCCCTCGCTCGATGGGAGACATAGAAACAACGGGTCATGTTTAGATATTAATCTGTTGTTGCTAAAAGTAGTCTATGCCCACATATGCCATATGTGGACGAACATTGTCCTGCTGCCTGGTTAAGCATTTGGTAGCCGCGACAGCTCAGTGGTTAGTGAACTGGACTACAAAGGACAAGAGGTAGGGTTCGATCCCAACCGTCGGCTACGGTTTCACCCAGCCTTAAATGGGTACCATATTTTTTCTGGGAAAGTAAAGCAGCACGGGCGTAATACCGACTACAACACCCCCAAAATCTTGTGCTGAAGGTCTGTAAAATTTATGGTCACTAACACCATATTCCTTATACGCCGCTTGGCGGGACGGGGCTCTTTACTTTCTTTTTACTGGTTAAGTATTAAGGAGATGCTTTACGTGTCGTGCATCCTCTCTGTATCAAACACCCATCAGATTGGCATTGATGATGACAAGACTCGTTCTGGCTGTAGAAGAAATTCTGCCACAAACCATCGCACTCCCCTCCTCCCGTCTTTCTGCAGCACAAATTGGCAACAAAACGTTCTCCATGACATCCTGTGCACCAAACAACGCCCATCATTACCTTGCAAACATAATTTTGACTCATAGGAGAACAGTTTGTGTTTTCACTGATTTATAGGGCCATGACCATACGTTGTCTGGCCTAGCCCACGAGCTTTTGTCTGTGACGAACTGACAGTACTGATCTAACTGCAGGTCTGTGAGGTCTCAGGTTTGTCTCGTTGATCCTGACCCCCACTGTTCTGCACGACACATCTTCAACCTGGAATGTTCCTAGCAGCCCATGTTGACATAAATCTGTTACGAAGATTTATAAAGTGTATAAAACGGTCTTGGGAGCCGCGATAGCTCAGTGGTTAGTGAACTGGACTACAAAGGAAAAAGGGTAGGGTTCGATCCCAACCGACGGCTTCCGGGTTCACCCAGCCTTAAATGGGTACCGGATTTTTTTCTGGGAAAGTAAAGCGGCACGGGCGTAATACCGACCACATTACCCCAAAAATCATGTGCCGAAGGTGTGTAAAATTTATGGTCACTAACACCATATTCCCTATACGCCGCTACTTGGCGTGACGGGGGTACTTTACTTTTTTACTTATAAAACGGTCTTCTGCAGGGGTGGTAACTCGTGGTCCACCACTTCTGTGACGATTTGCAGTGGATACAGGTTGGTGGTAACGAGTTTTAATGCGTGGTAACATGTTTAGGTGACCATTGTTCCAGAAGCCAACACCCATTTAGCTTGCTGGTGTTGGTTCAATCTTGGCATTGAGAAAAAAAATACGCTTCTGCTGGACTCTTGATCCTTGCTATATCAAAGATTATGTTTCACCACACATGCGATTAGACCTGCACACTTACCTTTTATTTATCTGTGATAAACGATCTCTTATGACACTATTTACATAATCAGGATTGTGCCATGATTATCTCCTCGTGAACAGTGTAAGACAACTGTAACTACACGGGTAACTATACACTCCCCACACTGAAACGTGCACCAAGTTTTATTTCATGTCCAAGAAAGTACGTACATTTACCTATATAGTGTGGCACTTTAGCCTCTTTTACCGTGAGTATACCACTAATAATGATAATAACAACAATAAAAGTAAAAATAATAATAATAATAATAATAATAATAATACTAATAATAATAATACAATCAGTATTCAATTATATATGTGTGTATGTGTTCACAATACGCCAAACCAGTGTACTAACCACTAGCCACCGAATCTTCATGTAATGAATACGATCGTGCGTGTACAGTGCACTACAATCCGCGCGTTTTGATGAAAAATAAACGATAAAGCGTTTGCACACTCGCTTGGAAATGATGTTTACTGAGTTTACATCGACGTTATATTTGCTATCAAACACATCAGACTTCGTCAGGGATATTTTTGTGTGCTTTCTTCTATTCCCACTCTCTGAGCCAAGCTTTAAGCGTTCCTAGGAATTACCTCGAAAATATAAAAGTGCATTTCTAGTAGTTTAGCACGTCATTAGATAAAAACAGACGTTTCTACTAAGCTTTTGTTCAGGAGTAGGACAGAAGAAAATATTATATGTTTTTGTAGTAGGTTCTTATTAATAAGAGGAAAATTTAAAAATTACAAAAAATGGTATGTTAGAAGCTTTACGTGATAAGTGGACGACACAAACTAAACGACGTTTCGACCCAATAGGCCTTCAGCAGGGACAAACAAGAAAAACACACGCACAAAACTAATAACGAAACATTCAAAACAAAAATATTCGAAATATGTTAAAGACTAAAAGTCGTTTAGTCTGTGTCGTCCACTTATCACGTAAAGCTTCTAACATGCCATTTTTTTGTATTTTTTAATTTTTCCTCATATTCAGCTTTACTGCAGCTTCACATTTTTATGCATTCATTTGCATTTCTTCGCCTTAACCCATTCTTATTAATAGCAAGTAAGTCGAAAACATGGCGAAGTATAAATATCAGACAGAATAAAACTGGTCGTTTCAGCCTTTGTTATTGCCTCTGGCTGTGTTGTGCAGTGACGATAGCAACGATAATAATGACAGTTTTAAAAAAAGGAAAAAGTGGTATTAATTTTTTCATTTGTTTCATTTAACAAAAAAAGAAAGTCAGTCTTATTATCAGCTTTACAGCAGCTTCGCATTTCTATACATCTTGATGCATTGTTATGCTTTTACCCCGCAACGATAATAGACAGTTTAATATAGGCTATCTCGCTCGGATGCGTGACCATATAAAAAAAAAGTAAAGTACCCTCGTCACGCCAAGTGGCGTATAGGGAATATGGTGTTAGTGACCATAAATTTTACAGACAATCGGCACATGATTTTTGGGGTAATGTGGTCGGTATTACGCCCGTGCCGCCTTATTTTCCTAGAAAAAAAATCCGGTACCCATTTAAGGCTGGGTGAACCCGGAAGCCGTCGGCTGGGATCGAACCCTACCTCTTGTTCTTTGTAGTCCAGCTCATTAACCACTGAGCTAACTCGGCTCCCATGCGTGGCCATATGGTTTGCTGTTATCACCAGGGACACGACGAGAATGCGGTTTAATATCTTACGAGTGGATGATTGAACAAAAGTTACACTCTCCGCGTTCTCGCGGAAGCTTTGACGGAAAGTTCGTGAAAAAGCTACGGTCAGCTCTGAAATACAGCTCTTTTTAGTCAAATTATGAACGGGAAATATGCCAGCACATGTGCATTAGAAATTGTAGTCTTCAAATAATTTCGTCTTTTGTTAATTAACGAGGTCTTACTTGCATAATAATAATACAACTAGTCCTCTTTCTTCTGCCTGCACCCGATAACGGCTTTTACAAGAAGGATGTCCGATAAAATACGAAAGGAGAAACGAGAGAGGCATGAATTGTATATGTGTCTATTATAGTTACAGAACTGTGCTCATCAAGTGGCTGTTGAAGAAAGATTATCGTAAATTATGACAACATATATTCACGAAGAGATAGAGCTTAGTTACATCTTTAACTTCACAAAATATCAGTCAATTTGTTATTGCTTTTATACCAAATTAATCCGTGAATACATTAAACTCAGCTCGGAAAGTTGTCATAATGTAACAGAGCGGAGGATCCAGTTATAGATTTGGGTTGGGATAAAAAACAGAAGCCAAAATATAAGCGTGCAATAGAAACTTTCACTCGCATTCGTTCACACATAAATATCCTGTTTGGCAGTTGGCACACACACGCACGTACGTCGTACAGGTAAGCTGCATCTTTTTTTTAACCCTTTCCCTTATTTTTCCGTTTTCACTCAGTATCAATTTACCAGACAGTACCATTTAGCTCCCTTGCATTATTTAAGACATTTGCTTCTCGTATCTAGGTTAGCTTTCTCCCAGTTCGCTATGCCAGTAATAGACCGCTAGTTCTAGCACTTGTTCTACTCTCCCTTCCAATGTGAGCTGTATTTAACCTCTGCATTTCTTTTATCTTTCTTTGCCGTCGGTTCCATCTTGTCTGTTATTAGTAGCAAAAAATGACTTCGTTGCACTGAAGCGATTTCACACGTGGTTAATGTCTGTTTGTAGATTGTGTTGGCAATGCATACGCAGAATGGTTCCTTTAGATAGTTTGTTGAGCAAGTATTGAATCGTTGTTTTAAAGTATCGGTATACTTAACGCGTGTGCAGTTTAAAGAGGTGGCGGGGTGTCAAACGCAGCGCATGTGCTCGTAGCAGTTTACAGCCCATAGTTGGATGCTGGGGTCAGAGAATAAGAGTTGGATAAGACATTACTCAACTTCTTCGTGGTGGGAGGGTAGAGGTGTCATGTAAATAACTTTTTGGCATAATGGCTATGAATGGCTATGGGTTTGGAATTAAGGATGGACGTCAAGATCGGAACAAAATTACAGCGGTGAAGTCGGATATTTCTGGTCGATATATACCCTGATTGATTATTATTATACCCTAACGACTTGCATATACACATGCTTTCCTTATGTGCATCTATAAGAATGGTATCCTTATGTGCATCTATAAGAATGATATCCTTATGTGCATCTATAAGAATGATATCCTTATGTACATCTATATGAATGATATCCTTATGTGCATCTATATGAATGGTATCATTATGTGCATCTATAAGAATGATATCCTTATGTGCATCTATAAGAATGATATCCTTATGTACATCTATAAGAATGGTATCCTTATGTGCATCTATAAGAATGATATCCTTATGTGCACCTATAAGAATGATATCCTTATGTGCATCTATAAGAATTATATCCTTATGTGCATCTATATGAATGGTATCATTATGTGCATCTATAAGAATGATATCCTTATGTGCATCTATAAGAATGATATCTTTATGTGCATCTATAAGAATGATATCCTTATGGCCATCTATAAGAATGATATCCTTATGTGCATCTATAAGAATGAAATCCTTATGTGCATCTATAAGAATGGTATTCTTATGTGCATCTATATGAATGGTATTATTATGTGCATCTATAAGAATGCTAACCTTATGTGCATCTATAAGAATGATATCTTTATGTGCATCTATAAGAATTATATCCTTATGGCCATCTATAAGAATGATATCTTTATGTGCATCTATAAGAATGATATCCTTATGGCCATCTATAAGAATGATATCCTTATGGCCATCTATAAGAATGATATCCTTATGTGCATCTATAAGAATGATATCCTTATGGCCATCTATAAAAATGATATCCTTATGTGCATCTATAAGAGTGATATCCTTATGTGCATCTATAAGAATGATATCCTTATGGCCATCTATAAGAATGATATCCTTATGTGCATCTATAAAAATGATATCCTTATGTGCATCTATAAGAATGATATCCTTATGGCCATCTATAAGAATGATATCCTTATGTGCATCTATAAGAGTGATATCCTTATGTGCATCTATAAGAATGATATCCTTATGGCCATCTATAAGAATGATATCCTTATGTGCATCTATAAGAATGATATCCTTATGTGCATCTATAAGAATGATATCCTTATGTGCATCTATAAGAATGATATCCTTATGTGCATCTATATGAATGGTATCATTATGTGCATCTATAAGAATGATATCCTTATGTGCATCTATAAGAATGATATCTTTATGTGCATCTATAAGAATGATATCCTTATGGCCATCTATAAGAGTGATATCCTTATGTGCATCTATAAGAATGATATCCTTATGTGCATCTATAAGAATGGATTCCTTATGTGCATCTATAAGAGTGATATCCTTGTGTGCATCTATAAGAGTGATATCCTTGTGTGCATCTATAAGAATGATATCCTTATGGCCAACTATAAGAGTGATATCCTTATGTGCATCTATAAGAATGATATCCTTATGGCCATCTATAAGAATGATATCCTTATGTGCATCTATAAGAATGATATCCTTATGTGCATCTATAAGAATGATATCCTTATGTGCATCTATAAGAATGGTATCCTTATGTGCATCTATATGAATGGTATCATTATGTGCATCTATAAGAATGATATCCTTATGTGCATCTATAAGAATGATATCTTTATGTGCATCTATAAGAATGATATCCTTATGGCCATCTATAAGAGTGATATCCTTATGTGCATCTATAAGAATGCTATCCTTATGTGCATCTATAAGAATGATATCTTTATGTGCATCTATAAGAATTATATCCTTATGGCCATCTATAAGAATGATATCTTTATGTGCATCTATAAGAATGATATCCTTATGGCCATCTATAAGAATGATATCCTTATGGCCATCTATAAGAATGATATCCTTATGTGCATCTATAAGAATCATATCCTTATGTGCACCTATAAGAATGATATCCTTATGTGCATCTATAAGAGTGATATCCTTATGTGCATCTATAAGAATGATATCCTTATGTGCACCTATAAGAATGATATCCTTATGTGCATCTATAAGAGTGATATCCTTATATCCACCTATAAAAGTGATATCCTTATGTGCACCTATAAGAATGATATCCTTATGTGCATCTATAAGAGTGATATCCTTATATCCACCTATAAAAGTGATATCCTTATGTGCATCTATAAGAATGATATCCTTATGTGCATCTATAAGAGTGATATCCTTATATCCACCTATAAAAGTGATATCCTTATGTGCACCTATAAGAATGATATCCTTATGTGCATCTATAAGAGTGATATCCTTATATCCACCTATAAAAGTGATATCCTTGTGTGCATCTATAAGAGTGATATCCTTATGTGCATCTATAATAATGATATCCTTATGTGCACCTATAAAAATGATATCCTTATATCCACCTATAAAAGTGATATTCTTATGTGCATCTATGATGCATTAGTATTAATTTACCATGCTGGTCACGACACGTTTAACCTCTACATGTGTTTTCAAGGTTATATTGATCAAAAGCGTACCATACTTACTGTTTTCAACAGAGAAGCCCCCTATATTTTGTTTTCAAATTTGCCGGTTGTCTCGTTGTTTTAGTAAAAATGTACATTTTATTCCGTTTTTAAACGGAAATGTCAATTTTTTATCGTTTTTATATAAAAATGTCAATTTTTCATCGTTTTGTATATACAAATATAAATTTGTTTCCGTTATTATACGAAAATGTCAAATTGTTACCGTTTTTTATATAAAAATGCCAATTTTTCATCCTTTTGTATATACAAATATAAATTTGTTCTCGTTTTATATATAAAATATAAATTTGTTACCGTTTTTATATAAAAATGTCAGTTTTTCATCATTCTTTAATATAAAAATGTAAATCTGTTCCTATTTTTATTTGAAAATGTAAAATTATGCCTGTTTTTATATACAAATTTCGAATCCGACTTCTCCATGTTTTTATATTTAAAAAATGTGTCAGTTTGAACACTGTTTACATTTAACCTGTTTAAAACTGTAAGTCTTCCCCCCCCACCCCATTTTCCTGAAATTGCTAATTCTCTCCTTGCAACGTCATGAAGACGAAACTTTATCTTTAATGACGATCATGAGAAAGAATACACACAAATATTACAATTAGAAT
Organism: Megaustenia siamemsis; assembly: GCA_032433765.1. NCBI lineage: Eukaryota > Metazoa > Mollusca > Gastropoda > Stylommatophora > Ariophantidae > Megaustenia > Megaustenia siamemsis. Next base: position 87,466,330 of record JAVIAB010000125.1, on the reverse strand, counting down.
GGACACGTTGTTCAGTGACATAACAAACGTGGTATCACCAACGTTGTAGATTGTCCTTTCTTAGTTGCTTACTGATCGAATCAATTCAGAGGAAGAGGTATGTTTACAGCACTCGGAAAAAAATGATAAATAATCAACAACAGAAAAAAATATGGACCAAAGCAGGATCGAACCTGTACTCAGTGGCACAGCGCCTTGCCACGAAAAGCCCACGCTAGGGAACTCAGCTAACTAAAAAATTAGCTTCGTAGGCAATGTCTTTTTCGCGCAGGTTTTCTCATGACTATAGTTGATTACTGAGGGAGGTGTGACATTAATACAGATTGACGTAGGCGATCATGTCCTTCCACAACTGTCTATCCACAAGACATAGTATAAATTCTGACTGCATTTCGTGCCATGACACCAACCTGTCCAGTAACTTCGAATCATTTCAGAGGAAGAGGTGTGTTTACAGCATTCGGAAAAAAAACATGACAAATAATCCAAAGCATGATCGAACTCCATTGTACAGCGCATTGTCACGAGAGACCTAACATCAGAGCACCCGGACAACTCAGCTATAGTTCGTTCACAAATGCGTGCCCACAGAGTTGATTAGCTATCTCGGAAACTGATGAATTTCTGTAATTCTTTTTCATGAAATCTTATTTTTTCACCGACCTTCAGATTTTATAACATTTAAGTACAAAGGTAGTCTGAATTTTGCACAAATCATTCTTTGTTATATAGTTTTAGCAAAATATCAACCTGTGTGCTGTAAACATGAGATTTTACTGTAAATTATGTTAATTTTATAACAAACCTCTCAGTGGATTGCGTCTTACAAGTTACGGTTCAGTGAGCGCGAGATGGTGCTAAGATTGTATGGACAGCAGGTGAAATCTGCCTTTTTAAACGATGAATTGACTACAACAAATGTGGGTATTGTAAAATCCTAAAAATTAGGACATCCAAGAAAATCATATTTTTATATACCTCAAATAAACAAAAATCTTTCCTAAATGCATGGCAGTAGGGGAAAAAATCAGAATTAATGTCGGTGAAAAATAAGATTTCATGAAAAAAGAATTACAGAAATTCATCAGTTTCTGAGATAATTAATAAACGCTGTGGGCACGAATTTCTGAACGAACTGTAACTAAATATTGCTATGCTGAAAATATAAAAAAATAAATACTAATTAATAATAATAATAAATAATTATTTTAATAAATTATTAATTAAATAATAATTACTAAAACTAAATACTAATTATTTGCATCCAGTATCTTCTCACTTTGTCGTCCGCGATCTATCTTTCCCTGTATTTTGTCAGTTGTAACCAAGTATTCACATTTTCCTCTTCTCATGATGTGTTAAAAAAATGTTGATTGTCTCTTTCTGATGTTTTTTAGTAGCTTTCTTTTTATGTTGACCTCTATGAGAATTTTCTCATTTGTCTTTTCAGCTATCCTGGGAACTTTCAACATTCTTCTGAGAAATCCCATCTCTGTTACCTTTAATCGTCTTTTCATTTGTTTTTCTACTATCCACGATTCGCTTCCATAGGCTAGAATTTGCTCTAAATAGTACCGATCAACTCTCATTCTAACCTCTATTGACATAGGCTTGTTGGATAAGACGTTTTTCATTTTCTGAAATGCTATTTTGGCCTGAGCTATTCTGCTTTTTATTTCTGTAGTGCATCTTCCATCTGATGTTATTATGATGCTCAGCACTTACTTTAGATTTGTCCCGTGTATTTGTATGCTCCATGTTGGTGATGACTGTAGTGATGATTGTTTCAATCAACATCTACATATTCAGAAATAGAAGACTGTCTATAGCTTATTTCATAACTCGTGCCCAACTTTTAAAATCGATAGCTTTTTAACCGCTTGTTGTAAGTTGTTCAAAATTTGCATGTAAAGTTATAATGATTAGAACCCAACAGGGAATTAATTTCATTAAAAAAAAAACATTTGGTTATTATTGTTGCTTATTTGATTTATATAAATTTATAACGACCCATTGATGTAGTCAAAACTTAATGTTTACAATATTTTAAGTTAAAAATAGCGAGTAAAAATCCATACACGGTAAAATTGACGTGTTTGGACGCTTTCGCCGTGGTTTTTTTTGACACAATTAGACACTTGAGAAATTGTGTGTTCCATTTCCGTTCATTCAGAGGTGTAGACGTGAAATTCGCAAAATGTTGGGTATGAATGAAACTGTTACAATAAGAAAATTAAAAGTTTCGCTGAAAAAGAACAACAGTATTGAAATATCAAAGTCTACATTATGGAGGAATGTGAGAGCTGCAGGCTTTACATTCAGAAAGTATTCCAATGGATGAAACATCATCTGTGAGAAGCCACATATAGTAGTCATGAGAAGCAAGTACTTACGTGAAGTAAAAGAGGTGCGCAAGCAAGGTTATGATATTGTGTACTTGGATGAAACATGGATCAATGCTCACCACACTAACCAAGGGAATGGCAGTCATCAGATGGAAAGATTAAGATATTAATACCTAGCAGCAAAGGACAGCGCTTGATAATTGCTCATGCAGGTAGTCGACAACATGGACTAATACAGAATGCAGAGCTAATTTTTCTTTCAAAATCCATAGACAATCGGGATTATCACTCTGAGATGAATGGTCACATATTTAGACATTGGATTGAAAATTTTGTTCTCCCATCACTAGATCGACCATCTTGCCTAATAATGGACAATGCAGCGTACCACAACATTGTTGCACTTGAAGATAAAGTCCCGACGTCATCCAGTACAAAAGATGCTATTAAGATATGGCTCACAAAGGAGCACATACAATTTAATAACATGTACTTAAAACCTGAATTACTATCTCTAGTAAAGCAAAAACAAAGGACAAAGATTTTTCAAATAGATAAGATTATCCAAGATTACGGATATATAAGTTTGAGGCTGCCACCTTACCATGCTCATTTAAATCCAATAGAACTAATCTGGGCAAAATTAAAAGGACAAGTGGCAGATGAAAATACAACATTCAAAATATGCGATGTAAAGACTCTTGCTAATCTCGCTTTATTAAATATAGACAAAGATTATTGGGCTAAATGTGAAGACCACGTCTTAAAAGAGGAAGAGGAATATTGGAAAAATGATGGTTTGTGGAATGTTCAACCCCAAACAGTTATTAATCTTTTAGACTCGTCTGATTCAGAATGAAAGTATATAGCCCCCACAATGTTGGCCCCTATATTACCTTAAGTTAGTTCAACAAACGGTCCTTTTCAGGACCACACAACTATGAAAATTTGACATACAGGTATACCTTGATATTATCGTCTGTCCTCGAACTGAGAAGACAATAATTCTCCTGGTATTTCCCCATTACGGCCACGCCTTTACCTAGTGAAAATTAATCATAGACCAGCAACTACGGTAATTTCTATTATTTAGGGGTTCACAATTTACAATTTTGATAAACATCAAAGAAATTCGCCGCTTTAAGAAAACTGCAGCTGCAAGATATTTGTTAAATATACATTTAAAGGGTCTTTTGCATTCTAATAACATTTGGAAAATTTCAACAGTTTTTAACAAACGGTTATTGAACAATAGCGTTTTGAAGTTGGGCAAGTGATTTGAAACGAGCTATAGAAAGACTGAGTCCAGTTAAAAACGTCAGATCGTATACGGTGAGACTTGCCTGTGATAGCGCTAGAGTTAGCCTTACGGCTAATGAAACTCTTGTTGACTATCCTACAATCATACTATGATATGATATGTCATACTATGATACTATGATACTATGATACTTCGAAGCACATGATGAGCAGAGAACGCTCTTGTGGCCATTATCAGTATCATATCGGTAATGTCACCAACCTTGAGCTGACCAAGGCTTTCTTCGAACTTAATATTGACGCTCGAACGTCCATTCTACTTCTTCTTCTATCCTTCCTCTGTTGCCGTTGGCGTCGAGGGGAGAAACAATCTGCGATTCTTTGCTCTTCTGTTGGCCTCTTCTGATGTTATTCCTCCTAGTGACTCTAGTATTCTCTTTATCCATCTCTTTCTCGGTCTTCCTCTTAATCTGGCGTTTTCGTAGCGTTTGTTTATGGCTCTTTGATTCATTGTTAGTTCTTTTTGTCTTGTTATGTGACCGAACCAATTTATCTGTTGTTTCTTTATGTATTCGATGGCTGGTTCAATTTCGAGTTTCTTCCTCATGTCAGTGTTTCTTACTCTGTCCCTTAAACTGTTTCCTGTCATTCTTCTGACACATTTCATTTCGGTGGTCGTTATCTTTCTTATTGTTCTAGAGTCCAGCGTCCAATTCTGGCACTGATAGCACAGAGTTGGTAGAAAAATTGATTTGTATATTGCCCGTTTTGCTTCCGTAATTATTGCTTTGTTTTTCAATAGTGTGATCGCGATTGTTTCTCCATTATTTTGGCTCTTAGCAACGTTCATTTACACGACTAAAAGGACTTTCTATCTTTTGATCTTCCGAGCCGTAGCCGGCCCATAGGACATAGGCCCAGATATTCTTTCTCTTATCTAAATTTTTATTCCAGCAGTTTTCAATCCTTCTAAAGATCTTTTTATCAAATCTCGACATTTGTCTCTGTTCTGTGCAAGCAACTCTATCTCATTGAGGGAGCCGATTCATGCTGCTCTTGCCTCTCTGATCAATGTTCTTCTCAGTGTCTTTCTGGGTCGGCCTCTTTTCCTCCTACCTGTTGTTTTTCACATGAGGGCTTGCTTTGTTATTCGGTTATTATCTCTCCTCGTCACAAAAGGACTTTACCCAATTTTAAATATAAACACAATAGATGCAAGTCAAACTTTTCGGTTTGTACAAGTTTATTTTCTTCTGATTTACTTACGGTAAAAAAAAAAATGGTAAAAAATCGGGGCACCTGCGTGTTTTTTATTCTTCCAGGTACCCCAAGACTAGAGGTACGCCACAGAATAATGTTCTCTCCTGAAATGCACCCAAAGCTAACTTGTCAAGAAGTTTATTGCCACTTACCTAACTTTGTTTACACAAGAGTTTACATCTAAAACTACCTGCCATCTTTCTGCATCTCTTCTGCTTTATCTTTATTCGCTAGGGTTTGTTGGAATGCTAGAGCTAAAATTTGATCTTTAACAGCTTCAGAAGACTGAGCTTCTTCAACGTGCTGTTGTCTAAGCTAAGTAGATTACATCAAGAGCTGGGTCGCCTTCATGAATGACTGCGTTGTATCGTTGATGAGAGCAGGGTTGTGACTATCGTGGGCACAAAGGGAAAACTGTTCAACCTCTCTACTCTAACCCCTCCCATCAATTCCCCCACCTTACTTTTTCTGCTCATATTAGTCTTTCGTGCTAGATTTCCTTCACCACGAGAACAGAGCTAACAAGGTAGCCATTAAGTGAAAGCACAATCATGCGCAGAATTTCCCAGAGATACTTTACAAACGTAAAGTCTAACCTTTACGCAAAAATGACCCCCCATATAAATTTGTTGATTGCAGAAGTACGCGTTTAACGGTTCCCAGCTACACACCTTGTCTACATCCTGTTATCAGAAACCTGTTGCACGTTTGTGTACTTTCTCTAGCGTCTCGTAGCTCTAGCATCACCTGACGATTGCTGCCTGTCGGAGACTGCTGTTAGGCGCAAACAGATTTACGTGATGAATATAGTCTCGAGACGTTTATTCCAAGTCTATTATGTCGATGTTAACATGAAAGCAATTACATCAATTGGCGCGTTGCTCATTGCTTCCTTTTCTGTGTCTATGTTAGAGCTTGATATCTTATGTGATATGTGTTAAAAGGTTAATTAGATAAAGAAGTTCTACGCCAGAGCTCGTGCACATTGTATTCTTCTTCTTCTTCCTCCTCTTTCTCCTCCTCTAACCCTCCTCTTCATCATCTTCTTGCTCCTCCTCCTTTTCTTCTTCTTTCTCTTCCCCATCTTTATCTTCCACCTCCTCTTCATTTTCTTCTTCCTCCTCCTCCTCCACTTCTCCCCCCCTCATTTTCTTTAAATTTCCTCCTCTTCTCTTCTTTTCTTCCTCATCTTCCTCCCCCTCATTTACTTCTTCTTGCTCCTCCGATATTTGTTCTCTTCCTTCGCCTACTCCTCCTCTTCTTCTTCTTCCTTTTCATCATCATCTTCTTCTTCCCCCTCCAACTCGTCTTCTCCTTTTCTGCATCATTTTCTTCTCTCTACTTTTACTTATAATCAAATTCTGCTTTTCGGTATTTTCTTCGTTCTCCTTTCTCTTTCATTGCCATCATGACTTCTTACCATCATCATCTCTTACCATCATCATCTCTTACTATCATCATCCTTTACCATCATCATCTCTTACCATCATCATCCTTTACCATCATCATCTATTACCCTCATCATCTCTTACCATCATCATCTATTACCCTCATCATCTCTTACCATCATCATCTCTTACCATCATCATCCTTTACCATCTTCATCTATTACCATCATCATCTCTTACCATCATGATCTCTTACCATCATCATCTCTTACCATCATGATCTCTTACCATCATCATCTCTTACCATCATGATCTCTTACCATCATCATCCTTTACCATCATCATCTCTTACCATCATGATCTCTTATCATCATCATCCTTTACCATCATCATCTCTTACCATCATGATCTCTTACCATCATCATCTCTTACCATCATGATCTCTTACCATCATAATCTCTTACCATCATGATCTCTTACCATCATCATCTCTTACCATCATGATCTCTTACCATCATCATCTCTTACCATCATCATCCTTTACCATCATCATCTCTTACCATCATCATCTCTTACCATCATGATCCTTTACCATCACCATCTCTTACCATCATCATCTCTTACCATCATGATCTCTTACCATCATGATCTCTTACCATCATCATCTCTTACCATCATGATCTCTTACCATCATCATCCTTTACCATCATCATCTCTTACCATCACCATCTCTTACCATCATCATCCTTTACCATCATCATCTCTTACCATCATCATCCTTTACCATCTTCATCTATTACCATCATCATCTCTTACCATCATGATCTCTTACCATCATCATCTCTTACCATCATGATCTCTTACCATCATCATCTCTTACCATCATCATTCCTTATTGTCATCACCTCTTACCATCATTATCAAAGCTAGTTACTGCAAGCAAGCAAGTCATGACTGGATGCTGAGTTACTGCAAGCAAGTAAGTAATGATTGGATGCTGAGTTAATGCAAGAAAGTAATGATTGGATGCTGAGTTAATGCAAGCAAGCAAGTAATGATTGGATGCTGAGTTAATGCAAGCAAGCAAGTAATGATTGGATGCTGAGTTAATGCAAGCAAGCAAGTAATGATTGGATGCTGAGTTAATGCAAGCAAGTAAGTAATGACTGGATGCTGAGTTAATGCAAGCAAGCAAGTAATGATTGGATGCTGAGTTAATGCAATAAAGTAATGATTGGATGCTGAGTTAATGCAAGAAAGTAATGACTGGATGCTGAGTTACTGCAAGCAAGTAAGTAATCACTGGATGCTTAGTTACTGCAAGCAAACAAGTAATGATTGGATGCTGAGTTAATGCAAGCAAACAAGTAATGACTGGATGCTGAGTTACTGCAAGTAAGTACTGACTGGATGCTGAGTTACTGCAAGCAAGTAAGTAATGACTGGGTGCTGAGTTACTGCAAGCAAGTAAGTAGTGATTGGATGCTGAGTTAATGCAAGCAAACAAGTAATGATTGGATGCTGAGTTAATGCAAGCAAGTAAGTAATGATTGGATGCTGAGTTAATGCAAGCAAGCAAGTAATGATTGGATGCTGAGTTAATGCAAGAAAGTAATGATTGGATGCTGAGTTAATGCAAGAAAGTAATGATTGGATGTTGAGTTAATGCAAGAAAGTAATGATTGGATGTTGAGTTAATGCAAGCAAGTAATGATTGGATGCTGAGTTAATGCAAGAAAGTAATGATTGGATGTTGAGTTAATGCAAGCAAGTAATGATTGGATGCTGAGTTAATGCAAGAAAGTAATGATTGGATGTTGAGTTAATGCAAGCAAGTAATGATTGGATGCTGAGTTAATACAAGCAAGTAATGATTGGATGCTGGCTTAATGCAAGCAAGTAATGATTGGATGCTGAGTTAATGCAAGGAAGTAATGATTGGATGCTGAGTTAATGCAAGCAAGTAAGCAATGATTGGATGTTGAGTTAATACAAGCAAGTAAGTAATAATTGGATGCTGAGTTAATGCAAGCAAGTTAGTAATGATTGGATACTGAGTTAATGCAAGCAAGTAAGTAATGATTGGATACTGAGTTAATGCAAGGAAGTAATGATTGGATGTTGAGTTAATGCAAGCAAGTTAGTAATGATTGGATACTGAGTTAATGCAAGCAAGTAATGATTGGATGTTGAGTTAATGCAAGCAAGTTAGTAATGATTGGATACTGAGTTAATGCAAGCAAGTAATGATTGGATGTTGAGTTAATGCAAGCAAGTTAGTAATGATTGGATGCTGAGTTAATGCAAGAAAGTAATGATTGGATACTGAGTTAATGCAAGCAAGTAAGTAATGATTGGATACTGAGTTAATGCAAGCAAGTTAGTAATGATTGGATACTGAGTTAATGCAAGCAAGTAAGTAATGATTGGATACTGAGTTAATGCAAGCAAGTTAGTAATGATTGGATACTGAGTTAATGCAAGCAAGTAAGTAATGATTGGATACTGAGTTAATGCAAGCAAGTAAGTAATGATTGGATACTGAGTTAATGCAAGCAAGTAAGTAATGATTGGATACTGAGTTAATGCAAGCAAGTAAGTAATGATTGGATACTGAGTTAATGCAAGCAAGTTAGTAATGATTGGATACTGAGTTAATGCAAGCAAGTAAGTAATGATTGGATACTGAGTTAATGCAAGCAAGTAAGTAATGATTGGATACTGAGTTAATGCAAACAAGTAAGTAATAATTGGATGCTGAGTTAATGCAAGCAAGTAAATAATGATTGGATACTGAGTTACCTCAAGTACGTAACGCTGGATACTGAGTTACTGCAAACCTCCTCATCCTGTATCCTTATTGTGATAACAAAGGAACGAGGTGATAACGGACGTCCGGTACACAAAATCACACCGTAGCTAGCGAAACGTTCAACATCTCAAAGCCTGCACATTTAAATGCGAAGAGGCCAGTGCACTCACTCGCTGTTATCACCGATCCCAGTCCGTAGCGCCAGAAATAACTTCTCCCTGCTGGGGCAACAGTAGAGCGCCAGGTTGGGTTGGAACTGTCGTTCTCTGTGTCGATGATCCAGGGAGTTATCCATTACTGATGTATAAGAACAAGGGAGAGTACACCAAAATATGCAGCTATTTTGGACTCTCATCGGTTACTTCCCCTAAGAAGTATTTAATGGGGTTAGTTTTCAAAGCTCAATGCACTGATGAGCTCTATGCACAGCTGGCGATGGCGACAACGGGGCTGCACAACATGCTACCCATTATATTTCGTCATCAAGTACAAATCTATAAAGTTTATTTATTTTATTTTGTGTGTGTGTGTGGTTTGCAGGCTCTCACCTTTGGCAAAGTCCATAGAGACTAGGAACCCAATTTTGCGTGTTAATCCGTTTTCCCCTGGCATCCGTGTGCACAGGGGTTCCTAGACACATAGGATGATAACTCCGACATCGGAGGTACTCATATTTTTTTCCGTCGATGAATTATTGACGTTTCAAGCCGGGCCAGAGGCCAGGGGTATTTGTTCGCGAGAGAAATCGCAAATAAAAATCCCATATTTGTATATTAATTCTGACAATGACCTTCTGTAATGTCTGTCGACAACTTTTCGTGTCTATATTTGTTTATTATTTTTTTATTTACCTATGATGTCTGTGTACACTTTTCTGTATATCTTTTTATTAATTTTGTTATTGACCTTCTATCACGCCTCTCACTTAAAGTTATCTAATATATTTTTGATTAAAACCCTGTTTCCCGCTATTTGTTTACCTTTCAATGTTTCTCATTTCTCTCAACTTGTTTCAGAGACTCCCTTCTCATGACTTGACCAAACTGTTTATGTTTTATGTTGACAACAGGTGTTCTGTATGCTTTCTACTCTTTTAGAATGTTCTCGTCACTGAAATTAACAGTGTATGATGTTCTCAATAATGTTCTATAGAACCATTTATCTATGGTCTCAACCATCATTATCAGGTGCCATGTCGGTTGGATTGGGAGCCACGATAGATTAGTGGTTAGTGAACTGGACTACAAAGGACAAGAGGTAGGGTTCGATCCCAACCGACGGCTCCGGTTCACCCAGCTTTTAATGGGTACCTGATTTTTTCTGGGAAAGTAAAGCGGCACGGACATAATACCAACCACATTACCCCAAAAATCATGTGCCGAAGGTCTGTGAAATTTATGGTCACTAATACCATATTCCCTATACGCCACTTGGCGTGACGGGGTACTTTACTTTTATTTTTACTATGTCAGTTGGATTAGACGATCATCTCTCTCCACATCACTTGGTCCTTCATACATCCCATAATTTCAGTCGCTGATCTTTTATTATGCAATCTGGATAAGCTGTTCGATATTTTTTCTCTTATTTTTCCTCTGCTCGTCTTTCCATTCATTCTGTCTGTTGTTATAGTATTCTCAATGCCTTCTTTTCCCATCATCATCATCATCGAGTGCCGTCTACCATCGAAGGTTGGCTACCATGGAGCCTCGCTGTCTCTTGCTTTGATGGTGCCGGTTGTCTTAGGCTATCTAATCCATCTTTTGATGTTACTCGCACTTGGTCTGCCTCTGCCTCTTTTACCTTGTATTTTCCCTTCCAAGATTACTTTTAGTAGGCTGTTTTGTCTTTTAACATGCCCTAAAAAATTTCCCCATCACATGCCCAATAAACGTAGATTGTCTCTTCCTTATGATTTTGATAATATTTCTGGTTTCTCCAGCTCCTTTAAAACATTCTTCATTTCTAATTGTTATTATCCACGGAATTTGTAGCATTCTTCTGATAAACCACATCTCAGTTGTCTCTAATGTTCTCTGTGTTGGTTTGGTTATTGTCCATGACTCACTTCCAAACAGTAGAACAGGCTACATGTAGTACTTTAGGTTTGACCTCAAAAGAGTTTTTGGTTTGTTTAATCTGCTATTGTCCACTGTTCGCGTCCATATGTAATACTAGCTCGAACATCGCAGTGCCTCTCTCTGTTGGACTTACATCAGTCTATTCTAAGAGCTCACGCCCACAAATGGCCACATCTAAAAGGGAAGTAAGTTAAAATAACAAGCAGTACCACAACATCAACAGACATTTAGATTGAATTCAACATTCGTGTTTTCTCTTGTGGCGCTTCAAGCAACAGTAGATGAACAAAAGAAAGAGAAGAACACATTTGGGTTGTGTTGCATCTTTCCCACCAGAATACTTTCTTTATCTAAGCTTTTTATTCTTCCTTGGGTCGCCACCTTTACTGCACATCTAACCAAAGTTGTGACCCTTCTATTTACTCCCTTCAACTAAGTTGCACTCAATCTTTATTTTGTAATATCTTTTTTTTTTACAATTAATTTATTTTATTTCATTTTGTTGCTATTTTTTTCTGAGCCTTTGTGCATCTCATCACCACTGCATTTGAAGTTATCGACGATCATAGATCTTCGAACTCGTTGATTTGTTTTAATACTTTATGTCGTGGAAGTCTTTCTCTTCGTAACGACCATTACTTCTGTCTTTGATCGCTTGTCACTATTTTTGCAAGATCCACGGGGGATATCGATTAGAGCGTTGATTCAGCTCTCAAGAATTGTAGAAGTCGCGAATCTTCATTATGTGATTATTCAACCACGTAGGGTGACGTGGAACGCATTCATACAGAGCGGAACTGAAAGAGGACGAATTTCGTCATAGATACTCAAACATTTAAACACACGCCATTGGTTGATTGATTGATTGATTGATTGATTGATCCAGCAGTACAGTCATTCATCCTCTTTCCTCATTAATGATGAGATCTCTTTAAGTGATATGTCCACCAAAGACCTAAGCCAGAACAAAGACTGTCGTATCGATGTCAGAGAACGGTTATAGTTATGGAAGGCCCTGGTATCACTGCAAACGAATTAAAATCTAGAATTGCTCAACCGCCCGTGGAAGAGGAATCATCTGAAGTAATACCTCATCTCCCAAATAAAGAAAGATAGCTGCAGTCCTCATCATAATAGTCTCAGCACACGCCAAAAGACATAAGGCGAAACTGCACAGAAAGTGAACACAACCATCTGTTCCCCGTCATACAATATCATCATCCATCGTAAACAAGCGGGATATCGAAACACGATCAAAACGGATGAAACACACAGCTCACGGTGTGCACAGAGCACTTAACTCAACAGCTCCTGCAGCAAGCCGGACTTGGAATATGAGGAAACTGCAACAAGGAACACTTTTCAGACACAGCCTATAATGGTTTCAGCCGCCTAACCATCATATTGACAGAAAGTTCACGTCCTCCTAAAAATATTGATCGTCATATTTTTTTTAATGTATAGCGCTTGATGATGCTAGAACATCGTTCTTCTCTCCAAATCCGAACATATGAAACACAGTTAGTCGTCGGATTAACCTCATCGTAAATCTAACAATAGTTCGTTAGCGCTCACATCTCCCCTGCAATGCGAATTTGTGAAATCTCTCTCTCTCTCTCTCTCTCTCTCTCTCTCTCTCTCTGCGATCAAGACTCAATCAGAGTAGGATTCCAGACTCTTGCATGAAGACAGCTGTATGTTTAAGTGAATTGATCGACCCCACAGACAGAACATAATAATTAGAGTCTGTTAGATTCACTCTGATTGAATACCTGTTAAAACGTTGCACTGTGTTCTGCGCCAGTGGCCCAGTGCATCCGATTTGAGCCAGCATTTTATTCAGGTTTGCTTTCCTTAGCCTTTGATTGTCCCCAATCTTCCTGCAAGGCAGCAGATTGTCTTTTATGTAGGGGGATTCTGCCCTTAGATGGTCGGCTCTCCTAGGTTTACGAGCACCATCTGCCCGAGTCACTAGAGGTGACTAACACAGACATGCACACACAAAGATATGAGATGTGACTAACACTGACATGCACACAACGATATGAGGCATGACTAACATTGGCACACACCAAAATATGAGATATGACTAACACAGACACACAATAAGATATGAGATGTGACTAACACAGACACACTCTAGAATATGAGATATGACTAACACAGACACACAATAAGATATGAGATGTGACTAACACAGACACACTCTAGAATATGAGATATGACTAACACAGATACACACACTAAGATATGATATATGACTAAAATGTGTGAAATGATAAACCAGTTCACACCGGGGCTGCAAAGTCATGAACAAAACTCAGTCATTTCGCCTTTCATTATAAGCGTACTGCCGGTTTAGGAATATGCGATTAGCAATCATGATGCCGAACAACAAACAGCAATGGATGTGCCCACAAACGACCGATCAACCTAGTGCATGCAGCGAACATCGCCCGAAACTCGTACCGATGGTGCAAAATCCCTAAAGTGAAACCTTCAGTTGACATGGCAGAGCAGTTTATAATAACTGTCCCATTATCAATGATAGAGAATAATGACTGTCATACCACCAATGGTAGAGAATCATGACTGTCATACCACCAATGGTAGAGAATAATGACTATCATACCACCAATGATAGAGAATAATGACTGTCATACCACCAATGATAGAGAATAATGACTGTCATACCATCAATGATAGAGAATAATGACTGTCATACCACCAATGATAGAGAATAATGACTGTCATACCACCAATGATAGAGAATAAAGACTGTCATACCATCAATGATAGAGAATAATGACTATCATACCAATAATGATAGAGAATAATGACTATCATACCAATAATGATAGAGAATAATGACTGTCATACCACCAATGACAGATAATAATGACTATCATACCACCAATGATAGAGAATAATGACTGTCATACCATCAATGATAGAGAATAATGACTGTCATACCACCAATGATAGAGAATAATGACTGTCATACCATCAATGATAGAGAATAATGACTAACATACCACCAATGATAGAGAATAATGACTGTCATACCATCAATGATAGAGAATAATGACTGTCATACCACCAATGATAGAGAATAATGACTGTCATACCACCAATGATAGAGAATAATGAATGTCATACCACCAATGATAGAGAATAATGACTGTCATACCACCAATGATAGAGAATAATGACTGTCATACCATCAATGATAGAGAATAATGACTATCATACCACCAATGATAGAGAATAATGACTGTCATACCATCAATGATAGAGAATAATGACTGTCATACCACCAATGATAGAGAATAATGACTGTCATACCACCAATGATAGAAACTAAAAGAAACAACATTTCTATCTAGGCCTCACTGCTCGTTCCTCGACATTAATGAACAGTTAACTGTGTCCAATATATAGTTCCTAACGTTTAGCTACAATAATAAGGCTACCCGAAAGACTGTTTTATAAAATACTATATATTTATCAACTCGACATAACATCATTTGGCGATCGGCTACAAAACATATCTGTGACGTTCCTATTTCTTAAAACCTGCCATGCTAATTTTGGAAGGTTCGGGAAAACGACTGTAAGCTGCGGGCTGGGTGGTCTGGTGGTCACACATTGGGTGCTTTTCAAGAATGTTCCAGGTTTGATTCCTTCCATATGCGGTGGGGAAAAATGGCAAATCCGTTAGTTTACTCGTGGCTGTACAATCCACTGGTCTCATGGTTGTCAGATCTGATGCCTAGCGCTCTCGGAAAACGGCGGTCTCGTGTACATTCGGCGCTCGTTAAAAAATCCTTGACGATTGAAAATCGAACAAGAGTAGGGAAAAATGGTCGCCGCCCGGGCAAAATTAATAGGATACAAATAACGATAAAAATATGAGAATACACGTGAACTCGGAGAATATCTGCTTGTATGGCGGGGGACGCCTGAGCACACGGCTGCTAGTGCGAACAATAGGAAAAAGTGATATTCCTGCTTGATTTCGTTGTCAATGTTGTCCATGTTTTCTGAAGAAGGTCACATGTAGGCCGAAACGTCAAATATTTTGTATTGTCCTTTTTTTTTGTAAAACTGTCACCATACTTTGTAGGAGTGTATGTTACGACCCCACCACTTGTTCCCTGCCACCAGCTTTACCGCAGCACTGAATTTATGTGCCTGTTCCCTAATGGCTTTAACCACTAGTCCACTCGTTTCCGATTTATATCAGCGGAGGTTATGATGACCTGTAACTTGGCTGAGGACAGTGATAATTACTTGCATAAGAAACAAAATTAAAATAAAATATCTCTAATGATGGCTGATCTTTGGAGAAGTGGTGGCCGAGTTGATTAAACTGATCCTTTCAATCACGTTGCCGTTAGTTTGATTCTTCTTGTTCTTCTTCCTCTACGATCATGACGTCATTCAGACTAGGATTCCGGACTCTCTTATGAAGGCAGTTGTCTGTTTAAGTGATTGATTCTCTGTGAGGCCAAGGTTTTTTTTTTTCCTCACCTTCTTTGTAGGGTAAATTAAAAATATAAGCTTCTACAATAAACGACACCAACACTAGACGTGTTCTTTACTATAAGTCATATTACATTTGTTTTGATCAAGGGGGTGATGGGGTGGGGGGCTATATGGACATGAGGCAGAATCGGGACGTGCAAGCTGTCAAACTTGTCTTGAGACATGGACCAGATTCTAGACATCTACGCTGTCTAACTCGACATGAGGCATGAGACACAATCTAGACGTCCACGCTATTTAACTCGACATAAGACATGAGACAGAATCTAGACGTCTACGCTGTTTAACTCGACATGAGACATAAGACAGAATCTAGACGTCTACGCTGTTTAACTCGACATGATGCATGAGACACAATCTAGACGTCCACGCTATTTAACTCGACATAAGACATGAGACAGAATCTAGACGTCTACGCTGTTTAACTCGACATAAGACGTGAGACAGAATCTAGACGTCCACGCTGTTTAACTCGACATGAGACATAAGACAGGATCTTGACATCCACGCTGTCTAACTCAATATGAGGCATGAGACAAAATCTAGACGTCCACGCTGTCTAACTCGACATAAGACAGAATTTAGACGTCCACACTATCTAACTCGACATGGGACATGAGACATGAGACAGGATCTTGACATCCACGCTGTCTAACTCAACATGAGGCATGAGACAAAATCTAGACGTCCACGCTGTCTAACTCGACATAAGACAGAATTTAGACGTACACGCTGTCTAACTCGACATAAGACAGAATCTAGACGTCCACGCTATCTAACTCGACATGGGACATGAGACATAATCTAGACATCCACGCTATTTAACTCGACATAAGACATGAGACAGAATCTAGACGTCTACGCTGTTTAACTCGACATGAGACATAAGACAGAATCTAGACGTCTACGCTGTTTAACTCGACATGAGGCATGAGACACAATCTAGACGTCCACGCTATTTAACTCGACATAAGACATGAGACAGAATCTAGACGTCTACGCTGTTTAACTCGACATAAGACGTGAGACAGAATCTAGACGTCCACGCTGTTTAACTCGACATGAGACATAAGACAGGATCTTGACATCCACGCTGTCTAACTCAATATGAGGCATGAGACAAAATCTAGACGTCCACGCTGTCTAACTCGACATAAGACAGAATTTAGACGTCCACACTATCTAACTCGACATGGGACATGAGACATGAGACAGGATCTTGACATCCACGCTGTCTAACTCAACATGAGGCATGAGACAAAATCTAGACGTCCACGCTGTCTAACTCGACATAAGACAGAATTTAGACGTCCACACTATCTAACTCGACATGGGACAGAATCTAGACGTCCACGCTATCTAACTCGACATGGGACATGAGACATAATCTAGACATCCACGCTGTCTAACTCGACATGAGGCATGAGACAGAATCTAGACGTGCAAGCAAGAATAGCAATCAGTCTCTCTCATCTTATACAGTAAAAAAGTTATGTACCCCGGTCACGCCAAATGGCGTATAGGGAATATGGTGTTAGTGACCATAAACTTTACAGACCTTCGACACATGAATTTTGGGGTGATGTGGTCGGTATTACGCCCGTGCCGCTTTACTTTCCCAGAAAAAAATCCGGTACCCATAAAAGGCTGGGTGAATCGGAAGCCGTCGGTTGGGATCCGTACCTCTTGTCCTTTGTAGTCCAGTTCACTAACCACTGAGCTATCGCAGCTCCCTCATCATATACAGGGACTACAGTTTTTGTCTGTCCTGATTGACAGAACTTCGCAGCCTACACAACCATCAGCACCACTTAAACCAAAACAACCACTACTATAAACACAACAACCACTATCTCAACCGTCACAAACACAATTTTAGCTATTAACAGTGCAACCATAACCACCACTACTAAACAATATGTACCACTACCATAACTACCACCACAACCACAGCAATCACAACAATCACCACTAAAACAACAATTACCACTACCACAGCTACCATTACAACCACCAAACTCACCATGGTCACGACATTACCAAAATTAGCGCCATCAAAAGAATCACCACAACCACAACAATAACCACCACAGCCACAACAATAACCACCACAGCCACAACAATAACCACCACAGCCACAACAATAACCACCACAGCCACAACAACAACCACCACAGTCACAACAATAACCACCACAGCCACAACAATAACCACACAGCCACAACAATAACCACCACAGCCACAACAATAACCATCACAGCCACAACAATAACCACCACAGCCACAACAATAACCACCACAACCACAACAATAACAAACAACAGCCACAACAATAACCACCGCAGCCACAACAATAACCTCCACAACCACAACAATTACAAACAACAGCCACAACAATAACCACCACAACCACAACAATAACCACCACAACCACAACAATAACCACCACAACCACAACAATAACCACCACAGCCACAACAATAACCACCACAGCCACAACAATAACCACCACAGCCACAACAATAACCACCACAACCACAACAATAACCACCACAGCCACAACAATAACCACCATTTTCGTTACTCATTTCTGGCTGTGCCCATCTTAACTCCCATCTCTTTCATCCGAAGGAGTGACGGGGACTCATGGTTGTCGATGTCATGTGTCCTTCCCACTTCAGAGAGGACATTGATGCTGTCTGCCCGATCCATTGGTTGACGGTCCTCAACAATAGCGCAGCTAGCCAACCTGTCCGCTCTTTCATTTCTCGTACTCCCAAGTCCTGTGACGTAGATAAAGACGACCTTATCTATTTTTGACTTCTGCAACGACTCTACCCTTTGCATGTGTACAGAGCCCGCCTCCACTTTTCTTATCATGCTCATCGAATCACTCAGTATACACACGTGGGTGTAGTCTTGTGACTCTAACCAGAGGAATTCCCTGGTTACTGCCATCACCTCCATCGTCATGCTGCTCGTGGTCATAACGTATGCACCACTGTCCTCCTTGACTATTCTGCCTACACAACCAGCAGCATCACTTACCACTACCACACACACAACAATAACACAACAATAACACAATGTAAATATAATAACACAAAACATGAACATATCGTTAGCACAACCATAACACAACCATAACATAATCATAACAATAGTAACTCAACAATAACGCATGACTGGAACACATGAACTGAAACAACACAACAATACCACAACAACAACACAACATCAACAGAACAACAACACAACAATAACGCAGGGGACTTTCACACACGAGTTGAAACAATAACACAACATAACAAAAACACAAGACTGGAACACACGAACTGAATTGAAATCTTTAATAGCATGCCACTAGACGACACATGGCTGTAAAGTAGATCTGGATAAATAATGAATGCAGCGTAACAGGGACAATGTCGTTACAGCGGCTGGAGCTAAGGCTGTCAGCATGTTCGGTAATTTCTGCCCATGTAATTGGATCTCCAACGTTTAAATACGTTATGCAAATAATACAAGATGGAGATGGCATTCATTTTGATTATAACCAGAATCAATTCTCGTAATGCGGTCTGACATATAAGCGCCGCATAATATACACATATCTACATGTTTGTTTTTTCCTGTTTAAAATTCGAAATTGGAAACTTCCACAAGAAGAAGAATAATTCATAACAGCGACTGGTCTCTTCTTCTTCCTTCTATTTTCACGTTTGTTCTTCCTCCTCCTTTTTCTTGTTTCTTCTTTTCACTTTCCGTCTTCTTCTTCTTCTCCTCCTCGTCCTCCTCCTTCTTCTTCTTCTTTTTCTCCTACTCCTCCTCCTCCTTCTTCTTCTTCTTCTACTCCTCGTCCTCCTCCTTGTCCTCCTCCTTCTCCTTCTCCTCCTCCACCCCTTCCTTCTTTTCCTGCTCCTCCTTCTCTTCTCCTCCTCCTTCTTCTTCTCCTCCTCCTTCTTCTTCTCCTCATCCTCCTCTTTCTCTTCCTTCACCTTTTCCTCCTCCTCCACCTCATTCTCCTCCTCCTTCTCCTCCTCCTCCTTCTCCTCCTCCTCCTCCTTCTCCTCCTCCTTCTTCTCCTCCTCCTCCTCCTCCTTCTCCTCCTCCTCCTTTTTCTCCTCCTCCTCCTTCTCCTCCCCTTCTCCTCCTCCTTCTCCTCCTCCTTCCTCTCCTCCTCCTCCTCTTTCTTCTCCTCCTCCTCCTCCTGCTCCTTCTCCTTCTCCTCCTCCTCCTTCTTCTTCTCCTCCCTCTCCTCCTCCTCCTCCTCCCTCTCCTCCTCCTCCTTCTTCTCCTCCTCCTCCTCCTCCTCCTCCTTCTTCTCCTCCTCCTCCTTCTCCTTCTCCCGCTCCTCCTCCTTCTTCTCCTCCTCCTGCTCCTTCTCCTTCTCCTCCTTCTCCTTCTCCTCCTCCTCCTTCTCCTTCTCCTCCTCCTTCTTTTCCTCATCCTTCTCCTCCCCCTCCTCCTCCTTCTCCTCCTCCTTTTCTCCTCCTCCTTCTTCTTCTCCTCCTCCTTCTTCTCCTCCTCCTCCTCCTTCTTCTCATCCTTCTCCTCCCCTCCTCCTGCTCCTTCTCCTTATCCTCCTTCTCCTTCTCCTCCTCCTCCTTCTTCTCCTTCTCCTCCTCCTTCTTTTCCTCATCCTTCTTCTCCCCCTCCTCCTCCTTCTCCTCCTCCTTCTTCTCCTCCTCCTCCTTTTTCTCCTCCTCCTTCTTCTCCTCCTCCTCCTTCTTCTCATCCTTCTCCTCCCCTCCTCCTCCTTCTCCTCCTCCTTCTTCTCCCTCCTCCTTTTTCTCACCCTTCTCCTCCTCTTCCTTCTTCTCCTCCTCCTCCTTCTTCTCACCCTTCTCCTCCTCTTCCTTCTCCTCCTACTTCTTCGTTTTCTTACTTCTTCTTCTTCTTTTCCGGTTTGTTCTTCCTCCTCCCTTTTCTCATTCTTCTTTTCCCGTCCCCACTTCCTTTTCTTCTACATCTTTTTTTTCCTTCTTCTATTTCTCCTCGTCCTCCTCCACTTTCTTCCTCTTCTTCTTCTTCTTCTCCTCCTCCTCCTACTTCTTCCTCTTCTTCTTCTTCTTCTCCTCCTCCTCCTACTTCTTCCTCTTCCTCTTCTTCTTCTTCTTCTCCTCCTCCTCCTACTTCTTCCTCTTCTTCTTCTTCTCCTCCTCCTCCTACTTCTTCCTCTTCTTCTTCTTCTACATCTCTCCTCCCATCCCTTTCTTCCTCCAGATATTCATTGTTATTCTTCTGAAGCTAACAAGACAGAGAGAGAAGATGGTGGGAAGACAATATCAGAGAGAAGATGGTGGGATGACAACATCAGAGAGAAGATGGCGGGAAGACAACATCAGAGAGAAGATGGTGGGAAGACAACATCAGAGAGAAGATGGCGGGAAGACAACATCAGAGAGAAGATGGTGGGAAGACAACATCAGAGAGAAATGATAGCGGGAAGACAACATCAGAGAGAAGATGGTGGGAAGACAACATCAGAGAGAAGATGGTGGGAAGACAACATCAGAGAGAAGATGGTGGGAAGACAACATCAGAGAGAAGATGGTGGGAAGACAACATCAGAGAGAAGATGGCGGGAAGACAACATCAGAGAGAAGATGGCGGGAAGACAACATCAGAGAGAAGATGCGGGAAGACAACATCAGAGAGAAGATGGCGGGAAGACAACATCAGAGAGAAGATAGCGGGAAGACAACATGAGAGAGAAGATGGTGGGAAGACAACATCAGAGAGAAGATGGTGGGAAGACAACATCAGAGAGAAGATGGTGGGAAGACAACATCAGAGAGAAGATGGCGGGAAGACAACATCAGAGAGAAGATGGCGGGAAGACAACATCAGAGAGAAGATGGCGGGAAGACAACATCAGAGAGAAGATGGCGGGAAGACAACATCAGAGAGAAGATGGCGGGAAGACAACATCAGAGAGAAGATGGTGGGAAGACAACATCAGAGAGAAGATGGCGGGAAGACAACATCAGAGAGAAGATGGCGGGAAGACAACATCAGAGAGAAGATGGTGGGAAGACAACATCAGAGAGAAGATGGCGGGAAGACAACATCAGAGAGAAGATGGTGGGAAGACAACATCAGAGAGAAGATGGTGGGAAGACAACATCAGAGAGAAGATGGCGGGAAGACAACATCAGAGAGAAGATGGTGGGAAGACAACATCAGAGAGAAGATGGTGGGAAGACAACATCAGAGAGAAGATGGTGGGAAGACAACATCAGAGAGAAGATGGCGGGAAGACAACATCAGAGAGAAGATGGTGGGAAGACAACATCAGAGAGAAGATGGTGGGAAGACAACATCAGAGAGAAGATGGCGGGAAGACAACATCAGAGAGAAGATGGTGGAAAGACAACATCAGAGAGAAGATGGTGGGAAGACAACATCAGAGAGAAGATGGTGGGAAGACAACATCAGAGAGAAGATGGTGGGAAGACAACATCAGAGAGAAGATGGCGGGAAGACAACATCAGAGAGAAGATGGTGGGAAGACAACATCAGAGAGAAGATGGTGGGAAGACAACATCAGAGAGAAGATGGCGGGAAGACAACATCAGAGAGAAGATGGTGGGAAGACAACATCAGAGAGAAGATGGCGGGAAGACAACATCAGAGAGAAGATGGCGGGAAGACAACATGAGAGAGAAGATGGCGGGAAGACAACATCAGAGAGAAGATGGCGGGAAGACAACATCAGAGAGAACCCTCGAGACATCTCAGGAAGCAGCTCGTGATCGTAAATGTTGGAAAGAGATTATGAAGTCGTTAAATGCGCCCCAAATACCGCCCAGACTGCGACACACACACAAAACACAGCACTATTTACGTTTTTTTTTCAGGACAGACTGCAGCAATGCATTCATCTTGCGTTCGTCACGTGCTTTCGTGTGCTAATGAAGGCGTTGAAATCGAAACGTTTAATTTTTTTTTCTTTTGACTATAGTTCGTACAGTTCTAACTTACAATTGTATGCAGCCATCCACAGTAACATCCAGTGACACAGCGGTACTGTTTGATTATATATCATTTATCGCATTATTGCTATTTTAACACTAGAATACATATATCATTATGGGAATGTACAAACAATTTTTAAAGCGCCAGTGAGTGGTAAAAATAATGTTTGTGTTTGTATTACAACAATCTCTACGATTGTTGAAAAGTGTGAAGAAGAAATAGTTTTTTGTTGAAATGAAAACATTTAACCCTTTTTATTTTGTTGGTTTGTAATTCCAGTAATTTCTGTAGAAGGAATTTGCCACAATTTCCTACAATCGCCCAATCTTAGCACACAATCCAGGGATTGAAACCAGAAAGATGAAAGAGGAAGGGCGGACTAGGGAACAACTTAAGACACGAGATCTGAGAGCAACGTGGAAACCAACGACCAATTTTGTCGGGATCTAGAAAAGATTGTTCAGAAATGGGTCACTCTCGAATGTATTTGTCATTGATGACCTTTGCTCCGGAAGTGGGTAAGCTGGCCTGGTTTTGGCAAGGCAAGGCGGTAGTACAATAATTAGTAGTAGCCTCCGTCAGCCATAGTTGGTCTCGCTTTCCGAAGAAGACCGAATGTTGGCCGAAAGTATTTGGGGGCCTCGGTAGCCTAGTTGGGAAAACCACCCGACTGGACTACCGACGTTCGGACAACCCGTGTTCGATTCCCGCTGGGAGCAGTGTGAATTGTACTCGTGGTTGGAATAAAAAAAAAATACCCCCACGGTCGACCCAGCCGTTGGCAGAAATGGGTACCAGGGTATATTATCCTGGGAAGGTGAGGAATGTCGCTTCGCATCTGAGTTTCGATGCTTGAGGCTACACTATACAGAAATCTCCGAACATTTCTGGATAGGCGGCCGAGCACATATGGGTATATACTCGCGTGCTAAGACGCCGGTTCAAGTCTCGTACTTTACCTTTTTACCTTTATGAGTATTTTGGTGTGTTCAATTTTTGCAAAGCTGTCACCATATCTTGTAGGAGTGTACATTACACCACACTACTGGATCCTTGTCTATGAGGTTTGCAGCGCCCCAAGAGAATGTTATTTTTGCTCTTCTTTCACCGTCTATTCTCTTTTCAATAAATCAGACTAGTTCTTACTAGAGTTGGAACTTTAGAGTGTGTTTCCAAAGTTTGTGGTCTACAGCTATGTCTTTCTGGGCTGCAGGGTTTATGAGTCTTCATGTCACGCTTACATACGTCTATAAATCGGAGCTTTGCGCGCTCCTTAGTTCTTTTGCCATCTGCTAGTTGTCCATAACCATAAAGTATATATTTTGGTATGCAGCCATCTTTCATATGATGTAAGTGGCAGAGTGAGGCTAACCTACGTTGTTTGAGCAGCGTGCAGGGAACTCTGTACAAATTGTCATATAAGCTAGCCTGGTCGTTCCAGCATTCCAATCGTAGGTTACGTTTCTTGGCTGATTTTTCCTCTGTGGCAGGTGTGGAGTGTGGATGGTAATAGTCTGCCTTTCGGGTTTTCCCTAATTCCCAAACACCAAATAGGTAAAGCAGGCAGTGACAAGATACCACTTTAGTGCCCCGGAGGGGGCTGCCCCGCTTTGATCGGTGAATAGCTATCCAATCAAGCAGATAGATTTCTCTCACTGTCGGAAGCAAGCCCTGGCGACCCTACGAAAAAAAAACAAACAATGGTGTATCATGGGTACGAGTATTTTTGTCTCCTTACATAAAATATTATCTGACATACATGTCGCGTTGGTAGCTGTTAAGTCAGCTCCAAGAAGGTTGACTTATTTAAATTGATTTATCATCTGTCATGTGACATATATTGGCGAAACATGACGACGCTTGGAAGATAGTACCCGTGAACACTTGTATATCATCGAACGTGATTCAGTCACTCCTGCCATCTCATATCTCAGGCCATCATACCATGTTCCCTGTGAGATATTTGCCTGTTCCCTGTGAGATATTTGCCTGTTCCCTGTGAGATATGGTGCCTGTTCCCTGAGAGATATTTGCCTGTTCCCTGTGAAATATTTGCCTGTTCCCTGTGAGATATGTGCCTGTTTCCTGTAATATATTTGTCTGTTCCCTGTGAGATATTTGCCTTTTCCCTGTGAGATATGGCGCCTGTTCCCTGAGTGATATTTGCCTGTTCCCTGTGAGATATTTGCCTTCTCCTGTGAGATATGTGCCTGTTCCCTGTGAGATATGTGCCTGTTCCCTGTGAGATATGTGCCTGTTCCCTGTGAGATATGTGCCTGTTCCCTGTGAGATATTTGCCTGTTCCCTGTGAGATATTTGCCTGTTCCCTGTGATATATATGACATACTGTGAAAAAATCAGAGATACATTTTTGTGGATAATTCCACTTCAAAACACAACAGCTGAAACCATCACAACCTTCATAGAAAGTGAAATAAATAAACGAGTATGTCATTTGGTGTCATCTTATTGCTTGTGGATTTGAAGGAGGTTCAAATTGTTCAGGAAGTATCTCCAGGGTTCACAAAAGGAAGTCAGATACATCATGGAGGATTATTCCCTACAGACATTGTAGGGCTTATGTTTTGTCAATTGTGGTGACCAATACAAGAGATCAATTTTCCTACGTGGAAAGGTTTTTTTCTTATATTTAGTGAGAGACATCTATAAGCTGTTCCAACAATCTACAAAACGAGAAACAGTTCAGCTTGACATCAACAAATGGTAGAAATTCCTAAGCTGATGATTCCAGAGGCTTGATATATGGGCTGGTCTAAGCATTCTAACATCATTAACATCATTAAGAAATGGTTTGAGACAATCGTGATGACCTGCGAGCATTTATATAAGGACGGGGCAGATATAGCTTCATTGGCCGGAGGATTACTTCTTGAAATGGAAAAAAATCTACTTTCATGTTAACACTTTGCCTGTTGGTGGAGACACTGTGAGTTGTTTCTGATTTAAGCAAATGCTTGCATAAGCAGGAATGTAAGTTGCCAATC
Source organism: Megaustenia siamemsis (assembly GCA_032433765.1). Classification (NCBI taxonomy): domain Eukaryota; kingdom Metazoa; phylum Mollusca; class Gastropoda; order Stylommatophora; family Ariophantidae; genus Megaustenia; species Megaustenia siamemsis. Next base: position 87,440,650 of record JAVIAB010000125.1, on the reverse strand, counting down.
CTACCAAAGACAATATTAGGCACATTTCTACTATTAAAATAATAGAAGCACGAAAAAAACACGAACGTAATGATTTTATTGCAACATACAAAGAATTGAAAGATAAGGTGTCACACATCCGAACAATAAAAACAGATATCTCTGATGTCAACACTTATTAAATTCACAGCCACTGTAATATTTGAAATGAACAAAAGGTTTATCAAGCAAGCCTTGGAATTAACTTCAGCATGTTCATTCTTTGGGAGCCGAGATAGCTCAGTGGTTAGTGAACTGGACTACAAAGGACAAGGGGTAGGGTTCGATCCCAACCGACGGCTTCCGATTTCACCCAGCCTTAAATGGGTACCGAATTTTTTTTCTGGGAAAGTAAAGCAGCACGGGCGTAAATCCAACCAAATTACCCCAAAAATCATGTGCTGAAGGTCTGTAAAATATAGGGTCACTAACACCATATTTCCCTATACGCCACTTGGCGTGACGGGGGTACTTTACTTTTTACTTTGTTCACAACAACGTATCAATATTACAATTTATTCTTCAATCTTCAACTGTCTGTGACGAACTGACAAATACTGGTGTACAATGTTGACTGTACCGACATCAACAGCCACAGCTGAAAGGTTCTTTAGTGCTATGAACTGAATAATGACTCCACTAATAAACCAGCTAGGAGATAGTTCACTGGATGAGGATTTCTATAGAAGGAGAAGAGATTTCCAAGTGAAGAATACTTTTGTATGGAGCGCTGGACCTACAAAGGAGAGTAAGTCTGCTTTAAACAAGGACCTAAACAAGGGACAGAAACTACAGGTAAGTGAGAGATATAATTGGAGACTTGAAATGAGGACCTAAACAAGGGACAGAAACTATAGGTAAGTGAGGAATATAATTGTACACTAGAAATGAGGACCTAAACAAGAGGCAGAAACTATAGGTAAGTGAGGATATAATTGGAGACTTGAAATGGGGACCTAAACAAGGGACAGAAACTACAGGTAAGTGAGAGATATAATTGTACACCAGAAATGAGGACCTAAACAAGAGGCAAAAACTACAGGTAAGTGAGAGATATAATTGGAGACTTGAAATGGGGACCTAAACAAGGGACAGAAACTACAGGTAAGTGAGAGATATAATTGTACACCAGAAATGAGGACCTAAACAAGGGACAGAAACTACAGGTAAGTGAGAGATATAATTGTACACCAGAAATGAGGACCTAAACAAGAGGCAAAAACTACAGGTAAGTGAGAGATGTTACTGTAGACTTGAAATTGTCTCTTAGCCTATTTTTTTTGTGAAGAAACACTGACTACTGTATGTTTAGTGTTCTGTTGTCTGGTGTCCGGTGTCCCGTTGTCTGTTGTCTTGTGTTCGGTTGTCTGTTGTTCCAGTTGTCTGTTTCCCCGTTGTCTATTGTCTGGTGTTCGGTGTCCCGTTGTCTGCTGTCTGGTGTCCCGTTGTCTGTTGTCCCGTTTTCTGGTGTCCCGTTGTCTGTTGTCTTGTGTCCCGTGTCTGTTGTTCCGTTGTCTGGTGTTCTGTTATCTGTTGTCCCGTTTTCTGTTGTCTTGTGCTCTGTTGTCTGGTGGCCGGTTGTCTGCTGTCCCTTTGTCTGTTGTCTTGTGTTATGCTGTCCAGTTGTCTGCTGTCTAGTGTCCCATTGTCTGTTATCTGATATACCCTTGTTATTGTCTAGTGTCCCATTATCTTTTGTCTTGTGTTTCGCTATCTGCTGTTAAATTGTGTGGGATTAGATAACAGTTTATTTACTGAATTGACGACTCGAGAAATTGAAACCTGAACATATATTAATCATATTTCAGTGCTAGATCTCATCTAATCTCCATGGTATGATCTTGTTTTATATATAGATAATATAAATATAATATGTAATTTGTACTGGGTGCAAACAGCAATAATCAAATATAACAAGGAGAACTCTACACCGATGGATATAAAAAGGGGACTAAGACAGGGATGCATCCTATCACCAAGCTTGTTCAATCTATACACTGAGCAAATCTTTAAAAACATTATAGAGATGCCAGGCCTAAACATTAATGGGAAGATAATCAATAACCTAAGATATGCTGATGATACTGTTCTACGAGCAGAAAATCCTAAAGATCTACAACAATTGCTTAATGTGATAAACACAACAAGCAAAAAATATGGACTAGATATTTATCACAAAGACTAAAACTATGATCATAAACAAAGAAAATTCTCAAGACCTACAATTAAATATCGCAGTTGAGGGAACACATCTGGAGACAGTCCAGAGTTACAACTACCTGGGACATACTATAACCAATGATGGAAAATGTAAAATTGAAATAAACAAAAGAATAGGTATGGCAAAAAGTAATTTTAATGCCATGAAAAATATACTTACAACAAACCAAATAACAGTAGGGCTGAAGCTAAGAAAAGAAAAATGTTACATCTTCACAATTTTCCTGTATGGTGCAGAAACATGGACATTAGACAAGAAAACAGAACAGAAAATTGAAGCCTTTGAAATGTGGATTTACAGAAGAATAGGTAGAATTGGATGGAAAGAAAAGAAAACAAACGATGAAGTTTTAAAACAACTAAAAATAAAAAGAGAACTACTAAATACAATTAAGACAAGACAAATGACATTTTTGGGCCATGTTAAAAGACACAACAGCCTACAAAAAGAATATTTCTAGGGAAAATACAAGGTAAAAGAGGCAGAGGCAGACTAAGACTAACATGGACGAGTAACATCACAAAGATGGACAAGTCGATCTATGACAACCTGCACCATCAAAGCAAGAAATAAAGTGGAACGGCGATCCATGGTAGCCAACCTTCGTTGCGGAGACGGCACCCGCTGATAATGATGATGATGATATACAGATATTTATACAGAGATTTATAAATATAATCATATAAATGAAAGATAAGAAAGCTGATGAAACATAAAATGGAGAATACACTAATGGAATAATTAATTTCAAAAGGAAAAAAAAGTCTCGAGGCAAATCTGATTAAATTTGAAAACATCTTTGTCCAATTAAAACTAATACATTAAGTTCAAGGTCGTTGAAGTTCATGCCACCATCCAATCAAATTTTTGTTCAAATTGTAGACAAAAACAATTTCTGCTGAATCCTCCTATTTTATCTAACATTGTTATGAAAATGATTTCTCCCCCTGGAAAGTACATCGACCCAGAATTATCCTGCAAAGGGAAGTGATCGTGGGAATGCATGAGATGATGCTAAATCTTAGCCTGCATCTAATCTCCCCTGATCTCTGGCCGGTGTGAACACACAGAGCTTGTAATTCTCCCGCAGGCGTACAATGCAAAAATCAACCCCCCTGACGGCTTTATATCTCTCTACATCGTCTCAATGTTTTATATCGAACGTTTAATTAATGACTATTTTTCTTCCCTCAAAATCTTCTTTCTCGATGTCTCTGATTTTCTTTAAGTGTTATATTTGTGAGAATTGAAATGGCTAAATGACAAACCCCGCTTAACACTAGACATGGGCTTGCGTGAAGGAATTTAAAAAGGACATGCATTGCGTATACAGAAGGCTGGCCCTGGGGCAGCTTGCTGTGAAGCAGAGAGAGGCTACAAGAGGTAGAAAAAGCAGTTAATGTGAAAATCTTGAAGGAAAGAAAAGCTCTGTAGTGGCAAGAAAGAGGTATAAAAATGAAACAAAGATAATGACAGGAAAACGTTGAAGGATTACAGAGAGAAAGTGAGAGAAGGGGAAAAAAACAAAATATCGGTCGTTAGATTGAGATTAGGGTATGCTAAAAATGTTGGATAAGAAACAAAAATAAGACGGTCGTTAGAAAGGCTTTCTGCACCTCATAAAATGTTGGATAGGAAACAAATATTAATTGCGCCTGATGTAATCGTTGCTGGTAAGTTATAGAATTACACAATTAAAAATAATTACACAATTAACAAGAATTACACATTTTAAAATAATTACACAATTAACAAGAATTATACATTTTAAAATAATTACACAATTAAGAATTATACATTTTAAAATAATTACACATTTAACAAGAATTATACAATTAACAAGAATTATACAACTAACAAGAATTACACAATTAACAAGAATTATACAACTAACAAGAATTATACAATTAACAAGAATTATACAACTAATAAGAATTATACAACTAACAAGAATTACACAACTAACAAGAATTATACAACTAACAAGAATTACACAATTAACAAGAATAATACAACTTACAAGAATTATACAATTAACAAGAATTACACAATTAACAAGAATTATACAACTAACAAGAATTATACAACTAACAAGAATTATACAACTAACAAGAATTATGCAGTTAAAAAGAATTACACAAATAACAGGAATTGCACAACTAACAATCTTGAAACTTTCGAAGATTAACTTTACAGAGATGCAATAAGAGGAATATATTGTTAGATGAAATAATTGTGTAGTATGTAATAATAATGAATAGAAGATAACAAATAACAGCTTCAGTGTTTTCTCGTGGCTGGGACACATCGCAGAGACACTGTGGCTCAGGACGTGACGGCAAATTTGTCCCCAGCTTTTGGTTGTTACATAAGTTTGGCGCAATCAGCACGCATGTCATGGATAGAAAGTGACGTAATGACTCCTGCTACAGGTGACGCAGTGGCACTTGCTACAGGTGACGCAGTGATTCCTGCTACAGGGGGCAACTTGACTCCTGATACATGGGATGACTTGACTCCTGCTACAGGGTATGACTTGACTCCTGCCACAGGGGATAACTTGACTCCTGCTATAGGGGATGACTTGACTTCTGCTACAGGGTATGACTTGACTACTGCTACAGGGTATGACTTGACTACTGCTACAGGGTATGACTTGACTACTGCTACAGGGTATGACTTGACTCCTGCTACAGAGGATAACTTGACTCCTGCTACAGGGGATGACTTGACTCCTGCTACAGGGGATGACTTGACTCCTGCTACAGGGTTTGGCTTGACTCCTGCTATAGGGATGACTTGACTCCTGCTACAGGGTTTGGCTTGATTCCTGCTACAGGGGATGACTTGACTCCTGCTGCAAGGTATGACTTGACTCCTGCTATAGGGGATAAATTGACTCCTGCTACAGGGGATAACTTGACTCCTGCTGCAAGGTATGACTTGACTCCTGCTATAGGGGATAACTTGACTCCTGCTACAGGGTTTGGCTTGACTCCTGCTACAGGTAATGGCTTGACTCCTGCTACAGGGGATAACTTGACTCCTGATGCAAGGTATGACTTGACTCCTGCTATAGGGGATAACTTGACTCCTGCTACAGGGTTTGGCTTGACTCCTACTACATGGAATGCCTTGACTCCTGCTACAGGGTTTGACTTGACTCCTGCTACATGGAATGCCTTGACCACTGCTATAGGGGATAACTTGACTCCTGCTGCAAGGTATGACTTGACTCCTGCTATAGGGGATAACTTGACTCCTGCTACAGGGTTTGGCTTGACTCCTACTATAGGGAATGACTTGACTCCTGCTACAGGGGGTAAATTCACTCCTGCTACAGGGGATAAATTGACTCCTGCTACAGGTGTTGACTTGACTCCTGCTACAGGGAATGACTTGACTCCTGCTACAGGGGGTGAATTGACTCCTGCTACAAGGGTTGACCTGAGTACTGCTACAGCGGTTGACTTGACTCCTGCAACAGGGGACAATTTGACTCCTGCTACAGGGATAACTTGACTCCTGCTACAGGGGATGACTTGACTCCTGCTCCAGGGTATGACTTGACTCCTGCAACAGGGGACAACTTGACTTCTGCTACAGGGATGACTTGACTCCTGCTACAGGAGATAACTTGACTCCTGCTACAAGAGATGATTTTACTCCTGCTACAGGGGATGACTTGACTCCTGCAACAAGGGATGACTTGACTCGTGCAACATAGGACAACTTGACTCGTGCTACAGGGGTTGACTTGACTCCTGCTACAGGGGACAACTTGACTTCTGCTACAGGGGTTGACTTGACTCCTTCTACAGAGGTTGACTTGACTCCTGCTACAGGGGACAACTTGACTTCTGCTACAGGGGTTGACTTGACTCCTTCTACAGGGGACAACTTGACTTCTGCTACAGAGGTTGACTTGACTCCTGCTACAGGGACAACTTGACTCCTGCTACAGGAGATAACTTGACTCCTGCTACAAGAGATGATTTTACTCCTGCTACAGGGGATGACTTGACTCGTGCAACATAGGACATCTTAACTCCTGCTACTGGGGTTGACTTGACTCCTGCTACAGGGAACATCTTGACTCCTGCTACAGGGGTTGACTTGACTCCTGCTACAGGGGTTGACTTGACTCCTGCTACAGGGGACAACTTGACTTCTGCTACAGGGATGACTTGACTCCTGCTACAGGAGATAACTTGACTCCTGCTACAAGAGATGATTTTACTCTTGCTACAGGGGATGACTTGACTCCTGCTACAAGAGATGATTTTACTCCTTCTACATGGGTTGACTTGACTCGTGCTACATGAGATAACTTGACTCCTGCTACAAGAGATGATTTTACTCCTTCTACATGGGTTGACTTGACTCGTGCTACAAGGAACATCTTGACTCCTGCTACAGAGTATCTTCATAGGGAGTCTGAGTAACAAACATTTTATGTTTAGGTAAAGTCTGAGTAACAAACATTTTATGTTTAGGTAAAGTCTGAGTAACAAACATTTTATGTTTAGGTAAAGTCTGAGAAACAAACATTTTATGTTTAGGTAAAGTCTGAGTAACAAACATTTTATGTTTAGGTAAAGTCTGAGTAACAAACATTTTATGTTTAGGTAAAGTCTGAGTAACAAACATTTTATGTTTAGGTAAAGTCTGAGTAACAAACATTTTATGTTTAGGTAAAGTCTGAGTAACAAACACTTCATGTTTAGTTAAAGTCTGAGTAACAAACATTTTATGTTTAGGTAAAGTCTGAGTAACAAACATTTTATGTTTAGGTAAAGTCTGAGTAACAAACATTTTATGTTTAGGTAAAGTCTGAGTAACAAACATTTTATGTTTAGGTAAAGTCTGAGTAACAAACATTTTATGTTTAGGTAAAGTCTGAGTAACAAACATTTTATGTTTAGGTAAAGTCTGAGTAACAAACACTTCATGTTTAGTTAAAGTCTGAGTAACAAACATTTTATGTTTAGGTAAAGTCTGAGTAACAAACATTTTATGTTTAGGTAAAGTCTGAGTAACAAACATTTTATGTTTAGGTAAAGTCTGAGTAACAAACATTTTATGTTTAGGTAAAGTCTGAGTAACAAACACTTCATGTTTAGTTAAAGTCTGAGTAACAAACATTTTATGTTTAGGTAAAGTCTGAGTAACAAACACTTCATGTTTAGTTAAAGTCTGAATGACAAACACTTCATGTTTAGTTAAAGTCTGGACTTTTATGACAAAGAAGACGACTCAACAACAGTTGACATCCCAGTTTAAAGAAAATGGGGGAAAACAACAATCGTTTTTTGAATGGCAAAAATAGAGAGCCTAATCACACCAAGGAGGGGCTGACGACTACAACCACAAATGCTGAAACGTAAAATTATTATTTCAAATTATTTCACACTTTGCCTCGTTATCAACCATCACCTTGACCTAAAGTAAAGCGGAACAAAAAATGATCACGAATATTATCAACGAATATTCGAGAAATGAAGTGCAAAAAAAAAATGTTATAAAATAATCACAATATATTTTTATTTTTAAAAGCACCTTAAAAATAAACATTCTTCATAATGATTGTTTATATCCAAATATTTTTTTTTCGAAAAATAAAATCATCTGAACAGATAAGAAAGATAAGAAAACATCGTATCAAATTATAGGAAATGTTTTAAACTCATACATTCTGATAAACATTGTGGAGAGAAAGTGAATAATGTTAGCTAATTTCATGAAAATGTGGTGTTAAAAACATACAGGAAAAAATAATGTAAAAAAAATATACGTTATGGCATTATTCTGTTTCTAGAAAAAGGTGGGGGAGGGGGTTTGGCCTATGGCGGAGAGGGTAGGAGGGGATTAATGAGAGATTCCTTGAGTTTAAAAACAAAGGAATAAAGTCATAAAAATAAAGTCATAAAAATAAAGGTTTAAAGCATCTCTCATGAAAAAAAAATATTTTAAATAATAATTGGAGATGGGTGGGGTGGGGTGGGGTGTGGAGGTGGGTGGGGGGGACTGGTTGGTCTCGAGGCAAGACGCCGGCCTCGAGACAGAGAGGTTGTGGGTTCAAATCCCGGCTACACCAGTTGGGATTTTTTATTTGAGATTTCTCTCTGCGGCAACCCACCCCTGGTCTCAGCAGCGAGGCCCGGGCTTGAAACGTCAATTACTCGTCGAGGAAATCTTCTTCTTCCCTTTATTATTTACCTTCCAGCGTTGAGGGGATATATAGTTTGCCGTATCTCTTCTGTTGCCCTCTCCTGCTGCTGCTTATCCTAGTGTTACTTATACTCAACCAATAACCAATATTTTTCGTGGCTGGCCCTTGTGTTGGTGTTCTCGTAATCTTTCCTGAAGTTTCTTGTCTCCTATGTTCCTCTTTCTGTCCTTTCACTCGGCCAACGATTTATTAAAATCATCATCATCATGTGCCATACCGGTTGGCGTAGGCGATCATGTCCCTCCACAATCTTCTATCTACAGTGCATCGTATCAGTTCTGTTGTTGACTGTTTTCCATGACATGACACCAAGCTATCCAGTATTTTCTCTCTTTGTCGCCCGCGATCTTTTTATTATAATACCCGAATATTATCGAGACATTTCACGTTTAAACATCTTTTTCTTTACTCAACCATGTTTCCGATCACTCAAATTATTATTTTAGTTTTCTCTGTTGTAAGAATGCATCTACATCAAACATAAGAATGCATCTACATCAAACATAAAAACAAATAACAATGACTGAACAAACAGATATCCCATCTTGCAAGGTAGATCGTCTGTGTTTACCATGTCGTTTACTGCACGGCTCAGATCTCTACTTTTCCAATCTTCATTTTATCCCTTGCACTCTCAGCACTTGATCAAGCCCTTATCCCCACGTGACGTCAAAGCCCATATCAACCGAGACCAGGCCTCGGGCTCAAGATTCTACAAGCCACGAGTCTAATTCCTCGGATATTATTTAATCTTGTACATTTCCTAGAAGAATATTTGGGAGTCTGTTATCAACGTTAATTGTACCACAACGTAAATAACGTTGTTTGTGTCACAACGTCAATAATGTTGTTTGTACCACGACGTACATGGCATTGTTTGTACCACGACGTACATGGCATTGTTTGTGCCACAACGTACATGGCATTGTTTGTGCCACAACGTGCATGACATTATTTGAACCACGACGTACATGACATTATTTGTACCAACATGTACATGACATTATTTGTACCAACACATACATGACATTATTTGTACCAACACGTACATGGCATTGTTTGTATAGCAGAGAAGGTACGGATAGGAGTATATAATAGAGGGGAATGGAGAATAGGGAAATATAGATTAGGCACTTGCGCGAGGAAGGGTGTGAAAGAAAGTACACACCGGGAGATAGAGTATAGGGAAATATAGATTGAGCACTTACTTGTGCAGAAGAGAAAATGACGTAAAGTAAGGGGCATGACGTGGCAGGGGGTTACGGTTGTGAGGTGACTAGAAGAGACTAGTCACTTGGAGCCAGAACATCGTACTGAGAGGACGTGCCGGTGAAGTGGTCAACATCAGGGAGAAGAACAGTCATGCAGAGTAGATAGGCTAGGGAAGACAAGAGATTACCATGAAATAGGCCGATAGTTAGAGATAGGTAGAATAGGTTAGGATGGTGCGTTCGATGGGGAACGTACCGAAGTAGGGAAACGGCCGATTGTAGTTAGTTAGAACATAATAGTTAAACGACAGTGATTAGCGATAGGGTAGGGCGAAAGAGAAGAAAGTAATACCATGATGAATATAGAAAGATTGTCAATTGCAGCAGTATGATATATGAAGTTAGGAAGATTAGAGCGGGAGAATGAAATGAAGCAAATAAAAGGCTCCAAGCATTTTAAAGAAGTGTTGGTGTTGAGAAATGATTCAGAAGAGTTATAATGTAGAAGAATAATATATTGATGATGGATGTTGTTTTTAAAGGCTTCATTACAAAATTCGATGTTGATTGAAGAATGATGATTATAAAAGACATCAGTATGCCTCATTACAATACGATGAGAGTTGATGGAGAAAGATTCACATATTAAATGCATCATTACATTTGTACCAACACGTACATGGCATTGTTTGTACCACGACGTATTTACCAAACGTAAAAATAAATGTGAAAGCCCATTATCATCCCGAAAGTGACTTGTCTTGCTAGCTCATTATTTATGAAAGACAACACTTTGACCAGCACACTATAACAGACAACACTGACAATCACTCACTATGACACACAACACTGACGATCAAGACAATATGACAGGCAACACTGACAACTAACACACTATGCCATATAACACTGACGGCAACACACTATGACAGACAACACTGACAACTAACACAATATGTCATACAACACTGAAGACCAACACACTATGACAGGGAATACTGACGACCAACACACTATCACAGGGAACACTGACGACCAACACACTATCACAGTGTACACTGACGACCAACACACTATCACAGTGAACACTGACGACCAACACACTATCACAGGGAACACTGACGACCAACACACTATGACAGGGAACACTGACGACCAACACACTATCACAGGGAACACTGACGACCAACACACTATCACAGTGAACACTGACGACCAACATACAATGAAAGACAACAGTGACAACCAACACACTATGTCAGACAACATTGACAACCAACACACTATGACAGACAACATTGACAACCAACACACTATGACAGACAACATTGACAACCAACACACTATGTCAGACAACATTGACAACCAATACACTATGACAGACAACATTGACAACCAACACACTATGACAGACAACATTGACAACCAACACACTATGTCAGACAACATTGACAACCAACACACTATGACAGACAACATTGACAACCAACACACTATGTCAGACAACATTGACAACCAACACACTATGACAGACAATATTGACAAGCAACACACTATGTCAGACAACATTGACAACCAACACACTATGACAGAAAACACTGACAACCAACACACTATGATAGACAACATTGAACAGACAACATTGACAACCAACACACTATGTCAGACAACATTGACAACCAACACACTATGACAGACAACACTGAAAACCAACAGACTATGTCAGACAACATTGACAACCAACACACTATGACAGACAACACTGACAACCAACACACTATGATAGACAACACCGACAACCAACACACTATGTCATACAACATTGACAACCAACACACTATGACAGACAACACTGACAACCAACACAATATGACAGACAACACTGACAACCAACACACTATGTCAGACAACACTGACAACCAACACACTATGACAGACAACATTGACAACCAACACACTATGAGAGACAACACTGACAACCAACACACTATGACAGACAACACTGACGACCAACACACTATCACAGTGAACACTGACGACCAACATACAATGAAAGACAACAGTGACAACCAACACACTATGTCAGACAACATTGACAACCAACACACTATGACAGACAACATTGACAACCAACACACTATGACAGACAACATTGACAACCAACACACTATGTCAGACAACATTGACAACCAATACACTATGACAGACAACATTGACAACCAACACACTATGACAGACAACATTGACAACCAACACACTATGTCAGACAACATTGACAACCAACACACTATGACAGACAACATTGACAACCAACACACTATGTCAGACAACATTGACAACCAACACACTATGACAGACAACATTGACAACCAACACACTATGTCAGACAACATTGACAACCAACACACTATGACAGACAACACTGACAACCAACACACTATGATAGACAACATTGACAACCAACACACTATGACAGACAACATTGACAACCAACACACTATGTCAGACAACATTGACAACCAACACACTATGACAGACAACATTGACAACCAACACACTATGTCAGACAACATTGACAACCAACACACTATGACAGACAACACTGACAACCAACACACTATGATAGACAACACCGACAACCAACACACTATGTCATACAACATTGACAACCAACACACTATGACAGACAACACTGACAACCAACACACTATGACAGACAACACTGACAACCAACACACTATGTCAGACAACATTGACAACCAACACACTATGACAGACAACACTGACAACCAACACACTATGACAGACAACATTGACAACCAACACACTATGACAGACAACATTGACAACCAACACACTATGACAGACAACACTGACAACCAACACACTATGACAGACAACACTGACAACCAACACACTATGACAGACAACATTGACAACCAACACACTATGACAGACAACACTGACAATCAACACACTATGACAGACAACATTGACAACCAACACACTATGACAGACACACTGACAACCAACACACTATGACAGACAACACTGACAACCAACACACTATGATAGACAACATTGACAACCAACACACTATGACAGACAACACTGACAACCAACACACTATGTCAGGCAACATTGACAACCAACACACTATGACAGAAAACATTGACAACCAACACACTATGACAGACAACACTGAAGACCAACACACTATGACAGACAACACTGAAGACCAACACACTATGACAGACAACACTGACAACCAACACACTATGTCAGACAACATTGACAACCAACACACTATGACAGACAACATTGACAACCAACACACTATGTCAGACAACATTGACAACCAACACACTATGACAGACAACATTGACAACCAACACACTATGTCAGACAACATTGACAACCAACACACTATGACAGACAACACTGACAACCAACACACTATGATAGACAACATTGACAACCAACACACTATGACAGACAACATTGACAACCAACACACTATGTCAAACAACATTGACAACCAACACACTATGACAGACAACACTGACAACCAACAGACTATGTCAGACAACATTGACAACCAACACACTATGACAGACAACACTGACAACCAACACACTATGATAGACAACACCGACAACCAACACACTATTTCATACAACATTGACAACCAACACACTATGACAGACAACACTGACAACCAACACACTATGACAGACAACACTGACAACCAACACACTATGTCAGACAACATTGACAACCAACACACTATGACAGACTATGACAGACAACATTGACAACCAACACACTATGACAGACAACACTGACAACCAACACACTATGACAGACAACACTGACAACCAACACACTATGACAGACAACATTGACAACCAACACACTATGACAGACAACACTGACAACCAACACACTATGACAGACAACATTGACAACCAACACACTATGACAGACAACACTGACAACCAACACACTATGACAGACAACACTGACAACCAACACACTATGACAGACAACACTGACAACCAACACACTATGACAGACAACATTGACAACCAACACACTATGACAGACAACACTGACAACCAACACACTATGTCAGGCAACATTGACAACCAACACACTATGACAGACAACATTGACAACCAACACACTATGACAGACAACACTGAAGACCAACCCACTATGACAGACAACACTGAAGACCAACACACTATGACAGACAACACTGACAACCAACACACTATGTCAGACAACATTGACAACCAACACACTATGACAGACATCACCGACAACCAACACACTATGTCAGACAACATTGACAACCAACACACTATGTCAGGCAACATTGACAACCAACACACTATGACAGACAACATTGACAACCAACACACTATGACAGACAACACTGAAGACCAACCCACTATGACAGACAACACTGAAGACCAACACACTATGACAGACAACACTGACAACCAACACACTATGTCAGACAACATTGACAACCAACACACTATGACAGACATCACCGACAACCAACACACTATGTCAGACAACATTGACAACCAACACACTATGACAGACAACACCGACAACCAACACACTATGACAGACAACACTGACGACCAACAACTAATGACTTGCAGAAATGAACAAAGAAAGTCAACAGATTAAGTAGCTAACAAGTATAGCTCAAATAGGGACAAGACTGCAAGTTGGGCCCAGAACTGGTCCCTTTGAAGTGAGGAAAAGGATTTTTTTTTAAATCCCCGTAAATATCAAGACTTTATTTTTTCAATCACCATTGAAGTCTGTTCCGAAGTATTTTTACTGCAACTTTTTGGCATCTTCTCTTTTCATCTTTCATCCTTTCACATTTTTCATATTTTCTTTTGAAAGTACATTACTCGTGAGCTATGCTTGAGATTAACCAAAGTACAGTAATTGTGAGTTATGCTTAAAATTAACCAAAGTACAGTACTTGTGAGTTGTGCTTGAAATTAACGAAAGTACATTACTCATGAGTTGTGCTTGAAATTAATCAAAGTACATTACTCATGAGTTGTGCTTGAAATTAACGAAAGTAAATTACTTGTGAGTTGTGCTTGAAATTAACCAAAGTACATTACCTGTGAGTTGTGCTTGAAATTAACCAAAGTACATTACCTGTGAGTTGTGCTTGAAATTAACCAAAGTACATTACTTGTGAGTTGTGCCTGAAACTAACCAAAGTACATTACTTGTGAGTTGTGCTTGAAATTAACCAAAGTACATTACTCATGAGTTGTGCTTGAAATTAACCAAAGTACATTACTTGTGAGTTGTGCTATAAAATATTATTGAAATAGTTTTCTTAAATTGCGTAAGTACGAACCTTGAATAGCGGGTTTTAACCCCTATGTGCTAGGTCGCCTATCCACATGTGTTCGGAGACACATGTCTAGTGTCGCCTCATGCATTGTCACCTCCTCAGGCGTCTCCATTCCTCACCGTCCCAGAGTATAAACCCTGTACCCATTTCTGCCGGTGGCTGGACGGAACGCGGGGCTATCTTTTTCCTTTTCTCCGCCAGAGAAGATTTCAAACTGCTTCCAGGAAACACAGGTTGTCGGCGCTAGGTAGCGAGGTGGTTTCCCAATTAGACTACCGAGGATCCAGTTTTGTAAAATTATGTTTCTTACATACGTACCAAAGTTTCAAGAATATTATCGACATTATCGAGAAAATATTTTGTGGATTTGTTTCTATTTTGTCCATGATTTTTTTGCCATAAATCGAAGATTATGTTATTAACTATTGCAAAATATAAACACAAAGGTGTGCATGTTTTAATTATGGTGTTACAATTCTGAAGTTGGGGTATCTTTACTATAGAACAGTGATTGTCAATTTGAGAATACATGTTACTCTTGTGTAAAAGAAGAGTAAGATGTTTGATCTTTTACGTCATTTCAAGTCACAGACTCTAACAACTCACATACTTGACCTGTCTCAGACTCTAACGACTCACGTACTTGTCCTGTCTCAGACTCTAACAACTCACATACTTGTCCTGTCTCAGACTCTAACAACTCACGTACTTGTCCTGTCTCAGACTCTAACAACTCACATACTTGTCCTGTCTCAGACTCTAACGACTCACATACTTGTCCTGTCTCAGACTCCAACAACTCACATACTTGTCCTGTCTCAGACTCTAACAACTCACGTACTTGTCCTGTCCCAGATTCTAACAACTCACATACTTGTCCTGTCTCAGACTCTAACAACTCACATACTTGTCCTTTCTTAGACTCTAACAACTCACATACTTGTCCTTTCTTAGACTCTAACAGCTCACATACTTGACCTGTCTCAGACTCTAACAACTCACATACTTGTCTGTCTCAGACTCTAACAACTCACGTACTTGACCTGTCTCAGACTCTAACAACTCACATACTTGACCTGTCTCAGACTCTAACAACTCACGTACTTGACCTGTCTCAGACTCTAACAACTCACATACTTGACCAGTCTCAGACTCTAACAACTCACATACTTGACCTGTTTCAGACTCTAACAACTCACATACTTGTCTGGTCTTAGACTCTAACAACTCACATACTTGTCTGGTCTCAGACTCTAACAACTCACATACTTGACCTGTCTCAGACTCTAACAACTCACATACTTGTCTGGTCTCAGACTCTAACAACTGACATACTTGTCCTGTCTCAGACTCTAACAACTCACATACTTGTCATGTCTCAGACTCTAACAACTCACATACTTGACCTGTCTCAGACTCTAACAACTCACATACTTGTCTGGTCTCAGACTCTAACAACTCACATACTTGTCTGGTCTCAGACTCTAACAACTCACATACTTGACCTGTCTCAGACTCTAACAACTCACATACTTGTCTGGTCTCAGACTCTAACAACTCACATACTTGACCTGTCTCGGACTCTAATAACTCACATACTTGTCTGGTCTCAGACTCTAGCAACTCACATACTTGTCATGTCTCAGACTCTAACAACTCACATACTTGTCCTGCCTCAGACTTTAACAACTCACATACTTGTCCTGTCTCAGACTCTAACAACTCACATACTTGTCCTTTCTTAGACTCTAACAACTCACATACTTTTCCTTTCTTAGACTCTAACAACTCACATACTAGTCCTTTCTTAGACTCTAACCACTCACATACATGTCCTGTCTCAGACTCTAACAACTCACATACTTGTCATGTCTCAGACTCTAACAACTCACATACTTGACCTGTCTCAGACTTTAACAACTCACATACTTTTCCTTTCTTAGACTCTAACAACTCACATACTAGTCATTTCTTAGACTCTATCAACTCACATACATGTCCTGTCTCAGACTCTAACAACTCACATACGTGTCCTTTCTTAGACTCTAACAACTCACATACTAGTCCTTTCTTAGACTCTAACAACTCACATACATGTCCTGTCTCAGACTCCAACAACTCACATATTTGTCCTTTCTTAGACTCTAACAAATCACATACTTGTCCTGTCTCAGACTCCAACAACTCACATACTTGTCCTTTCTTAGACTAACAAATCACATACTTGTTCTGTCCAGGAACGATAGCAAACAGCGTCATTACGTCATCAGTTAGGCTACAAATCTGGTTAAAACAACAGGCGATTATGAAAACCGTCGACATGACCTGGGCTACAAGTTCAAAACTAAGCGAACAGAACTTGGTGAAGAATTCTAGAATTGGAGATAAAAAGCCTGGGTCATACTTACAAGCTCTGCGACATATCGTCATGAATTGTTCAAGACAGATAGATTCATTTGCCGCCCCTTTAATGATCGGTACTTTGTGGTTCGATCATTGAATACATCATCGGTCCGTGACCGAAGGGAAGTAACTTTCATCCAGGATCTTTCATGACATGAAACGATCATTTTGTTCATTAGAGCGGATGCAGCCATTAAGATGAAAGAAATAATTGTCAATCATTTCAAACAAATATGTTTCTGACAAGCAGAATCAAACAACAGTTTTGTATACGCCAACAATACATGTTATTACAAACCTGTTTCACATGGTTTGTTTATGTTATGTGGATTCTTTCTTCTATTAATCGTTCTCTTTGTCTTGAGTTTTATTTGTCATTTGTGGTTTTATAGCATTTTTATTGTTTAAAGTACATCGAGAAAAGCCCAATGACCCATAGTTGCAACAATAGAGACACAACTAGATATGTCTTTGCAAGAACTATAGAAAACAAACATTCAGATAGATAGATAGATAGATAGATAGATAGATAGATAGATAGATAGATAGATAGATAGATAGATAGATAGATAGATAGATAGATAGATAGATAGATAGATAGATAGATAGATAGATAGATAGATAGATAGATAGATAGATAGATAGATAGATAGATAGATAGATAGATAGATAGATAGATAGATAGATAGATAGATAGATAGATAGATAGATAGATAGATAGATAGATAGATAGATAGATAGATAGATAGATAGATAGATCGATCGATGGATGGATAGATGGATAGGTGGATAGGTAGGTAGGTATGTAGATAGGTATGTATGTATGTATGTATGTATGTATGTATGTATGTATGTATGTATGTATGTATGTATGTATGTATGTATGTATGTATGTATGTATGTGTGTATGTATGTATGAATGTATGTATGTATGTATGTATGTATGTATGTATGTATGTATGTATGTAGGTAGGTAGGTAGGTAGGTAGGTGGGTAGGTAGGTAGGTAGATAGGTAGGTAGGTAATTAGGTAAGTAGGTAAGTAGGTAGCTAGGTAGGTAGGTAGGTATGTAGATAGGTAGATAGGTAGGTAGGTAGGTAGGTAGGTAGGTAGGTAGGTAGGTAGGTAGGTAGGTAGGTAGGTAGGTAGGTAGGTAGGTAGGTAGGTAGGTAGGTAGGTAGGTAGGTAGGTAGGTAGCTAGATATGTCTTTGCAAGAACTATAGAAAACAACCATTTAGATAGATAGATAGATAGATAGATAGATAGATAGATAGATAGATAGATAGATAGATAGATAGATAGATAGATAGATAGATAGATAGATAGATAGATAGATAGATAGATAGATAGATAGATAGATAGATAGATAGATAGATAGATAGATAGATAGATAGATAGATAGATAGATAGATACTTTGTCAACAAGGCATCAAATTGTCAACAATGATACAGGACACGATCAATTTAGAGAAAAGGAGAAGATTTATTACAAGAAGTGTCTGGGGGGGGGGGGTTGATTTTAACGATCATGAGGTGCAACACAATCGAATAAATAAATAGACTTAAAGCAGAAACTACTAGAGAAGTTTTTTCTTCAAAGTTTCTCGGTAAATAATCAAAAATGAAGTCCCAATGCTTCCGAAGCCGGTGGGAAATCCGCTAATGTGGCGATAGTAAGAGCTCAGACAGTTTTAGTCCTTCATTGTTGACATAGCTTTTAAATAGAATGTTGAGCCCACTTAAAATGATTGAGGATACGCCTATGACGTGTAATTATAAAAGCAATTAGGAAACAAGGTTTCTGTGTGTCTAGAAGGCGATCACGTAAATTATGTTTGTGGGCGTGCTGTTTCCGAGATGGGGTGGGGAGAAAATTAAAGGGAGACAGAAAGGGAGAAACATATACAAAGGCAAAGTAGTGAAGAGAAGAGGAAGAAGGAGAAAGAGAGAGAGAGAGAGACTAAAGTAGGAGATTAGTAAACTAAATGGAAGAAAAGAGATCGAGTGGTCTAGTGGGTTAAGCAGATTGTTTGCTAATCTGGACAGTGTCAGTTCCATTCCTGGTGAGGTCAAGGAATTTCTGACAGAGGTGAAATTAGAATCATAACCGTGTACATTACGTGACGACAGCACAAGATTTTCGTTCCTAATCACCACTCTACCTTTATGATAGACTCCCCCTCCCTCACCCCCCCAAAAAAAAAATAAATATATATATATATATGATTTCTTAATGGACAACGTCGGAGCACACGTTTCGCAACCCAAATGATACGGGTTTAATTCCTGGGAGGATAAGAATTTTCTAAAATAATGTCGGGGAGAGGGGAGCCATTAATTTTGGGGAGAGGGGAGCCATTAATGTTGGGGAGAGGGGAGCCATTAATGTCGGGGAGAGGGGAGTCATTAATGTCGGGGAGAGGGGAGCCATTAATGTCGGGGAGAGGGGAGCCATTAATGTCAGGGAGAGGGGAGCCATTAATGTCGGGGAGAGGGGAGCCATTAATGTCGGGGAGAAGGGAGCCATTAATGTCGGGGAGAGGGGAGTCATTAATGTCGGGGAGATGGGAGCCATTAATGTCGGGGGGAGAGGGGAGCCATTAATGTCGGGGGGAGAGGAGAGCCATTAATGTCGGGGAGAGGGTAGCCATTAATGTCGGGGAGAGGGGAGCCATTAATGTCGGGGAGAGGGTAGCCATTAATGTCGGGGAGAGGGGAGCCATTAATGTCGGGGAGAGGGAGCCATTAATGTCAGGGAAAGGGGAGCCATTAATGTCAGGGAGAGGGGAGCCATTAATGTCGGGGAGAGGGTAGCCATTAATGTCAGGGAGAAGGTAGCCATTAATGTCGGGGAGAGGGGAGCCATTAATGACATAAGGTCCCTGACCTGTACACCACGTATACATTTTTCCCACAATATCAACACCCCCCCCCCCCTTTCTCCCTAAAAAACCCCCCCAAAAAAACTCAGTTTTATTCAGAAAATTTTCCTGCTTGAGCTGCCTGCCCGGGAAATTGGAGGGAATGTTCCCGAACTGTTCATCACAGATGGTGACGTTTTCACGTCTGCTATCCAACTGAGTCCATGTTTCGCATCCGTAAGTTGCAATTGGAAAATTAGATAAAAAATGTAATAGCTTCAGCTTGATAAAGCGGTTTGCCATAAAGCGTTAATTTTTATTGCTCTTTTAGATTAAAGTGCTAGCTTATTTTTAATCGAGATTTAGACTAATTGCAATGTCGCACATTTGAACCGCTCCCAGTAAAGTCCGATTCTGGAATAAGGGGAATGTACAATTTAAATGCCATTTTTACACACAAACACTAATGTGATGTTACAGGTTTGAATTAGATGGTGACTTTATATCTCAAACAAAGAGCTGCTTATTGTTTTGTATCTCACAAACATTTACTATCACGTTCTGCTGCTTTTAATCCCATGAGTTCTTTGAACTTGTAATCCCATGAGTTCTTTGAACTTGTAATCGCATGAGTTATAGCATCTTGTATTCTTATGAGTTATTTCATTTTGTATTCCAATGAGTTATTTCATTTTGTAATCCAATGAGTTGTTTCATATTGTGTTCTAATGAGTTATTTCATCTTGTAACCCACGAGTTATTTCATTTTGTATTTCAATGAGTTATCTCATCTTGTAATCCAATGAGTTATTTCATATTGTAATCCCATGAGTTATTTCATCTTGTAATCCCATGGGTTATTTCATCTTGTAATCCAATGAGTTATTTCATTTTGTAATCCAATGAGTTATTTCATTTAGTACTTCCGTGAGTTATTTCATCTTGTATTCCAATGAGTTATTTAATCTTGTAATCCATTGAGTTATTTATCTTGCATTCCAGTGAGTTATTTCATTTAGTAATTCCGTGAGTTATTTCACCTTGTAATCCAATGAGTTATTTCATCTTGTTATCCAATCGTCTCCTTTCCTCCGCTAGTCTTCGGGACACCCTTGGTCAAGGTGAAGCTCCTGTTTAGCCGCCCTATCAGAGTTATGGGAAGCTGGAGCAGGTGGTGGATGGTGTTGTGGGAGCAGCCGACAAGTAGTGCCGGTTATGGTCCCCACACCGCGATGGCAGGCAGAGGATCTCATGTATAGAGACAATGGCTGCGATCTCCGACTAGTACAGTGACTGTCAAGAGGGAAAGGAATGGCAAACTATCTTCTTATATTGCCTGGAACAATCACGACAAAACACAACTTAATATCTACAGCTAACAACGTTAATGGGGACTCCACAGCCACCTCGTCCGGTAGGGGGCGTCATGTGCTACAGGTGACACCCGATCGTCATCAAGCTACTGTATGCAAGATCAAAGTCAGACAAGGCTGTGTTCTGTCACCGGATTTGTTTCCACTTTACAGCGAACATATTATGAGATCAATAGTAGACACAAAAAAGAAATTGAAGTCAACGGTCACAACATAAATAATTTGCGATATGCGGATGACACAGTCTTAATAGCAGAGACAGAGAATGAACTACAAGAAATTATAGACATAATAGTAAAAGAAAACAACAAAAAAGGTCTCAGTCTGAATAGTAAGAAAACAGAAGTAATGGTTATATCGAAGAAACAATCATCACCATCATGCAACATACAAATAAACAGGACAAATCTGAAACAAGTGCAACATTTGAAATACTTGGACACAATAGTAACATCAGATGGGAGATGCACCACAGAAATAAATAGCAGAATAGCTCAGGCCAAAATAGCATTTCAGAAAATGAAAAATATCTTATACAACAAATCTATGTCAATAGAAATAAGAAAGAGAGTTCATCGGTGCCATATAGAACCAATTCTGACCTATGGAAGCGAATCATTTAAAGTATTCAAACATATGGAAAGACGATTAGAGGTCACAGAGATGGGATTTCTCAGAAGAATGTTGAAAGTTCCCTGACAGCTAAAAGACCAATGAGGAAGTTCTCAAAGAGGCCAACACAAAAATGGAGCTCATAAAAAACACCAGAAAGAAATAATCAACATTTTTCTGGCACATCATGAGAAGAGGAAAGTTGGAATACTTTGTTACAGCTGGCAAAATAAAAGGAAAGAGATCGTGGACGACAAAGAGAGAAAATACTGGATAGTTTGGTGTCATGGCATGGAAAACAGTCAACAACAGAACTGATACGATGCACTGTAGACAGAAGATTGTGGAGGGACATGATCGGCTACACCAAACGGTATGGCACATGATAATGATGATGATGAATGCCATGAGTTATATTTCATCTTGTAAGCCCATGAGTTGCTTCATCATGTAATCCCGTGAGTTATTTCAACCTTCCATGAGGGCAAGCAATCACATAACAATCCTACAATCCTACCCTAATCCTTATCGTCCATTCAGGGATTATTTTGACATGGGTGAAATATCAAGCCTTTTCTGAGTCTAGTCTCTAACTAGAACATAAACCGGCACGGCACACGATGATGATACCTCCAGCAAGGAAAGGGAACTGAACTCACGAAGGTCACGCTGCCTTGAGACTATGATCACGTGACTTATATTAACTTCCGTCCGGTTTCATCCGGCAAAATCTAAAATGTCATTTTTATGATAAGAAGTCAGCCACCCTACCTCCAGCCCCTGCCATCTCTCATATATAATGTCAATGTAATACAAAGATCATCATATCAAAGTGATACAACTCTGCCAGCAGAAGGTTATCAAGGCATACATCGATCACCCTGGATACAACACATTTTAAATGATGATATCAACTTTTTTTAAAAATTATTACAGTTTTTTTTTTATATCGGATTTTTTTTTTAATGTATGATTTACTGTCTTCTTATTTCATGATTTTTTTTTCCCCTTGAAAATAACGCGTCCTTTCATGAAACTTTTCTGGCCAGGAGATTTACGTACTCCAAGACCGTGTCAGAGCCGGAAGAGCGGCCATTATGAACAGAAAAGTAGCACAAATCTAATTGATGAAAAGAAAAGAAAAATGACGTACATATTTATTGAAGTGAAAACGAGGCTTGCTTCAGTGCAGATACACTTCATCTGTGACATAGAAACCATTGTTATGTTGTAGAGTGTAGCCATAGCAGATATACCCACAGTAACAGTGGCGTATCCGCATAAACTTAACACTGAGGTTTACAAGGAAGGATGCAGTATTGGTAGCAATGTGTATCTCCCTGTGTAGCAATGAGGTATCTTCTCGACTTTCAAACCATGGATGACAGAATCAAGATCTGGAGAGCACGAGCATACCTGAAGATTAGTACAGATACAGAGCATCCATTTCACCACGTGCTCAACACAGAGAAAGGTGACAGGCTAAAAGAGGCAAATCATGGGTGGGCCGAGCAGAAGATGTCATCAAACAGGTCTATGGGCTTACCAATATCAGCGTTGGTGAGGAGTGGATACCGGTGCCTACGTCATTCAAGGGGACTTTCTCGTGTATTGTCACACTCGACAGGAAAAGTAGGAAACAGAACCCGGTCGTGGTTAATGCTGAGGTCAACGGTCTCATCTGCGATAACACCGATGAGAAAGATGCAGTCATCTATACAGACGGATCTGTAAGACGACACCAAAGAAGTGCATAGGCATTTACAGCACGCTCGGCAGGCAGAATAGTCAAGGAAGACAGTGGTGCATACGCCATGACCACGAGTAGCATGACAATGGAGGTGATGGCAGTGACCAAGGCATTCAAATGGTTAGAGTCACAAGACTACACCCACGCGTGTATACTGAGTGATTCGATGAGCATGATAAAAAAAAGTGGAGGCGGGCTCAGTACGCATGCAATGGGTAGAGTCGTTGCAGAAATCCAAAATACGTAAGGTCACATTTGTCTATGTCCCTGGCAGGAGTACGGGGAAATGAAAGGGCGGACAGGTTGGCTAGCTGCGCTGTCGTTGAGGACGGGCAACCAATGGATCGGGCGGACATCATCAATGCCCTCTGAGATGTGGGAAGAGCACAGGACTTCGACAAACACAGATCCACGTCACTTCTTCGGATGATGGAAATGGCAGTTAAGTTGGGCACAGCCAGAAATGAGAAACTTAGTGGCCGTGTAAGAAGACTTATCAACCAACACAGAACTGGAGTCATCAGTCGCTAGACACTAAGGGAATTGCTGAGGAGGGTATCTGAACACATATGGACATGTTCGGAGTGCAATGATGATGATCCGCAAATAACTCAATAACTCAATGCAGTATTTGTAGCGCAGCATCAACTGTAAAATCTTATAAATGATGTCCTGTTTTGTGTATAAATGATAAGGCGGGTTCAATGACTATAATCCGTTCACAAATTTATGTCCAACTCGATATAATTTTTCTCAGAAAGTATTTGGTATAATGTAGTCGTATTTTTGCATGCAGTCTTAGATTTTCCTGGACCTTAAGATTTTGTAAATATCAAGTCGAAAGGCAAAGTGGATGCTGCAAATATAAGAATTTCTTATTTAAAATTGTGTGCAAAAACAAATAGTGTGTAAGAAACATTAGATTTGACAGTACTACTGTAGTTTAATTAATGTCGGGGAGAGGGGAGCCATTAATGTCGGGGAGAGGGGAGCCATTAATGTCAGGGAAAGGGGAGCCATTAATGTCAGGGAGAGGGGAGCCATTAATGTCGGGGAGAGGGTAGCCATTAATGTCAGGGAGAAGGTAGCCATTAATGTCGGGGAGAGGGGAGCCATTAATGACATAAGGTCCCTGACCTGTACACCACGTATACATTTTTCCCCACAATATCAACACACCCCCCCCCCCCTTTCTCCCTAAAAAAACCCCCCCCCAAAAAAAAAAAACTCAGTTTTATTCAGAAAATTTTCCTGCTTGAGCTGCCTGCCCGGGAAATTGGAGGGAATGTTCCCGAACTGTTCATCACAGATGGTGACGTTTTCACGTCTGCTATCCAACTGAGTCCATGTTTCGCATCCGTAAGTTGCAATTGGAAAATTAGATAAAAAATGTAATAGCTTCAGCTTGATAAAGCGGTTTGCCATAAAGCGTTAATTTTTATTGCTCTTTTAGATTAAAGTGCTAGCTTATTTTTAATCGAGATTTAGACTAATTGCAATGTCGCACATTTGAACCGCTCCCAGTAAAGTCCGATTCTGGGAATAAGGGGAATGTACAATTTAAATGCCATTTTTACACACAAACACTAATGTGATGTTACAGGTTTGAATTAGATGGTGACTTTATATCTCAAACAAAGAGCTGCTTATTGTTTTGTATCTCACAAACATTTACTATCACGTTCTGCTGCTTTTAATCCCATGAGTTCTTTGAACTTGTAATCCCATGAGTTCTTTGAACTTGTAATCGCATGAGTTATAGCATCTTGTATTCTTATGAGTTATTTCATTTTGTATTCCAATGAGTTATTTCATTTTGTAATCCAATGAGTTGTTTCATATTGTGTTCTAATGAGTTATTTCATCTTGTAACCCCACGAGTTATTTCATTTTGTATTTCAATGAGTTATCTCATCTTGTAATCCAATGAGTTATTTCATATTGTAATCCCATGAGTTATTTCATCTTGTAATCCCATGGGTTATTTCATCTTGTAATCCAATGAGTTATTTCATTTTGTAATCCAATGAGTTATTTCATTTAGTACTTCCGTGAGTTATTTCATCTTGTATTCCAATGAGTTATTTCATCTTGTAATCCATTGAGTTATTTATCTTGCATTCCAGTGAGTTATTTCATTTAGTAATTCCGTGAGTTATTTCACCTTGTAATCCAATGAGTTATTTCATCTTGTTATCCAATCGTCTCCTTTCCTCCGCTAGTCTTCGGGACACCCTTGGTCAAGGTGAAGCTCCTGTTTAGCCCCCCTATCAGGGTTATGGGAAGCTGGAGCAGGTGGTGGATGGTGTTGTGGGAGCAGCCGACAAGTAGTGCCGGTTATGGTCCCCACACCGCGATGGCAGGCAGAGGATCTCATGTATAGAGACAATGGCTGCGATCTCCGACTAGTACAGTGACTGCCAAGAGGGAAAGGAATGGCAAACTATCTTCTTATATTGCCTGGAACAATCACGACAAAACACAACTTAATATCTACAGCTAACAACGTTAATGGGGACTCCACAGCCACCTCGTCCGGTAGGGGGCGTCATGTGCTACAGGTGACACCCGATCGTCATCAAGCTACTGTATGCAAGATCAAAGTCAGACAAGGCTGTGTTCTGTCACCGGATTTGTTTCACTTTACAGCGAACATATTATGAGATCAATAGTAGACACAAAAAAAGAAATTGAAGTCAACGGTCACAACATAAATAATTTGCGATATGCGGATGACACAGTCTTAATAGCAGAGACAGAGAATGAACTACAAGAAATTATAGACATAATAGTAAAAGAAAACAACAAAAAAGGTCTCAGTCTGAATAGTAAGAAAACAGAAGTAATGGTTATATCGAAGAAACAATCATCACCATCATGCAACATACAAATAAACAGGACAAATCTGAAACAAGTGCAACATTTGAAATACTTGGACACAATAGTAACATCAGATGGGAGATGCACCACAGAAATAAATAGCAGAATAGCTCAGGCCAAAATAGCATTTCAGAAAATGAAAAATATCTTATACAACAAATCTATGTCAATAGAAATAAGAAAGAGAGTCATCGGTGCCATATAGAACCAATTCTGACCTATGGAAGCGAATCATTTAAAGTATTCAAACATATGGAAAGACGATTAGAGGTCACAGAGATGGGATTTCTCAGAAGAATGTTGAAAGTTCCCTGACAGCTAAAAAGACCAATGAGGAAGTTCTCAAAGAGGCCAACACAAAAAATGGAGCTCATAAAAAACACCAGAAAGAAATAATCAACATTTTTCTGGCACATCATGAGAAGAGGAAAGTTGGAATACTTGGTTACAGCTGGCAAAATAAAAGGAAAGAGAGATCGTGGACGACAAAGAGAGAAAATACTGGATAGTTGGTGTCATGGCATGGAAAACAGTCAACAACAGAACTGATACGATGCACTGTAGACAGAAGATTGTGGAGGGACATGATCGGCTACACCAAACGGTATGGCACATGATAATGATGATGATGAATGCCATGAGTTATATTTCATCTTGTAAGCCCATGAGTTGCTTCATCATGTAATCCCGTGAGTTATTCAACCTTCCATGAGGGCAAGCAATCACATTAACAATCCTACAATCCTACCCTAATCCTTATCGTCCATTCAGGGATTATTTTGACATGGGTGAAATATCAAGCCTTTTTCTGAGTCTAGTCTCTAACTAGAACATAAACCGGCACGGCACACGATGATGATACCTCCAGCAAGGAAAGGGAACTGAACTCACGAAGGTCACGCTGCCTTGAGACTATGATCACGTGACTTATATTAACTTCCGTCCGGTTTCATCCGGCAAAATCTAAAATGTCATTTTTATGATAAGAAGTCAGCCACCCTACCTCCAGCCCCTGCCATCTCTCATATATAATGTCAATGTAATACAAAGATCATCATATCAAAGTGATACAACTCTGCCAGCAGAAGGTTATCAAGGCATACATCGATCACCCTGGATACAACACATTTTAAATGATGATATCAACTTTTTTTAAAAATTATTACAGTTTTTTTTTATATCGGATTTTTTTTTTAATGTATGATTTACTGTCTTCTTATTTCATGATTTTTTTTTCCCCTTGAAAATAACGCGTCCTTTCATGAAACTTTTCTGGCCAGGAGATTTACGTACTAAAAGACCGTGTCAGAGCCGGAAGAGCGGCCATTATGAACAGAAAAGTAGCACAAATCTAATTGATGAAAAGAAAAGAAAAATGACGTACATATTTATTGAAGTGAAAACGAGGCTTGCTTCAGTGCAGATACACTTCATCTGTGACATAGAAACCATTGTTATGTTGTAGAGTGTAGCCATAGCAGATATACCCACAGTAACAGTGGCGTATCCGCATAAACTTAACACTGAGGTTTACAAGGAAGGATGCAGTATTGGTAGCAATGTGTATCTCCCTGTGTAGCAATGAGGTATCTTCTCGACTTTCAAACCATGGATGACAGAATCAAGATCTGGAGAGCACGAGCATACCTGAAGATTAGTACAGATACAGAGCATCCATTTCACCACGTGCTCAACACAGAGAAAGGTGACAGGCTAAAAAGAGGCAAATCATGGGTGGGCCGAGCAGAAGATGTCATCAAACAGGTCTATGGGCTTACCAATATCAGCGTTGGTGAGGAGTGGATACCGGTGCCTACGTCATTCAAGGGGACTTTCTCGTGTATTGTCACACTCGACAGGAAAAGTAGGAAACAGAACCCGGTCGTGGTTAATGCTGAGGTCAACGGTCTCATCTGCGATAACACCGATGAGAAAGATGCAGTCATCTATACAGACGGATCTGTAAGACGACACCAAAGAAGTGCATAGGCATTTACAGCACGCTCGGCAGGCAGAATAGTCAAGGAAGACAGTGGTGCATACGCCATGACCACGAGTAGCATGACAATGGAGGTGATGGCAGTGACCAAGGCATTCAATGGTTAGAGTCACAAGACTACACCCACGCGTGTATACTGAGTGATTCGATGAGCATGATAAAAAAAGTGGAGGCGGGCTCAGTACGCATGCAATGGGTAGAGTCGTTGCAGAAATCCAAAATACGTAAGGTCACATTTGTCTATGTCCCTGGCAGGAGTACGGGGAAATGAAAGGGCGGACAGGTTGGCTAGCTGCGCTGTCGTTGAGGACGGGCAACCAATGGATCGGGCGGACATCATCAATGCCCTCTGAGATGTGGGAAGAGCACAGGACTTCGACAAACACAGATCCACGTCACTTCTTCGGATGATGGAAATGGCAGTTAAGTTGGGCACAGCCAGAAATGAGAAACTTAGTGGCCGTGTAAGAAGACTTATCAACCAACACAGAACTGGAGTCATCAGTCGCTAGACACTAAGGGAATTGCTGAGGAGGGTATCTGAACACATATGGACATGTTCGGAGTGCAATGATGATGATCCGCAAATAACTCAATAACTCAATGCAGTATTTGTAGCGCAGCATCAACTGTGAAATCCTTATAAATGATGTCCTGTTTTGTGTATAAATGATAAGGCGGGTTCAATGACTATAATCCGTTCACAAATTTATGTCCAAACTCGATATAATTTTTCTCAGAAAGTATTTGGTATAATGTAGTCGTATTTTTGCATGCAGTCTTAGATTTTCCTGGACCTTAAGATTTTGTAAATATCAAGTCGAAAGGCAAAGTGGATGCTGCAAATATAAGAATTTCTTATTTAAATTGTGTGCAAAAACAAATAGTGTGTAAGAAACATTAGATTTGACAGTACTACTGTACATCTCACTTTACAATGTCACTGTGAGTGACTCTACTTTATATTCTAGTAAGGTCAACAGTCCCTTAATCCCGTGCACTATGTGATTGTTTTTCATTTAAAATTTGAAAGTGTGTCAATTATTGAACGGGTGAGGGGATTGACTGTAAAACCTTTAATTGTATGTCCTTAAAGCCTCTTGTGTTTTACATCAGTTTTATAAGCAAAATCTAGATCACTTTATTAATAGAAAAAAATATCGCATTAAGCTCCGGGAAAATATAAGACTGCGACCAAAATTTCACAGAATCTACATAATAGTTCTCGATTCTGAGTTTCGACAACAATTTCTGAACGGACTATAGATCTAGTACCATCCCATGTTTATAACAGCAGGGAAATACACACAATTAATTAGCTGAA
Organism: Megaustenia siamemsis; assembly: GCA_032433765.1. Taxonomy (NCBI): domain Eukaryota; kingdom Metazoa; phylum Mollusca; class Gastropoda; order Stylommatophora; family Ariophantidae; genus Megaustenia; species Megaustenia siamemsis. The sequence continues at coordinate 87,410,361 of JAVIAB010000125.1, read as the reverse complement.
GACGAATAGATTTAATGAACAAAGTCAAAATGGAAGAAATAAACATCTTTGTGTGAAATCGTCTTGCCACTATAAATGCAAGTTCCTAATTTATCAGTTACACATTAATTATTAGCTACACTGTTGTTAATTTAAATATTTTACTTATGTAGTCAGTTACACATTAATTATTAGCTGCACTGTTGTTAATTTAAATATTTTACTTATGTAGTCAGTTACACATTAATTATTAGTTACACTGTTGTTAATTTAAATATTTTACTTATGTAGTCAGTTACACATTTCTAGAGTGTTTCAGTTTCTGTTGTATATTTTGTTTGCTAATTGTGTTTTATTGCATGATCATTACGTTTGTTATGACGTTTCACAGGAAACGAGTAATTGCAGAAACCAGTTTCCTGGGCGAAGATTTTGGATCGAAGAGAATAGGAAAACGCTGAGATGAGATCGTCGGTGAGAAATGTGTCATCAAGACTGTCATGAGTCACACACTTGGGCTAGAAATAAAATGGTTTGTCAACCACGGGGGTCTGTCCTGTGATTTCGTGACACTCAAGGTATATGTAAGGTACAAGAAGGAAAGGAGGTTTGAGCCCGAGACACAGAGTAGGAATAAAAGACAGTCTGAGGAGAAATATCACTCTAGAAGAACATCAGATGTCAATGATTGAAGATGTCAGAAGATTGAAAATGTCAGAGGATTGAGAATGTCAGAGGATTGAGAATGTCAGAGGATGAGAGTGTCAGAGGATTGAGAGCGTCAGAGGATTGAGAGTGTCAGAGGATTGAGAGTGTCAGAGGATTGAGAGTGTCAGAGGATTGAGAATGTCAGAGGATGAGAGTGTCAGAGGATTGAGAGTCAGAGGATTGAGAGTGTCAGAGGATTGAGAATGTCAGAGGATTAAGAGTGTCAGAGGATTGAGAATGTCAGAGATTGAGAATGTCAGAGGATTGAGAGTGTCAGAGGATTGAGAGTGTCAGAGGATTGAGAGTGTCAGAGGATTGAGAGCGTCAGAGGATTGAGAATGTCAGAGGATTGAGAGTGTCAGAGGATTGAGAATGTCAGAGGATTGAGAGTGTCAGAGGATGAGAGTGTCAGAGGATTGAGAATGTCAGAGGATGAGAGTGTCAGAGGATTGAGAGACACAAGAAGTGAATGATGAGGAATGTGAAGAAAAAGCGACGAAGAATGTTTACAATTTACGGCCAAATTGCGACTTTATGCGACTTTTTGTTCAACATGGCCGACTTGGTCATAGATAGTTGTGGAGCCACCGTTACATCGAAGTCCGCTCACATGACTAGGTTGTGTCGTCTCTTTCTAGGACAGCCAATTCTAGCAGCTGAGTGGAGTCTTGGTCAACTCTGACTTCATTTATTCTGACGTGTATCGGTGAGCTATGAGTCATCTCATTGACCGTGTCTGAACCAGAATTCTCATTCAACACCATGAGAAGTCATCTTGTTCACTGCCCATGTTCTTTCTACTTTTAAGTGCCCGCCCTCCTTCAGCGCCGGAATAACCGCCCATTGAACCCCCTGCAAGCGACGCCACTGCACAGTAACCATGTTTCCCAGTTCACAGCCCCGTCCTGAGTGGCGTGTAATTAAAGTTCCATGGAGATGTGGCATTCCAATAGTAATTACGTTGATTTTGATGTCAAAGGGAATGAATTATACCATTTTGTTCCGCCCTTTTGTTAACAATCTTTGTTACCGCGGTTGCTTGTCTTTGCCTCATTAATTGTTGATTGTTCTAACCATATTGGTCTGTTACATACTTACTTCCCTTTGCCGTCTATTTATTTATTAAAAACGTAATGGCTTCTACTGCAATACTCACAGCCGGAAACTTCACTGTTTCTTCTCGGACATTCTTTCCCATTTATGATTCTAGACATCAGTGCTGGTAACTTCAGATTGATATATTAGTTTGTTGTTCATTGTCGTTTTTTCATCGATCGACGTCAAGTTGTGAACTGTTTAACACACGCATAACATCGGTTGTTGGATACGCCACTGCGCACGTCTCAACGAACAATCTATGGAATTCTACTAGAGAATTGACTTAAATTTGATGAGTTAAGTATAGCAGATGAGCCTCTGGACTCATTTATTATAAACTAAGAGCATGGAGCTATAATGCAGCTGAGGACAGCAGTCAAATTGATCACAAGCTGAAAGTGTAGACGTCTCCACGTGGACATAGGAAGCTGTCTCGGGGTCGCCGTGTTTGTCTGTGTGGTGCATGCGAACACGTGACTGGGGATTATATGAGGAATCTGACTTGATAGTCATCTCACTACAAACAAGAGAGATGCCGCAACTGCACTAAGGTTGTTGTTACCATGGTTCGCCAGTGGAGGATATCGTTACAGAAATGTGTCTTCAGGGATACCATTGGTCGCTTTACACGTGCTTAATGGCGTCTGCGTGCTCGTGTTTTATTATGGGAAACACGTAGGAGATATAGCTGGAGGCTGGATTCATCGATAACTGGAATGGGCTAAATGCCTGCCAGGTCTGCGGAAAGCAGTGAGTGAACCATAGTCTGTCCCTCTGCCTGAACCAGTTCAGCTGGAGTTATCCACACCTGGGAATTTTTCCTCGTTTCAAGTATTTCACAGATGCTTTATCGTCATCGTGTAGTCTTATTGTCCCACAGGCTGTGGGCGCTGTAGTATCGGCGCATCTTCGTTACTTTCGGTGACAGTTCAGACGCGTATACCGTCCGTCGATTGGTAACCTCGTGTGCTCCCATGAGACATTTTGTTGACTAATTGAGTTTTATTGTGAATCTGTCTTGTTGTTCTACATTTATGTTCCATTTTATAAGCTTTTGTTTGTACTTAAATAATTCTTTACCTTTTTCCTAAATCCAGTTCTCCTTTACTTAATGCCTAGACTGTTTAGGTATATTTCTTTGTATTTTTGGCTGTCTTCTAATTAGTTTTTATGTGTTAGTCTTTTTCTTTTATCGCAGAGTTCGATGATGTCTTCTATGATCCACGGTTTCTCTGTCTGTTGGTGTTTTCCTAGACTGTCTGTTGGTGTTTTCCTAGACTGTCTGTTGGTGTTTTCCTAGACTGTCTGTTTGTGTTTACCTAGACTGTCTGTGTGTTTCCTAGACTGTCTGTTGGTGTTTTCCTAGACTGTCTGTTGGTGTTTATCTAGACTGTCTGTTTTCCTAGGTCTTTATGTTTTCTAGACTGTCTGTTGGTGTTTTCCTAGACTGTCTGTTGGTGTTTCCTAGACTGTCTGTTGGTGTTTACCTAGATTGTCTGTGGTGTTTTCCTAGACTGTCTGTAGCTGGAGGTTTCCCTAGACTGTCTGTTGGTGTTTTCCTAGACTGTCTGTAGCTGGAGGTTTCCCTAGACTGTCTGTTGGTGTTTTCCTAGACTGACTGTTGGTATTTCCCTAGACTCTCTGTTAGTGTTTTCCTAGACTGTCTGTAGCTGGAGGTTTCCTTGGACTGTCTGTTGGTGTTTTCCTAGACTGTCTGTTGGTGCTTTCCTAGACTGTCTGTTGGTGTTTTCCTAGACTGCCTGTTGGTGTTTTCCTAGACTGTCTGTAGCTGGAGGTTTTCCAAGACTGTCTGTAGCTGGAGGTTTCCCTAGACTGCCTGTTGGTGTTTTCCTAGACTGTCTGTTGGTGTTTTCCTAGACTGTAGCTGGAGGTTTTCCTAGACTGTCTGTAGCTGGAGGTTTACCTAGACTGTTGGTGTTTTCCTAGACTGTTTGTTGGTGTTTTCCTAGACTGTCTATTAGTGTTTTCCTAGACTGTCTATTGGTGTTTTCCTAGACTGTCTGTTGGTGTTTTCCTAGACTGTCTGTAGCTGGAGGTTTACCTAGACTGTTGGTGTTTTCCTAGACTGTCTGTTGGTGTTTTCCTAGACTGTCTATTAGTGTTTTCCTAGACTGTCTATTGGTGTTTTCCTAGACTGTCTGTTGGTGTTTTCCTAGACTGTCTGTAGCTGGAGGTTTTCCTAGACTGTCTGTTGTTGTTTTCCTAGACTGTCTGTAGCTGGAGGTTTTCCTAGACTGTCTGTTGGTGTTTTCCTAGACTGTCTGTAGCTGGAGGTTTTTCTAGACTGTCTGTAGCTGGAGGTTTTCCTAGACTGTCTGTTGTTGTTTTCCTAGACTGTCTGTTGGTGTTTTCCTAGACTGTCTGTAGCTGGAGGTTTTCCTAGACTGTCTGTTGCTGGAGGTTTTCCTAGACTGTCATCAAACACCACATTGCAAGAACTGGATAAAGTACAAAACCAGGCACTTAGGGTCATCACAGGAGCAATGAAATCAACACCAATATTGGAGATGGAGAAATTATGGAGGATACCAGCACTGAGAGAACGGAGGGACACTAAGATGCTGATACAGGCAGAAAAAAATTGCATGCATGCCGAGACATCCAATAAAGGACCGATTCCAAAATCTTGCATTGGGACGACTTAAGAGAAGCAGTTTTATCCACCAAGCCAAGCGTATTAGTAGACAAACACCAGACATGTCGAGAGTTGTTAAACCCCTTCTGCCCATACCAGAACATACTCCCTGGAGAGAGGAATCAGGATTATCAATACAAATAAGGACAGAAGTGAAAGGAATAGTTGACAAAGAAGAACAGCATAGTCTACAGCTAAAAACAATAACTCTGTTCCCTGGATGAAGAATACCCACAAGACCTATGGATTCGTGTGTATACAGATGGATCAGCACAGAATGCAGTAAAAAATGGGGGAGCAGGTGCATATATAGAGTACCCAAATAACACTAGGGATATGAATAAAATAGCAACAGGGAAATATTGTCACAATTATGATGCAGAAATACAAGCAATAAAGTTGGCAATAGAAACACTGCTGAACAGTAATCTTAGCCCACAGCCTGTAGTGTTTTTGACAGATGCAAGATCAGTACTCCAGGCACTACAATCCAGAAAATTACCACATCTGCAGACCTTATTGACTGAACTCTGCAAGCACCACAGGGTTGCCCTGCAGTGGATCCCATCTCACTGTGGAATACCAGGAAATGAGAAAGCAGATCAGTTGGCAAAGGAAGGTTCAACAGGCACACAACTAGATACACCGGTTACATACCATCATAAGAAACAGATAATCAAATCAATCAGAGGACCACAAGCCCCCAAATCAGGATGCCTTTCATAATATGAATAGATATGAACAAGTTATCATTATACGCATCAGAACAGGACACATTCGACTCCATAGTCACATGTATACAACATTCAAGATCGGCACATCAAAGACTTGTACATGTGGACAGGCTCCCCAGACTGCTGAACACATACTTAAAGATTGCACAGAATATAGTAGACTAAGGAAAATCCATTGGCCCATAGATACAACAATACAGACAAAACTATATGGGCCAATGCAAGAATTACAAAAGACATTAAAATTTATACAGGAAACGACATTGCTGATATTGAAAATACTTCAGATGAACGAAATATAGATAGATCGACAGTAGTAAGAATTACAAACCTAATCACAGATGTGTGACAATAAAGGTTGAAGGAATGCTCTCATGGGTGTAGTGCAGACAAAGATATCCTACAATGTCTCCTTCTCATGGCTCCTTGAATATATGACTTAGATTAGAAGCGTCTGAAAGTAGAGGTCGACCAAAAAATGATGCACTTTAAACTATGCGCTAAGCAGGCTAAGGATGCCAAATTGGATGACTTCTGTAAAAAAGTGTGCTCAGAAAAATCGCTCGCCACATTCTGGCGCCTTCATCAGAGCATGAATGGCACAACACGACACAGAGGCATACCAGACTTTCAGAGCACAGGCCGGATATGACACAAATCTGATGAGAGCAAAGGTAAGGCCCTGCTTGCCCGCTACATTGAGCAGACTGACCAAAGAAATGAGGCTGTAAGAATGAGGATACGGGGATCGCTGTCAAAATTGTGTAAGGATGTAGTGCTGGAAGATCTCACAATCACAACCGATACCATTTGCACGACATTTAAAAAGTCACACAACACTGCTCCTGGTCCAGATGGTGTTCGGTACGATGACATAGGTGATTTAGCTGACGACGACTTGACAAAACTGGCCAATGAGTTTAATGCCAGTATTCGGAGTGGCCAGATTAAGGAGGAGTGGCTACACAGTTACTTACTACCGCTACCGAAGCCAAACAAGGACCATTCTCGGATCAGTGCCTACAGAATCATCACAATGCAGAACACTGCGTGCAAGCTGCTGGAGAAAATAGTTGCCCGTGTCCTCACGTGTCGCCTTGAACAGAAACGCGTATTCCCATCCACACTCGGAGGTTATAGATATAACAAAGAGACATGGCTCAATGCGGCAGTCTTTGCCTATGACGTCTTCGAAGGCTTCCACAGACGAGAGGAGACATGTGCTGCTGTTATAGATCTGGAGGATGCATACAACAAGGTACCATTTGAATATCTCATGCATATGTTAAGTTTGATCGCAGACTGTGTTTTCGGGACCACGTCGACCATGTGATAACAAAATCCCGCAAAGGATTAGCCGCCTTGAAGGTCATGGCAGCTGCCAACATCGAGCAGAGGCTACTTACTCTTCTGTTCCAGGGATTAGTCCTCGCACTAATTGAGTATGCCCTGGCAATTCTTACTGTCAGTATGACTGAAATTGATAGGCTGGAGAAAATACAAAATGAAGCCATGCGCATTATCCTGGGATGTACGAGGGACACTCCCTGTGTAGCAATGAGGTATCTTCTTGACTTTCCAACCATGGATAACAGAATCAAGATCTGGAGAGCACGAGCATACCTGAAGATTAGTACAGATACAGAGCATCCATTGCACCACGTGCTCAACACAGTGAAAGGTGCCAGGCTTAAAAGAGGCAAATCATGGGTGGGCCGAGCAGAAGATGTCACCAAACAGGTCTGTGGGCTTACCAACATCTGCGTTGGTGAGGAGTGGATATCGGTGCCTACGTCATTCAAGGGGACTTTCTCGTGTATTGTCACACTCAACAGGAAAAGTAGTGAACAGAACCCGGTCGTGGTTAATGCTGAAGTCCACGGTCTCATCTGCGATAACACCGATGAGAAAGATGCAGTCATCTATACAAACGGATCTGTAATACGACACCAAAGAAGTGCATGGGCATTTACAGCACGCTCTGCAGGCAGAATAGTCAAGGAAGACAGTGATGCATACGCCATGACCACGAGTAGCATGACAATGGAGGTGATGGCAGTGACCAAGGCATTCAACTGGTTAGAGTCACAAGACTACACCCACGCATGTATACTGAGTGATTCGATGAGCATGATTAAAAAAGTGGAGGCGGGCTCTGTACGCATGCAATGGGTAGAGTCGTTGCAGAAATCCAAAATACGTAAGGTCACATTTGTCTATGTCCCTGGACATGCGGAAGTACAGGGAAATGAAAGAGCGGACAGGTTGGCTAGCTGCGCTGTCGTTGAGGACGGGCAACCGATGGATCGGGCGGACATCATCAATGCCCTCCGAGATATGGGAAGAGCACAGGACTTTGACAAACACAGATCCACGTCACTTCTTCGGATGATGGAAATGGGAGTTAAGATGGGCACAGCCAGAAATGAGAAACTTAGTAGCCGTGTAAGAAGACTTATCAACCAACATAGAACTGGAGTCGTCAGTCGCTGGACACTGAGGGAATTGCTGGTTAGGGGATCTGAGCACCTATGGACATGTTCGGAGTGCAATGATGATGACTCGTAAATAACTCAATAACTCAATGACTTAGATTGGCCCAATGAGCAAATATCAAATCAGCAAGAGAATGTCCTCATTTGTGTTGTCCATTTATTACATAAAGCTTCAATGACACAGTTTTTTTGTCCTCTATTTTAGTTTCATTTCTCCTCACAATTTGCTTGATTGCAGCTTCGTTTTTTTATGTATTTCTATGAATTTCTTCGCTTTGACTCAAGGAAGACAAATCCAGCCCCATACAACTGAATCTTGTGTTTCTGAACGAAAAGTGCATTGAACACAGTCTTGCTACAAGCGTAACGCAAAAACATCATTCAAGTGACAAAACAAGAACAAAATGATAAGAAGAACAAGTTGGAAAGAAGAACAAATTGGAAAGAAGAACAAATTGGAAAGAAGAAGAAGATAAAGTAGAAACAAATAAATTGAAAGAATCAGAAAGAAAAATTGTCCAGATTTTTAAGTTTGAACGAGAACTGGAGCTACAAGCAATAAAACAGGTCTTTTGGCAGCAGTCGCCGAGATGGGCCCAATTAGACCTAGGCCTGTTTCAGATATAACATCAGGGACCTTAAGTTGTCACTTCCCTGTTTACCAACTATCTCAGACTGTTCCTTACGTCATAGCAGTTATTTTGTATGGAGGGACGGTCCGGAAATTAGGAGTGGGGCGTGACCTAGCTTGAGACCAATCGATCACAGAGACGGACGGGCCGGTCAGTTTTCCTACATGTATTTATAATGAGGAAGGAAAGGGCAGATGGCATTAACCCTGCGAGGATATATCCCAGAAGACCCCATCGAAGATGAAAGGAGCGCGCTTCAAAGAAGGAGAAGACAAACACTTCCAGCCAAACAGGGGGATGTAAGAGTTGCATCAACATCAGATAGTGTTGTATACCAATCGGTGTCAATGAATTCCATGTTGTTTTCAATAGTTGTCAATGAATAACATGTTTTTATCAATCGGTGTCAATAAATCCCATGTTGTTATCAATCGGTGTCAATGAATCCCATGATGTTATCAATAGGTGTCAATAAATCCTACGATGTTATCAATCGGTGTCAATGAATCCCATGTTGTTATCAATCGGTGTCAATGAATCCCATCTTGTTATCAATCGGTGTAAATGAATCCCATTATGTTATCAATATGTGTTAATGAATGCCACGATGTTATAAATCGGTATCAATGAATCACATGATGTTATCAATCGGTGTCAATAAATCTCATCTTATTATCAATCGGTGTCAATGAATCCCATGTTGTTATCAATCGGTGTCAATGAATTCCATGTTGTTGTCAATCGGTGTCAATGAATGCCAGGATGTTATCAATCGGTGTTAATGAATCCCATGTTATTATCAATTGGTACGAAAACAAGCCAACATTATACTTCTTTATCTTCGTCCGTTGTACCAAAATATTCTCTCACTGTGTCAAAACATTCTCTCACTGTACCAAAACATTCTCTCACTGTACCAAAACATTCTCTCACTGTACCAAAACATTCTCTCACTGTACCAAAACATTCTCTCACTGTACCAAAACATTCTCTCACTGTGTCAAAACATTCTCTCACTGTACCAAAACATTCTCTCACTGTACCTAAACATTCTCTCACTGTACCAAAACATTCTCTCACTGTACCAAAATATTCTCTCACTGTGTCAAAACATTCTCTCACTGTGTCAAAACATTCTCTCACTGTACCAAAACATTCTCTCACTGTGCCAAAACATTCTCTCACTGTACCAAAATATTCTCTCACTGTGTCAAAACATTCTCTCACTGTGTCAAAGCATTCTCTCACTGTGTCAAAACATTCTCTCACTGTACCAAAACATTCTCTCACTGTACCAAACATTCTCTCATTGTGTCAAAACATTCTCTCACTGTGCCAAAACATTCTCTCACTGTACCAAAACACTCTCTCTCTGTACCAAAACATTCTCTCTCTGTGTCAAAACATTCTCTCTCTGTGTCTAAACATTCTCTCTGTGTAGCAAAACATTCTCTCTCTGTGTACCAAAACATTCTATGTATAAAACACTCACTGTAACAAAACACTCTCTGTACCAAAACACTTTATATAATAAAACACTTCCTTTATTAAAACACTCTCTTAATGAAATCACTCTGTATTAAAACATTAATTTAAATTTCTTCTCCCTTGCAAGTTTTCTAGAATTGTCTACAAGACAATGGTGGCAGAGTCACTTGGTACTCTAGCATCCATCAGCATTCAGGATATAGGGATACAGATGTCTGACACTGATACTCCAGCTTCATGGCAACTGGTGCCATGGGGAAACAAGAACATATATCGTGTTCCTTAAGGAAACGACGTGAAACTGTCTCGGAATCTACTGAGACTATCTCAAACATCTACTGAGACTATCTCAAACATCTACTGAGACTATCTCAAACATCTACTGAGACTATCTCAAACATCTACTGAGACTATCTCAAACATCTACTGAGACTATCTCAAACATCTACTGAGACTATCTCAAACATCTACTGAGACTATCTCAAACATCTACTGAAACTGTCTCAAACATTTACTGAAACTGTCTCAAACATTTACTGAAACTGTCTCAAACATCTACTGAGACTATCTCAAACATTTACTGAAACTGTCTCAAACATCTGCTGAGACTATCTCAAACATTTACTGAAACTGTCTCAAACATCTACTGAAACTGTCTCAAACATTTACTGCAACTGTCTCAAACATGAACTGAAACCGTCTCAAACATCTACTGCAACTGTCTCAAATATCTACTGAAACTGTCTCAAACATCTACTGAAACTGTCTCAAACATCTACTGCAACTGTCTCAAGCATCTACTGCAACTGTCTCAAGCATCTACTGCAACTGTCTCAAACATGAACTGAAACCGTCTCAAAAACCTACTGAAACTGTCTCAAACATCTACTGAAACTGTCTCAAACATCTACTGCAACTGTCTCAAGCATCTACTGCAACTGTCTCAAACATCTACTGAGACTATCTCAAACATCTACTGAAACTGTCTCAGACATTAACTGAAACTGTCTCAAACATCTACTGAAACTGTCTCAAACATCTACTGAAACCGTCACAAAAACCGACCGAAACTGTCTCAAACATCTACTAAAACTGTCTCAAACATCTACTGCAACTGTCTCAAACTTCTACTGAAACTGTCTCAGACATCAACTGAAACTGTCTCAAACATCTACTGAAACTGTCTCAAACATCTACTGAAACTGTCTCAAAAACCTACTGAAACTGTCTCAAACATCTACTGAAACCTTCTCAAAAACCTACTGAAACTGTCTCAAACATCTACTGAAACTGTCTCAAACATCTACTAAAAGTGTCTCAAACATCTACTAAACGTGTCTCAAACATCTACTAAAAGTCATGAATTGACGAACGTAGCGGTAGAAATAAAAAAACGACCAAACATCTGCCCCCATTAGAGCCACCCGAAGAGAAATGGAGACTGGCATTAAAATATGGACGAGACGTACATGCACTATTAGAGCGATGTCCTCGATTGAGGCCAGTTGATCATGATCTATATGTCATACTTGACTATGAAATGCAACACATCATCTAGCAACACACCACAACACAAAGTAACAATATACAACAAAACATGTAAAATCCAATTTGCCTTCAAATAAAGGTCAAGGTAAAGGCCAAGGTAAATGTGAAGGTCAAGTAGGAGACTTGAATCAGCGTCTTAGCACGCCAGTTTTCACCCACATGTGCTCGGCCACATATTCATAAGTGTTCGGAGACTTCTGGACAATGTCGCTTCAAGCATCGAAACTCACGATGCGAGGCGATATTCCTCACCTTCCCAGAGTAATACCCTGGTACACATTTCTGCCAGCTGCTGGGTCAACCGCGGGGGCATTTTTTCCCAATCTTGAGCACAACTGACACTGCTTCCAGCGGGAATCGAACACGGGTTGTCCGAACATCGGTAGCCCAGTCGGGTGGTTTCCCCAACCAGGTTACCGAGGCCTCTTGGCTTGAATTAACTTAATGTAATTTATTTTAAAGTAACTTAACATGCCGACACAGAACATGTTGTAAAAAAAATATCTCATAGACATTATGTTCATGTAGATCTTTCAACTGAATCTGGCAATCGGTGAAAGGCATACAGCGTGACCTCCCACAGAAGCTGCAACAGTGACAATCCTTTAAAAATGCATCAGCAACAAAGTACGAAAGAGCGAGACATAGAAAGGAATGAGACAAATCTAACAGAATAACTAAACAGCGAAATCTCGATTGTAAAGAGAAGTGCATGGCTGGCAGTACACCGGATAGAACAATTAATAAATAAGACTTTCCTAATGAGATAGAGAGATTTTGTGTTTACACATACAAGTTTTAAAACATGGATAGCTTGAACTAATAAGCCATAATTTTAACTATTTTACAGCCAGGAGCCTCGGTGACTGAGTGGCTAGTGTGCTCGCTTCCTGATTAGAAGGGTTCGGGTTTGATTCTTAGAAGTGGCGGATTTTTGTTCGAGCTGACATGTCCCCGAGATTCACCCAGTCTCTAAATATGGTTACCAGAGATTTCTCTTGGAAGAAAAAGCGGACTGGCGGGATACTGACCAGCTCGCATAAAGATGTGCCGCGGTCGAAATAAAAAATATGGTCACAAGCAACAATTCCTCCATGCTTGGAACAAGTTGGTGATGGGATCTTTACTTTTCTCCTTTTTTTGAAATAGCATAATCTACTCATAATCTACTCATAATCTACTCATAATCTACTCATAATCTACTCATAATCTACTCATACTCTACAATTTACTCATAATCTACTCATACTCTACTCATAATCTACTCATAATCTACTCATACACTACTCATAATCTACACATAATCTAATCTACTCATACTTTACTCATAATCTACTCATACTATACTCATATTCTACTCATACTATACTCATAATCTACCCATACTTTACTCATAATCTACTCATAATCTACTCATACTCTACTCATAATCTACTCATAATATACTCATAATCTACTCATACCGTGTAATAGAGTATAGCTAGTGAGACCATGGGGGCATGTAACTTAGTTGTTACCCGCTTCTCAATAGATAGTAGCAATAACAAATGGTAGCGACCAACAGTAGTTAGGACATAACATTTAAGTATGGAAAATTTCCACCCACAAATACAAGTTCACAAAAGTGGGTAGTGGACACACAGAAGCGGGAAGGAGGTAATGTCCAGAATTGTTGGACGACACATAATAGTTTAGGTCCATGGAAATTTCCACTTCAAACCAAGTTTGTGAGTGAAAGGAGATGCAGATTCCACAACAGCAGGTTGGGGAAATAACAAAATAGCATGCGTTGACCCATGACTTTGGCCCGTCTGATAAATAAGTTGTCATCTAACTACCGGGTGTCCGGTTAGCGCAATCGATAGGCGGTTGGCTTACCACGGCAACAGTCGGGGTTCGTACCCTGGCGAGGACACCTGGGTTTTACTAATTCCCTAAAAATTAGTAGGAGCCGCGATAGCTCAGTGGTTAGTGAACTGGACTACTACGGACAAGGGGTAGGGTTCGATCCCAACCGACGGCTCCGGGTTCACCCAGCCTTAAATGGGTACCGGATTTTTTCTGGGAAAGTAAAAGCAGCACGGGCGTAATACCGACCACATTACCCCAAAAATCATGTGCTGAAGGTCTGTAAAATATAGGGTCACTAACACCATATTTCCCTATACGCCACTCGGCGTGACGGGGGGTACTTTACTTTACACATCTAACTACCAGGAGAGGTCATTGTCATGAGGTAACCATTATTTTAAATAGGTTACAGAATCCACGAAAATAATCAGTTATTGTCAAAGTCTTGGACAGTTGAGACACAGGCCAAGTTTTAGAGTTAAAGTCTCGGACACGAGGCTGCAAGTGATCAGGAGGGAGTCGCAATTTGTCACTTCGCGACAATTTTATTGGCTAATAATTTTCAGACTTAGAGTTGTGGTTGGAGTATTTTAACTTCAACACAATAGGTTTAAGACAGTTCGAGTTAGGAGATTAGAGATGTAGACTAAGTAAGTTTAGTCCGGCTTGGGCCGAACTGCCGAAGGCAATTAGATAGAGTTACAGTCAGAGATGAATTAGTCAGGAGTAGAAAGTCAACAGTTGGAATTAGTTATTCAGGAAGGAGAATTAGACAGTTAGTATAGTTAGGTCAGTTAGAAGGTAAGATTAGAAAGTGAAGCCAGTCAGTTAGTCAGGAAGGAGAATTAGACAGTTAGTATAGTCAGGACAGTTAGAAAGTTAAGGTTAGAAAGTAAAGCCAGCTAGTTAGTAAGTAAGAATCTCCAAGTTGTAGTTGCAGTCAATTGAGAAGTTATTAGTAGAAGTTGATAGAGAGTATTATGAACTTAAGCTGTGAAGTGTTTTTTAAGAGTATTTCAATTTGTGTTTCACATTCCTCATGAATGTAAATTGAATAATGTTGTATGCAAGATATGCACTTACGGACATTCAAATAGTCACCGACGATAGTCTCTTGAGTGTCCAGAATTAATTAACATTAATTTAAGATAAGTGTATCAACCACTAGTCGATCATTGTGCCTAGAGATCAATAAACTGATTATGATTATATAACGAGAGAGAAAGAGTCTGTCATGATTTACCTGTTGTAATCAACTAAAAATAAATGTGATGTGCTGTGAACAATAACATCAAGATATAATTACAATAAAGAGTCCGTGTGGGTCTATAGCAACTCTACTCATAATTTACTCATAATCTACTCATACTCTACTCATAATCTACTCATAATCTACTCATAATCTACTCATACTCTACTCATAATTTACTCATACTCTACTATTAAATCTACTCATAATCTATTCATAATCTACTCATAATCTACTCATACTTTACTCATAATCTACCCATACTCTACTCATACTCTACTCATAATCTACCCATAATCTACTCATGATCTACTCATACTCTACTCATAATCTGCTCATAATCTACCCATACTCCACAATTTACTAATAATCTACTCATAATCTACTCATACTCTACTCATAATCTACTCATAATCTAATCTACTCATAATCTAATCTACTCATAATCTACTCATACTTTACTCATAATCTACTCATAACCTACTCATACTATACTAATAATCTACTCATACTCTACTCATAATCTACTCATAATCTAGAATTCATCGACGCTATATAGAGCCGATTTTTACCTATGGAAGCGAATCATGGACAGTAGACAAACACAAAAAAGATGATTAGAGGCCACAGAGATGGGATTTCTTAGAAGAATATTAAAAGTTCCCTAGACAGCTAAAAAGACCAACGAGGAAATTCTCAAAGAGGCCAACGCAAAAAGGGAGCTTCTAAGAAACATCAGAAAGAAACAATCAACATTTTTCGGGCACATTATGAGAAGAGGAATATTGGAATACTTGGTTACAACTGACAAGCTACAGGGAAAGAGAAATCTCGCACGACAAAGTGAGGAAATACTGGATATCTTGGTGTCGTGGCACGGAAAACAGTCAACAACATAATTGATACGATGCACTGTGGAACAGACAGCGTACTTCTATCATACATTCATCAGTCATGTGGTTAGTATCACATTCATCATCATCATCACGTGCCATACCGCTTCGGTTGGCTTAGGCGATCACCTCCTTCCACAATCTTCTATCTACAGTGCATAGTATCAATTCTGTTGTTGACTGTTTTCCATACCATGACACCAAACTATCCAGTATTTTATCTCTTTGTCGTCCGCGATTTCTCTTTCCCTGTAGTTTGCCAGTTGTAACCAAGTATTCCAATATTCTTCTTCTCATGATGTGCCCGGAAAATGTTGATTGTTTCTTTCTGATGTTTCTTAGGAGCTCCCTTTTTGTGTGTTGGTGTCATGTCACGGAAAACAGTCAACAACATAATTGAAAAGTGTTTTACTGTAGATAGAAGATTGTGGAAGGACATGATCGCATACGCCAACGTTGTTGGCACATGATGATGACAATTTTCTCACATTTTTTGGACATCACGCAGAGATGAACTAGCTCTGACCGATCTCTTTCACAATCTCCATCAGCTGATACCAGACGCAGAGTAGACCAGCAGTCACTTGACTACGACATGAGCGTCTGTGTCTCTACATCTGGTAAATATGGTTTTTGTTTTCTTTTTAGGAATATCATGTGGACGATAGTCAGATTTAAGCGAGCAGTGGTTAGATTTGGCGCCATGATTCTCAATGTTGGCGGATGTAGCACGGAATTCACACTTCTCTCTCATTAACTTTTGTATCAGAAAACATCAACGTTTCTATTTAAGGAAAGACGAAAGAGGAAGACCAATGTCAGTCTTCTGGGCATACAGTTTAAACAAACAACAACTAATTGCTTGAGCCAGACCTTTGGCACTCTGTGAAGATCGAATTAGACAACCGAAAAGTGAAAGAATTTGTTCCTGCCCTATAATATGGCACGAGACTGACCAGCGGCTGAAGTCTGTACCTAAGAAGACAACCAGAGAAAAAATCAGGATCAACAGGGGTAAGTTGTACTTCAGCATCTCCATCTTCTCTTATGAACATTCAAGAAAGCCATATTTCCTGTTAGCTAAAAATCCGTTTTTCCCCAATCTCCAGCAATCAGTCTTATGTTCTCTGAGCGCCATTTTAGGGAAGGTTGAATGTCGGGAAGACATTTTTATAAACATCCTGCGTTGCCATGGTCCCACCGGGAAATCATTAACAAAATGAGCACCCTTTCGGAATTGATCGACATTCCGTGGTCTTCTAGGATATGTTCTTCCAGCTAATGTTGAACAGTTTAGGAATGTGCTCGATGCTTGTGCCCAATAATGGAACGACAGTTTGTCATCTCATCTCACGTCACAGCATTTGGGATATGGGTTCTGCTGCTCGTTCAATTACTTTCATTTTTATTTTTAAATTTTCTGATAGACAGAAAAGCGTGAAGCAGAAGTGAAATATTTGCTGCTTGTCACTTTCAGCACACTGAAGAAATATTACTTTAATATGCTCTCTCTCTCTCTTTCTCTCTCTCTCTCTCTCTCTCTATTAATATGCATATCCTGATTTCTCTCAATGTCTTGTAACCTCTGGACATTACAAAAAATTGTTCCCTCTCTCTTCCTCTCTCTCTCTCTTCATCTATCTCTCTCTTTCATATCTGTCTCCAGCCTTTCCACCTAAACACACAGACAGATCACATGAAAATTAGATAATACCGACAAGATATATCCTCTCACATAATTCGCTTCATTTACTGCCCCTCTTCGTGTTTTGCCATTTTAAAATTCGTATTTTTTTTATCTCTCCATCTATCTCTCCCTATTTATTTTCTCCTCCTTTATCCTTTCACGTTTCTCCCTCCCTCTCTGTCTCTCTCACTACATATTCTTCCCTTTATATTTCCTTGTTTCTCTCTCTCCACCCTCTTTCTAACCCCTCATCCTTCATCTCTCTCCCTCTCTCATTCCCCCCCTCTTCCATTCTCTGTCTCATTTTCTCTCCCTTTACCTCTCTCTCTCTCTCTCTCTCTCTCTCTCTCTCTCTGTTATTGCATACTTACACAGAAGAAGTACAGGAAAGAACGACGTCACACTTCGTGACGTAGAAAGAATACGGTCTTACTGCCTTTGTTCATTCTAACCATAGATTTTTAAATTTTTTGTAGAACGTGGTCAGCATGGGACCAGTGCCGTCCATCGTTCCCAGAAATTAAAGACCTGTATCTATTTAAGGCTGGAGTAACCGAGAAACCGTCTGGACAGATTCCCATCTTCTGTCCTAGGTGGCCTGCCTGTTATCTTGTAGTTCTCTGCAACACAAGACATGTATTAACAGATTAAAGAAATAGAGAACTCGCTGTAAGCTCGAAGTAGATTGTAGCAAGGACATCAATGACTCAGCATCACTTGACAATGGTTGAGGCTGAGCGAGAGCTGAAACTTCATACCCCCCTCGACGAACAAGAAATAGAGGAGAGTCCAGAAACAGAACGCAATCTTTAGATATATATTTCTGGTTTCTTATTCCACCCTCTAATCTGATATCTTATATTTCTTGTATCTAATTTCAATTAGAGGATACAAAGATGAGATTTCTCAGAAGAATGTTGAAAGTTTCCTTAACAGCTAAAAAGACCAACGTGGAAATTCTCAAAAAGGCCAAAACGAAAAGGGAGGTCCTAAAAACATCAAAAATAAACAATCAACATTTTTTGGGGACATCATGAGAAGCTGAAATTTGGAAAAATTGGTTCATCATCATCATCATCATCATCATCATCATCATCATCATCATCATCATCATCATCATCATCATCATCATCATCATCATCATCGAGTGCTATCTCCGCAACGAAGGTTGGCTACCGTGGAGCGTCATTCTGCTCTGTCTCTTACTTTGATGGTGTATGTTGTCAGGCTGACTTGTCCATCTTTTGATGTTGCTCCTCCATGTTTGTCATGGCCTGCCTCTTCCTCTTTTACCCTATATTTTCCATTCCAAGATTACTTTAGGTAGGCTGTTGTGTCTTCTAACATAGCCCAAAATTCGCATTTGTGATGTTTGAAGAAGCATGGCACGGAAAACAGTCAACAACAGAATTAATACTATGTACGTTGCTTAGAGAAATGTAGAAGGGGCATAATCGCCTACGCCAAACTGTATGGTACATGATGATGATCTAATAACAAAACCCACTTTACCCATTCTCAAACATGTCAAGATTCAGCATCATAATTCTCATCGTAACTGCCAACACAGACATCTCAAGTGTCTGTCGGTACTTAAATCCGTCAAGGGAAGCAATTCTCCACCATAACTGTTAACATTGCATCTCTGATATTAGTTCATAAAATAATGAATTTTCTTGCATTGCCCCACAAAATAATAAAATTACTTTTATTGCCCCCACAAAATAATAAAATTACTTTTATTGCCCCCACAAAATAATAAAATTACTTTTATTGCCCCCACAAAATAATAAAATTACTTGTATTGCCCCCACAAAATAATAAAATTACTTTTATTGCGCCCACAAAATAATAAAATTACTTGTATTGCCCCCACATAAAATAATAAAATTACTTGTATTGCCCCCACATAACATAATAAAATTACTTGTATTGCAAAAACATAGAATATGAATTTACTTGTAACGTTCCCACATAAAATAATGAATTTACTTGTAATGTTCCCACTTGAAAGAATGAATTTACTTGTGACGTTCACACATAAATTAATGCATTTACTTGTCACATTCCAACACAAAATAATGGATTTACTTGTGACGTTCCCACACAAAATAATGAATTTACTTGTAACGTTCCCACTTGAAAGAATGAATTTACTTGTGCCGTTCCCACACAAAATAATGAATTTACTTGAATTGTTCCCACATATAAAATTAATTAATGAACACACTTCAGTTAAACTTGTAAATCACTGATACGAGTTTCATGTCACACAAACTATACAATTATTTTTGAAGGTCTCATGTTGATCTATTATGTTCATGAAATTGAATTTATTGTATTGTGTGGGATGATCGCTAGCTATATTGTGTGGGATGACCTCTAGCTATTTTGTGTGGCATGACCTCCAGCTATATTGTGTGGGATGACCTCTAGCTACATTGTGTGGTATGACCTCCAGTCACATTGTGTGGGATGACCTCTAGCTACATTGTGTGGGATGACATCTAGCTAGATTGTGTGGAATGACCTCCAGCTACATTGTGTGGGATGCTCTCTAGCTACATTGTGTGGGATGACCTCTAGCTACATTGTGTGGGTGACCTCTAGCTACATGTGTGGTATGACCTCCAGTCACATTGTGTGGGATGACCTCTAGCTACATTGTGTGGGATGACCTCTAGCTACATTGTGTGGGGTGCCCTCTAGCTACATTGTGTGGTATGACCTCCAGTCACATTGTGTGGGATGACCTCTAGCTACATTGTGTGGTATGACCTCTAGCTACATTGTGTGGGATGACCTCTAGCTACATTGTGTGGGATGACCTCTAGCTACATTGTGTGGGATGACCTCTAGCTTCATTGTGTGGTATGACCCCTAGCTACATTGTGTGGTATGACCTCTAGCTACATTGTGTGGTATGACCTCTAGCTACATTGTGTCGTATTACCTTTAACTACATTGTGTGATATGAGCTCTAGTTACATTGTGTGGGATGACCTGTAGCTACATTTTGTGGAATCACATCTAGCTACATTTTGTGGGATGACCTCTAGCTACATTGTGTGGGATGGCCTCTAGCTATATTTTGTAGGATGACCTCATTTACATTGTGTGGGATGACCTCTAGCTACATTGTGTGGTATGACCTCTAGCTACATTTTGTGGGATGACCTGTAGCTACATTTTGTGGGATCACATCTAGCTACATTTTGTGGGATGACCTCTAGCTACATTGTGTGGGATGGCCTCTAGCTACATTTTGTAGGATGACCTCATTTACATTGTGTGGGATGACCTCTAGCTACATTGAGTGGGATGACCTCTAGCTACATTGTGTGGGATGACCTCTAGCTACATTGTGTGGGATGACCTCTAGCTACATTGTATGGGATGACCTCTAACTACATTGTGTGGGATGACCTCTAACTACATTGTGTGGGATGACCTCTAGCTACATTGTGTGGGATGACCTCTAGCTACATTGTGTGGGATGACCTCTAACTACATTGTGTGGGATGACCTCTAACTACATTGTGTGGGATGACCTCTAACTACATTGTGTGGGATGACCTCTAGCTACATTGTGTGGGATGACCTCTAACTACATTGTGTGGGATGACCTCTAACTACATTGTGTGGTATGACCTCTAGCTACATTGTGTGGGATGACCTCTAACTACATTGTGTGGGATGACCTCTAACTACATTGTGTGGGATGACCTCTAACTACATTGTGTGGGATGACCTCTAGCTACATTGTGTGGGATGAAATATGGGAAATCAATGGTCTTGGATCGGTGGATACGAGGACTATACCAACGAGAAACGATGTGTAATCACGAGGGAGGGGGTGTAGTTCTGAAGTTATCACGCTAAACGATCACCGGTACAACAAGTCTTGCTGGCACGTGATGATGGTCGGTACAACAAGGCTTGCTGGCACGTGATGATGGTCGGTACAACAAGGCTTTATGGCACGTGATGATGGTCGGTACAACAAGTCTTGCTGGCACGTGATGATGGTCGGTACAACAAGGCTTGCTGGCACGTGATGATGGTCAATTATGTTTATTATTTTTATGTTTTTGTAGGGTCTAGTCACAGACAACTATAGATTTACTCAGGCCTGCAGGCACAGAGGGAATTCCTGGAAAACGATCAAAAAGAGTGACGTTTTCAGCTTTGCGAGCAAGGGGTGGATATTAGCAGGGTGAGGTCAGCCACAACCATTATAGATTTAGTAAGGCCTGGTGGCAGTAAATAAAACCCGGTAAACCCGACAAACGGGCGTGACGTTACCAACTACAGGAGCTATAGACGGATAACTTACTCTACCACCAACCATCCCTGCTCTCAAGGCTGAGAACGTCACACTAGTTGGTGATTTTCCAGGAATTTTCTCTCAACCCGCAAGCCTTAGCACATCTTTTGTTGGCTGTGGGTGGACCGTCTATATCGCCTATATTTGAACACGTCATGATAGTTGGTGGGTTTCCGGTTTTATTTTCTGCCCGTAGGCCTTTCTAAATCTAAAGTTGGCTGTGATGCAGCCAATCAGAGCGAATCATCCACATGCAGAAGTAAGATATTTATTGACCTACTTGAGTGTGACCAATGGCGGACAAGCAGACCAATACATGATTGGACTTAATTAAATAAACATCCTGTCAGCGACGACATCATTTTGCGCACTTTGAACTTGGAGCGCGAGTCGACGTGATCAAACATCAGAGTACGATGTGCCAAGGAAAGAAATGAAAACAAAAACTTTGACAAGTGAATTGAACGAAACCATCACATCTAGGGTGTGAGCTATCCAAGCATTCACAACCCACAAATCTAGTTATTCCGGTTCAAATGAGCTGATAAACCTCGTGCGACTATTGGAGCGCTGTATCATACATTGTCCGATGTTATTACCCGCGCGCCAGGGACACAGGTCAGACCAGCTTCTAAGACCAGGCTCACATAACGACCGGTGCTCGTGTTACCCAGCTCACTCGTCAATCCCGTATCCCAGCTTGACAAACCCTACAAGTACTTTTAACTTCAAAACTAATGGATCACTTTGCGCTGATACCACTCAATTCCTTCAATGTCATTACTGCGCTTTCTGATTCACAAATCCCCGCTCTTCTCACTAAATTGCATGGTTAGAGTCTTCTCAGTCGCTTTTTTCTCACCCCTTCACAAAGGCTATTTGTCGATAAATACGAGAGAGCTTTCAATTTCAGCCGACGCCAAGACGAGGCTAGTTCGAGTTTTCAGTCGAGTTTTACTTTTCTGTCATTTTTATTTTTTTAAAGTGGCTCCCTAGAAAATCATTTCCCCATCGGTTTTGTTTTCAATTTGGTTTTAGACGTTGATTTTAAAATTAAATCTTTTTCTAGACACGAAGAATTCCAGGAGAGAGAATGCGGCACTCCATCTTACCAACCACTTGGGCTTCTATTTGTGTTTTATTTATTTTTTTTTCCTTTTCTTTTCTTTTATTTTCTTAATCTCCCTGCTGTCCGATAATTTATTTGACTCGCTTGTGGGCATCGACTAGCAATCTTCAGATGAGATGTATTGCGGCTAAGCGCGGGCTTTATGATCCAGGGATCTTTTATTCTGGACAGACACGTCTTGTTCGACATGAATGTAAAAATTGGTACCTGAGTTAAACGTTAGGTGAGTCAATAACAGTGACAACTGTTACTGTTCTTTTCCTGTACTTCTGTAAGGAATTAGTAATGGTGTAAGGAACCATTGTGTACAGGAAACATTAACCTAGCACTTGTGTAAGTAACCATTAACCTAATACTTATGTTAGGAATCATTAATCTAGCAATTGTGTTAGGAACTATTAACCTAGCACTTGTGTTAGGAACCATGAACATAGTACTTATGTTAGGAACCATTAACCTAGTACTTATGTTAGGAACCATTAACCTAGCACTTGTGTTAGGAACCATTAACCTAGTACTTATGTTAGGAACCATTAACCTAGCACTTGTGTTAGGAACCATTAACCTAGTACTTATGCTAGGAACCATTAACCTAGTACTTATGTTAGGAACCATTAACCTAGCACTTGTGTTAGGAACCATTAACCTAGTACTTATGTTAGGAACCATTAACCTAGTACTTATGTTAGGAACCATTAACCTAGTACTTATGTTAGGAACCATTAAACTAGTACTCATGTTAGGAACCATTAACCTAGCACTTTTGTTAGGAACCATTAACCTAGCACTTGTGTGAGGAACCATTGTGTACAGGAAACATTAACCTAGCACTTGTGTTAGGAACCATTAACCTAGAACTTTTGTTAGGAACCATTAACCTAGTACTTTTGTTAGGAACCATTAACTTAGTCTTTTTGTTAGGAATTATTAATCTAGCAATTGTGTTAGGAACCATTAAACTAGTACTTTTGTTAGGAACAATTAACCTAGTACTTTTGTTAGGAATCATTAATCTAGCAATTGTGTTAGGAACCATTAACCTAGTACTTTTGTTAGGAATCATTAATCTAGCAATTGTGTTAGGAACCATTAACCTAGTACTTTTGTTAGGAATAATTAATCTAGCAATTGTGTTAGGAACATTTAACCAAGTACTTTTGTTAGGAATCATTAACCTAGTACTTTTGTTAGGAACCATTAACCTAGTACTTTTGTTTGGAATCATTAATCTAGCAATTGTGTTAGGAACCATTAACCTAGTACTTTTGTTAGGAACCATTAACCTAGTACTTTTGTTAGGAACCATTAACCTAGTACTTTTGTTAGGAACAATTAATCTAGCAATTGTGTTAGGAACCATTAACCTAGTACTTTTGTTAGGAACCATTAACCTAGTACTTTTGTTAGGAACCATTAACCTAGTACTTTTGTTAGGAACCATTAACCTAGTACTTTTGTTAGAAACCATTAATCTAGCAATTGTGTTAGGAACCATTAACCTAGTACTTTTGTTAGGAACCATTAACCTAGTACTTATGTTAGGAATCATTAATCTAGCAATTGTGTAAGTAAGCATTAACATAGTAATTGTGCTAGGAACCATTAACCTAATAATTGTGCTAGGTACCATTAACCTAATAATTGTGCTAGGAACCATTAACCTAATAATTGTGCTAGGAACCATTAACCTAATAATTGTGCTAGGAACCATTAACCTAGTAATTGTGCTAGGAACCATTAACCTAGTAATTGTGCTAGGAACCATTAAAATAGTAATTGTCCTAGGATTCATTAACCTAATAATTGTGCTAGGAACAATTAACCTAATAATTGTGCTAGGAACCATTAACCTAGTAATTGTGCTAGGAACCATTAACCTAGTACTTGTGTAATTAACCACTAACCTAGTACTTGTGTTAGGAGCCATTAACCTAGTACTTGTGTAAGTAACCATTAACTTAGTACTTGTGTTAGGAACCATTAAACTAGTACTTGTGTTAGGAACCATTAACCTAGTAATTGTGCTAGGAACCATTAACCTAGTACTTGTGTAAGTAACCACTAACCTAGTACTTGTGTTAGGAACCATTAACCTAGTAATTGTGCTAGGAACCATTAACATAGTACTTGTGTAAGTAACCACAAACCTAGTACTTGTGTTAGGAGCCATTAACCTAGTACTTGTGTAAGTAACCATTAACCTAGTACGTGTGTTAGGAACCATTAACCTAGTACTTGTGTAAGTAACCATTAACCTAGTACTTGTGTTAGGAACCATTAACCTAGTACTTGTGTAAGTAACCATTAACCTAGTACTTTTGTTAGGAACCATTAACCTAGTACTTTTGTTAGGAACCATTACCTAGTACTTTTGTTAGGAACCATTAACCTAGTACTTTTGTTAGAAACCATTAATCTAGCAATTGTGTTAGGAACCATTAATCTAGTACTTTTGTTAGGAACCATTAACCTAGTACTTATGTTAGGAATCATTAATCTAGCAATTGTGTAAGTAAGCATTAACATAGTAATTGTGCTAGGAACCATTAACCTAATAATTGTGCTAGGTACCATTAACCTAATAATTGTGCTAGGAACCATTAACCTAATAATTGTGCTAGGAACCATTAACCTAATAATTGTGCTAGGAACCATTAACCTAGTAATTGTGCTAGGAACCATTAACCTAATAATTGTGCTAGGAACCATTAAAATAGTAATTGTCCTAGGATTCATTAACCTAATAATTGTGCTAGGAACCATTAACCTAATAATTGTGCTAGGAACCATTAACCTAGTAATTGTGTTAGGAACCATTAAACTAGTAATTGTGCTAGGAACCATTAACCTAGTACTTGTGGAAGTAACCACTAACCTAGTACTTGTGTTAGGAACCATTAATCTAGTAATTGTGCTAGGAACCATTAACATAGTACTTGTGTAAGTAACCACAAACCTTGTACTTGTGTTAGGAGCCATTAACCTAGTACTTTTGTTAGGAACCATTAACCTAGTACTTTTGTTAGGAACCATTAACCTAGTACTTTTGTTAGGAACAATTAATCTAGCAATTGTGTTAGGAACCATTAACCTAGTACTTTTGTTAGGAACCATTAACCTAGTACTTTTGTTAGGAACCATTAACCTTGTACTTTTGTTAGGAACCATTAACCTAGTACTTTTGTTAGAAACCATTAATCTAGCAATTGTGTTAGGAACCATTAACCTAGTACTTTTGTTAGGAACCATTAACCTAGTACTTATGTTAGGAATCATTAATCTAGCAATTGTGTAAGTAAGCATTAACATAGTAATTGTGCTAGGAACCATTAACCTAATAATTGTGCTAGGAACCATTAACCTAGTAATTGTGCTAGGAACCATTAACCTAATAATTGTGCTAGGAACCATTAAAATAGTAATTGTCCTAGGATTCATTAACCTAATAATTGTGCTAGGAAGAATTAACCTAATAATTGTGATAGGAACCATTAACCTAGTAATTGTGCTAGGAACCATAAACCTAGTAATTGTGCTAGGAACCATTAACCTAGTACTTGTGTAAGTAACCACTAACCTAGTACTTATGTTAGGAGCCATTAACCTAGTACTTGTGTAAGTAACCATTAACTTAGTACTTGTGTTAGGAACCATTAAACTAGTACTTGTGTTAGGAACCATTAACCTAGTAATTGTGCTAGGAACCATTAACCTAGTACTTGTGTAAGTAACCATTAACCTAGTACTTGTGTTAGGAACCATTAACCTAGTAATTGTGCTAGGAACCATTAACATAGTACTTGTGTAAGTAACCACAAACCTAGTACTTGTGTTAGGAGCTATTAACCTAGTACTTGTGTAAGTAATCATTAACCTAGTACTTGTGTTAGGAACCATTAACCTAGTACTTGTGTAAGTAACCATTAACCTAGTACTTGTGTTAGGAACCATTAACCTAGTACTTGTGTAAGTAACCATTAACCTAGTACTTTTGTTAGGAACCATTAACCTAGTACTTTTGTTAGGAACCATTAACCTAGTACTTTTGTTAGGAACCATTAACCTAGTACTTATGTTAGGAATAATTAATCTAGCAATTGTGCAAGTAAGCATTAACATAGTAATTGTGCTAGGAACCATTAACCTAATAATTGTGCTAGGTACCATTAACCTAATAATTGTTCTAGGAACCATTAACCTAATAATTGTGCTAGGAACCATTAACCTAATAATTTTGCTAGGAACCATTAACCTAGTAATTGTGCTAGGAACCATTAACCTAATAATTGTGCTAGGAACCATTAAAATAGTAATTGTCCTAGGATTCATTAACCTAATAATTGTGCTAGGAACCATTAACCTAATAATTGTGCTAGGAACCATTAACCTAGTAATTGTGCTAGGAACCATTAACCTAGTAATTGTGCTAGGAACCATTAACCTAGTACTTGTGTAAGTAACCACTAACCTAGTACTTGTGTTAGGAGCCATTAACCTAGTACTTGGGTAAGTAACCATTAACTTAGTACTTGTGTTAGGAACCATTAAACTAGTACTTGTGTTAGGAACCATTAACCTAGTAATTGTGCTAGGAACCATTAACCTAGTACTTGTGTAAGTAACCACTAACCTAGTACTTGTGTTAGGAACCATTAACCTAGTAATTGTGCTAGGAACCATTAACATAGTACTTGTGTAAGTAACCACAAACCTAGTACTTGTGTTAGGAGCCATTAACCTAGTACTTGTGTAAGTAACCATTAACCTAGTACTTGTTTTAGGACCATTAACCTAGTACTTGTGTAAGTAACCATTAACCTAGTACTTGTGTTAGGAACCATTAAGCTAGTACTTGTGTAAGTAACCATTAACCTAGTACTTGTGTAAGTAACCATTAACCTAGTATTTGTGTAAGTAACCATTAACCTAGTACTTGTGTTAGGAACCATTAACCTAGTATTTGTGTAAGTAACCATTAACCTAGTACTTGTGTAAGTAACCATTAACCTAGTATTTGTGTAAGTAACCATTAACCTAGTACTTGTGTTAGGAACCATTAACCTAGTACTTGTGTAAGTAACCATTAACCTAGTACTTTTGTTAGGAACCATTAACCTAGTACTTTTGTTAGGAACCATTAACCTAGTACTTTTGTTAGGAACCATTAACCTAGTACTTTTGTTAGAAACCATTAATCTAGCAATTGTGTTAGGAACCATTAACCTAGTACTTTTGTTAGGAACCATTAACCTAGTACTTATGTTAGGAATCATTAATCTAGCAATTGTGCAAGTAAGCATTAACATAGTAATTGTGCTAGGAACCATTAACCTAATAATTGTGCTAGGTACCATTAACCTAATAATTGTTCTAGGAACCATTAACCTAATAATTGTGCTAGGAACCATTAACCTAATAATTGTGCTAGGAACCATTAACCTAGTAATTGTGCTAGGAACCATTAACCTAATAATTGTGCTAGGAACCATTAAAATAGTAATTGTCCTAGGATTCATTAACCTAATAATTGTGCTAGGAACCATTAATCTAATAATTGTGCTAGGAACCATTAACCTAGTAATTGTGCTAGGAACCATTAACCTAGTAATTGTGCTAGGAACCATTAACCTAGTACTTGTGTAAGTAACCACTAACCTAGTACTTGTGTTAGGAGCCATTAACCTAGTACTTGTGTAAGTAACCATTAACTTAGTACTTGTGTAGGAACCATTAAACTAGTACTTGTGTTAGGAACCATTAACCTAGTAATTGTGCTAGGAACCATTAACCTAGTACTTGTGTAAGTAACCACTAACCTAGTACTTGTGTTAGGAACCATTAACCTAGTAATTGTGCTAGGAACCATTAACATAGTACTTGTGTAAGTAACCACAAACCTAGTACTTGTGTTAGGAGCCATTAACCTAGTACTTGTGTAAGTAACCATTAACCTAGTACTTGTGTAGGAACCATTAACCTAGTACTTGTGTAAGTAACCATTAACCTAGTACTTGTGTAAGTAACCATTAACCTAGTACTTGTGTAAGTAACCATTAACCTAGTACTTGTGTTAGGAACCATTAACCTAGCATTTGTGTAAGTAACCATTAACCTAGTACTTGTGTAAGTAACCATTAACCTAGTATTTGTGTAAGTAACCATTAACCTAGTACTTGTGCAAGGAACCATTAAACTAGTACTTGTGTTAGGAACCATCAAAATAGTACTTGTGTTAGGAACCATTAAACTAGTACTTGTGTTAGGAACCATTAACTTAGTACTTGTGTTAGGAACCATTAACCTAGTACTTGTGTTAGGAATCATTAACGTACTTGTGTAAGGAACCATTAACCTAGTACTGTGTTAGACAACATTTACCAAGTATTTGTGTAAGAAACCATTAACCTAGTAATTGTGTAAGGAACCATTAACCTAGTACTGTGTTAGACAACATTTACCAAGTATTTGTGTAAGAAACCATTAACCTAGAACTTGTGTTAGGCAACATTAACCTAGTACTTGTGTATGGAACCATTAACCTAGTACTTGTGTTAGACAACATTTACCAAATATTTGTGTAAGGAACCATTAACCTAGTACTTGTGTTAGGTAACATTAACCTAGTACTTTTGTAAGGAATCATTAATATAGTACTTGTGTAAATAACTATTAACCTAGTACTTGTGTAAATAACTATTAACCTAGTACTTGTATAAGGAACCATTAACTTAGTACTTGTGTTTGGAACCATTAACCTAGTACTTGTATAAGGAACCATTAACTTAGTACTTGTGTTTGGAACCATTAACCTAGTACTTGTATAAGGAACCATTAACTTAGTACTTGTGTTAGGCAACATTAACCTAGTACTTGTGCTTGGAACCATTAACCTAGTACTTGTATAAGGAACCATTAACTTAGTACTTGTGTTAGGCAACATTAACCTAGTACTTGTATAAGGAACCATTAACTTAGTACTTGTGTTTGGAACCATTAATCTAGTACTTGTGTAAGGAACCATTAACCTAGTACTTGTGCAAGGAACCATTAACCTAGTACTTGTGTAAGGAACCATTAACCTAGTACTTGTGTAAGGAACCATTAACTAGTACTTGTGCAAGGAACCATTAACCTAGTACTTGTGTAAGGAACCATTAACCTAGTACTTGTGTAAGGAACCATTAACCAAGTACTTGTGTTAGGCAACATTAACCTATTACTTGTGTAAGGAACCATTAACCCAGTACCTGTATAAGGAACCATTATACTGGCTGTCCCTAAAGTCTTGACACAGAAAATCTCATTAACAATAGGAAGTGTTAACCCCCACATTAAAAAAAGAAAGAATTGAACTGGGACCTTTCAGTGGACATGCTGATAGTGAGCTGATGCTACAACTTGAAAGTTTATCTAGTTACACTTGATTGCACGCTGAAATGGTGAATGTGTTTAAGCTGGCGCCAATGTGGGTTGATCACATCGAGTTCACGTGAACTTTGGCATCGCAAATGTTGGAAATCATATTGAAGACGTTATATCATATTCCAATTGAATCATATGTTCATAAATTTCATTTCTTGAAAATTGTGTTTTTGCCTGTGTCCAGACTTTAGGGGCACCCTGTAGAGTACTCCAAACACCTTAGTGGCTAAGCGTGAAGTTCTCAGCACAGAGCACGAAATCGGTTGCACTCGGGAGGTAACTGTGGTGGTTTTAGAAAGTTATTTGATGTCAGTTCAATGATTGAGGGAATTGATCTTGTTGACATTACACAAATGTAACACACAGACAACGCATATACTCGTATAACACATACACACAACACACACGCAATACACACACACAACACACACAACACATAAAACAAACACACAACATATACAGCACACATCAACACATACACACACAGCACACACAATACAACACACACACACAACACAACACATACAGACAGCACATACACAACACACACACAACACAAACACAACACATACATACACAGCACACAAAACACAACACATAAACATAAAACATACAGCACACACGCAATACATACACATTGCACACACAATACAACATACAAAACACATACAAACAGCATACACAACAAAACGTACAAAATATACACACACAAACACACAACACACAAAGACGTGAAATATACACACACACACACAACACACAAGGCACGTAAATACGTAATACACATACACACACGACACCATACAACACACACCACATACACGACACAACATACACAACACAACACAACACACACAACATAAAAACACAAACATACAACATACACACAACACACACATAACTCACACCAAACGCATCCACAAAACACACACACAACACACACACACTAGACACATTTCCTATCATTTATCACACGATGAACATAGTCGTGATCATATTTCGTGGATGTTAGAATTAGTGAGGAAAAGCTAGGTGAGGTAGCAAGTGAGACACCCGGTGTTTGAGTCGTTTGTTGGTAGCAAGTGAGACACCCGGTGTTTGAGTCGTTTGTTGGTAGCAAGTGAGACACCCTGTGTTTGAGTGTTGTGTGTGGTAGCAAGTGAGACACCCGGTGTTTGAGTCGTTTGTTGGTAGCAAGTGAGACACCACCGGTGTTTGAGTCGTTTGTTGGTAGCAAGTGAGACACCCTGTGTTTGAGTCGTTTGTTGGTAGCAAGTGAGACACCGGTGTTTGAGTCGTTTGTTGGTAGCAAGTGAGACACCCGGTGTTTGAGTCGTTTGTTGGTAGCAAGTGAGACACCCGGTGTTTGAGTCGTTTGTTGGTAGCAAGTGAGACACCCGGTGTTTGAGTCGTTTTGTTGGTAGCAAGTGAGACACCATGTGTTTGAGTCGCCTCTTGGTACCGAGTGAGACACCCTGTGTTTGAATCGCCTGTTGGTAGCGAATGAGACACCCGGCGTTTGAATCGCCTGTTGGTAGCGAGTGAGACACCCGGTGTTTGAATCGCCTGTTGGTAGCGAATGAGACACCCGGTGTTTGAATCGCCTGTTGGTAGCGAATGAGACACCCGGTGTTTGAATCGCCTGTTGGTAGCGAGTGAGACACCCGGTGTTTGAGTCTCCTGTTAGTAACGAGTGAGACACCTGGTGTTTAAGTCTCCTGTAGTAAAGAGTAAGGCACCTGGTGTTTGAGTCTCCTGTTAGTAAAGAGTAAGACACTGGTGTTTGAGTCTCCTGTTAGTAAAGAGTGAGACACCTGGTGTTTGAGTCTCCTGTTAGTAAAGAGTAAGACACCTGGTGTTTGAGTCTCCTGTTAGTAAAGAGTGAGACACCTGGTGTTTGAGTCTCCTGTTAGTAAAGAGTAAGACACCTGGTGTTTGAGTCTCCTGTTAGTAACGAGTAAGACACCTGGTGTTTGATTCTCCTGTTAGTAACGAGTGAGACACCCGGTGTTTAAGTCTCCTGTTAGTAACGAGTAAGACACCTGGTGTTTGATTCTCCTGTTAGTAACGAGTGAGACACCCGGTGTTTAAGTCTCCTGTTAGTAACGAGTGAGACACCCGGTGTTTAAGTCTCCTGTTAGTAACGAGTGAGACACCCGGTGTTTAAGTCTCCTGTTAGTAACGAGTGAGACACCCGGTGTTTAAGTCTCCTGTTAGTAACGAGTGAGACACCCGGTGTTTAAGTCTCCTGTTAGTAACGAGTGAGACACCCGGTGTTTAAGTCTCCTGTTAGTAACGAGTGAGACACCCGGTGTTTAAGTCTCCTTTTAGTAACGAGTGAGACACCCGGTGTTTAAGTCTCCTGTTAGTAACGAGTGAGACACCTGGTGTTTGGTTCTCCTGTTAGTAACGAGTAAGACACCTGGTGTTTGATTCACCTGTTGGCAGCGAGCGAGACACCCGGTGTTTGAGTCTCATGTTGATAGCAAGTGAGACACCCGGTGTTTGAGTCTCCTGTTAGTAACGAGTAAGACACCCGGTGTTTGAGTCTCCTGTTAGTAACGAGTGAGACACCCGGTGTTTGATTCTCCTGTTGGTAACGAGTGAGACACCTGGTGTTTGAGTCTCCTGTTGGTAGCGAGTGAGACACCTGGTGTTTAAGTCGCGGTTGGTAGCGAGTGAGACACCTGGTGTTTGATTCTCCTGTTGTTAGCGAGTGAGACACCTGGTGTTTGATTCTCCTGTTGGTAGCGAGTGAGACACCTGGTGTTTGATTCTCCTGTTGGTAGCGAGTGAGACACCTGGTGTTTGATTCTCCTGTTAGTAACGAGTGAGACACCCGGTGTTTGTTTCTCCTGTTGGTAGCGAGTGAGACACCTGGTGTTTAATACTCCTTTTAGTAACGAGTGAGACACCTGGTGTTTGAGTGTCCTGTTGGTAACGAGTGAGACACCTGGTGTTTGTTTCTCCTGTTGGTAACGAGCGAGACACCTGGTGTTTGTTTCTCCTGTTGGTAACGAGTGAGACACCTGGTGTTTGATTCTCCTGTTGGTAGCGAGTGAGACACCTGGTGTTTGATTCTCCTGTTGGTAGCAAGTGAGACACCTGGTGTTTGATTCTCCTGTTGGTAACGAGTGAGACACCTGGTGTTTGTTTCTCCTGTTGGTAACGAGTGAGACACCTGGTGTTTGTTTCTCCTGTTGGTAGCGAGTGAGACACCTGGTGTTTGATTCTCCTGTTGGTAGCGAGTGAGACACCTGGTGTTTTGTTTCTCCTGTTGGTAACGAGTGAGACACCCGGTGTTTGATTCTCCTGTTGGTAGCGAGTGAGACACCCGGTGTTTGATTCTCCTGTTAGTAACGAGTGAGACACCCGGTGTTTAAGTCTCCTGTTAGTAACGAGTGAGACACCCGGTGTTTAAGTCTCCTGTTAGTAACGAGTGAGACACCCGGTGTTTAAGTCTCCTGTTAGTAACGAGTGAGACACCCGGTGTTTAAGTCTCCTGTTAGTAACGAGTGAGACACCCGGTGTTTAAGTCTCCTGTTAGTAACGAGTGAGACACCCGGTGTTTAAGTCTCCTGTTAGTAACGAGTGAGACACCGGTGTTTAAGTCTCCTTTTAGTAACGAGTGAGACACCCGGTGTTTAAGTCTCCTGTTAGTAACGAGTGAGACACCTGGTGTTTGGTTCTCCTGTTAGTAACGAGTAAGACACTGGTGTTTGATTCACCTGTTGGCAGCGAGCGAGACACCCGGTGTTTGAGTCTCATGTTGATAGCAAGTGAGACACCCGGTGTTTGAGTCTCCTGTTAGTACGAGTAAGACACCCGGTGTTTGAGTCTCCTGTTAGTAACGAGTGAGACACCCGGTGTTTGATTCTCCTGTTGGTAACGAGTGAGACACCTGGTGTTTGAGTCTCCTGTTGGTAGCGAGTGAGACACCTGGTGTTTAAGTCGCGGTTGGTAGCGAGTGAGACACCTGGTGTTTGATTCTCCTGTTGTTAGCGAGTGAGACACCTGGTGTTTGATTCTCCTGTTGGTAGCGAGTGAGACACCTGGTGTTTGATTCTCCTGTTGGTAGCGAGTGAGACACCTGGTGTTTGATTCTCCTGTTAGTAACGAGTGAGACACCCGGTGTTTGTTTCTCCTGTTGGTAGCGAGTGAGACACCTGGTGTTTAATACTCCTTTTAGTAACGAGTGAGACACCTGGTGTTTGAGTGTCCTGTTGGTAACGAGTGAGACACCTGGTGTTTGTTTCTCCTGTTGGTAACGAGCGAGACACCTGGTGTTTGTTTCTCCTGTTGGTAACGAGTGAGACACCTGGTGTTTGATTCTCCTGTTGGTAGCGAGTGAGACACCTGGTGTTTGATTCTCCTGTTGGTAGCAAGTGAGACACCTGGTGTTTGATTCTCCTGTTGGTAACGAGTGAGACACCTGGTGTTTGTTTCTCCTGTTGGTAACGAGTGAGACACCTGGTGTTTGTTCTCTGTTGGTAGCGAGTGAGACACCTGGTGTTTGATTCTCCTGTTGGTAGCGAGTGAGACACCTGGTGTTTGTTTCTCCTGTTGGTAACGAGTGAGACACCCGGTGTTTGATTCTCCTGTTGGTAGCGAGTGAGACACCCGGTGTTTGATTCTCCTGTTGGTAGCGAGTGAGACACCTGGTGTTTGATTCTCCTGTTGGTAGCGAGTGAGACACCTGGTGTTTGATTCTCCTGTTGGTAGCGAGTGAGACACCTGGTGTTTGATTCTCCTGTTGGTAGCGAGTGAGACACCTGGTGTTTGATTCTCCTGTTGGTAGCGAGTGAGACACCCGGTGTTTGATTCTCCTGTTGGTAGCGAGTGAGACACCCGGTGTTTGATTCTCCTGTTGGTAGCGAGTGAGACACCCGGTGTTTGAGTCTCCTGTTAGTAACGAGTGAGACACCCGGTGTTTGATTCTCCTGTTGGTAACGAGTGAGACACCTGGTGTTTGAGTCTCCTGTTGGTAGCGAGTGAGACACCTGGTGTTTAAGTCGCGGTTGGTAGCGAGTGAGACACCTGGTGTTTGATTCTCCTGTTGTTAGCGAGTGAGACACCTGGTGTTTGATTCTCCTGTTGGTAGCGAGTGAGACACCTGGTGTTTGATTCTCCTGTTGGTAGCGAGTGAGACACCTGGTGTTTGATTCTCCTGTTAGTAACGAGTGAGACACCCGGTGTTTGTTTCTCCTGTTGGTAGCGAGTGAGACACCTGGTGTTTAATACTCCTTTTAGTAACGAGTGAGACACCTGGTGTTTGAGTGTCCTGTTGGTAACGAGTGAGACACCTGGTGTTTGTTTCTCCTGTTGGTAACGAGCGAGACACCTGGTGTTTGTTTCTCCTGTTGGTAACGAGTGAGACACCTGGTGTTTGATTCTCCTGTTGGTAGCGAGTGAGACACCTGGTGTTTGATTCTCCTGTTGGTAGCAAGTGAGACACCTGGTGTTTGATTCTCCTGTTGGTAACGAGTGAGACACCTGGTGTTTGTTTCTCCTGTTGGTAACGAGTGAGACACCTGGTGTTTGTTTCTCCTGTTGGTAGCGAGTGAGACACCTGGTGTTTGATTCTCCTGTTGGTAGCGAGTGAGACACCTGGTGTTTGTTTCTCCTGTTGGTAACGAGTGAGACACCCGGTGTTTGATTCTCCTGTTGGTAGCGAGTGAGACACCGGTGTTTGATTCTCCTGTTGGTAGCGAGTGAGACACCTGGTGTTTGATTCTCCTGTTGGTAGCGAGTGAGACACCTGGTGTTTGATTCTCCTGTTGGTAGCGAGTGAGACACCTGGTGTTTGATTCTCCTGTTGGTAGCGAGTGAGACACCTGGTGTTTGATTCTCCTGTTGGTAGCGAGTGAGACACCCGGTGTTTGATTCTCCTGTTGGTAGCGAGTGAGACACCCGGTGTTTGATTCTCCTGTTGGTAGCGAGTGAGACACCTGGTGTTTGATTCTCCTGTTGGTAGCGAGTGAGACACCCGGTGTTTGATTCTCCTGTTGAGAACGAGTGAGACACCCAGTGCGTGTTGTAGGAAATCTTATAGCAGAGCTGTGTCTCACAATCACTGCTCACAAAACAGGTTCAAGAATAACAATTTAAAGTTATTATAACTACCATTGACATGTAAATGCGAATCATGGACAGTCAAACAATAGAGAAGAAAATATTTAGATGTCTCTGCAATGTGGTTTTGTAGAAGACTGTTCAGATGCCTGTGATCAGAAAAGTTACGAGAATTTTCCGGAAGAGGCCAAAAGATTAAAAGAGCTTGTTTTCTATTGCAGAAGGAGCTGATAATTATTTCTTGCTTGCCATGTCATGAGAATGGAACAAATGGAATATAATCAATCGATCATTCAATCAGTCAGTCAATCTATCAATCAGTCAAACAACCAACAAGTGAATCAATCAGTAAGTGAATCAATCAGTCAATCAACAAGTGAATCAATCAATCAATCAACAAGTGAATCAATCAGTCAATCAACAAGTGAATCAATCAATCAATCAATCAATCAGTAAGTGAATCAATCAGTCAATCAACAAGTGAATCAATCAATCAATCAACAAGTGAATCAATCAATCAATCAACAAGTGAATCAATCAGTAAGTGAATCAATCAGTAAGTGAGTCAATCAGTAAGTGAATCAATCAGTCAATCAACAAGTGAATCAATCAGTCAATCAACAAGTGAATCAATCAATCAATCAACAAGTGAATCAATCAGTCAATCAACAAGTGAATTAATCAATCAGTAAGTGAATCAATCAGTCAATAAACAAGTGAATCAATCAGTCAATCAAGAAGTGAATCAATCAATCAATCAATCAACTAGTGAGCCAATCAGTCAATCAACAAGTGAATCAATCAGTCAATCAACAAGTGAATCAATCAGTCAATCAACAAGTGAATCAATCAGTCAATCAACAAGTGAATAAATCAGTCAATCAACAAGTGAATCAATCAATCAATCAAACAGTAAGTGAATCAATCAGCCAGTGAATCAATCATTCATTCAATCAATCAATCACTGATGCCTACCATCCCACAGAACGTTACACCCAACATAGCCCGCCTGAAAGAATCTCTGTCTCTAGCCAGATTTTCCACGTCTTCTGTTGTCATGTTCAATGTCCCCTTGATGTCTTGAAACCACATTCTTCTTTTTCTACCCCCTGGTGCGTCGCTCAGGAACCACGCCTTCCATTATTGCTTTTTCCAGCCCGTTGTGTTTTTTGACGTGGCTATAGTATTTTAATTTCCTGTGTAGAAAAGGGGGGGGGGGAATACAAGGTAAAAGAGGCAGAGGCAGATCAAGACTAACATGAACGAGTAACATCAAAAGATGGACAAACCAGCCTATGACAGCTTTCACCATCAAAGCAAGAGGCAGAGCAGAACGGCGCTCCATGGTAGCCGACCTTCGTTGCGGAGATGGCCAGCGTTGATGATGATGTGTAGAATGGTGTTCATAAGCCAGGATTTTTAAAATGTTTAAACCTTTTTATATGCTTTCATTCTTCTTTTTCATTATCCAAGTTACCTTAATGTTGTTTCTGTAGTATTTTCTTCCTTGCTGTTTGAAAGATTGCCCATGATCCACAACCATATGTTGATATAGGAAAGATACATATCTTTAATTATTTTAATTTTACTGCCTTGCTTTTATTGTACCACATTGTGTCCATAGTGTTTAATTGTTGTGCTGCTATTGCTAATCTTCTGTTGATCTCTTCCTGACAGTCTCCATTGTTAGTTACTACAGATCCCAGACATTAAAGTGTGTTACAATGTCACGTTCGCCACTATTGATGGTGATTTTGGGTTAACTTTGATTTATATTGTGGCAACTGGTAAAGTGGCAACTGGTAAAGTGGCAACTGGTAAAGTGGCAACTGGTAAAGTGGCAACTGGTAAAGTGGGTAAAGCGGCAACTGGTAAAGTGGCAACTGGTAAAGCGGCAACTGGTAAAGTGACAACTGGTAAAGTGTCAACTGGTAAAGTGGCAACTGGTAAAGTGTCAACTGGTAAAGTGGCAACTGGTAAAGTGGCAACTAGTGAAGAATTATGGAAATGTGCCAGTCGAATCGATCTATCTATCTATTGTCCTTTCGAGCCGAAGACGGCACATAGGGCAGAACTACAATCTCAAAAACAGAAACCTTGCATGCCAAAGTGGCACATATTGCAGAGATCACTGCTTCTAAAATCTATAGTTCTGTTTCCATAACAATACTTTTTACAATGACAGCTTGTCAAGCCATCGATTAAACTCCTTAGTCGCCTCTTACGACATGCCTGGAAGGTCACAGTGTCACTATTCTTTACTTCCCACTTAATGAGGCCCCGGTAACACACAGGACTATTGTAATAAAATAGTCAGACAAAAATAACACCCATTATAAAAGACACATTTGATGATGGATAGAAATAAAGCAAAATACAACTCAGTATTTCTGCCAATGTTGTGCTATCAGTGTCAAATGTGGACATTAACAAAATGGGAGAAAAGAAAATTGCAACTACTGAAATGAGATAATTTGAAGGATACTTGATGTGGCAAAATAAGAAATGAATAGATCAGGAAAAACTTGGGATTAACACCAGTTCTGAGTTTCATCTACAGACAACAAATTAAATGGTTTGGACATGCCATATAGTTACTGACTAATATTATTTTACAATGGTACCCTAGTTGGGAAAACCACCACACAAGCTACTGATGTTCAGACAACCCGTGTTTTATTCCCGCTGGAGGCAGTGTGAATTGTACTCGTATTGGAAAAAATACACCTGTGGTCAACCCAGCTGCTGGCAGAAATGGGTACCAGGATAGCACTTGCCAGTCAAATACCAGTGGATAAAGAGATACAGCGAAGACGATGGCGCTGGATAGGACACACACTGCCGAAGCCATCTGAGAGTATTACACAACAGGCCCTTTTTGGAACCCCCAGGGGAAAATACAAAGGGGGAAGACCAAGAAATTCTTGGAGAAGACAGACAGAAGCAGAGATAAAGATGATGGGGAAGACATGGAGTGATCTTAAAAGAATGGCAGGAAACAGAACGACTTGGAAAGTGTTTGTTGAAGACATATGCTCCACAAGGAGCTGAAAGGTAGAAGAAGAATTACTGGTAAAGTGAAAGGAAAATGAGAAAGAGGAAAACAGAGAGAAAATATAGGAGACAGTTTAAGAGAAAGAATCAAGCATGATGCCAACAAGTGAACTGATAAACGGCTGTAGAAGTAAACAGTTATGGTGAGACATTATCACCCACGCCAGCAGATGAACTTGATGATGATCGTTACTGTTGTCAATGTGCGGCTACCTACTGGTACAGTTTCCTGACATTTCTTCACGGTTAGCGTTTATATCAACATATTTGACATATACAATAAACATCAACTGGTATTGAGCGGCTAGACTAACAGAAACACAAGACAAGCTGCAACATTTCGGTGATAGCCTTCATCATGTAGAGCAAACAAGCTGCACATTAAACACAAAGTCCTAATCAGAAAGCACAACAACACAGCTCCAAAAATGGTGGTTAAGACAGTGGCCAGGATTTACCCAGAGTCTGGTTAAAATATCAATTGGCAATAGGGCAGGTAGGAATTAAATAGACAAAAGGAACCAATCAATTTCTTTTTTTATTATTGAAAGGAAGCCTCTCACACGGTGGGATGAAAATGAAAAGTGTAAAAGAAGGATAAAGTTGGAAAGGAGGAAGAGAGGTAATAGAGATATGGCGGGCTCGGACAATACTTAATATTTTGTTATATTTGATATGTGTACACGCATGGGCATTTACAGCACGCTCGGCAGGCAGAATAGTCAAAGAAGACAGTGGTGCATACGTCATGACCACGAGTAGCATGACAATGGAGGCGATGGCAGGGACCAAGGCATTCAAATGGTTAGAGTCACAAGACTACACCCACGCATGTATACTGAGTGATTCGATGAGTATGATAAAAAAAAAAGGCGGAGGCGGGTTCCGTACGCATGCAATGGGTAGAGTCGTTGCAGAAATCCAAAATACGTAAGGTCACCTTTGTCTATGTCCCTGGACATGCGGGAGTACGGGGAAATGAACGAGCGGACAGGTTGGCTAGCTCCACTGTCGTTGAGGACGGGCAACCAATGGATCGGGAGGACATCATCAATGCCCTCCGAGATGTGGGAAGAGCACAGGACTTCGACAAACACAGATCCAAGTCACCTCTTCGGATTATGGAAATGGGAGTTAAGATGGGCACAGCCAGAAATGAGAAACTTGGTGGCCGTGTAAGAAGACTTATCAACCAACATAGAGCTGGAGTCGTCAGTCGCTGCGGGACTTGCTGAGGAGGGAATATGAGCACCTATGAACATGTTCGGAGTGCAATGATGATGACCCGTAAATAACTCAATAACATGTCTCTTTGTAGACATTCTCCCGGCCTCGAGTTACGGCTTGAGACTACCATTAACAATAATCAACCTAGATCTACCATGCGATCAGCCGTTGAATTCTTTCTACAACTTGAAAATACAAAATCCATGATTGTCCTCATGCTAATCCGCCGAAGAAAACGGTCGTTATTGAGTTATTAGCGGGTCATCATCGTTGCACTCCGAACGTGGCCATAGGTGCTCAGATGCCCTCCTCAGCAAGCCCCTCGAGGTCGTTTCCTTGAGAATGTCACAGATAAAGGTCACGTCACAACGAGATAAATGGCCACACAAAATAATGGAGTTGAAATATGAAAATTATTGAAAGCAGTCAGTGCACAGGAAAACCGTCATCTTGAAATTCCCAGGATTGTAGAGAAGTGTCTGTAAATGGGTACAATGTCTGAAAATAGTTTTTTTTTTCATGTTTTCTTCAGCAGCAGCTTTAATTGAGCTTATTTTGTAAGAATAGCAGTCAGTTTTAATTTGTTACGTTCACTTGAAGTTTGTTCATTTTTAGCTTCCGATGCTGAAAGGTGAAGAGTAATTAATTATGCGAAGCTAAAACAGTACGACTAAATTAGTTTCGTTTAGCAAAAGCTGGATTAGAATTTATGGCGTGTAGATTTACTTGGATTGGAATTAGAAATGTCTAGAGGACGTGGGAAAATAATTAGTTACGAGTAGGTAAAACCGAAACCAGAGTACTGACGTGGCCAAGATTGGGTCGGATGCTAATGAAGACTGTCCGAGTTATAGGGATGGTGGTGGCCTTATACAGAGGCTTAAAATGTACAGGAAGTCATATAGGGTAGACGTAGTAGAGGTAAGTGCTAAACCTCAACAGACTGGCCAACAATGTTCTCAAGAAGTGTTAGTGTACTATCTCCCTGCCCATACCTCCGCAGCTCAGAGATCAAACTACACGTCCTCTCAATTTTCTCTGCACTAACTACTACACCGTTGTTCAAATCACATATTAGTGTCGGTGTGTTGCTACCATCTCCATCGACTTTGTGCTGGAGCGTCTCGAGCTAGTTTATCAATTCTTTGCTGATCGTCAGCTGTTCCATCAATTCATTGCTGATCGTCAGCTGCTACATCAATTCATTGCTGATCGCCAGCTGCTACACCAATTCATTGCTGATCGTCAGCTGTTCCATCAATTCATTGCTGATCGTCAGCTGTTCCATCAATTCATTGCTGATCGTCAGCTGCTCCATCAATTCATTGCTGATCGTCAGCTGCTCCATCAATTCATTGCTGATCGTCAGCTGCTCCATCAATTCATTGCTGATCGTCAGCTGCTACATCAATTCATTGCTGATCGTCAGCTGCTACATCAATTCATTTCTAATTTGTCGTCAATTTCTCCATAGCTCTTTTGCTGAAATACATCCCCAGCCATTGATTGTACATTCGTGGGTCAGCAATAGTGAGGATCTTCTCTTTCTTCAATACAAAACATCTCCGATTATATTCATCTTTAATCTGCTCTGTTCAGTGATGGAGGTGTTGTAGATATTTAACATTAATAATTTATACATTATAAACTGTTCGATGGCGAGACACTTCTGATGGTCACATTGCCTTTCGTTGTTAATCTTTATACAAAGTATTTTCTGTCACTGTTTATGATTGCTTGAGTGTAGTTGAATGTTTCCTTTGTCAAATTTTACGTTTTTCTTCATTTATTTTCTGGATATATAAAAAAAATTGTTAAACAAAGTTTCTTTTTCATCTTTTTTCGTTCTGCTATTAACTAATTGCTATCCACTAGGTTGTACACATTACAGTGCCTTCAAAGAGGCATT
The DNA here is from genome assembly GCA_032433765.1 of Megaustenia siamemsis. Classification (NCBI taxonomy): domain Eukaryota; kingdom Metazoa; phylum Mollusca; class Gastropoda; order Stylommatophora; family Ariophantidae; genus Megaustenia; species Megaustenia siamemsis. The sequence continues at coordinate 87,368,203 of JAVIAB010000125.1, read as the reverse complement.
TGTAACGGACCGCTTCTGTAAACCTGTCTGTCCTTGACTTCCACTAAGACAGCAGTTGTCAGTAGTCAGCGTTACTCACCTTCTAGTAATTCAGCCCTGCATAAGCTTACCCTTATCAAATGTGCATCAATGTTTCCTTCTCTTAATTAAACGGTAGCACTAACATGACCCACCTGCATGAATTAATTTACTGGGTTATCTCCCCTACATTTTTCTTCCTGAACACGGGAACTCTTGTATAGCAATCAATCAATTATCGCAACTGCGTGGCGCAATCTCTTTTTACTTATTCTTCTTAAAACTCGTCTGTCTTTGTTCCTGACACAATCATTTTATTTTTTTTTACTGCCAAACTCTATTACTTTTGTTCATAGCATGAACAGGCTATCATAATTCCTAGACATTTCAATCGACATACGCTGTTTAATAGCGCCCCGAATTGCTTTGATCTTTTATATCGAGGATAATCAATACATGAAATGATAGGTGATCTATAAATAGTTACCGCTTAATGAGGTAGCAATCTTTGTCTTTCTCTTAGGGTGATTATTAACGAGGGGTGGGGAGGGGGCGGTGGAATAATTAATACTGGTTATTGTTTTGTTGACGGTCACAAAACGTGCTTACTACGTGTCAATTGTTGTGTTGATGTCGTCAAATAGTAATGGCTATCGTTAGGGGTTGTCTGTTGTTCGTTGGCGTTAGATTGGTGACTGATGTTGAGGGTCGTTAGATTGGTGACTGATGTTGAGGGTCGTTAGATTGGTGACTGATGTTGAGGGTCATTAGATTGGTGACTGATGTTGAGGGTCGTTAGATTGGTGACTGATGTTGAGGGTCATTAGATTGGTGACTGATGCTGAGGGTCGTTAGATTAGAGACTGATATTGAGGGTCGTTAGATTGGAGACTGATATTGAGGGTCGTTAGAATGGTGACTGATGTTGAGGGTCGTTTGATTAGAGACTGATATTGAGGGTCGTTAGATTGGTGACTGATGTTGAGGGTCGTTAGATTAGAGACTGATATTGAGGGTCGTTAGATTGGAGACTGATATTGAGGGTCGTTAGATTGGTGACTGATGTTGAGGGTCGTTAGATTGGAGACTGATATTGAGGGTCGTTAGATTGGTGACTGATGTTGAGGGTCGTTAGATTGGAGACTGATGTTGAGGGTCGTTAGATTGGTGACTGATGTTGGCGGTCGTTAGATTGGAGACTGATATTGAGAGTCGTTAGACTGGAGACTGATATTGAGGGTCGTTAGATTGGAGACTAATATTGAGGGTCGTTAGATTGGAGACTAATATTGAGGGTCGTTAGATTGGAGACTAATATTGAGGGTCGTTAGATTGGAGACTAATATTGAGGGTCGTTAGATTGGTGACTGATGTTGAGGGTCGTTAGATTGGTGACTATTCTTGAGGGTCGTTAGATTGGTGACTGTTGTTGAGGGTCGTTAGGTTAATGACTGGTTATTATTATTAGGTTAATATAATGACTGATGTTGAGGGTCGTTAGATTGGTGACTATTCTTGAGGGTCGTTTGATTGGAGACTGATGTTGAGGGTCGTTAGATTGGAGACTAATATTGAGGGTCGTTTGATTGTAGACTTATGTTGAGGGTCGTTAGATTGGTGACTATTCTTGAGGGTCGTTAGATTGGTGAATGTTGAATGTCGTTAGATTGGAGACTGATGTTGAGGGTTGTTAGATTAGTGACTGCTGTTGAGGGTCGTTTGATTGGATACTGTTGTTGAGAGTCGTTAGACTGGAGAGTGGTTATCGATCATGTCCTTATTGATCATATCCCTATAGATCTTGTCCTTATTAATCATATCCCTATTGATCATGTCCTTATTGATCATGTCTCTATTGATCATGTCCCTATAGATCATGTCCTTATTGATCATGTCCTTATAGATCATGTCCTTATTGATCATGTCCCTATAGATCATGTCCTTATTGATCATGTCTTTATTGATCATGTCCCTTTGGATCATGTCCTTATTGATCATGTCCCTATGGATCATGTCCCTATTGATCATTTCTTTATTGATCATGCCCTTATAGATCATGTCCTTATAGATCATGTCCTTATAGATCATGTCCCTATAGATCATGTCCTCATAGATCATGTCCTTATAGATCAAGTCATTATTGATCGTGTCCCTATAGATCATGTCCTTATTGATCATGTCCTTATAGATCATGTCCTTATTGATCATGTCCCTATGGATCATGTCCTTATTGATCATGTCTTTATTGATCATGTCCTTATTGATCATGTCCCTACGAATGATGTCCTTATAGATCATGTCCTTATAGATCATGTCCTTATAGATCATGTCCTTATAAATCAAGGCATTATAGATCATGTCTTTATAGATCATGTCCTTATAGATCAAGTCATTATTGATCATATCCTTCTAGATCATGTCCTTATAGATCATGTCCTTATAGATCATGTCCTTATAGATCAAGTCATTATTGTTCATGTCCCTACGAATCATGTCCTTATAGATCATGTCATTATAGATCATGTTCCTATTGATCATGTCCCTACAGATCATGTCCTTATTGATTATGTCCTTATAGATCATGTCCTTATTGATTATGCCCTTATTGATCATGTCCCTATAGATCATGTCCTTATTGATCATGTCCTTATTGATCATGTCCTTATTGATTATGCCCTTATTGATCATGTCCCTATAGATCATGCCCTTATTGATCATGTCCTTATTGATCATGTCCTTATTGATCATGTCCCTATATATCATGTCCTTATTAATCATGTCCCTATATATCATGTCCTTATAGATCATGTCCTTATTGATCATGTCCCTATATATCATGTCCTTATAGATCAAGTCCTTAATGATTATGGCCGTTTTGATCATGTCCCTATAGATCATGTCCTTATTGATCATGCCCTTATTGATCATGTCCTTATTGAGCATGTCCCTATAGATCATGTCCTTATTGATCATGCCCTTATTCATCGTGCCCTTATTGATCATGTCCTTATTGAGCATGTCCCTATAGATCATGTCCTTATTGATCATGCCCTTATTCATCGTGTCCTTATTGATCATGTCCCTATTTTTCATATCCATTTTATTTTATCATGTCCCTACAGATCATGTCCTTATTGATTATGCCCTTATTGATCTTGTCCCTATAGATCATGTCCTTATTGATCATGTCCTTATTGATCATGTCCCTATAGATCATGTCTCTATAGATTATGTCCCTATAGATCATGTCCTTATTGATCATGTCCCTATTGATCATGTCTCTATAGATCATATCCTTATTGATCACGTTCTTATTGATCATGTCCCTATAGATCATGTCCCTATATATCATGTCCTTATTTATCATGTCCCTATAGATCATGTCGTTATAGATCATGTCCCTATAGATCATGTCCCTATAGATCATGTCCCTATAGATCATGTCCCTATACATCATGTCCCTATAGATCATGCCCCTATAGATCATATCCTTATTGATCACGTTCTTATTGATCATGTCTCTATAGATCATGTCCCTATAGATCATCTCCCTATAGATCATGTCCCTATAGATCATGTCCCTATAGATCATGTCCTTATTGATCATGTCCCTATAGATCATGTCCTTATTGATCATGTCCCTATAGATCATATCCTTATTGATCATGTCTTTATAGATCATGTCCCTATAGATCATGTCCCTATAGATCATCTCCCTATAGATCATGTCCCTATAGATCATATCCTTATTGATCATGTCCTTATTGATCATGTCCCTATAGATCATGTCCCTATAGATCATGTCCCTATAGATCATCTCCCTATAGATCCTGTCCCTATAGATCATGTCCCTATAGATCATGTCCCTATAGATCATCTCCCTATAGATCATCTCCCTATAGATCATGTCCCTATAGATCATGTCCTTATTGATCATGTCCATGTAGCAAAAGCTAGGAAAGTCATTTCCAATGATAGCTAACTTTTTAGTTAGCTAAATTGGCCGTGTTCCCTAGCGTTTGGCTTCTCGCAGCAAGACGGTGTGCTAATGAGTATAGGTTCGATCCTGCTTCGGACAATATGTTGTTCTTTTTTTTTTTCCTGTTTTTGATTATTTGTCATTTTTATCCCGAGTGCTGTAAACAAACCTCTTCCTCCTATGATTCTCTGATGGGTTTTGAACCGAGGCCCTTCCTGTCCTGTAGCCGACGCCGCACCTCTTGACTACCCAATCCCCTACGTCCTTAGGTTCCAATGCAATCAATTGGGTCTATAATCTTAACATTGTAATATATTTTATTAAAATAATTTTAAAAAGCATTACTTTACTTGTATGTGAGTCTCTCTGCATGAATGTCCACATCGGTGTCAGGAATCGGTTTATAATTTACAGCAGCCATCCTTCCCTTCCAACGTTATCTGGGCCATCTTCTTGAAGGATGGAAGTCCTGTCTGAAACTGTTCAAATCACGGAGTTCATTAGTGCTCCATCAATCGCCAACGGCCACGAGATAGTCCCCAGAGAAACAAACTCCTGACGAATCTCACCGCAATGTCCGAGGCGGTATGGAGGGAATTCATTGCAAGCAAGGGGCTGGTGATGCTGCAGACTCTATTAGACTCTGGGCTTCCGGAGAGAAACTTGTGAGGGATGTAAATGAGAGGATGGACGGCAAGACTGAGGGTACAGAAGACACCGTAGTTACTTATTTTGTTGTTGGAGTCTTTGAATAATTAATTCAGAACATGACCACAGTACAGCAACTTCAATCACCAACAATGTATTTCTTTCCGGTCTGATCCACTGTTTCTGCAAATTCTCTTGGGAGAACTTCATTTCATCAAATTCTCTTGGGAGAACTTCATTTCATCAAATTCTCTTGGGAGAACTTCATTTCATCAAATTCTCTTGGGAGAACTTCATTTCATCAAATTCTCTTGGGAGAACTTCATTTCATCAAATTCTCTTGTTTTTTTTTAATCTTAGAAGATTACTTTAAGAAACTCCACGGAATATTTTTTTCATAAAATTCTGCTATTGAAATATTGTTAAATAAAAGAATTTTTCGTTTATGATCAGAGTACCAATTCATTAATTTCCATGTTTGAACACATTTTTTGGGTGACATTTTATATCTGAGAGAATTGTGTTCATCAAAATATAAACGTAAAGAATGTTTTTTTCTTCAAATTAACTACTGAATTGTTATTTCATCAAATTATATTGTTGGAATATTAATTCATCAAAATTATATTGTTTGTATATTAATTCATCAAAATTATATTGTTGGTATATTAATTCATCAAAATTATATTGTTGGTATATTAATTCATCAAAATTATATTGTTGGTATATTAATTCATCAAAATTATATTGTTGGTATATTAATTCATCAAAATTATATTGTTGGTATATTAATTCATCAAAATTATATTATTGGTATATTAATTCATCAAAATAACTTGTTGGTATATTAATTCACGAAATTATATTGTTGGAATATTAATACATGAAATTATATTGTTGGCATATTAATTCACCAAATTATATTGTTGTTATATATTGTTGCAATATTAATTCATCAAATTATATTGTTGGTATATTAATTTAGTAAATTATATTACTGGCGCATTATTTCATCAAATTTTTCACATGAAATATGATTTCATCAAATTATAATATTTAAAAAAACATATCCCTTGATTTCAAGTATTACTTTAGGAAATAAAATGAGATGATTTCAATAATATTTAATGGTTTCAGTGAATTTAACAAATGATTTAATATCAATTATCTCGATGTCTATTCTTTCTCTCCATCGTTTTTTTTTTCAAATCCCTTTTGTTTATTCTTCATTTGTTCCGAGCTCTCTATTTAACATTCATTCACACTCTCACGTTTAGTTCTTTAACTATAGTCTTATTTCTTCTCATTTGACAAAACTATATCTTTCAATGACTTAAATGTTATCTTATTTCTTTAATTTCCTTCAGTGTTGGAAAGTGTACAACTGAAATAAACACAAGAATAGGAATAGCAAAAAGTAATTTTAATGTCATGAAGAACATACTAGCATAAAAACAAATAACACCAGGGCTAAAACTAAGAATAGCAAAATGTTACATCTTCTCAATATTCCTATATGGCGCAGAAACATGGACATTAGACAAGAAAACAGAACAGAGAATTGAAGCCTTTGAAATGTGGATATATAGAAGAATAGGTAGAATTGGATGGAAGGAAAAGAAAACAAACGACGAAGTCTTAAAAGAACTAAAAATAAAAAGAGAACTACGAAACACAATTCAAACAAGAAAAATGCGATTTTGGGCCATGTTAAAAGACACACCAGCCTACTAAAAGTAATCTTGGTGGGGGAAATACAAGGTAAAAGAGGCAGAGGCAGACCAAAACTAACATGGACGAGTAACATCAAAAGATGGACAAACCAGCCTGTGACAGCCTGCACCATCAAAGCAAGAGACAGAGCAGAATGACGCTCCATGGTAGTCAACCTTCGTGGCGGAGACGGCCCCCGATGATGATGATGATATTCTACTCTCACTTATTTCGTGTCACTTTTCCTTTTACTTATTAGTTTTTCCCTTACTATCACTCCAACTCTCTCTCTCTCTCTCTCTCTCTTCTCTCCGTCCCTATCTCTCTTGTCTTCTGTCTGCCATTCTTTACCCCTCTCTCATGCTCCCTCCCTTTTCTCTCCTTTCTCTCTCCTCCTCTCTCTCATCCTCTCTTTTTACTCTTTAAATCCCTCTTTCTCTATCCATCATACTCTCTCTACATCCCCCTCTCCCTCCTTCACTCTATCTCTCTCTCCCATCTTAAAACACCCTCCACACTCTCTCTTTATCCCAACCTCCTCTCTCCCCTCTATCCTCTAAATTCCTCCCTCCCTATCCCCCCTCTCTCTCACCCTCCCGTAACACTCACAATCTTTCCTCAAAACTCCTTTCTTTCCTTATTACCCTCCTTTTGCCCAATCTCCCCGCTCTCTTTCTCAACATCCGCTCTCTCCCATTCTCCCCATCTCTCCATCCCACTCTTGTTCCATTTTCTATTCCTCCCTCTCCCATCTTCTCTCTCTATCTCCCCCCCCCTCACTACACTTTCTATCTCGCTCCCAACATCCACTCGCCCCCTCCCTTCCTTTCTCCCTCGCTCTCTCTAAACACACACTCTCTCTCACTCTATCGATTTCTATTTCTCTCTCTCTCTCACCCTCTCTCTCTTTCCCCTCTCACTACCCTCTCACTCTCTCTCAAAATCACCACTCTCACCCTCTCTGCTTCTCCCTCTATCTTTGTCCCTCCCTCATTGTATACTCTCTCTCCCTCTCTCCATAATTTTCTCTCCCTTCTTCTCCCCCTCCTTCCCTCTCTCTCTCTATCTATCTTCCCTCTTACTGGACTCTCCCTCCTCCCCAGCCTCCACTCTCACCTCCCACCCTCTCTCTACACTCCCCTTCCTCTCTCTATCATTCTCTATTCCTCCCTCTCCCACATTCTCTCTATCTCTCTCCCACTCTCACTACACTCTCCCTTTCTTCCCCCTCTCTCTATCTCTCAGCCTCCCTCTCTCTACACTCTCTCTACACTCTCTCTACACTCTCTCTCTACACTCCCCCTTACATTCTATATATCTCTACACTCTCCCTTCCTCTCACTATCTCTCACCCTGCCACTCTCTATCTCCCCCTCTCACTAAGCCTCCCTCTCTCCCCCAACCTCCACTCTCCCCCTTTCTCCTTCCCTCTCTCTGTCTTTCTGTCTCCCTCTCTCTACACTCTCCCCTCCACCGTCTATCTCTCTCTACACTCTCTCTCCCTACCTCTATCTCCCACGATACCTATCTACACTCTCCCTCTCTCTCTCTACACTCGCCCTCCCTATCTCTCACCATCCCTCTCTCTACACTCATCCTCCCTCTCTTTATCTACCTCTACACTCTCCCTCCCTCCCTCTCACAAACTACTAGTAGAATAGAATTAAAATCCACATATTCTATCCCTCCTGAGAACAGAGCACAGATCAATAACAGGTTGCCGGTCCGATACTAGCACCGACCAAACGCATTAAATATTTCTGCAGCTGAAAACAAAACCGAGCGTCAAGCGAGAGCTCGCTGAGCCATGCGAAATTATGACAGACTCGCAGTCATATTGTCCGCTACATTAACGTGGCGCATCTGCCGCTATGCCTTTCAAAACTATCCACACACGCTTTCTGTGTACAGTCTGCACAGTTCAATGATTTTAGTAGATTTGTATTATTAATCATTATCTTCACATTCCCAGTATGGTATATTCAACAATTAATGGTGTTGTACATATTTGTTTAAGGCTAGAAGAATCGATTTGGCTACAAGCCGGACGGGCCCATAGGTTTGACGCCTCGCTACAGAAGTGTTCATGGATAGCAAAGTACGAAACTTGAACCGGCGTCTTAGCACGCGAGTTTTAACCCATTTGTGCTCGGCCGCCTATCCAGAAATGTTCGGAGACTTCTGGATAGTGTCGCTACAAGCATTGAAACTCACGATGCGAGGCGGCATTCCCCACCTTCCCAGAGTAACACCCTGGTACCCATATCTGCCAGCGGCTGGGTCGACAGCGGAGGTATTTCTTTTCCAACCACGCGTACAACTCACACTGCTTCCAGCGGGAATCGAACACGGGTTGTCCGAACGTCGGTAACCCGAGTCGGGTGGTTTTCCAAACTACGCTACCGAGGCAACCCCCCCCCCCCCCCCAAATTCATGGATGTTATACGACAAATAGTACTTCAGCGTTTGGGTTCTTAGTTTTAATGTGAGTTATCAAAGGCCGGTCACATTTTGTCTCCCTTCCCTTTAAGAGTTATTTTTGTTCATTCATTTTTTTGATGATTAGTTTTCTCTTTCTTTTATGTTACCTTTTTTTACTCATTTATTATTATATTTTTATACTCTCTCTCTTTTGTTTACCTACCTTTTCCTTCAGCACGACCAAATGACACCTTCAGTGGCATACGGCTACAGCGCCGGCTAAGCGATTAAGTGAACGAGGGTTCAAACTCAGCTTAATGCTCTATAGTCAAGCTCCCAGTTAGAGGAATGGCTGTATGGCTCTGACAGAGTTGGGGGACAAGTAAGGACAACTAGGATGATTCATTCATGTTCCTGTCGGACCAAAGACGTCACATAGGGCGGAAGACATGGTACTTCATGATTGATGATTTGCTGCTAGTTCTTGTAGTTCTTGGTTGTTTTTTGTAGTCCCATAGCTGAGTCTTCCCTTGTTTTGTTTAACATTTATTATCACTTTGCTTCTAAACTTTGTTTCTACGATTAATCAGTTTGCCAGTTTTCAGATATGATGTTTCAGTATTAGCAATAGTAGAGTAGCAGTAGTGGTAGTAGTTGTAGTAATATAATAGTAGAGTAGCAGTAGTGGTAGTGGTAGTAGTTGTAGTAATATAATAATAGAGTAGCAGTGGTGGTAGTAGTTGTAGTAATATAATAATAGAGTAGCAGTAGTGATAGTAGTTGTAATAATATAATAGTAGAGTAGCAGTAGTGGTAGTAGTTGTAGTAATATAATAGTAGAGTAGCAGTAGTGGTAGTGGTAGTAGTTGTAGTAATATAATAATAGAGTAGCAGTAGTGATAGTAGTTGTAGTAATATAATAGTAGAGTAGCAGTAGTGGTAGTAGTTGTAGTAATATAATAGTAGAGTAGCAGTAGTGGTAGTAGTTGTAGTAATATAATAGTAGAGTAGCAGTAGTGGTAGTAGTTGTAATAATATAATAATAGAGTAGCAGTGGTGGTAGTAGTTGTAGTAATATAATAGTAGAGTAGCAGTAGTGGTAGTAGTTGTAGTAATATAATAATAGAGTAGCAGTGGTGGTAGTAGTTGTAATAATATAATAATAGAGTAGCAGTGGTGGTAGTAGTTGTAGTAATATAATAGTAGAGTAGCAGTAGTGGTAGTAGTTGTAGTAATATAATAATAGAGTAGCAGTGGTGGTAGTAGTTGTAGTAATATAATTGTAGAGTAGCAGTACTGGTAGTAAAAAAAAAAGGATAAAGTACCCCAGTCACGCCAAGTGGCGTATAGGGAATATGGTGTTAGTGACCATACATTTTACAGACCTTCGGCGGATGATTTTTGGGGTAATGTGGTCGGTATTACGCCCGTGCCGCTTTACTTTCCTAGAAAAAAATCTGGTACCCATTTAAGGCTGGGTGAACCCGGAAGCCGTCGATTGAGATCGAACCCTACCTCTTGTCCATTGTAGCCCAGTTCACTAACCACTGAGCTATCGCGGCTCCCAGTAATGGTATAAGTTAAGTAATATAATAGTAGAGTAGCAGTAGTGGTAATAGTTGTAGTAATATAATAGTAGAGTATCAGTAATGGTAGTAGCTGTAGTAGTAATATAATAGTAGAGTAGCAGTAGTGGTAGTAGTTGTAGTAATATAATAGTAGAGTAGCAGTAATGGTAGTAATAGTAGTAGTAATATAATAGTGGAGTAGCAGTAGTAGTAGTTGTTGTTGTAATATAATAGTAGAGTAGCAGTAATGGTGGTAGTTGTTGTAGTGGTAGTAGAAATATAATAGTAGAGTAGCAGTAATAATAGTAATATAATAGTAGTTGCAGTTGAAGTAATAGAAGCAGTAGAGGTTTATAACAACATCCTAGGCGACTATGGACATGGCAAAGCCCAGACAATAAAGTACACAATCAAATTGATTTTATACTGGTACAGAAAAGATTCAGGAATGGTCTAACATCTGTTAAAACAAGGCCGGGAGCAGATTGCAATAGTGATCATGTACCAGTAGTTGGAAGATAAGAATATAACTGTGGAAGGCACAGAAATCACGAAGAAATATAAAATTAGAACTAGGTATGCTTAGAGTAGAAAACAGATGAGTGATAAGTACAGTACGATAGTACAAAATAGATATAATGCTATTGAGAAAATACAGGACATCGAGGAACAGCGGGAAATGCTCAAACAATCGATTCAACAAACATCAAAAGAAGTAATACCTGTGACTAAAAGAATCAACAAAAAGAAATGGATGACATAGGACATACTAGAACTAATGGACAAAAGACAAAATATAAGAAAGAAGAAAGGACATACAAAATATTGCACAAAGAGATCCAGAACAAATAGAAGAAAAGAGAAACAAAGCAAGGATGGTTAAAGCAGAAATGTGAGGAAATGGAAAAACAACAAAAGAAAGACTCACAATTTATGCACAATCAAATGAATTAACAGGAAGAAAAGAAGTCAAAGTTTCAGGTTGTGTGAAATCAAAGGAAGGAAATATGATAATGGGACAGGAGAAGATAATGGAAAAATGGACAGAATATATCAGTCAACTCTATGATGATAAAAGACCAGAGCTAAACAATTCAAACAAAGACACATGACCACCAATAATGCAGAGTGGAGTGGAGGAGGCAATTCAACACATGAAAAGAGGCAAAGCTCAAGGTCCCGACAATATAACAATCGAAGAGATAAATGCATTAGGAGAGCTGGGAGTACAAGTCATAACAAAACTACTCAATGACATATATAACGCTGGACACATACCTAAAGATTTACTAAAATCTATCTTTGTAGCCATACCGAAGAAGTCAGGCGCCACTGATTGTGAAGACCATCGCACTATTAGTCGCAGGAGCCATATGACTAAAATATTACTAAGAATAATCATGAGACGTGTAAGGAACAAAATAAAACCAGAAATAAGTGAGGAACAATGTGGATTTGTGGAAGGAAAGGGCACCAATAATGCTATATACATCTTAAGAACATTGATAGAAAGAGCTATAGAGGTAAAGAAAGATCTATATATGTGCTTTATAGACTACAGAAAGGCATTTGACAAAGTAAAGCATGTGGAAATAATCAATATACTGGAAAAATTAAGCATTGATGGCAAGGATCTGCGAATCATTAAAAAAAAAACATGTACTGGCAACAAATAGCAACTATACGAATTAACAACCAAACAGGACAATTTCAATATATAAAACAAGGAGTCAGACAAGGCTGTGTTCTGTCACCGGATTTGTTTTCACTTTACAGCGAACATATTATGAGATCAATAGTAGACAAAAAAGGAATTAAAGTCAACGGTCACAACATAAATAATTTGCGATATGCGGATGGCACAGTCTTAATAGCAGAGACAGAGAACGAACTACAAGAAATGATAGACATAATAGTAAAAGAAAGCAACAAGAAAGGTCTCAGTCTGAATAGTAAGACAACAGAAGTAATGGTTATATCGAAGAAACAATCATCACCATCATGTAGCATAAAATTAAACAGGACAAAATCTGAAACAAGTGTAACGTTTCAAATACTTGGGCACAATAATAACATCATATGGAAGATGCACCACAGAAATAAAAAGCAGAATAGCTCAGGCTAAAATAGCATTTAAGAAAATGAAAAATATATTATGCAACAAATCTATGTCAATAGAAATGAGAAAGAGAGTTCATCGGTGCTATATAGAACCAATTCTGACCTATGGAAGCGAATTATGGATAGCAGAAAAACAAATGAAAAAACGATTAAAGGCCATAGAGATGGGATTTCTCAGAAGAATGTTGAAAGTTCCATGGACAGCTAAAACCACCAATGAGGAAGTTCTCAAAAGAGGCCAACACAAAAAGGGAGCTCCTGAAAAACATAAGAAAGAAACAATCAACATTTTTCGGGCACATCATGAGAAGAGGAAAGTTGGAATACTTGGTTACAACTGGCAAAATAAAAGGAAAGAGAGATCGCGGGCGACAAAGAGAGAAAATACTGGATAGCTTGGTGTCATGGCATGGAAAACAGACAACAACTGAATTGATACGATGCACTGTAGATAGAAGATTGTAGAAGGACATGATCGCCTACGCCAATCTGTATGACACATGATGGTGATGAGAGGTTATAGCAATAGTAGCAGCAGTAGCAGAGGCTTACTAATGAATTAGGTTGAACGGTAGCAAAGACTGGTCTATAAGTGCCCAATACTGGGTACGAGATGGTTAGCAAGCAAACGATGTGTTACAGACAGCGCTTGCGGTTTCGTATCATCTGTTATTGAGCCTGGCACGATGTAAGGGCTTTAGTCCTGCGGTGGAGTAGGAAGATGGTGCATTGTGTGATTGGCTATAAACCGTCTTGATCGGTTGCCACTTTTTGTGCAAATACTTGTTTCTGCTGCGGGGTTTACCTCTCTCGTTGACGGGTTATTATTGCGGACGGAAAGGGAAGGCTTAAGACGGTTTAGTATCTTACTGAAGATTCTGTAATAGAGATGGCATGCTCAACGGTGGCAACACAAAACTAGGTCTGCGTGTGCATGCTGGTGTGTGTATGTGTGTGTGTGTATGTGTGTGTATGTGTGTGCATCAGACACGTTGACCTAGTCCGCAGGGTTGACCTCTTGAGCCAGTGTCGCTACAGCTTCGAGGTAAAGGTGCTCGTCTCACGACCAGAAAGATTCCGGTTCGAAACCCGTGTCATGTTATGTTTAATTAGGATCACCGTCGCAGCACCCGGGCACATTCATAGGTGCTCCGATCTTCCCCTCTAAATGCCCATCAGCACACACACACACTCAGCACACACACACAGCACACACACACTCAGCACACACACACACTCAGCACACACACTCAGCACACACACACAGCACACAGCGACTAATTGTGCCAGTTCGGTGTTGGTTGACAAATCCTCTCATTCGACTGGCATATCGCTCTCTTCTGGTAACACCGGTCTACACTCCCAGTTCACACAGTCTAGATAGCCATGTATTTGTACTTCTGTCAAAGACCTTTGTTTGACCCATCTCTCGTAGATTGTTAGTGATATCCGTCCGATTGATTGACTGTCCAGAAGCTAATCTTGCCGAACCTGCCAGTCTGTCTGCCCTATCGTTGCCCTCAAGGCCTGGGACATACATGAAGGTGATCCTGCAAACCTTGGCTCTTTCTTCTCATCCAAGCCGTTGACGAGGAATTGGGCCTGACTCTACTTCAAGGATCTTGTTCATTGAGTCACTCAGCACACACACACTCAGCACACATACTCTGCACACACACAGACACTCAGCAAACACACACACTCAGCACACACACATACACTCAGCACACACACACACTCAGCACACACACACAGTACACACACACACACACACTCAGCACACACACACACACACTCAGCACACACACACACAGCACACACACACACTCAGCACACACACACACTCAGCACACACACACACTCAGCACACACACACTCAGCACACACTCAGCACACACACACACTCAGCACACACACACACACTCAGCACACACACACTCAGCACACACACACAGTACACACACACAACACACACACTCAGCACACACACACAGCACACGCGCTCAGCACACAAGCACTCAGCACACACACACACACACACTCAGCACACACACACGCACACACTCATCACACACACAGATACACTCAGCACACACACACTCAGCACACACACACACTCAGCACACACACACAATCAGCACACACACACACACTCAGCACACACACACACTCAGCACACACACAGATACACTCAGCACACACACACACTCAGCACACACACACACACTCAGCACACACACACTCAGCACACACACACACACACTCAGCACACACACTCACACACTCAGCACACACACACACTCAGCACACACACACTCAGCACACACACACACACTCAGCACACACACTCAGCACACACACACACACTCAGCACACACACACACACTCAGCACACACACACTCAGCACACACACACACACTCAGCACACACACACTCAGCACACACACACTCAGCACACACACACACTCAGCACACACACTCAGCACACACACACACACACACTCAGCACACACACTCAGCACACACACACACACACACTCAGCACACACACTCAGAACACACACACACTCAGCACACACATTCAGCACACACACACTCAGCACACACACACACTCAACGCACACATGAGTACACTGTTGTACGCGAACTACGTGTTCAGTAGTTGTCTATCCCCTAACGCCATCCCCCCCCCCCCCCTATAATTCCTCTCTCATTATAAGTGAGGTCGAGTGCCTAACCCTACCGACGACGAACGATAAAGAGGGGAGTGTGCCCCAGTGATGCACGTAAAAGAACTTTAATTGTTTACAATTGAGAACAATAAGTTGTAAACCACTTCTTATTCTTCCTTTCGACTCCTTTATAGCAAAGCTCTTCAACAAACACATTCCAAGCTCTTCTGTTTCTTACCATTATTTTAAGATCATCCCACGCCTTCCCCATCATCTTCATCTCTTCCTCCATCTATCTTCTCCAACAATATTTTGGTGTTTCTCTTTGTCTCTTCCTCTGGGGAGTACAAAACAAGCCTGTTGTGTAATACTCTTAGTTAGCTTCCGTAGTATGTGTCCTATCCAGCGCCATCGTCTTCGCTGTATCTCTTTATCCACTGGTGTTTGACTGGTACATTTCCATAATTCCATGTTAGTGATTTTGTCCTGTCATTTCCATCCCTTTTTTTCTGCCCAAGCATCCATTAATGAAGGTCTGTACCTTCGCTTTTGTCACTTTTGTTGTTCTCCATGTTTCACCTCCCTATAACTGGAATTTACATTTGAAATAGAAATTTGAATTATTGTATTTAACATAATTTCTTTCAATTTCCATGTTTCCTAGTGCAACGAAGGCTGGCACACCGCTTTCCGTATTGAAACTCCTAACACCTGTAATATATCATAAACCAAGTTTTCAGATATTACCGTAGAGAGTTTTCGCATGAGTCA
Organism: Megaustenia siamemsis; assembly: GCA_032433765.1. Lineage (NCBI taxonomy): Eukaryota > Metazoa > Mollusca > Gastropoda > Stylommatophora > Ariophantidae > Megaustenia > Megaustenia siamemsis. Next base: position 87,352,291 of record JAVIAB010000125.1, on the reverse strand, counting down.
CGGAGTTCGTGCGTTATGCTGAGACGGTTCTGCATTATCAAGAAATAGCTGTAATGTGCGGTTCTAGTGGTAATGGTCACATGAAGAAAGAAAAGACAAGAGTTGGTCAAATAGTGCATGTAACTAGCAATCAGTGATGACCCGGTGGATGTGAATGACAAACCACAACATGTTTCATTCATTCGCTGGTGAGTTACTGCTGACACGCGCAATAAAGATCCAAACAGCTCGTTGGATATGCACAATCTGAATCCATCTATTTCTTCATTCTGGCATGTTTCATTCAAAATGTATGAAGTGGCCAGATTAGAGGTTTATCAACTGCCAGGTTGGCGTTCATAAGCCAAAATAAATATCGAGTGGCTTGTCCAGACGAGAGCATCGGACTGTCCATTACCAGTCGGAATGTTTCTATTTGTCTGTCTCTGTTGTCTGTCTGTGTTGTCTGTCTCATTGAGTGGAGTCTGTAAGGAGTCTTTGATTTCTTGTGCCTAACTACCAGTCGCAATGTTTCTCCTTTGTCTTGTTATGCTGTCTGCCACACAGTTGTCTGTCAGATGTTCTCTATGTCTTATCTCTACCACCTGGATTGGTTCTTGTTGTCTATCCCAGTGAGTGCAATCTGTAACGAGTCCTTCATATTTTTATTCCACGAAATTAAACCTTGTATTCCCCTCTCTCACGTAATGATATTCTATGCTCGCGCTCTGTGATAGTTCCGTCCAAACCATTATGACATTAGACACTGTCAAATGATGACACTCATTATTTGAGAGAACGCAGCCAGTCCGCCTTCGTTTGTCCATGTTTCAACATGTTCATCAACAAGCACATGGTGACTTTGGTCTCATCTCCCGAATGTGAGGAGATCTTTTTCCGACCAAAACAGTTCTGGGTATCACTCACGCTCTGAAGACGTGTGTCCGAATGATTATCTCTAATAGAGTCTTTTTTAGAGATAAATGCGGGCTGAACTACAACATTATGTAGCACACACTGATAAACAGAGATAAAGCGGGGCTGAACTACAACATTATGTAGCACACAATGATAAACAGAGATAAAGCGGGGCTGAACTACAACATTATGTAGCACACAATGATAAACAGAGATAAAGCGGGGCTATACTACAACATTACGTAGCACACAATGATAAACAGAGATAAAGCGGGGCTGAACTACAACATTATGTAGCACACAATGATAAATTGAGATAAAGCGGGGCTATACTACATCATTATGTAGTAAAAAACGATAAACAATAGATTTAGAAACAGTCTGGTGTGTTAAAACTAGACCAAGGTCAGATTGCAATAGTGATCATGTAGCAGTTGTGGGAAAGCTTAGAGTAAAACTAAAAACAGCGAAAAAGAGCCTAAGTTAAGATCAAGGTAAATCTAGATTTACTAAAATCAAACAGGAGCTTACAAGACAAATATAATATCACAATTCAGAACCGGTACAATGAAATAGAGAGGATACAAAGCATTGATGAACAGTGGGAAATGCTAAAAGAATCAGTGCAACAAACAAATGGTGGATAGGCGGCAGGAACCATTGAAGGCTATGTATGAAAGTGTTCCTTGTTGCAGTTTCCTCATATTCCAAGTCCGGCTTGTTGCAGGAGCAACTGAGTTAGGTGCTCTGTGCTGACCGTAAGCTGTGTGCTTCATCCGTTTTGATCATGTTTCGATATTCCAATTGTTTACGATGAATAATGACATCAGATATGACAGGGAACAGTTGGCTGTGTTCACTTTCTGTGCGGTTTCGCCTTATGTCTTTTGGCTTGTGCTGAGACTGCTATGATGGGAACTACAGCTACCTTTCTTTGTTTGGGAGATGAGATAGTAATTCGGATGATTCCACTGGCACGAGTGATTGAGCAATTATGGGTTTTAATTCGTTTGCAGTGATACCGGGGCCTTCCATAACCAAAGAACCAAAGTTGGCGAAATTAAAGGTTTACCATTGGGGGAGGGCTAGGTGATCTAGAACTAAGATACCCGGGATCCAGACATTTAAAAAATGAACATTGACGCCTGGTAATGCTTTCTTATTTTTATTTTTGCGTGGTGGATTGTCAGTTTCAGTCTGAGACAAAGTCGATCCATCAATGTCAGTCTAACAGAAGGATACTGTCATCAAATTCAATCTAGAAGAAGGCTACTGTCATCAATTTCAATCTTAGTCAATGACAGGCTTATCAATTTAAGCCAAAGAGATAGTTAATCTATCAATTTTAGTCTAGGAGAGAGTTGGTCCATTAGTTTTAGTCTAAGAGAGAGTTGGTCCAACAGTTTTAGTTTAAGAGAGAGTTGGTTCATCAGCTTTAGTCTAAGAGAGAATTGGTCCATCACTTTTAGTCTAAGAGAGAATTGGTCCATCACTTTTAGTCTAAGAGAGAGTTGGTTCATTAGTTTTAGTCTAAGAGAGAGTTGGTCATCAATTTATTCTAAGAGAGAGTTGGTCCATCAGTTTTAGTCTAAGAGAGAGTTGGTCCATTAGTTTTAGTCTAAGAGAGAGTTGGTCCATTAGTTTTAGTCTAAGAGAGAGTTGGTACATCAATTTTAGTCTAAGAGAGAGTTGGTCCATCAATTTTAGTCTAAAAGAGTGTTGGTCCATTAGTTTTATTCTAAGAGCGAGTTGGTCCATCAGTTTTAGTCTAAGAGAGAGTTGGTCCATTAGTTTTAGTCTAAGAGAGAGTTGGTACATCAATTTTAGTCTAAGAGAGAGCTGGTCCATCAATTTTAGTCTAAGAGAGAGTTGGTCCATCAATTTTAGTCTAAGAGAGAGTTGGTCCATCAGTTTTATTCTAAGAGAGAGTTGGTCCATCAATTTTAGTTTAAGAAAGAGTTGGTCCATCAGTTTTATTCTAAGAGAGAGCTGGTCCATCAATTTTAGTTTAAGAGAGAGTTGGTCCATCAGTTTTAGTTAAAGAGAAAGTTGGTCCATCAGTTTTAGTTAAAGAGAGAGTTGGTCCATCAGTTTTAGTTAAAGAGAGAGTTGGTCCATCAATTTTAGTCTAGGAGAGAGTTGGTCCATCAGTTTTAGTTAAAGAGAGAGTTGGTCCATCAGTTTTAGTTAAAGAGAGAGTTGGTCCATCAGTTTTAGTTAAAGAGAGAGTTGGTCCATCAGTTTTAGTTTAAAAGAGAGGGGTCCATTAATTTCAGCCTAATAGAATGACAGAAACAAAACATGGGGACATTAGACTGTACACCACCAATTTCTGTTACAACTTTAGAATCCCCCAGAACCAAGATTTCTTTACAGCCCGCGAGAAGCCATGAGATGGAAGACCAGGTCTCTGCCACAATTTTAACGACCCTTTTATTTCAAGCGTCACATAAAGATGTTGCTAATTCGCGGAACCCCCTCTACACTCACAGTCTCATTGTGAGCAACAAGGGAAGCCTTCAAGTGAACGTTGTCCTAGCATTCACTTGAAGCTATCCCCTTACATCCACCGATTTTCAATATCCGCTCCATTTAATACACTCATGAAAAGCTGTTTGAATTTACTCCCCTCAAAAATGGGCTTTACCCATCTATTTTTGTGATGACATCCACGTTAATATCTGGTTGCAAAAAATGTTTACCCTTAAGGCATGCAACGGGGAAGAAGAGCTCTTTAAGTGAACACTCTGCGTTCATTTTATCTGCCTATTTTAGCAGCTCTTGAATATATCATTTCATGCTGTACTTTTTTCGTAAGTTTTGTTGTTCACATTTTTGAAGCTGCTGTTCATGTACTTTCGATTTCTTGTTGAGGTTACTGGACTTTTTATGTTTGATTGTCGATTCGTAGTTATTTTTTGTTGTTGTTCAATTGAGTTGAACATTACGCTAATGTTGCTTGTGCGGTTATATGTTCCATTGGACTAGTTCTGTTATTTTTGGAGTTAGGGCACAGGAAAATAATTGCAGTGCTGCGGTAAAGCTGGTAGCAGTGAGCCAGTATTGCTTTGGTTATGGAAGGCCCCGGTATCACTGCAAACGAATTAAAATCCATAAATGCTCAACCGCCAGTGCCAGTGTAATCATCTGAATTAATATCTCATCTCCCAAACAAAGAAAGGTAGCTGTAGTTCATAGCAGTCTCAGCACACGCCAAAAGACAAAAGGCTAAACGGCACAGAAAGTGAACACAGCCAACTGTTCCCTGTCATACTATATTATCGTTCATCGTAAACAATTGGAATATCGAAACACAATCAAAACGGATGAAACAAATAGCTCACGGTTTGCACAGAGCACTTAACTCAGTAGCTCCTGCAACAAGCCGGACTTGGAATATGAGGAAGCTGCAGCAAGGAACACATTTCATACATAGCCTTCAATGGTTCCTGCCGCCTATCTACCATATTGACCGGAAGTTCACGTACTCCTAAAAATGATGATCGTCATATTTTTAAAAAAATTATAGCGCTTGATGATGTTAGGACATACTTCTTTTACTCCAATTCCGAACATAAAATACACAGTTTTGCTCCAGACCGGATTGGATGGAGATCTCTTGAGGGTGTCCTATGATTGGGTGGAGATCTTTTGAGGGTGTCCTATGATTGGGTGGAGATCTATTGAGGGTGTCCAATGATTGGGTGGAGATCTCTTGAGGGTATCCAATGATTGGGTGGAGATCTATTGAGGGTGTCCTATGATTGGGTGGAGATCTATTGAGGGTGTCCTATGATTGGGCGGAGATCTCTTGAGGGTGTCCAATGATTGGATGGAGATCTATTGAGGGTATCCAATGATTGGGTGGAGATCTCTTGAGGGTGTCCTATGATTGGGTGGAGATCTTTTGAGGGTATCCTATGATTGGGTGGAGATCTCTTAAGGGTGTCCAATCATTGGGTGGAGATCTCTTGAGGGTGTCCAATGCTTGGGTGGGATCTCTTGAGGGTGTCCTATGATTGGGTGGAGATCTCTTGAGGGTGTCCTATGATTGGATGGAGATCTCTTGAGGGTATCCAATGATTGGGTGGAGATCTCTTGAGGGTGTCCAATGATTGGGTGGAGATCTCTTGAGGTTGTGCAATGATTGGGTGGATATCACTTGAGAGTGTCCAATGATTGGGTGGAGATCTCTTGAGGGTGTCCAATGATTGGGTGGAGATCTCTTGAGGGTGTCCAATGATTGGGTGGAGATCTCTTGAGGGTGTCCTATGATTGGGTGGAGATCTCTTGAGGGTGTCCTATGATTGGGTGGGGATCTCTTGAGGGTGTCCTATGATTGGGTGGGGATCTCTTGAGGGTGTCCAATGATTGGGTGGAGATCTCTTGAGGGTGTCCTATGATTGGGTGGGGATCTCTTGAGGGTGTCCTATGATTGGGTGGAGATCTCTTGAGGGTGTCCAATGATTGGGTGGAGATCTCTTGAGGGTGTCCTATTACTGGGTGGGGATCTCTTAAGGGTGTCCTATGATTGGTTGGAGATCTCTTGAGGGTGTCCTATGATTGGGTGGGGATCTCTTGAGGGTGTCCTATGATTGGGTGGAGATCTCTTGAGGGTGTCCTATGATTGGGTGGAGATCTCTTGAGGGTGTCCTATGATTGGGTGGAGATCTTTTGAGGGTGTCCTATGATTGGGTGGAGATCTCTTGAGGGTGTCCTATGATTGGGTGGAGATCTCTTGAGGGTGTCCTATGATTGGGTGGAGATCTCTTGAGGGTGTCCTATGATTGGGTGGAGATCTCTTGAGGGTGTCCTGTGATTGGGTGGAGATCTCTTGAGGGTGTCCTATGATTGGGTGGAGATCTCTTGAGGGTGTCCTATGATTTGGTGGAGATCTCTTGAGGGTGTCCTATGATTGGGTGGAGATCTCTTGAGGGTGTCCTATGATTGGGTGGAGATCTCTTGAGGGTGTCCTATGATTGGGTGGAGATCTCTTGAGGGTGTCCTATGATTGGGTGGAGATCTCTTGAGGGTGTCCTATGATTGGGTGGAGATCTCTTGAGGGTGTGCAATGATTGGGTGGAGATCTCTTGAGGGTGTCCTATGATTGGGTGGGGATCTCTTAAGGGTGTCCTATGATTGGGTGGAGATTTCTTGAGGGTGTCCTATGATTGGGTGGGGATCTCTTGAGGGTGTCCTATGATTGGGTGGAGATCTCTTGAGGGTGTCCTATGATTGGGTGGAGATCTCTTGAGGGTGTCCTATGATTGGGTGGAGATCTCTTGAGGGTGTCCTATGATTGGGTGGAGATCTCTTAAGGGTGTCCTATGATTGGGTGGAGATCTCTTGAGGGTGTCCTATGATTGGGTGGAGATCTCTTGAGGGTGTCCAATGATTGGGTGGAGATCTCTTGAGGGTGTCCTATGATTGGGTGGGGATCTCTTAAGGGTGTCCTATGATTGGGTGGAGATCTCTTGAGGGTGTCCTATGACTGGGTGGGGATCTCTTGAGGGTGTCCTATGATTGGGTGGAGATCTCTTGAGGGTGTCCTATGATTGGGTGGAGATCTCTTGAGGGTGTCCTATGATTGGGTGGAGATCTCTTGAGGGTATCCTATGATTGGGTGGAGATCTCTTAAGGGTGTCCAATCATTGGGTGGAGATCTCTTGAGGGTGTCCAATGCTTGGGTGGAGATCTCTTGAGGGTGTCCTATGATTGGGTGGAGATCTCTTGAGGGTGTCCTATGATTGGATGGAGATCTCTTGAGGGTATCCAATGATTGGGTGGAGATCTCTTGAGGGTGTCCAATGATTGGGTGGAGATCTCTTGAGGTTGTGCAATGATTGGGTGGATATCACTTGAGAGTGTCCAATGATTGGGTGGAGATCTCTTGAGGGTGTCCAATGATTGGGTGGAGATCTCTTGAGGGTGTCCAATGATTGGGTGGAGATCTCTTGAGGGTGTCCTATGATTGGGTGGAGATCTCTTGAGGGTGTCCTATGATTGGGTGGGGATCTCTTGAGGGTGTCCTATGATTGGGTGGGGATCTCTTGAGGGTGTCCAATGATTGGGTGGAGATCTCTTGAGGGTGTCCTATGATTGGGTGGGGATCTCTTGAGGGTGTCCTATGATTGGGTGGAGATCTCTTGAGGGTGTCCAATGATTGGGTGGAGATCTCTTGAGGGTGTCCTATTACTGGGTGGGGATCTTTTAAGGGTGTCCTATGATTGGTTGGAGATCTCTTGAGGGTGTCCTATGATTGGGTGGGGATCTCTTGAGGGTGTCCTATGATTGGGTGGAGATCTCTTGAGGGTGTCCTATGATTGGGTGGAGATCTCTTGAGGGTGTCCTATGATTGGGTGGAGATCTCTTGAGGGTGTCCTATGATTGGGTGGAGATCTCTTGAGGGTGTCCTATGATTGGGTGGAGATCTCTTGAGGGTGTCCTATGATTGGGTGGAGATCTCTTGAGGGTGTCCTATGATTGGGTGGAGATCTCTTGAGGGTGTCCTATGATTGGGTGGAGATCTCTTGAGGGTGTCCTATGATTGGGTGGAGATCTCTTGAGGGTGTCCTATGATTTGGTGGAGATCTCTTGAGGGTGTCCTATGATTGGGTGGAGATCTCTTGAGGGTGTCCTATGATTGGGTGGAGATCTCTTGAGGGTGTCCTATGATTGGGTGGAGATCTCTTGAGGGTGTCCTATGATTGGGTGGAGATCTCTTGAGGGTGTCCTATGATTGGGTGGAGATCTCTTGAGGGTGTGCAATGATTGGGTGGAGATCTCTTGAGGGTGTCCTATGATTGGGTGGGGATCTCTTAAGGGTGTCCTATGATTGGGTGGAGATCTCTTGAGGGTGTCCTATGATTGGGTGGGGATCTCTTGAGGGTGTCCTATGATTGGGTGGAGATCTCTTGAGGGTGTCCTATGATTGGGTGGAGATCTCTTGAGGGTGTCCTATGATTGGGTGGAGATCTCTTGAGGGTGTCCTATGATTGGGTGGAGATCTCTTAAGGGTGTCCTATGATTGGGTGGAGATCTCTTGAGGGTGTCCTATGATTGGGTGGAGATCTCTTGAGGGTGTCCAATGATTGGGTGGAGATCTCTTGAGGGTGTCCTATGATTGGGTGGGGATCTCTTAAGGGTGTCCTATGATTGGGTGGAGATCTCTTGAGGGTGTCCTATGATTGGGTGGGGATCTCTTGAGGGTGTCCTATGATTGGGTGGAGATCTCTTGAGGGTGTCCTATGATTGGGTGGAGAACTCTTGAGGGTGTCCTATGATTGGGTGGAGATCTCTTGAGGGTGTCCTATGATTGGGTGGAGATCTCTTGAGGGTGTCCAATGCTCCGACCGTAGTTCAGGGAATTAAGAAGAAGAAGAATGTAACTATATGCATTGTGTGTGTGTGTCTGTGTGTGTGTCTGTGTGTATGTGTGTGAAACGAGAGAAAATAAGATTAAAGAGAGAAACGAATGAGCCTGGGGGAGACGAGAAAGGCGAGTTTGACGTGTTTTTATAGAGATTAGCTATCGCAGAATAATGCTTTTTCTTCATGTCTTGGACAGGTCTTCAATGTTCTATCAAGTACCTTTCCTCTTCGACGACATAATTTGAATGACGTTTCGGCTCAATAGGCCTTCATCAAGAACAAAGAAACCACACACACAGAGATATGCAAATAAATAAAATTAGTCCTAAATTGCTAACTAACTGTTTGTTTGTTCCTGCTGAAAGCCTATTGAGCCGAAACATCGTTCAGGTTTGTGTCGTCCATTAATTACGTGAAATTCCTACCATACCACCTTTTCTATTTTGTTTAATTTCTTCAACACAGTTATCATTACTGCAGCTTCGCAGTTTTATGCATTTCTTTGTCTTGACACCTTGTCTTCTCCTAATTCTAATGCAGTATTTGGGGGACTGGTTGATCTTGCCGGCCTTGAGACAAAGAGGTTGTGGGTTCAAATCTCTGCTACTCCAGTTGAGATTTTTATTTATGATTTCTCTCTGCGGCAACCACCCCTGGTCTCAGCAGCGAAGCCCAGCTTGAAACGTCAATTACTCATCGACGGAAAAAAACATGAGTACCTCCGAAAACGGAGTTATCTGCCTGTGCGGCGAGGGACCCCTGTGCACACGACTGCCAGGGAAAAATGGATGAACACGAAAAATTCAGTTCCTAGTCTCTAGGGACTTCGTTAGAGGTCAAACCTGGCGAACGAAAAACAAAAATACTTTCTTTGACTTTCTGTGCTGTCCCCTCCTCCCCCCCCCCCCCAAAAAAAAATAATAATAAATAAAAAATAAAAAATAAAATAAGATAAATAAATAATATAAGATAAATAAATAATATAAAATAATTAATAAATAAATAGAAATAAAATTGTTTTTAAACAGAACTAATGTTTTTTAACGTTTTCATGTATTATTTAAAAAATATATACTTTTCATATCAAATTTAGTTTGTTACCTACAGCCCCCTCTCACTGCTGGCATGTGATGATGATTTCCGTAAAAGAAAAACATAAAAAATAAAAAATTATCCTGGTCAATCCGATTCATTTGAACGAATCATAAATCCGGAAGATCTATGGGCCGACCTGCAGTGTTGTTAGTGCTACCGATCACGAACTATCAAGGCTTATGAAAATTACAAACGGGCAAAAAAAAACACGTCAAATCGATACAGATCGAAAGCTAGAATGAGGCTTAAATGAGGCATAAGTACCAGCTTGTCTGATCGCTGCAACATACAAGGGTTTATTGCCTGGGAGTCACATGACCTGGGCAGCCAGGTGGAGTTTTTAATAAGAAAATAATTGAAAGTAAATAATAAATAAATGGGATTCAGAGGGTTAAGGATAAAGAGACCGACATAGAGAAAGATTAAATGAATAGAGAGGCGAGAGGCAACAACAGCAGGCATCATATCATATGCTGAGATTGAGAGGCTCGCCTATTTGTATTTTTGTCTGTCTATCTATTGTTGGATAACAATAGATAGATAGATAGATAGATAGATAGATAGATAGATAGATAGATAGATAGATAGATAGATAGATAGATAGATAGATAGATAGATAGATAGATAGATAGATAGATAGATAGATAGATAGATAGATAGATAGATAGATAGATAGATAGATAGATAGATAGATAGATAGATAGATAGATAGATAGATAGATAGATAGATAGATAGATAGATAGATAGATAGATAGATAGATAGATAGATAGATAGATAGATAGATAGATAGATAGATAGATAGATAGATAGATAGATAGATAGATAGATAGATAGATAGATAGATAGATAGATAGATAGATAGATAGATAGATAGATAGATAGATAGATAGAACGTAAAGTACACAATTGAATACTTTAACTCAGTAGAAACTTAAAGTGATCATCTTGAACAGAACAGGATGAAGAAAGCATGCTTCATGTTTTGCAGATAACAATGTATTCCTTTGTGAGTAAGCAGGAAATAGAAAGATAGATACAAACGTCACAGAGTCACAGGGACGCCACACGGGGACAAATAGAAATATTAGAAAGGCGGAACCAAGATGTAAACCCAAGTTGTCAGGCTACATACTTATCTGCTATAGTCCGTTCACAAATTCGTGCCCACAGGATTGATTAATTATCTCGGAAACTTGTTTGATGGATTTCTGTAATTCTTTTCCGTGAAATGTTATTTTTGTCACCGACCTTCAGTCTGATTTTTTGCCCTACTGTCATGCATTTAGGAAAGATTTTTGCTTTTTTAAGGTATATTAATATATTATTTTCTTGCTTGTCCTAAATTTTAGGATTTAACAATACCCACATTTGTTGTAATCAACTCACCAATTAAAAAGGCACATTTCACATGCACATCACATAATCTTTTCACCGTTTCGCGCTCTTAACTTGTAAGACTACGCCACTCCAAGGTTTTTTTTTAGTAATTTCATTTCTGGTTCCTTGTTGAATTCGACCAGAGGCGTATTTCGACAAAATATTTACTATTAATGCATATTCCTGTATGTGTGGTAATTTGTAAGCTGTTGTGAAGTGACTACTTGATTTTTAAAACCGTGAAGAGTTTAAAGTGTAAATTCATCACTATGCAAAAGGTAACTGTGTTATTGTACATGCACTTTTGCAAGGAATCTAAAAGGGTATCTTATCTTATATTACAATATTTAAAAAAAAAAACAACAACAGAAAACAGAACACGGGCAGCTCTAAATATAGACAGAAAGTCTTTCAATCGATGGATAGGACAGAACTTAGATTCTGCAGAGGCGACGGTCAAGCAAGGAAGTTTACCTGTCTTCTAGACGAAGATATAAAATAAAATGGTAAATGTTGCCCTAATAAATGTAATACGGATACGCCTTTGGCTTGCATTGTTAGAAAATTAACATAATTTACAGTAAAATCTAATGTTTAGAGCACGCGGTTTGATATTTTCCTAAAATTATATAACAAACAAACGATTTGTGCAAAATTCAGACTACCTTTGTACTTAAATGTTATACAATCTGAGAGTCGGTGAAAAAATAAGATTTCATGAAAACGAATTACAGAAATTCATCAAACAGTTTCCGAGATAATTGATCAACTCTGTGGGCACGAATTTGTGAACGAACTATAGATAGTCCTAAACAAAAACATTACGCTAGGAAATTATCATTGCTGAATGTTTGTCATACACTCGCTGTTCTCTTGATTTGAAAATAAACCGAGCACAGATCGAGGGCTTAATATATTGACAAATTGATCTCGCTAAATGTGTGTTTGATCTAAACAGGACAAAACGCAAGAGCTGCAGTAGTTACGTCATTGATGTACAATAGATGACAGCAATCCTATGAGTATTAATTTCAAGAAGATTCAATTGAAATAAATAAATAAATATTAGGGGAAACCTCCGAGTGGAGAGACATATACAGGAACATACTGAATACCTCGTAGATAAACAGATATAGAGAAATATGGAGGAGAGAGTAGATAAGATAAAGAATGAACAGACAGATACAATTTTTCAGAGAGGGATGTTTTGATAGACAACGAAAAAAATATATCTATAGCTCGTTTCAAATCACTTGCCCAACTTCAAAACGCTATTGCTCAGAAACCGTTTGTTAAATCCTGTTGAAATTTTCCAAATGTTATTAGAATGCAAAAGACCATTTAAATGTATATTTAACAAATATCTTGCAGCTGCAGTTTTCTTAAAGCGGCGAATTTCTTTGATTTTTGTCAAAATTGTAAATTGTGAACCCCTAAATAATAGAAATTACCGTAGTTGCTGGTCTATGATTAATTTTCACTAGGTAAAGGCGTGGCCGTAATGGGGAAATAACTGAATAAGGAAAAACACCAGGAGAATTATTGTCTTCTCAGTTCGAGGACGGACGATAATATCAAGGTATACCTGTATGTCCAATTTTCATAGTTGTGTGGTCCTGATAAGGACCGTTTGTTGAACTAATTTAAGGTAATATAGGGGCCAACATTGTGGGGGCTATATACTTTCATTCTGAATCAGACGAGTCTAAAAGATTAATAACTGTTTGGGGTTGAACATTCCACAAACCATCATTTTTCCAATATTCCTCTTCCTGTTTTAAGACGTGGTCTTCACATTTAGCCCAATAATCTTTGTCTATATTTAATAAAGCGAGATTAGCAAGAGTCTTTACATCGCATATTTTGAATGTTGTATTTTCATCTGCCACTTGTCCTTTTAATTTTGCCCAGATTAGTTCTATTGGATTTAAATGAGCATGGTAAGGTGGCAGCCTCAAACTTATATGACCGTGCTCTTGGATAATCTTATCTATTTGAAAAATCTTTGTCCTTTGTTTTTGCTTTATTAGAGATAGTAATTCAGGTTTTAAGTACATGTTATTAAATTGTATGTGCTCCTTTGTGAGCCATATCTTAATAGCATCTTTTGTACTGGATGACGTCGGGACTTTATCTTCAAGCGCAACAATGTTGTGGTACGCTGCATTGTCCATTATTAGGCAAGATGGTCGATCTAGTGATGGGAGAACAGAATTTTCAATCCAATGTCTAAATATGTGACCATTCATCTCAGAGTGATAATCCCGATTGTCTATGGATTTTGAAAGAAAAATGAGCTCTGCATTCTGCATTAGTCCATGTTGTCGACTACCTGCATGAGCAATTATCAAGCGCTGTCCTTTGCTGCTAGGTATTAATCTCTTAATCTTTCCATCTGATGACTGCCATTCCCTTTGGTTAGTGTGGTGAGCATTGATCCATGTTTCATCCAAGTACACAATATCATAACCTTGCTTGCGCACCTCTTTTACTTCACGTAAGTACTTGCTTCTCATGACTACTATATGTGGATTCTCACAGATGATGTTTCGTCCATTGGAATACTTTCTGAATGTAAAGCCTGCAGCTCTCACATTCCTCCATAATGTAGACTTTGATATTTCAATACTGTTCTTTTTCAGCGAAATTTGTAATTTTCTTATTGTAACAGTTTCATTCATACCCAACATTTTGCGAATTTCACTTCTAATAAGTTCACTGTCGAAATTATCCAACATTTTTGCTCTTCCTTGTGATTTTGTATATTTTGAACATTGACGGTCACGTGCTTGAATCCAGCGATTAAATGACCGTTTAGATAAATCCAAAATGTGTCTTGTCCTATACTCAGGGTTTTCTAAAGAATGAAATAATCTTCCTCGTTTAGCCTCTTTACAAAAACAGTCATACATTTTTATTGCGATGTTTTGTAAACTGCAGAATTTCATTTTAAGACTCATGATAAATGTTATCGTTCCACGTCTACACCTATGAATGAACGGAAATGGAACACACAATTTCTCAAGTATCTAATTGTGTCAAACAAACCACGGGGAAAGCGTGCAATTTTACGTCAATTCTACCGTGTATGGATTTGTACTCGCTATTTTTAGTTTAAAATACTGTAAACATTAAGTTTTGACTACATCAATGGGTCGTTATAAATTTATATAAATCAAATAAGCAACAATAATAACCAAATGTTTTTTTTTAATGAAATTAATTCCCTGTTGGGTTCTAATCATTATAACTTTACATGCAAATTTTGAATATAATACCACAAGCGGTTAAAAAGCTATCGATTTTAAAAGTTGGGCACGAGTTATGAAACAAGCTATAGATAACCAAATACATAAATCATCATCATCATCGAGTGCCTACTCCGCAACGAAGGTTCGCCATCATGGAGCGCCATTCTGCTCTGTCTCTTGCTTTGATGGTGCAGGTTGTCATAGGCTGGTTTGTCCATCTTTTGATGTTGCTCGTCCATGTTAGTTTTGGTTTGCCTCTGCCACTTTTACCTTGTATTTTCCCCTCCAGGATTACTTTTAGTAGGCTGTTGTGTCTTTTAACATGGCCCAAAAAATCGCATTTGTCTTGTTTGAATTGTGCTTAGTACTTCTATTTTCATTTTTAGTTGTTTTAAGAATTCATCGTTTGCTTTCTTTTCCTTCCATCCAATTCTACCTATTCTTCTATATATCCACATTTCAAAGGCTTCAATTCTCTGTTCTGTTTTCTTGTCTAATGTCCATGTTTCTGCACCATATAGGAATATTGAGAAGATGTAACATTTTGCTATTCTTAATACATAATTAGAGAGACCGAATTTGGTAGACAGACAGATGGATTAACAGACATATAGAGATAGTATTATATAATCAATTCGGACACTGATAAATAAACTATTGAAAAATAATGTATAGATGGACATACACATAAGGTAGGTAGACTATGGTTATCGTATGTCCACTGAATGTCCGAGTTGATTTACGTGTGATGTCGTCTCTCCGCGTGGATGATTGGCTGAAATGAATCGTCAATACATTTATCCATTGCATTTCTACAACTTTCATCATCACCATCATGTGCCATACCAGTTGGTGAAGGCGATAATGTCCTTCCACAATTTTTTCTATCTACAGTACATCCTATCAATTCAGTTGTTGACTGTTTTCCATGCCATGACACCAAGATATCCCATATTTTTTTCTCTTTGTCGTCCGCGGTCTCTCTTTCCTTGTATTTTGCCAGTTGTAACCAAGTATTCCGACATTCCTCTTCTCACGATGTGCCCGAAAAATGTTGATTGTATTTTTAATAATGTTTTAGGAGCTCCCTTTCTGTGTTGGCCACTTTGAAAATTTCATCTTTGGTCTTTTTAACTGTCCAGAGAGCTTTCAACATTCTTCCGAGAAATACCATCTATGTGGCTTCTAGTCGCCATTTTATTTCTTTGACTGCTGTCCATTATTTGCGTCTATTGTTCAGAATTGGCTCCCAGAATTGGCACCGCTGAACTCTCGTTCTCAATTCTATTGACACAGATTTGTTGCATAAGACATTTTCTTTTTTCTGAAATGTTATTTTGGCTTGAGCTGTTCCAAATTTCTGTGGTGCATTTTCCATCTGATGTTATTATGGTGCCCAAGTATTTGACGCGTTGTACTTGTTTGAGAATTGTCCTGATTACTTTTATGTTACGTGGTGATCATTATTGTTTCTTCGATATGACCATTACTTCTGTTTTCTTATTATTCATACCGATAGCTTTCTTGTTGCTTTCTTTCACTAGTATGTCTTTCATTTCTTTCATCTGTATGTTTATCATTTCTTTCACTCGTGTGATAAATCATTTCCTTCGCTAGTATATCTATCATTTCTTTCACTTGTATATCTATCATTTCTTTCACTTGTATATCTATCATTTCTTTCACTTGTATATCTATCATTTCTTTCACTATTGTGATAAATCATTTCTTTCACTTGTATATCTATCATTTCTTTCACTTTTATGATAAATCATTTCTTTCACTTGTATATCTATCATTTCTTTCACTTGTGTGATAAATCATTTCCTTCGCTAGTATATCTATCATTTCTTTCACTTGTATATCTATCATTTCTTTCACTACTGTGATAAATCATTTCTTTCACTTGTATATCTATAATTTCTTTCACTTTTATGATAAATCATTTCTTTCACTTGTATATCTATAATTTCTTTCACTTTTATGATAAATCATTTCTTTCACTTGTATATCTATCATTTCTTTCACTTGTGTGATAAATCATTTCCTTCGCTAGTATATCTATCATTTCTTTCACTTGTGTGATAAATCATTTCCTTCGCTTGTATATCTATCATTTCTTTCACTTGTGTGATAAATCATTTCCTTCGCTAGTATATCTATCATTTCTTTCACTTGTATATCTATCATTTCTTTCACTTGTGTGATAAATCATTTCCTTCGCTTGTATATCTATCATTTCTTTCACTTGTGTGATAAATCATTTCCTTCGCTTGTATATCTATCATTTCTTTCACTTGTATATCTATCATTTCTTTCACTTGTATATCATTTCTTTCACTTGTAAATCTATCATTTCTTTCACTTGTATATCTATCATTTCTTTCACTTGTATATCTATCATTTCTTTCACTTGTATATCTATCATTTCTTTCACTTGTATATCTATCATTTCCTTCGCTTGTATATCTATAATTTCTTTCACTTGTATATCTATAATTTCTTTCACTTGTATATCTATCATTTCTTTCACTTGTATATCTATCATTTCTTTCACTTGTATATCTATCATTTCTTTCACTTGCACATCTATCATTTCCTTCGCTTGTATATCTATAATTTCTTTCACTTGTAAATCTATCATTTCTTTCACTTGTATATCTATCATATCTTTCACTATATGTCTATTATTTCTTTCACTTGTATATCTATCATTTCTTTCACTGTATGTCTATCATTCCTTTCACTTGTATATCTATCATTTCTTTCACTATATGTCTATTATTTCTTTCACTTGTATATCTATTATTTCTTTCACTGTATGTCTATCATTTCTCTCTATAAACTTTTCCACTTGAAAATAACCAAATTTTGTTTGTTTGTTTGAGGAACATGGCCTTGATCGACACGTAGAACCGAGAGAACAAAATGGACGCATGAATAAAGAATAGCCGATCTATTTACAGAACTGAACACGCAAACTGCTCAATGTACAGGCAAGTGACTTGACTGATTGGCAAGCTTGCAAGTTTTGATTTCACGGACGCTGGTGAATGCAGTCGTACCGGTCTATTTGTGCTCAATCCAATTTCCATTCGTCTGGCCTCCTGTTGAGTGCACAGGGGATACTGTCGATTCTGAGACTGGTTGCATTTTTCGGTAGAGAGTTGATTTCAGTGCTGGATTATTTCATGAAAGGAAAACAATAACGTAAAATGAAAGGAAAATAAAATAAAGATACATTTAAAAAATTGTTTAATATTTGAAACTGAGTTTTTTTTTTTTTTGTAATATGAAATTTAAACATCAACTTACACATTAACTTCAACATCAACGTCTACATCAACGTCTACGTGAATCTCTACATCAACTTCAACATCAACGTCTACATCAACGTCTACGTAAATTTCTATATCAACTTCAACATCAACTTCTACATCAGCTTGTACACCAAATCTAATTTTATCATTTTTTTTTAAATTGCAACTTCTAATCTAAAGCAACTTCTACATTTAATTCTACATTCACTTAAGAAGCCGCGATCGCTCAGTGGTTAGTGAATTTGTCTACAATGGACAAGAGGTCGAGTTCGATTCTGGTCGACAGCTTCCGGGTTCACCCAGCCTTAAATGGTACCGGATTCATTTTTAAGAAAGTAAAGCGGCACGGGCGTAGTACTGACAACATTACGCCAACAATCATGTGCCGAAGCTCTATGAAAGTTATGGTACTTAACACCACATTCTCTATACGCTTCTTGGCGTGACGGGGGCCCTTTACTTTTATTTTTACTTTTCTACATTAACTTTTACATCATCTTCTACTTTAACCGTTGTATCAACTTCTACATCAACCAACATCAATCTCTACAATAACTTCTACATCACTTTT
The DNA here is from genome assembly GCA_032433765.1 of Megaustenia siamemsis. Taxonomy (NCBI): domain Eukaryota; kingdom Metazoa; phylum Mollusca; class Gastropoda; order Stylommatophora; family Ariophantidae; genus Megaustenia; species Megaustenia siamemsis. The sequence goes on along the minus strand of JAVIAB010000125.1, from coordinate 87,334,407 downwards.
TACGTCAACTTCTAAAGCAACTTCTGTAATATGGTTTCTGTACACAGATTGTCTATAAATAGGCCTCGACTCGACTCCTTGCTTCCTTTACCGAGCGTACAACCGAGGGCAGTTATACCCATGCTCCGACACAAGTGCACGAGAACACATCTTGTCTTCGAAATACGAGAAAATATTCAAACCAAAACCGATCAGAGCTTAGCTCCGAAAATGTCACTACCGAGAATTCAGTCTCAAAGTGTGTCCACGGAACTCTCATCTGCCGAGTCTTGGAATCCAGGTGGGGATTAAGAGCTCTTCACCTCCACAGGAAAACTGGTCGAGCCAGCTAAACTAATTTCCCAATTGTCAGCTCCGACAAGATAAGCGAAACTCGTTGTCCGCAGAAAGCGAGGACTGTCAAGGGCCCACGTATTGCTAGCTTGACAATTTTCCTCGTCTTTTCAATGTTGTCCCTCCAAGCTTTCGGGCCGATTCGCTTCAAATTCAGTTAGCGTGAACGTGTCCCCGACCTGGCTTCCTAGCCAGTTATCGGCTCACCTCATCTCCTCTACTTCCAATACTGCACTTACCCAGTTTGCTCATGACTTGACGTCTAGTAATAGTTGTTCACCAACACAAAAGGAGGGGGGGGGGGGGGGCGGGGATTAGTCGAGATTCCAAAATTTGATCAGCCCAACCACTTGGTGTTGAAATGTGTCCTCTTCGTTCAATAATCCAAACCCACAAGATTAACTTTATGTTAACATTACTACTTCTTATTTCTATTACTAATTTACCACATTACAAGCTATTTCCATTACTAATTTACCACATTACTAGCTATTTCTATTACTAATTTACCACATTACAAGCTATTTCCATTACTAATTTACCACATTACTAGCTATTTCTATTACTAATTTACCACATTACAAGCTATTTCCATTACTAATTTACCACATTACTAGCTATTTCTATTACTAATTTACCACATTACTAGCTATTTCTATTACTAATTTACCACATTAATCGCTATCTCCTTTAATAATTTAGCACATTACTAGCTATTTCCATTATTAATTTGCTCACTATTTCTTTTACTAATGTCCCTCTTTACTCACTATGACTTTTATTTAATTTACCTCTTTACTCACTATTTCTTTTACTAATTTACCTCAGTACTCACTATTTATTTTAATAACTTACCTCAGTACTCACTATTTCTTTTACTAATTTACATCATTACTTGCTATTTCTTTTACTAATTTACCTCATTACTTGCTATTTTTTTTTACTAATTTACCTCTTAATTGCTATTTCTTTTACTAAGTTATCTCATTACTCACTACGTCGTTTGCTAATTTACCTCATTACTTGCTATTTCTTTTACTAATTTACCTCATTACTTGCTATTTTTTTTTACTAATTTACCTCTTAATTGCTATTTCTTTTACTAATTTACCTCATTACTTGCTATTTTTTTTTACTAATTTACCTCTTAATTGCTATTTCTTTTACTAAGTTATCTCATTACTCACTACGTCGTTTGCTAATTTACCTCATTACTTGCTATTTCTTTTACTAATTTACCTCATTACTTGTTATTTCTTTTACTAATTTACTCATTACTTGCTATTTCTTTTACTAATTTGCCTCATTACTCACTATTTCTTTTACTAAGTTATCTCATTACTGACTACTTCGTTTACTGATTTACCTCATTACTCACTATTTCTGTTACTAATTTACCTCATTACTTGCTATTTCTTTTACTAATTTTCTTCACAGTTAACCTGTGATGATCTTCAGAACCGATAATCCTTTCTATTTTGTATGTTATCTTTCCACCTCCCCGTTTTCCTAATTGTCATTCTTCCTCTTCTTCTACTTCTTCTTCTTCTACTTCTTCTTCTTCTTGCCCTCACAGCTCACTGTAATATTCTTGCTGCGATTATTAATGAGCAAAACATTTGACCTCACCCTTCTATGTTGTCTTAGTTGTGACGTAGTTACATCATTACGTTACGCAATAACTCGATAAATTGCGTCACAAATATCATCACTGATGACGTCATCTCAATTCGTACATAATTCAAAATAATAAATGGGGTATATATGCAAGTTAGCCCATCAGAGACAGAGGAGATCAACGAGCTTTTATTTGCAGACGATCAGGCACTAATACATGGAAAAATAGAATACCCATAAGAACACTTCAATAGACTCAACAGCACAGGCGCAAAAAACAACATGAAAATCAACATCAACAAAACAGAAGTCATGAATATCGTAAAGATAAACAGAACATCAACATAACTATAAACGGAAGACAATTAAAACAAGTAGAGGAATGTAAATACATAGGCAGTCTAGTGACAAACGGCAATTCACAAACAGCAGAGATAATGACGCAATAAAGCTTGTCTAATCATTGGACAGCTATCACTTCTATTGTCCAACAAGGAAATAACTCTAGAGGCAAAACATGTTACCTTCTATGTAGCAGCCTAGGTGCTTTAACTCTCATGTCCCCGTCTACGTAGCAGCCTAGGTGCTTTAACTCTCATGTTCCCGTCTACGTAGACACCTACAAACTTTAACTCTCATGTCCCCGTCTATGTAGTAGCCTAGGTGCTTTAACTCTCATGTCCCCGTCTACGTAGCAGCCTAGGTGCTTTAACTCTCATGTTCCCGTCTACGTAGACACCTACAAACTTTAACTCTCATGTTCCCGTCTATGTAGCAGCCTAGGTGCTTTAACTCTCATGTCCCCGTCTACGTAGACACCTACAAACTTTAACTGTCATGTCCCCGTCTATGTAGTAGCCTAGGTGCTTTAACTCTCAATTCCCCGTCTACGTAGACACCTACAAACTTTAACTCTCATGTTCCCGTCTATGTAGTAGCCTAGGTGCTTTAACTCTCATGTCCCCGTCTACGCAGACACCTACAAACTTTAACTCTCATGTTCCCGTCTATGTAGTAGTCTAGGTGCTTTAACTCTCAATTCCCCGTCTATGTAGACACCTACAAACTTTAACTCTCATATTCCCGTCTATGTAGTAGTCTAGGTGCTTTAACTCTCAATTCCCCGTCTATGTAGACACCTACAAACTTTAACTCTCATGTCCCCGTCTATGTAGTAGCCTAGGTGCTTTAAATCTCATGTCCCTGACTACGTAGACACCTACATTCTTTAACTCTCCATGTTCCCGTATATGTAGTAGCCTAGGTGCTTTAACTCTCATGTTCCCGTCTACGTAGACACCTACAAACTTTAACTCTCATGTCCCCGTATATGTAGTAGCCTAGGTGCTTTAACTCTCATGTTCCCGTCTACGTAGATACCTACAAGCTTTAACTCTCATTTTTACTTCTGTTTTATCAAATACAATTTATGCAAGTATCCAGCACTTCATTTTCCCACCTACTAGGCTCCTAGGTCCACTTAGCCACTTTAAATATTAACCCAAAATTTTCTTTTCCCAAGGGATGGCAGAAAGGGAGAGAACTAGCCACCCACCTCAAGAAAACTGAAGCTCATTGCAGCGAAGTAAATCAAACACCACATTGCACAACGACGATTGCTATCGGACTATCTTTACCTTCAGCTATATCCATACTTCATTCACCCTCAGAACCTTGAACTCTCGCTAACATCTTTTTTTTTTAGAAAATGAAAAAAAAATTCGATGTCTTTATTTTTCAATTCTTACGTTCATCAGATCTTAGAAACGTGTCCATGTTTGCTCAGTTCTTCTATTTTGGAATCGCCCGACGTCTTCCCCTCTATTCCATCTTAAGCTAATAGCTTTAGAGTCTACTCGTTCCTTGATAGAGTTTACCTAATTCTGTTTTAACTCTAAAATATTTAAATTAACTTCCTTATGTCCTTTTTTTCTTCTTGTTGCTCTTCAGCATGTGAATTTAAAAATTGCAGACAGACGAGGAAAAGCAAATTCCTGACGAAATACATTTCCACATCGTGTTATTTATTCACCCCAAGTTGTTGACGTAGTTTCCTTAACTGGAGGTGGTTTTCTTTAAGAGAATGCGTAAATACAAGCTCTCGTGGGAAATATCAGGAAACTTGGGTTAGCGTTTGTGGTTTAGTAAAGGGAGGTAAGGAAATCAAGGGGAGATGAGGAAGTAGTGATGAGCTGTTCTGTATGTCTTCGTGCAGTGGATAGAGTAGCCTCCGTCAGTCATAGTCGACTGTAGTAGCCTCCATCAGTCATAGCTGGCTGTAGTAACCTCCGCAAGTCTTAGTTGACTGTAGTAGCCTTCGTCAGTCATAGTTGACTGTAGTAGCCTCCATCAGTCATAGTTGACTGTAGTAGCCTCCATCAGTCATAGCTGACTGTAGTAGCCTTCGTCAGTCATAGTTGACTGTAGTAGCCTTCATCAGTCATAGTTGACTGTAGTAGCCTTCGTCAGTCATAGTTGACTGTAGTAGCCTTCATCAGTCATAGCTGACTGTAGTAGCCTTCGTCAGTCATAGTTGACTGTAGTAGCCTCCATCAGTCATAGTTGACTGTAGTAGCCTCCATCAGTCATAGTTGACTGTAGTAGCCTTCGTCAGTCATAGTTGACTGTAGTAGCCTCCATCAGTCATAGTTGACTGTAGTAGCCTCCATCAGTCATAGCTGACTGTAGAAACCTCCGCAAGTCATAGTTGACTGTAGTAGCCTCCGTCAGTCATAGTTGACTGTAGTAGACTCCGTCAGTCATAGTTGACTGTAGTAGCCTCCGTCAGTCATAGTTGACTATAGTAGCCTCCGTCAGTCATAGTTGACTATAGTAGCCTCCGTCAGTCATAGTTGACTGTAGTAGCCTCCGTCAGTAATAGTTGACTGTAGTAGACTCCGTCAGTCATAGTTGACTGTAGTAGCCTCCGTCAGTCATAGTTGACTGTAGTAGCCTCCGTCAGTCATAGTTGACTGTAGTAGACTCCGTCAGTCATAGTTGACTGTAGTAGCCTCCGTCAGTCATAGTTGACTGTAGTAGCCTCCGTCAGTCATAGTTGACTGTAGTAGCCTCCGTCAGTCATAGTTGACTGTAGTAGCCTCCGTCAGTCATAGTTGACTATAATAGCCCCCATGAGATATAGTTGACTACAGTAGGGTCCGTCAGTCATAGTTGACTATAGTAGCCTCCGTCAGTCATAGTTGACTATAGTAGCCTCCGTCAGTCATAGTTGACAATAGTAGCGTCCGTCAGTCATAGTTGAATATAGTAGCCTCCGTCAGTCATAGTTGACTGTAGAAGGCTCCGTCAGTCATAGTTGACTGTAGAAGGCTCCGTCAGTCATAGTTGACTATAGTAGCCCCCATGAGACATAGTTGACTATAGTAGCCTCCGTCAGTCATAGTTGACTATAGTGGTCTACGTCAGTCATAGTTGACTGTAGAAGGCTCTGTCAGTCATAGTTGACTATAGTAGCCTCCGTCAGTCATAGTTGACAATAGTAGCCTCCGTCAGTCATAGTTGACTATAGTAGCCTCCGTCAGTCATAGTTGACTACAGTAGGCTCCGTCAGTCATAGTTGACTATAGTAGCATCCGTCAGTCATAGTTGACTATAGTAGCCTCCGTCAGTCATAGTTGACAATAGTAGCCTCCGTCAGTCATAGTTGACTATAGTAGCCTCCGTCAGTCATAGTTGACTGTAGAAGGCTCCGTCAGTCATAGTTGACTGTAGAAGGCTCCGTCAGTCATAGTTGACTATAGTAGCCTCCATGAGACATAGTTGACTATAGTAGCCTCCGTCAGTCATAGTTGACTATAGTAGTCTACGTCAGTCATAGTTGACTGTAGAAGGCTCTGTCAGTCATAGTTGACTATAGTAGCCTCCGTCAGTCATAGTTGACTATAGTAGCATCCGTCAGTCATAGTTGACTATAGTAGCCCCCATGAGTCATAGTTGACTATAGTAGCCTCCGTCAGTCATAGTTGACTGTAGAAGGCTCCGTCAGTCATAGTTGACTACAGTAGGCTCCGTCAGCCATATTTGACTATAGTAGCCTCCGTCAGTCATAGTTGACTGTAGAAGGTTCCGTCAGTCATAGTTGACTATAGTAGGCTACGTCAGTCATAGTTGACTGTAGAACGCTCCGTCAGTCATAGTTGACTATAGTAGGCTACGTCAGTCATAGTTGACTACAGTAGGCTCCGTCAGCCATAGTTGACTATAGTAGGCTACGTCAGTCATAGTTGACTGCAGAAGGCTCCGTCAGTCATTGTTGACTGTAGTAGCCTCCGTCAGTCATAGTTGACTGTAGTAGCCTCCGTCAGTCATAGTTGACTGTAGTAGCCTCCGTCAGTCATAGTTGACTGAAGTAGCCTCCGTTAGTCATAGTTGACTATAATAGCCCCCATGAGATATAGTTGACTACAGTAGGGTCCGTCAGTCATAGTTGACTATAGTAGCCTCCGTCAGTCATAGTTGACTATAGTAGCCTCCGTCAGTCATAGTTGACAATAGTAGCCTCCGTCAGTCATAGTTGAATATAGTAGCCTCCGTCAGTCATAGTTGACTGTAGAAGGCTCCGTCAGTCATAGTTGACTGTAGAAGGCTCCGTCAGTCATAGTTGACTAAAGTAGCCCCCATGAGACATAGTTGACTATAGTAGCCTCCGTCAGTCATAGTTGACTATAGTGGTCTACGTCAGTCATAGTTGACTGTAGAAGGCTCTGTCAGTCATAGTTGACTATAGTAGCCTCCGTCAGTCATAGTAGACAATAGTAGCCTCCGTCAGTCATAGTTGACTATAGTAGCCTCCGTCAGTCATAGTTGACTATAGTAGCCTCCGTCAGTCATAGCTGACTATAGTAGCCTCCGTCAGTCATAGTTGACTATAGTAGCCTACGTCAGTCATAGTTGACTATAGTAGCCTCCGTCAGTCATAGTTGACTATAGTAGCCTCCGTCAGTCATAGTTGACTATAGTAGCCTCCGTCAGTCATAGCTGACTATAGTATCCTCCGTCAGTCATAGTTGACTATAGAAGCCTACGTCAGTCATAGTTGACTATAGTAGCCTCCGTCAGTCATAGTTGACTATAGTAGCCTCCGTCAGTCATAGTTGACTATAGTAGCCTCCGTCAGTCATAGTTGACTATAGTAGCCTCCGTCAGTCATAGTTGACTGTAGTTGCCTTTGTCAGTCATAATTGACTATAGTAGCCTCTGTCAGTCATACAGGAAAGCAGGTCGTCCACCTTGTGGAGTAGAGGGAAGACTAGTCCACCTTGTGGACTAGAGGGAAGCCTAGTCCACCTTGTGGAGTAGAGGGAAGCCTCGTCCACCTTGTGGAGTAGAGGGAAGCCTAGTCCACCTTGTGGAGTAGTGGGAAGCCTAGTCCACCTTGTGGAGTAGAGGGAAGCCTAGTCCACCTTGTGGAGTAGAGGGAAGCCTAGTCCACCCTGTGGAGTAGAGGGAAGCCTCGTCCACCTTGTGGAGTAGAGGGAAGCCTAGTCCACCCTGTGGAGTAGAGGGAAGCCTCGTCCACCTTGTGGAGTAGAGGGAAGCCTAGTCCACCTTGTGGAGTAGAGGGAAGCCTAGTCCACCTTGTGGAGTAGAGGGAAACCTAGTTCACCTTGTGGAGTAGAGGGAAGCCTAGTCCACCTTGTGGAGTAGAGGGAAGCCTCGTCCATCTTGTGGAGTAGCCTGTGTCAGTCATACAGGAAAGCAGGTCGTCCACCTTGTGGAGTAGAGGGAAGCCTAGTCCACCCTGTGGAGTAGAGGGAAGCCTCGTCCACCTTGTGGAGTGGAGGGAAGACTAGTCCACCTTGTGGAGTAGAGGGAAGCCTAGTCCACCTTGTGGAGTAGAGGGAAGCCTAGTACACCTTGTGGAGTAGAGGGAAGCCTAGTCCACCTTGTGGAGTAGAGGGAAGACTAGTCCACCTTGTGGAGTAGAGGGAAGCCTAGTCCACCTTGTGGAGTAGAGGGAAGCCTAGTCCACCTTGTGGAGTAGAGGGAAGCCTAGTCCACCTTGTGGAGTAGAGGGAAGCCTCGTCCACCTTGTGGAGTAGAGGGAAGCCTAGTCCACCTTGTGGAGTAGAGGGAAGCCTCGTCCACCTTGTGGAAGGAGGGAAGCCTAGTCCACCTTGTGGAGTAGAGGGAAGACTAGTCCACCTTGTGGAGTAGAGGGAAGTCTCGTCCACCTTGTGGAGTAGAGGGAAGCCTAGTCCACCTTGTGGAGTAGAGGGAAGACTAGTCCACCTTGTGGAGTAGAGGGAAGCCTCGTCCACCTTGTGGAGTAGAGGGAAGCCTAGTCCACCTTGTGGAGTAGAGGGAAGACTAGTCCACCTTGTGGAGTAGAGGGAAGTCTCGTCCACCTTGTGGAGTAGCTAACGGAAATATGGTGACTGCGCTCATTTTTTCTCGACAGATGACACATTCTTGTTTGGGATATATTGTGTGTAGTTCGCCTGTGCGCCTTTCTTCTCAGATAAATTCGACCTGCAGGTAGGGTTGGTAAACCTTGACGCCATTGGTCAGGATGGAACACGATCTCTTGTCTTTAGTAGTCCAGTCCACCAACCACTGAGCTATCGCGCCTCCTTAATCCGATTGTGACGTTTTAGTTTTAGTCGTAGGACATTTTTAACATTTATGGATGATATTATCTCTACTGTATTAGGTTCTCTTTAACGATATGTAGCTCTGACTCTACCATATTCAGTTCTTTATTCAGGATATGTCGATATTTTATTGTAGGTGCTGCTAGTTCGTGACACAGCACAGAAACGTGACAATTTGTGAAGCTGATTTTATTGATGTATTAATGATGTTTTAGTATGTTTTAACGTGAAAGCTGACATTGAAATATTATATCACACAGACGAGACGTTTTCAAAGAAAACTTAATAGGAAAATAAGGAGCTAGATAAAAAATGGTGAAATTAGGGAAAGAAAGAGTGAAACATCAATTGCGAGCATCACCCAGAGAAAAGAAATTAAATTGTTTAATAATGTTACAGAAGCCAACACAAAAGAGAGCTCCAAAAAACACCAGAAAGAAACAATCAACATTTTTCGGGCACATCATGAGAAGAGAAAAATTGGAATACTTGGTTACAACTGGGAAAATAGAAGGAAAGAGAGATCGCGGACGACAAAGAGAGAAAATACTGGATGCCATGGCATGTAAAACAGTCAACAACAGAACTGATACGATGCACTGTAGATAGAAATTTGTGGAAGGACATGATCGCCTACGCCAATCGGTATAGCACATGATGATGATGAATGTTGCAAGCTTTGAGGGAAGCAACATCCAACAACAGACTTAAGCTACGAATTGGAACAACAGAACAAATTGAACAAGACTTACAACATGATCAATTAGTGCAGTATCTTCTTCATCGCCGTCTTCATAATCTTCTTCACCGCCGTCTTCATCATCTTCTTCGCCGCCGTCTTCATTATCCTCTTCACCGCCGTTTTCATCATCTTCTTCACCGTCGTCTTCATCATCTTCTTCACCGTCGTCTTCATCATCTTCTTCATCATCTTCTTCATCGCCGTCTTCATCATCACCATCTTCTTCATCATCTTTTTCATCGCCGTCTTCATCATCTTCTTCACCGTCGTCTTCATCATCTTCTTCATCGCCGTCTTCATCATCTTCTTCATCATCTTCTTCACCGTCGTCTTCATCATCTTCTTCATATTCTTCTTCATCGCCGTCTTCATCATCTTCTTCATCATCTTCTTCATCGCTGTCTTCATCATCTTCTTCTTCATCATCTTTTTCATCGCCGTCTTCATCATCTTCTTCATCGCCGTCTTCATCATCTTCTTCATCGCCGTCTTCATCATCTTCTTCATCGCCGTCTTCATCATCGCCGTCTTCATCATCTTCTTCATCACCATCTTCTTCATCGCCGTCTTCATCATCTTCATCATCGCCGTCTTCATCATCTTCATCATCGCCGTCTTCATCATCTTCTTCATCACTGTCTTCACCATCTTCTTCATCACTGTCTTCATCATCTTCTTCATCACTGTCTTCATCATCTTCTTCATCGCCGTCTTCATCATCTTCTTCATCGCCGTCTTCATCATCTTCTTCATCACTGTCTTCATCATCCTCTTCATCGCCGTCTTCATCATCTTCTTCATCGCCATCTTCATCATCCTCTTCATCGCCATCTTCATCATCCTCTTCATCGCCATCTTCATCATCCTCTTCATCGCCATCTTCATCATCCTCTTCATCGCCATCTTCATCATCCTCTTCATCGCCAACTTCATCATCCTCTTCATCGCCATCTTATTCTTCTGCTTTTAGTTTGGATATATATGAGCTGTCTGGGAAAGAATAAAACAAGAGTCAATCCAATTATAAAAATGAATAGAAAACACACTATTGAAAATAGGATAGCGACAAAGCAAGACAGACACTGTCATTGAACTCGCAGGGAAAGAAAAAGAAGGGAAGGCCCAGATATGTAGAAGATATGTCGTGGAGACTATCCAGTACAAAATTGGCCTAGACTGAAGAGAAGTAGATAAATGTCCACGAATAGAAAGGAAAGACCTTGTCTGGGACATGTGCTCAAAATAGGGATCTAAACGCGTTTGATTGCTTGACTGATTGAATGGTTGATTGCCCGAATGATTGATTGATTGATTGACTAAATTATTGACTGATTGACTTTGATTTGTTGATTGACTGAATGATTAATTGATTGATTGATTGCTTGATTGATTGATTTGATTTTCTGATTGACTGGATAATTGATCGACTGATTGATTAGTAAATTGACTGATTATTTGGTTAATTGGCTGAATGATTTATTGACTATTTGATTGGTTGATTTAATGAATGATTGATTGGACTCCTTGATTGGTTGATTCTTCTACTTCTTCTTCTATCCTTCCTCTGCTGCCGTTGGCGTCGAGGGGAGAAACAATCTACGATTCTTTGCTCTTCTGTTGGCCTCTTCTGATGTTATTCCTCCTAGTGACTCTATTATTCCCTTTATCCATCACTTTCTCGGTCTTCCTCTTAATCTGGCGTTTTCGTAGCGTTTGTTTATGGCTCTTTGATTCATTGTTAGTTCTTTTTGTCTTGTTATGTGGCCGAACCAATTTATCTGTTGTTTTTTTTATGTATTCGATGGCTGGTTCAATTTCGAGTTTCTTCCTCAGGTCAGTGTTTCTTACTCTGTCCCTTAAACTGTTTCCTGTCATTCTTCTGACACATTTCATTTCGGTGGTCGTTATCTTTCTTATTGTTCTAGAGTCCAGCGTCCAATTCTGGCACTGATAACTCAGAGTTGGTAGAAAAATTGATTTGTATATTGCCTTTTTTGCTTCCGTAGTTATTGCTTTGTTTTTCAATAGTGTTTATACTTGGCCTATAGCTTGGCATGCTTTGTTACACCTTATATCTATCTCTGTCTCTTGGTTATTGTCTTGTGTTAACGTGCTACCCAGATATTTAAAATTGTCTACTTGCTTCAAAGTTGTATTATCTTTTATGATGTTTACACTAATTGGTTGATTGAATGATTTATTTACTGATTGGTTGATTGAATGATTTATTTACTGATTGGTTGATTGAATGATTTATTTACTGATTGGTTGATTGAATGATTTATTTACTGATTGGTTGATTGAATGATTTATTTACTGATTGGTTGATTGAATGATTTATTTACTGATTGGTTGATTGAATGATTTATTTACTGATTGGTTGATTGAATGATTTATTTACTGATTGGTTGATTGATCTACTCATTGAATGATTAACTTATTGGTTTGTTGACTGGTTTCACATATAATCAAGACATAACAATAAACAGCCTGTACCTGGGGTTTGCAGCACTTGTCTTCAGCGCGATAATTGCTGCTGCCCAAGTCATAAACACCATGCTCCGACACTTCATGACTGCTGCCCAAGTCACAAACACCATTCTCCGACACTTCATGACTGCTGCCGAAGTCACAAACACCATTCTCCGACATTTCATGACTGCTGCCCAAGTCACAAACACCATTCTCCGACACTTCATGACTCTGCCCAAGTCACAAACACCACGCTCCGACACTTTATGACTCTGCCCAAGTCACAAACACCATTCTCCGACACTTCATGACTCTGCCCAAGTCACAAACACCATTCTCCGACACTTCATGACTCTGCCCAAGTCACAAACACCATTCTCCGACACTTCATGACTGCTGCCCAAGTCACAAACACCATTCTCCGACACTTCATGACTCTGCCTTCACAGATTCGGTTTCAAAAAGTTCAAACATTCTTACACTACCTCCGACGCTCGATGACTTGCAACTTCACGCAACAAAACGACATGAACAATGACTCAATGACTTCACGATTTCATTACTTTATCAACTTTGATCTTGACGATTCAACTTCCCGTTAACATGTTGTAATGGTAAGCAACGTTCTCTCATTATAGTAATTGATGCATGCACATTCTGTACATGGGTATGGTTATGGAAGGCCCCGGTATCACTGTAAATGAATTAAAATTCATAACCCCTCAACCGCCCGTGCCAGTGCAATCATCCGAATTAATATCTCATCCACCAAACAAAGAAAGGTAACTGCAGTCCCCATGATAGCATTCTTAGCACATGCCAAAAGACATAAGGCGAAACCGCACAGAAAGTGAACACAGCCGTCTGTTCCCCATCATACGACATCATCATTCATCGTAAGCAATCTGAACACGATCAAAACGGATGAAACGCACAGCTCACAGTGTGCACAGAGCACTTAACTCAGTAGCTCCTGCAACAAGTCGGACTTGGAATATGAGGAAGCTGCAACAAGGAACACTTGTTAGACACAGCCTTTAACGCTTCCTGCCGTCTATACGCCATATTGACCGGAAGTCTAATCACATTTTGTCAATACTGACATAGACTATGCAGAGGTTTGAGTGACATGAGGTTCCATCGGAGTTAGTTGCCCGATTATCAACTTACAGGTGACGTAAGTGAGACATAACTTTTGGCATCTGTGCGAAGTCGATTTGACATAAGTCGGACGTTAATTTTGGCTTCTGTGCGACGTCGATTTGACATAAGTGGGACGTTAATTTTGGCTTCTGTGCAATGTCGATTTGACATAAGTGGGACGTTAATTTGGGCATCTATGCGACGTCGATTTGACATAAGTGGGACGTTAATTTTGGCATCTCTGCGACGTCGATTTGACATAAGCGGGACGTTAATTTTGTCATCTATGCGACGTCGATTTAACATAAGTGGGACGCTAATTTTGGCATCTATGCGACGGCGACGTCGATTTGACATAAGCGGGACGTTAATTTTGTCATCTATGCGACGTCGATTTGATATAAGCGGGACGTTAATTTTGGCATCTATGCGACGTCGATTTGATATAAGCGGGACGTTAATTTTGGCATCTATGCGACGTCGATTTGATATAAGTGGGACGTTAATTTTGGCATCTCTGCGACGTCGATTTGACATAAGCGGGACGTTAATTTTGTCATCTATGCGACGTCGATTTGACATAAGTGGGACGTTAATTTTGGCATCTATGCGACGTCGATTTGACATAAGCGGGACGTTAATTTTGTCATCTATGCGACGTCGATTTGACATAAGTGGGACGTTAATTTTGGCATCTATGCGACGTCGATTTGACATAAGCGGGACGTTAATTTTGGCATCTGTGTGATGTCGATTTGACATAAGTGGGACGTTAATTTTGGCATCTATGCGACGTCGATTTGACATAAGTGGGACGTTAATTTTGGCATCTATGCGACGTCGATTTGACATAAGCGGGACGTTAATTTTGGCATCTGTGTGATGTCGATTTGACATAAGTGGGACGTTAATTTTGGCATCTATGTGACGTCGATTTGATTCGATTACACACGACGAGACTTCATGTCAACAACAGTTAGCTTTTGTTAAGTTACTTTCATTATCATTAAATAAAGGTAACTGTTGTAAGGTTACATTATTTATCATTAAATATAGGTAGCTGTTGTAAGGTTACATTATTTATCATCTACTAAAGGTAGCTGTTGTAAGGTTACATTATTTATCATCTACTAAAGGTAGCTGTTATAAAGTTAAGTTCTCCATTTTCAATTAAATGTAAATCATGACGTTAAATTCCCCTTAATTAACCAACGGTTAAACTGTTATAGTTAAATTCTCAAATTTCAGTGAAGGATGATCATATTAAATTTTAATTACTCCCTCGTCAGTAACCTATGATGACAGCTTTGCAAAAACTCTAAGGTGTTTAGAATTAGATTACATTAATAATTATTTAATAATTTTTTTTTTAAAGTAATAATTTTGCTGTGCATAAAAAAAGACGAAAACTAAGAATAACATGATGAAGATAAATGAGGCGATGAAGAAGTGATTAGTTTAGACTCAGAGTTTGACGTGCACAGAAACTATCGTATTTGCTTATGTGAAATATATTTCTATCCTGTCGTTGTTTCGTTGGCGGGTTCCAGGAATTCCACAGTTCATGTTCCGAAACTAGGTTTTGTTAAAGTCGGAGCGGGCTGGGATGCTGGAGCCCAAATTCAATCAGTTGGATTGAGACAGTCGGATGAACTCTGGAACATTTCCAGCCGCAGCATGAAGATTTGGGATAACGATGTTTGCGTGAAAGTTAGTTCACAGTTTCGCTCTTTCGCTGCTTGGAGAGAGTGTGTGGTTTAGGAGAAGGAGTAAGCAAGTCACATGTGAAATAGTTGTGACTTAGGTTACGTTGACGTTTTAGCTTTTTGTCGATAATTCCTTTTTCTAAAAAATAAAAACGGCGGAAATAAACGGAGAACTGTGAAGAAAGAGTGGCGTGGAAAATTACTAGACGGTGAGGAATGGGGGGGGGGTGTGGAGAGAAGAGGAAATGTTTAAATGATGTCGTGACAGAGATAGAAGGAGAATAAGGTGAAGTGGGAGGTGTGATAAATATAGTTGGAGAGAGAGAGAAAGAGAGAGCAAATGTAGAGGATACGAAGAATAAAAAAGAGAAAGGCGAACATATGATGGAAAAGAGAGGATACAGATTTGGGAGGAGATGGTGAAGCTGTAAACAGAAAATCGTAAATGATGAGAACAAGTTTATTTGGTGGAAACATTCAAAAGGGTGGTTAAAAACCACTTGCATAAAAAATGGAAGGCTTTAAAAAATTGGTATTAAAAATGGGAGAAAGAAGAGAAGCGAAGAACAGTAAAAGAAAATTGAAAGGGAAATACACAAAATGTGCTAAAGGCAAAAAAAAAAAAAAAAAAAAAAAAAAAAAAAAAAAAAAACAATCAGACTGCCTCAGCCAAAGATGTCTAGAAATCGAAACTGTGGAAAATAAGCAAGATATAAGAGGGATGCACACAGATGTACAGAGAATGACTAGTACAAATGAAAAAGCCACAGAAAGTGGATGTATTGCAAAGGAAATAGGAAAAATGCTAACAGAGAACAAAGATATAATTAATAGATGGCAGGAATATATAAAAGAAATACTTTATTACGAAAGGGAAAAAAACAATTATAAAATGTACACCAGGCTATCAAATCCTAAAAATCTGAGGTGAAAGGAGCTATAAAAAAATGAAAACGAGGAAAAGCTGCAGAACCTGCCAAACATACAGATAGAGATAATACAGGCACTAGAAGATTTTGGCATTGAAGTGATCACAGACATATGCAACGACATATACCATACAGGATACGTACCAAATGAACTAAAAACATTAACTTTCATTGCATTGTCTAAACAGAATGGTGCAGTTGAATGCAGTGACTTTAGAACAATAAGCGTAATGAGCCATGTTACAAAAATCCTTGCTAAAAGTTATACAAGGAAGGATTCAAAATAAAATCAATACTGAATTAGATTAGCAGCAATTTTGATTTAGGAAAAATAGCGGGACAAAAGAAGCCATATTCTGCATGAGAACATTAATCGAAAACTACACAGAAGTAAATAAACCAATATATGCCTGCTTCATAGACTACACCAAAGCTGTTGATAGAATACACTTTAAGCAACATATAGACTGACTAAAACTTATACATCTAGATGATACAGACTACCGACTAATATGTAATTTACACTGGGAGCAAACAGCAATAATAAAATATAACAAAGAGAACTCTACACCCATGGACATAAAAAGAGGAGTAAGACAGGGATGCATCCTATCACCAAGCTTGTTCAATCTATACACTGAGCAAATCTTTAAAAACATCATAGAGATGCCAGGCCTACAAATTAATGGAAAGATAATCAATAACCTAAGATATGCTGACGATACTGTACTACTAGCAGAAAATCCTAAAGATCTACAAAAATTACTTAATGAAATAAACATGACATGCAAAAAATATGGATTTGATATGAATATCAAAAAGACTAAAACTATGATCATAAGCAAAGATAATACTCTAAAATATCCTACAAGTGGATATCGAAATTGAAGGAATAGACCTGGAGACAGTTCATAGCTACAACTGCCTGGGACATACTATAACCTGTGATGGAAAAGGTAAAACTGAAATAAACAAAAGAATAGGAATAGCAAAAAGTAATTTTAATGCCATGAAAAATATACTAACATCAAAACAATTAACACCAGGGCTAAAACTAAGAACAGTAAAATGTTACATCTTCTCAACATTCCTGTATGGTGCAGAAACATGGACATTAGACAAGAAAACAGAGCAGAGAATTGAAGACTTTGTGATGTATAGTAGAATAGGAAGAATTGGATGGAAAGAAAAGAAAAAAAAACGATAAAGTTTTGAAACAACTAAAAATGAAAAAAAAACTTTTAGTACAATTCAAACAAGACAAATTACATTTTTGGGGAACCTTAAAAGACACAGAAGCCAAAAATATTACAAAAAAATGATTATAAAAAAATAGGTTGTAAAAAACAGATTATAAAAAATAGATTATAAAAAAAATAGTTTATAAAAATACAATGTAAAAGAGGAAGACCAAGACAAATATGACGAGAAACATCAAAAGATGGACAAGTCAGGCTATGATAATCTGCACCATCAAAGCAAGAGACAGAGCGGAAAGGCGCTCCGTGGTAGGCAACCTTCGATGCGGAGATGGCACTCCGTGAATGAATGAAATAATATTTACAATTGGAGAATAATTCACTATTTTTATTATCTTGACGACACATACTACCATTGCTGGTGTATGTCGGGGGACTCACGACAGGACCAGAGGGATAAAGGTCGCTTAGTGAAAGTTGATTATTATAACAGTTTATTTATTAAAACAACTACAAATAAAAAGATAACTACTAAACATAATTCAAACAAGACAAATGCGATTTTTGGGCCATGTTAAAAGACACAGCAGCCTACTAAAAGTAATCCTGGAGGGGAAAATACAAGGTAAAAGAAGCAGAAGCAGACCAAGACTAACATGGACGAGTAACATCAAAAGATGGACAATTCAGCCTATGACAATCTGCACCATCAAAACAAGAGACAGAGCAGAATGGCGCTCCTTGGTAGTCAACCTTCGTTGCGGAGATGGCACTCGATGATGATAGTGAAAGTAGTCTCCACGATGTGAGAGACTCAGGATTTTTGTTGGAGAATATTTAAGAGATGCAAATAATCAACAACAAAATGTAATTTAAATGAAATTAAAAAAAAAAAGTTTAGAGATAGAGGTAGAGATAGAATAGGGGTAGAAATAAGGGATGACAGAAAGCGACAGAATAATAAGAACAATCAAAATGAGAAGAAACATTAGAAGATGTATGAATACAAGCAAATACCATTAGGAGAAGCAACCAAATAGGATAATGTTCCTACAATAATAAAGCAAAATAGGATTGGAAAAGAAATTGGATAAAAATAAGGATGGAATGGAAAACCCTTTAAAAACGAACTAATAAAAAGAAAACGTGAAATAAGAATAGAGACTGCAAGTCGCAAAACATAAGGATGCAAGAGAAAGTTGTTTGGCATTTAGCCGGTGTTAATGAGATCTAGCAGGTGACCCAATGTCGTTAAGTAATGGGTGTACATGTGTTTGTGTGTCATTGACTGACTGGGCGAGTGTTAGGTGTGAAATAACTATGTTTACATTGTACATCCTTCAAGTGGTATTTCTTGTTCAAGCCGAAGTAGTAGTAGTAGTAATACTTAGTAGTATACTCGTAATAGTAGTAGTTGTAATACTTAGTAGTATACTCGTAATGGTAGTAGTTGTAATACTTAGTAGTGTACTCGTAATAGTAGTAGTAGTAATACTTAGTAGTATACTCGTAATAGTAGTAGTAGTAGTAATACTTAGTAGTAAACTCGTAATAGTAGTAGTAATAATACTTAGTAGTATACTCGTAATAGTAGTAGTAGTAATACTTAGTAGTATACTCGTAATAATGGTAGTAGTAATACTTAGTAGTATACTCGTAATAGTAGTA
This sequence comes from Megaustenia siamemsis, assembly GCA_032433765.1. NCBI lineage: Eukaryota > Metazoa > Mollusca > Gastropoda > Stylommatophora > Ariophantidae > Megaustenia > Megaustenia siamemsis. The sequence goes on along the minus strand of JAVIAB010000125.1, from coordinate 87,315,984 downwards.
GTAGTAATACTTAGTAGTATACTCGTGATAGTAGTTGTAGTAGTAATACTTAGTAGTATACTCGTAATAGTAGTAGTAGTTGTAATACTTAGTAGTATACTCGTAAAAGTAGTAGTAATACTTAGTAGTATACTCGTAATAGTAGTAGTAATACTTAGTAGTATACTCGTAATAGTAGTATTAGTAATACTTAGTACTATACTCGTAAAAGTAGTAGTAATACTTAGTAGTATACTCGTAAAAGTAGTAGTAATACTTAGTAGTATACTCGTAAAAGTAGTAGTAATACTTAGTAGTTTACTCGTAATAGTAGTAGTAGTAGTAGTAATACTTAGTAGTATACTCGTAATAGTAGTAGTAGTAGTAATACTTAGTAGTATACTCGTAATAGTAGTAGTAGTAGTAGTAATACTTAGTAGTATGCTCGTAATAGTAGTAGTAGTAATACTGAGTAGTATACTTGTAATAGTAGTAGTAGTAATACTTAGTCATCATCATCATCAAGTACCGGGCCTGCTGGCGTAGGTGATCATGACTCTCCACAGCTTTTGATCTCGGCAGCTATTTATCATTTCTGTTGTTGACCTTCTGCCAAGCCATTCTCTTAAGCTGTCTGTTATTATTTCTCTTTGGCTCCCTCTATCTCTGCGTCCCTCAATTTTTCCAGTTGTTACAATATATTCCAGTTGTTCAATTCTCATTACATAACCAAACAAATGATGATTGTTTCTTCCTAATATTGGAAATTGGCTCTCTTTTTGCTTTGACCTCTCTCAGAACATCCTCATTACTCTTCTTAGCTGTCCATGGTATTCTCAACATTCTTCTGTAAAACCACATTTCTACAGTCTCCAATGATTTTCTTGTGTGTTGTCCTATTTTCCATGATTCACATCCATATGTTAATACTGGCTCTACATAACATTTAAGAATTCTTTTTCTTGTTTCTATTGTCAAAATGGATTGCATAGTATCTTCCTAATTTTTTGGAAAGCTGCTTTTGCCTGAGCCATTCTGCATTTCACCTCTTTTGTACATCTTCCGTCTGAGGTTAACAAAGTTCCCAAATATTGAAATTCATTTACCTGTTTTAATATTGTTCCACTTGTCTTTATTTTGCACTGAGGTGATGTCTTTTTCTTTGTTGTTACCATTACCTCTGTCTTTTTGCTATTAAGGCTGAGTCCTTTATTTTTGCTTTCTTTCATTATAATGTCCAACATTTCTTGTAACTCATATTCACTCTTAGCGATTAAGACTGTATCATCAGCACACCTTAGATTATTTATATTATGGCCTCCAATTGTTATTCCAGGCATGTCTCTTATGGATCTTAAAACAATCTCACTATAAATATTAAACAAATCTGGTGACAGCACACAACCTTGTCTAACATCCTGTTTTATTTGTTGAAACATTCCCAATTGGTTTCCAGTTCTATCTATCTATCTTTCGTTCGCCTGAAGCATTGTCTATATCTGCAATGTCGTTTCCTGTATAAATGTTACTGTCTTTTGTAATTCTTGCAGTGGCCCATATAGTTTTGTCTGTAGTGTTGTATCTATGGGCCAATGGATTTTCCTCAGTCTACTATATTCAGTGCAGTCTTGAAGTATGTGTTCAGCAGTCTGGGGCGCCTGTCCACATGTACAAGTAGTTGAGGTGCCGATCTTGAATTTTGTATACATGTGACTATGGAGTCGATTGTGTCCTGTTCTGAGACGTATAATGATAACTTGTTCATATCTATTCATATTATAAAAGGCATCCTGATTTGGGGCTTGTGGTCCTCTGATTGATTTGATTATCTGTTTCTTATGATGGTATGTAACAGGTGTATCTAGTTGTGTGCCTGTTGAACCTTCCTTTGCCAACTGATCTGCTTTCTCATTTCCTGGTATTCCACAGTGAGATGGGATCCACTGCAGGGCAACCCTGTGGTGCTTGCAGAGTTCAGTCAATAAGGTCTGCAGATGTGGTAATTTTCTGGATTGTAGTGCCTGGAGTACTGATCTTGCATCTGTCAAAAACACTACAGGCTGCGGGCTAAGATTAATGTTCAGCAGTTTTTCTATTGCTAACTTTATTGCTTGTATTTCTGCATCATAATTGTGACAATATTTCCCTGTTGCTATTTTATTCATATCCCTAGTGTTATTTGGGTATTCTATATATGCACCTGCTCCCCCATTTTTTACTGCATTCTGTGCTGATCCATCTGTATACACACGAATCCATAGGTCTTGTGGGTATTCTTCATCCAGGAAACTGAGAGTTATTGTTTTTCGCTGTAGACTATTCTGTTCCTCTTTATCAACTATTCCTTTCACTTCTGTCCGTATTTGAACTGATAATCCAGATTCCTCTGTCCAGGGAGTCTGTTCTGGTATGGGCAGTAGGGGGTTAACAGCTCTTGGCATGTCTGGTGTTTGTCTACTAATACGCTTGGCTTGGTGGATAAAACTGCTTCTCTTAAGTCGTCCCAATGCAAGATTTTGGAATCGGTCCTTCATTGGATGTCTCGGCATGCAAGCAAATTTTTCTGCCTGTATCAGCACCTTTGTGTCCCTCCGTTCTCTCAGTGCTGGTATCCTCCACAATTTCTCCATCTCTAATATTGGTGTTGATTTCATTGCTCCTGTGATGACCCTAAGTGCCTGGTTTTGTACTTTATCCAGTTCTTGAAGTGTGGTGTTTGATGCTGAACACCATGCAGATGATCCATATTCTAAATGTGGGCGTATACTCTGTTGGTAAACTTTACTGAGTATTTTCCCACTCGCACCCCACGTAGTTCCACACAGCTTTCTTAGAATAGCCAATTTTCTCCTTGCTTTTTGGGTTGCCTTATTTATCTGCTGTTTCCAAGATAGTTTGTTATCAAATGTAACTCCGAGATACGTAGCCTGTATGTCTTCTTTCACAGGCTCATTGTTTATATAGATGGCTCCTGCTTTTTGTTTTGGGGAAAGAGTGAAAAGTGTAGTACTGCATTTGTCTGTATTGATGCTGATACACCATCTATTTGTCCATGAATTCAGTGCATTCATAGCTCTTTGTAACAATTTGGAGGCCACTGTTGCATACTCCTCTGTGCACCACATTACCAAGTCATCTGCATACATTGCCACTTTGATACCATGTGGTAGTTCAGTAACTAGGTCATTGATGTAGATCAGAAAAAGTGTTGGAGATAGTACCCCTCCCTGTGGAACGCCCTGGCGCAGTAAGACCTTCTTACTCTTAAGACCATCCAGTTGCACTCTGGCTCTCCTGTTATGCAGGTATGCTTTGACCCATTTGTACATCCTGCCATTTACTCCATAATTTCTCAGTTTCTTCAAAAGCCCTTCCTTCCATACCTTATCAAATGCTTTCTTTAGGTCTATCCATGCTGCTAGTACCAGTTTCTTTTCTTGAAACGCATCCTCAATTTCCTGGGAAAGATAGGTTGCCTGATCTTCGGTAGAGTAACACTGTCTAAAGCCTGCTTGTTGTGGGACAAGGAGATTTTCACTTTCCAGGTACCACTGCAGTCTGAGATTGATTATACGTTCCATTGTTTTACACAAACAGCTTGTAAGGCTGATTGGTCTATAGCTGGATGTCATTGAACCATCTTTTCCTGGCTTTAGTAATGGTATCATAATTGCTTCTCTCCATGCCTGTGGCACTTTACCTGTGATCCAGCAAATGTTGTAGATCTGCAGTAGTTTTGCTTTAGCTGCAGTTCCCAAGTTCTTAATCATTTCATTAGACACTCCATCACTACCTGGTGACTTTTTCATTTTTAATTTGGATATTGCCAGCTCTAGCTCTCTTTGTGTAATGGGTATTTCCATGACTTCATGTGCAGTCTCTTCTTGTCTTGCATTTTGTTGTTTTAGACGGGTCTCTTGACGTTTCTCTAGGCTAATTTCAATATTGTTGTCATTTGCAAAGGAGTCTGCAAAGTGATTTGCTGCATGTTTACCTGTTAGAATGTTTCCATCCTTCTTCAGTGTAATTTTTGTGTTCCCTTCTGTACCCTCATCATTCAGCTGTTTTACAAGCTTCCACACTTTTCTTGTGTCTCGTTCTAGATTCATGTACTCTGTTTTCTCTTTCCAAATGTTGAAAGTCATAAAATCATAAAATGTTGATTATTTCTTGGTGCTTTACTTTGTCAAATGCCTTGGTGTAATCTATGAAACATAGGTATAGATCTGTTTTCACCTCTATGGCTCTTTCTACTAAAGATCTTATGATATAAATGGCATTGCTTGTTCAATTCGTAATACTCGTAATAGTAGTAGTAGTAATACTTAGTAGTATACTTGTAATAGTAGTAGTAGTAATACTTAGTTGTATACTCGTAATAGTAGTAGTAGTAATACTTAGTTGTATACTCGTAATAGTAGTAGTAGTAATACTTAGTAGTATACTCGTAATAAAGTAGTAGTAGTAATACTTAGTAGTATACTCGTAATAGTAGTAGTAGTAATACTTAGTAGTATACTCGTAGTAGTAGTAGTAGTAGTAGTAGTAGTAGTAGTAGTAGTAATACTCTGTTGTAAACTCGTAATAGTAGTAGTAGTAATACTTAGTAGTATACTCGTAATAGTAATAGTAGTAGTTGTAATACTTAGTAGTATATGTGTAATAGTAATAGTAGTAGTTGTAATACGTAGTAGTATATGTGTAATAGTAATAGTAGTAGTTGTAATACTTAGTAGTATACTCGTAATAGTAGTAGTAGTAGTGATAGTAGTAATTGTTATTTTTTAAAAAAAACGGACTGCATTAAAAGAAAAAGAGGCAGAAGATTAATTTAACAAAAAAAGCCAAAAGATAAACATAAGACAAATAAACGTAATAACAACCTCGGTGGCTGAGTGATTAGCGTGCTCGCTTTCTGATCAGGAGAGTACTCGTTCGATTCCCAGAATTGAAGGATTTTTTTTGTTCTATCCGAAAAGACACTAGGGTTCACGCCCTAGGGTTCATGTCCATGTCTCCTAGGTTTCTGACCTTCCCTCCTTGTTTTCAACCTTTGCTTCCTAGTTTTCTGACCTTCCCTCCTTGGTTTCTGACCTTGCCTCTTTGGTTTCTGCCCTTACCTCCTAAGTTTCTGCCCTTGCCTCCTAACTTTTATTTACCGGATTATATTTAAACTAGTCGGATGTGAGACTTCGTGTTATAAGCGCGCTTGATTCACGGACGTTTATTTTCATAGTACTGTTCAGTCTAGCGGTCTGTGTTGTAGTGGAATATTTTACGGTTTTAGGTCGACTTTTTTAATATGAGCCTATTTTGTTTTGGTTTATCATGAATGTGAGAGAGACAGAGCGAGAGAGAGAGAAAGAGAGAGAGAGAGAGAGAGAGTGTGAGAGAGAGAGAATTTCGCTGGTTGATACTTTGTGTGGCTTGATGATAGGACATGCAGGGATGATGAGTTTGTCTCCAACTTTTTGAATTTTCGGTGTGTAGAATGACCCCTCTATCTCATCGCCCTTATCGTCTTTCAACACATATGTAACGGGGTTTGTTTCATTTACTCGACTGATGGAAACCAGTTCCTCCGTCCAAGCCGGAAGGTTTGATGTTGAGGGTGGCACATGATGATGATAGGACATGAAGGTTTGATGATGGTGTTGAGGGTGGCACATGATGATAGGACATGAAGGGCTGGTGTTGGGGGTGGCGCATGATGATGATAGTGTTGAGGGTGGCACATGATGATGATAGTGTTGAGGGTGGCACATGATGATGATGTGTGAATTTGTGTGGCTTGGTGATGATTTTTATTTGACTTGAGTTAGCTTGGATATGCGATAGAGAAAGAGAGAGAGAGAGAGAGTCACTATTTAATGGTAGGGCACAAGATGATGATGGGATATGAAGGTTTGATGATGGTGTTGAGGGTGGCACATGATGATAGGACATGAAGGGCTGGTGTTGGGGTGGCGCATGATGATGATAGTGTTGAGGGTGGCACATGATGATGATAGTGTTGAGGGTGGCACATGATGATGATGTGTCAATTTGTGTGGCTTGGTGATGATTTTTATTTGACTTGAGTTAGCTTGGATATGCGATAGAGAGAGAGAGAGAGAGAGAGAGAGAGAGAGTGAGGGTGGCACATGATGATGATAGTGTTGAGGGTGGCCCATGATGATGATGTGTCAATTTGTGTGGCTTGGTGATGATTTTTATTTGACTTGAGTTAGCTTGGATATGCGATAGAGAAAGAGAGAGAGAGAGAGAGAGAGTCACTATTTAATGGTAGGGCACAAGATGATGATGGGATATGAAGGTTTGATGATGGTGTTGAGGGTGGCACATGATGATAGGACATGAAGGGCTGGTGTTGGGGGTGGCGCATGATGATGATAGTGTTGAGGGTGGCCTATGATGATGATGTGTCAATTTGTGTGGCTTGGTGATGATTTTTATTTGACTTGAGTTAGCTTGGATATGCGATAGAGAGAGAGAGAGAGAGAGAGAGAGAGAGAGAGAGTCACTATTTAATGGTAGGGCACAAGATGATGATGGGATATGAAGGTTTGATATTGAGGGTGGCACATGATGATAGGACATGAAGGGCTGGTGTTGGGGGTGGCGCATGATGATGATAGTGTTGAGGGTGGCACATGATGATGATAGTGTTGAGGGTGGCACATGATGATGATGTGTCAATTTGTGTGGCTTGGTGATGATTTTTATTTGACTTGAGTTAGCTTGGATATGCGATAGAGAGAGAGAGAGAGAGAGAGAGAGAGAGAGAGAGAGAGTGAGGGTGGCACATGATGATGATAGTGTTGAGGGTGGCCCATGATGATGATGTGTCAATTTGTGTGGCTTGGTGATGATTTTTATTTGACTTGAGTTAGCTTGGATATGCGATAGAGAGAGAGAGAGAGAGAGAGAGAGAGAGTGAGGGTGGCACATGATGATGATAGTGTTGAGGGTGGCCCATGATGATGATGTGTCAATTTGTGTGGCTTGGTGATGATTTTTATTTGACTTGAGTTAGCTTGGATATGCGATAGAGAAAGAGAGAGAGAGAGAGAGATTCACTATTTAATGGTAGGGCACAAGATGATGATGGGATATGAAGGTTGATGTTGAGGGTGGCACATGATGTTGATAGGCCATGAAGGGGTTGATACTTTGTGTGGCTTGATGATGATAGGACATGAAGGGGTGATGGTGTTGAGGGTGGCACATGATGATGATAGGACATGAAGGCAGAGGGGGTAGTTCCATTGTCTATAGATGGCGTTAAGGCAGTCTCGAAAACGCTTATGCTAACATCAACTACACGCCCTTTTTTGTTAACCAAGGGGACCTCACTCTTGTTAATCAGACGACAGCTCCGGCAGCCAGTATGGATGCCCAGGATGTTTCAGCAAAGTCACCGATTACCTATTCCAGCTTTGATCAAGGTTTTGTCAAAATGGAGGGCGGTTGTGTTTTGAAGGCTAATGAAACTTCCTATGCACCCGTGTTTGATAGACATTTAACAAACAGTACCACCAAAACAGGAGGGAGGAAACCCAGACGCTTAAAATTATCAACAACCGGACAGTAATATATATGATGTATTAATAAAGTTGTGAAATATAGAATTTTGTTTTGCTTTTCATTGAATGAGAAAGAGCGAGCGCCACTATTTAATATTAGCACACCTTACTACACGACACATGATGATGTTGGTAGCGATAACACACACGACCACTTATATTTTACTATTTTTAACATAAGTCCGTTTTCTTTTCAATCGGGGTTTTACCTGAGTTGGCTAACGGAATTTAAAATACTCTTTGACAAATTTCTAACACACAGCGAGCGACGATCACCGGACAATAAGCCGTCACGATCTTTTGAATTTACCTGCGTTAAGCTCTCAGTGCGGTGAACCATTTCGACAAACTGACGAACCCCAAAAAAAAAAAAAAATTTCCCCAAAAAAATAATGTAGTTCGAAAAAAAAACGAATTCGAAAAAAATTTTTTTTTTTTTTGGCACCGTTTTGGTGCATGTTTGGTGCAAAGTCGGTGCCAAATCTATTGTCTTTCGATGCATGTTATTCCACTTTTGGGATGAGTTCACAGCCACCTATACTACTCACAAACACCATTCTCCGACACTTCATGACTGCTGCCGAAGTCACAAACACCATTCCCGACACTTCATTACTGCTGCCCAAGTCACAAACACCATACTCCGACACTTCATGACTCTGCCCAAGTCACAAACACCATTCTCCGACACTTCATGACTGCTGCCGAAGTCACAAACACCACACTCCGACACTTCATGACTCTGCCCAAGTCATAAACACCATTCTCCGACATTTCATGACTCTGCCCAAGTCACAAACACCATTCTCCGACATTTCATGACTCTGCCCAAGTCACAAACACCATACTCCGACACTTCATGACTCTGCCCAAGTCACAAACACCATACTCCGACACTTCATGACTCTGCCCAAGTCACAAATACCATGCTCCGACACTTCATGACTGCTGCCCAAGTCACAAATACCATGCTCCGACACTTCATGACTGCTACCCAAGTCACAAATACCATGCTCCGACACTTCACGACTGCTGTCCAAGTCATAAACACCATGCTCCGACACTTCATGACTCTGCCCAAGTCACAAATACCATGCTCCGACACTTCATGACTGCTGCCCAAGTCACAAACACCACGCTCCGACACTTTATGACTGCTGCCCAAGTCACAAACACCATACTCCGACATTTCATGACTCTGCCCAAGTCACAAACACCATACTCCGACATTTCATGACTGCTGCCCAAGTCACAAACACCATTCTCCGACACTTCATGACTGCTGTCAAAGTCACAAACACCATACTCCGACATTTCATGACTGCTGCCCAAGTCACAAATACCATGCTCCGACACTTCATGACTGCTGCCCAAGTCACAAACACCACGCTCCGACACTTTATGACTCTGCCCAAGTCACAAACACCATTCTCCGACACTTCATGACTCTGCCCAAGTCACAAACACCATTCTCCGACACTTCATGACTGCCTTCACAGATTCGGTTTCAAAAAGTTCAAACATTCTTACACTACCTCCGACGCTCGATGACTTGCAACTTCACGCAACAAAACGACATGAACAATGACTCAATGACTTCACGATTTCATTACTTTTTCAACTTTGATCTTGACGATTCAACTTCCCGTTAACATGTTGTAATGGTAAGCAACGTTCTCTCATTATAGTAATTGATGCATGCACATTCTGTACATGGGTATGGTTATGGAAGGCCCCGGTATCACTGTAAATGAATTAAAATTCATAACCCCTCAACCGCCCGTGCCAGTGCAATCATCCGAATTAATATCTCATCCACCAACAAAGAAAGGTAACTGCAGTCCCCATGATAGCATTCTTAGCACATGCCAAAAGACATAAGGCGAAACCGCACAGAAAGTGAACACAGCCGTCTGTTCCCCATCATACGACATCATCATTCATCGTAAGCAATCTGAACACGATCAAAACGGATGAAACGCACAGCTCACAGTGTGCACAGAGCACTTAACTCAGTAGCTCCTGCAACAAGTCGGACTTGGAATATGAGGAAGCTGCAACAAGGAACACTTGTTAGACACAGCCTTTAACGCTTCCTGCCGTCTATACGCCATATTGACCGGAAGTCTAATCACATTTTGTCAATACTGACATAGACTATGCAGAGGTTTGAGTGACATGAGGTTCCATCGGAGTTAGTTGCCCGATTATCAACTTACAGGTGACGTAAGTGAGACATAACTTTTGGCATCTGTGCGAAGTCGATTTGACATAAGTCGGACGTTAATTTTGGCTTCTGTGCGACGTCGATTTGACATAAGTGGGACGTTAATTTTGGCTTCTGTGCGATGTCGATTTGACATAAGTGGGACGTTAATTTGGGCATCTATGCGACGTCGATTTGACATAAGTGGGACGTTAATTTTGGCATCTCTGCGACGTCGATTTGACATAAGCGGGACGTTAATTTTGTCATCTATGCGACGTCGATTTAACATAAGTGGGACGTTAATTTTGGCATCTATGCGACGGCGACGTCGATTTGACATAAGCGGGACGTTAATTTTGTCATCTATGCGACGTCGATTTGATATAAGCGGGACGTTAATTTTGGCATCTATGCGACGTCGATTTGACATAAGTGGGACGTTAATTTTGGCATCTCTGCGACGTCGATTTGACATAAGTGGGACGTTAATTTTGTCATCTATGCGACGTCGATTTGATATAAGCGGGACGTTAATTTTGGCATCTATGCGACGTCGATTTGACATAAGTGGGACGTTAATTTTGGCATCTATGCGACGTCGATTTGACATAAGCGGGACGTTAATTTTGGCATCTGTGTGATGTCGATTTGACATAAGTGGGACGTTAATTTTGGCATCTATGTGACGTCGATTTGATTCGATTACACACGACGAGACTTCATGTCAACAACAGTTAGCTTTTGTTAAGTTACTTTCTTTAGATCAATTCGTTGGCGGGTTCCAGGAATTCCACAGTTCATGTTCCGAAACTAGGTTTTGTTAAAGTCGGAGCGGGCTGGGATGCTGGAGCCCAAATTCAATCAGTTGGATTGAGACAGTCGGATGAACTCTGGAACATTTCCAGCCGCAGCATGTAGATTTGGGATAACGATGTTTGCGTGAAAGTTAGTTCACAGTTTCGCTCTTTCGCTGCTTGGAGAGAGTGTGTGGTTTAGGAGAAGGAGTAAGCAAGTCCCATGTGAAATAGTTGTGACTTAGGTTACGTTGACGTTTTAGCTTTTTGTCGATAATTCCTTTTTCTAAAAAATAAAAACGGCGGAAATAAACGGAGAACTGTGAAGAAAGAGTGGCGTGGAAAATTACTAGACGGTGAGGAATGGGGGGGGGGGGGGTGTGGAGAGAAGAGGAAATGTTTAAATGATGTCGTGACAGAGATAGAAGGAGAATACGGTGAAGTGGGAGGTGTGATAAATATTGTTGGAGAGAGAGAGAAAGAGAGAGCAAATGTAGAGGATACGAAGAATAAAAAAGAGAAAGGCGAACATATGATGGAAAAGAGAGGATACAGATTTGGGAGGAGATGGTGAAGCTGTAAACAGAAAATCGTAAATGATGAGAACAAGTTTATTTGGTGGAAACATTCAAAAGGGTGGTTAAAAACCACTTGCATAAAAAATGGAAGGCTTTAAAAAATTGGTATTAAAAATGGGAGAAAGAAGAGAAGCGAAGAACAGTAAAAGAAAATTGAAAGGGAAATACACAAAATGTGCTAAAGGCAAAAAAAAAAAAAAAAAAAAAAAAAAAAAAAAAAAAAACAATCAGACTGCCTCAGCCAAAGATGTCTAGAAATCGAAACTGTGGAAAATAAGCAAGATTTAAGAGGGATGCACACAGATGTACAGAGAATGACTAGTACAAATGAAAAAGCCACAGAAAGTGGATGTATTGCAAAGGAAATAGGAAAAATGCTAACAGAGAACAAAGATATAATTAATAGATGGCAGGAATATATAAAAGAAATACTTTATTACGAAAGGGAAAAAAACAATTATAAAATGTACACCAGGCTATCAAATCCTAAAAATCTGAGGTGAAAGGAGCTATAAAAAAATGAAAACGAGGAAAAGCTGCAGAACCTGCCAAACATACAGATAGAGATAATACAGGCACTAGAAGATTTTGGCATTGAAGTGATCACAGACATATGCAACGACATATACCATACAGGATACGTACCAAATGAACTAAAAACATTAACTTTCATTGCATTGTCTAAACAGAATGGTGCAGTTGAATGCAGTGACTTTAGAACAATAAGCGTAATGAGCCATGTTACAAAAATCCTTGCTAAAAGTTATACAAGGAAGGATTCAAAATAAAATCAATACTGAATTAGATTAGCAGCAATTTTGATTTAGGAAAAATAGCGGGACAAAAGAAGCCATATTCTGCATGAGAACATTAATCGAAAACTACACAGAAGTAAATAAACCAATATATGCCTGCTTCATAGACTACACCAAAGCTGTTGATAGAATACACTTTAAGCAACATATAGACTGACTAAAACTTATACATCTAGATGATACAGACTACCGACTAATATGTAATTTACACTGGGAGCAAACAGCAATAATAAAATATAACAAAGAGAACTCTACACCCATGGACATAAAAAGAGGAGTAAGACAGGGATGCATCCTATCACCAAGCTTGTTCAATCTATACACTGAGCAAATCTTTAAAAACATCATAGAGATGCCAGGCCTACAAATTAATGGAAAGATAATCAATAACCTAAGATATGCTGACGATACTGTACTACTAGCAGAAAATCCTAAAGATCTACAAAAATTACTTAATGAAATAAACATGACATGCAAAAAATATGGATTTGATATGAATATCAAAAGACTAAAACTATGATCATAAGCAAAGATAATACTCTAAAATATCCTACAAGTGGATATCGAAATTGAAGGAATAGACCTGGAGACAGTTCATAGCTACAACTGCCTGGGACATACTATAACCTGTGATGGAAAAGGTAAAACTGAAATAAACAAAAGAATAGGAATAGCAAAAAGTAATTTTAATGCCATGAAAAATATACTAACATCAAAACAAATAACACCAGGGCTAAAACTAAGAACAGTAAAATGTTACATCTTCTCAACATTCCTGTATGGTGCAGAAACATGGACATTAGACAAGAAAACAGAGCAGAGAATTGAAGACTTTGTGATTTATAGTAGAATAGGAAGAATTGGATGGAAAGAAAAGAAAAAAAAACGATAAAGTTTTGAAACAACTAAAAATGAAAAAAAACTTTTAGTACAATTCAAACAAGACAAATTACATTTTTGGGGAACCTTAAAAGACACAGAAGCCAAAAATATTACAAAAAAATGATTATAAAAAAATAGGTTGTAAAAAAACAGATTATAAAAAATAGATGATAAAAAAAATAGTTTATAAAAATACAATGTAAAAGAGGAAGACCAAGACAAATATGACGAGAAACATCAAAAGATGGACAAGTCAGGCTATGATAATCTGCACCATCAAAGCAAGAGACAGAGCGGAAAGGCGCTCCGTGGTAGGCAACCTTCGATGCGGAGATGGCACTCCGTGAATGAATGAAATAATATTTACAATTGGAGAATAATTCACTATTTTTATTATCTTGACGACACATACTACCATTGCTGGTGTATGTCGGGGGACTCACGACAGGACCAGAGGGATAAAGGTCGCTTAGTGAAAGTTGATTATTATAACAGTTTATTTATTAAAACAACTACAAATAAAAGATAACTACTAAACATAATTCAAACAAGACAAATGCGATTTTTGGGCCATGTTAAAAGACACAGCAGCCTACTAAAAGTAATCCTGGAGGGGAAAATACAAGGTAAAAGAAGCAGAAGCAGACCAAGACTAACATGGACGAGTAACATCAAAAGATGGACAATTCAGCCTATGACAACCTGCACCATCAAAACAAGAGACAGAGCAGAATGGCGCTCCTTGGTAGTCAACCTTCGTTGCGGAGATGGCACTCGATGATGATAGTGAAAGTAGTCTCCACGATGTGAGAGACTCAGGATTTTTGTTGGAGAATATTTAAGAGATGCAAATAATCAACAACAAAATGTAATTTAAATGAAATTAAAAAAAAAAAGTTTAGAGATAGAGGTAGAGATAGAATAGGGGTAGAAATAAGGGATGACAGAAAGCGACAGAATAATAAGAACAATCAAAATGAGAAGAAACATTAGAAGATGTATGAATACAAGCAAATACCATTAGGAGAAGCAACCAAATAGGATAATGTTCCTACAATAATAAAGCAAAATAGGATTGGAAAAGAAATTTGATAAAAATAAGGATGGAATGGAAAACCCTTTAAAAACGAACTAATAAAAAGAAAACGTGAAATAAGAATAGACTGCAAGTCGCAAAACATAAGGATGCAAGAGAAAGTTGTTTTAATGAGATCTAGCAGGTGACCCAATGTCGTTAAGTAATGGGTGTACATGTGTTTGTGTGTCATTGACTGACTGGGCGGGTGTTAGGTGTGAAATAACTATGTTTACATTGTACATCCTTCAAGTGGTATTTCTTGTTCAAGCCGAAGTAATAGTAGTAATACTTAGTAGTATACTCGTAATAGTAGTAGTTGTAATACTTAGTAGTATACTCGTAATGGTAGTAGTTGTAATACTTAGTAGTGTACTCGTAATAGTAGTAGTAGTAATACTTAGTAGTATACTCGTAATAGTAGTAGTAGTAGTAATACTTAGTAGTAAACTCGTAATAGTAGTAGTAATACTTAGTAGTATACTCGTAATAGTAGTAGTAGTAATACTTAGTAGTATACTCGTAATAATGGTAGTAGTAATACTTAGTAGTATACTCGTAATAGTAGTAGTAGTAATACTTAGTAGTATACTCGTGATAGTAGTTGTAGTAGTAATACTTAGTAGTATACTCGTAATAGTAGTAGTAGTTGTAATACTTAGTAGTATACTCGTAAAAGTAGTAGTAATACTTAGTAGTATACTCGTAATAGTAGTAGTAATACTTAGTAGTATACTCGTAATAGTAGTATTAGTAATACTTAGTAGTATACTCGTAAAAGTAGTAGTAATACTTAGTAGTATACTCGTAAAAGTAGTAGTAATACTTAGTAGTTTACTCGTAATAGTAGTAGTAGTAGTAGTAATACTTAGTAGTATACTCGTAATAGTAGTAGTAGTAGTAATACTTAGTAGTATACTCGTAATAGTAGTAGTAGTAGTAATACTTAGTAGTATGCTCGTAATAGTAGTAGTAGTAATACTGAGTAGTATACTCGTAATAGTAGTAGTAGTAATACTTAGTCATCATCATCATCAAGTACCGGGCCTGCTGGCGTAGGTGATCATGACTCTCCACAGCTTTTGATCTCGGCAGCTATTTATCATTTCTGTTGTTGACCTTCTGCCAAGCCATTCTCTTAAGCTGTCTGTTATTATTTCTCTTTGGCTCCCTCTATCTCTGCGTCCCTCAATTTTTCCAGTTGTTACAATATATTCCAGTTGTTCTCTTCTCATTACATAACCAAACAAATGATGATTGTTTCTTCCTAATATTGGAAATTGGCTCTCTTTTTGCTTTGACCTCTCTCAGAACATCCTCATTACTCTTCTTAGCTGTCCATGGTATTCTCAACATTCTTCTGTAAAACCACATTTCTACAGTCTCCAATGATTTTCTTGTGTGTTGTCCTATTTTCCATGATTCACATCCATATGTTAATACTGGCTCTACATAACATTTAAGAATTCTTTTTCTTGTTTCTATTGTCAAAAATGGATTGCATAGTATCTTCCTAATTTTTTGGAAAGCTGCTTTTGCCTGAGCCATTCTGCATTTCACCTCTTTTGTACATCTTCCGTCTGAGGTTAACAAAGTTCCCAAATATTGAAATTCATTTACCTGTTTTAATATTGTTCCACTTGTCTTTATTTTGCACTGAGGTGATGTCTTTTTCTTTGTTGTTACCATTACCTCTGTCTTTTTGCTATTAAGGCTGAGTCCTTTATTTTTGCTTTCTTTCATTATAATGTCCAACATTTCTTGTAACTCATATTCACTCTTAGCGATTAAGACTGTATCATCAGCACACCTTAGATTATTTATATTATGGCCTCCAATTGTTATTCCAGGCATGTCTCTTATGGATCTTAAAACAATCTCACTATAAATATTAAGCAAATCTGGTGACAGCACACAACCTTGTCTAACATCCTGTTTTATTTGTTGAAACATTCCCAATTGGTTTCCAGTTCTTATAGCCGCTGTTTGTTGCCAGTACATGTTTTTTTATTATTCTTAGATCTTTGCTGTCTATGTTTATGCTTTCTAAAATGTTGATTATTTCTTGGTGCTTTACTTTGTCAAATGCCTTGGTGTAATCTATGAAACATGGTATAGATCTGTTTTCACCTCTATGGCTCTTTCTACTAAAGATCTTATGATATAAATGGCATTGCTTGTTCAATTCGTAATACTCGTAATAGTAGTAGTAGTAATACTTAGTAGTATACTTGTAATAGTAGTAGTAGTAATACTTAGTTGTATACTCGTAATAGTAGTAGTAGTAATACTTAGTTGTATACTCGTAATAGTAGTAGTAGTAATACTTAGTAGTATACTCGTAATAAAGTAGTAGTAGTAATACTTAGTAGTATACTCGTAATAGTAGTAGTAGTAATACTTAGTAGTATACTCGTAGTAGTAGTAGTAGTAGTAGTAGTAGTAGTAGTAATACTCTGTTGTAAACTCGTAATAGTAGTAGTAGTAATACTTAGTAGTATACTCGTAATAGTAATAGTAGTAGTTGTAATACTTAGTAGTATATGTGTAATAGTAATAGTAGTAGTTGTAATACGTAGTAGTATATGTGTAATAGTAATAGTAGTAGTTGTAATACTTAGTAGTATACTCGTAATAGTAGTAGTAGTAGTGATAGTAGTAATTGTTATTTTTAAAAAAAAACGGACTGCATTAAAAGAAAAAAAGGCAGAAGATTAATTTAACAAAAAAAGCCAAAAGATAAACATAAGACAAATAAACGTAATAACAACCTCGGTGGCTGAGTGGTTAGCGTGCTCGCTTCCTGATCAGGAGAGTACTCGTTCGATTCCCATAATTGAAGGATTTTTTTTGTTCTATCCGAAAAGACACTAGGGTTCACGCAGCCTCTAAAGATGGGTAAGGCGGCCTGGCGTGATTTCGACCACATCACCCAAAAATGAAAAATATGGTAATTACACCATATTCCACATACACCTAGCAATGCAGGAGGGAAACTTTTACTTTTCTTTAGTAGAAGTAATGTATTAATAGTAGATTTAGTAGTAATGTATTAATAGTAGATTTAGTAGTAATGTATTAATAGTAGAATTAGTAGTAATGTATTAATAGTAGATTTAGTAGTAATGTGTTAATAGTAGATTTAGTAGTAATGTATTAATAGTAGATTTAGTGGTAATGTATTAATAGTGGATTTAGTAGTAATGTATTAATAGTAGATTTAGTAGTAATGTATTAATAGTAGATTAAGTAGTAATGTATTAATAGTAGATTTAATAGTAATGTATTAATAGTAGATTTAGTAGTAATATATTAATAGCAGATCTATAGTTGGTTCACAAATTTTTGCCCACAGAGTTGATCAATTATCTCGGAAACTGTTTAATGAATTTATGTAATTCTTTTTCATGAAACCTTATTTTTTCACCGACCTTCAGATTTTATAACATTTAAGTACAAAGGTGGTCTGAATTTTGCACAAATCGTTGTTTGTTATATAATTTTAGGAAAATATCAAACCGCGTGCTCTAAACATTAGATTTTTACTGTAAACTATGTTAATTTTCTAACAATGCAAGCCAAAGGCGTATCCGTATTACAATGAATAGGGTAAAATTGTTTTAATTTTTTTGATATCTTCGTCATAGAGATAGGTAAACTTAGACCAACGTATCAAACACACATATTCACCAAATAGCAGGTGTGTCAACAACAAAATATATGGAACAACCAGAACATCAAACACACATATTCACCAAATAGTGAGAGTGTCATCAACAAAATTGTACACATGTCATACATATGTCATTCCGAATCAGAAGTCTCTAAGAGGTTAACAGCTGTTATAAGTTTGACAAACTGCAATCCATCTCATTACCAGTATTGTTCCTCTTCTCTGAGCACATGGTCGTCACATTTTCTCCAGTATTGTTCCTCTTCTCTGAGCACATGGTCGTCACATTTTCTCCAGTATTGTTCCTTTTCTCTGAGCACATGGTCGTCACATTTTCTCCAGTATTGTTCCTCTTCTCTGAGCACAAGGTCGTCACATTTTCTCCAGTATTGTTCCTCTTCTCTGGGCACATGGTCGTCACATTTTCTCCAGTATTGTTCCACTTCTCTGGGCACATGGTCGCCACATTTTCTCCAGTATTGTTCCTCTTCTCTAAGCACATGGTCGTCACATTTTCTCCAGTATTGTTCCTCTTCTCTGAGCACATGGTCGTCACATTTTCTCCACTATTGTTCCTCTTCTCTGGGCACATGGTCGTCACATTTTCTCCAGTATTGTTCCTCTTCTCTGAGCACAAGGTCGTCACATTTTCTCCAGTATTGTTCCACTTCTCTGGGCACATGGTCGTCACATTTTCTCCAGTATTGTTCCTCTTCTCTAAGCACATGGTCGTCACATTTTCTACAGTATTGTTCCTCTTCTCTGAGCACATGGTCGTCACATTTTCTCCACTATTGTTCCTCTTCTCTGGGCACATGGTCGTCACATTTTCTCCAGTATTGTTCCTCTTCTCTGAGCACATGGTCGTCACATTTTCTCCAGTATTGTTCCTCTTCTCTGAGCACAAGGTCGTCACATTTTCTCCAGTATTGTTCCTCTTCTCTGAGCACATGGTCGTCACATTTTCTCCAGTGTTCAATGTCTATCCTTGAGAGGGCATCACGCGTCAATTCTTTAACATCACACATTTTAAACGTCGTGTTCTGCGCAGCAACTTGCCCTTTGCTTGTCTAAGCCATGTGATGATTTGATCTTTTGTGCTTGACGAATTAGGAACTTTGTCCTCCAGTGCTAGGAACTTTGTCCTCCAGTGCTAGGAACTTTGTCCTCCAGTGCTAGGAACTTTGTCCTCCAGTGCTAGGAACTTTGTCCTCCAGTGCTACCGCATTATGATAGGATGCATTGTCCATTACAAGACATGAAGGTCTATCCAGAATGGGGAGTAGCGTGTTCTCTATCCAGTCTCTGGAAATTCGTCCATTCATTTCAGTGTGGTTGTCCCTATAGTGTGTAGACTTTGATTGAAAAATAAGCTGTGTGTCATTAACAAGACTATTCTCTCTACTGCCAGCATGTACCAATATAATGCGTTGTCCTTTGCTGCTGGGAATGCTTCTTTATTTTCCCTGTCAACTGATTGCCATTCTTTCTCATATGTATGATGAGCATTGACCCACGTTTCATCCAAATATACTATATCGTAGCCTTCCATTCGTCGCTCGCAGATCTGCCTCAGGTATTTGCTTCGGGCAGCTATCAGGTGTGGTTTTTCACAAACAATATTTCTACCACTAGCAGATTTTCGAAAAGTGAAACCAACGCCTCTTACGATCTTCCAAAGAGTCGTTTTTGAGATTTCAATATCACATTCTAATTGCAGTCGAACTTTAAGTTTGTGCAGTGTAACTAGTTGATTCGAATCAAACATTTTCAAACTTTCACGTCTAATAACATCTTTGTCAAAATCATCAACTTTGATTTTTCTTCCTTTCTTGACCGTCGCCTCTGCAGAGTCAAAGTTCTGTCCTATCCATCGATTGAACGACTTTCTATCTATATTTAGAGCTGCCCGTGTTCTGTTTTCTGTTTTTTAATATCGTAATATAACCGACTCCTTTTAGATTCCTTGCAGCAGTGCCTGTACAATAACACAGTTACCTTTTGCATAGTGATAAATTTACACTTTAAAACTCTACATGGTTTTAAAATCAAGTAGTCACTTCAAAAACAGCTTACAAATTATCACATAAACTAATTATTCATACAGGAATATTCATTATTAATAAATATTTTGTCAAAATAAGCCTCTGGGCCAAAAACCGGAAATGAAATTACCAACACACCAAAAAATCTCGGAGTGGCGTCCGTCTTACAATTTAAGAGTGCGAAACGGTGCTAAGATTGTGTGGTGTGCACGTAAAATTTTCCTTTTTAATTGGTGAGTTGGTTACAACAAATGTGGGTATTGTAAAATCCTAAAATTTAGGACAAGCAAGAAAATTATATTTTTATATACCTTAAATAAGCAAAAATCTTTCCTAAATGCATGACAGTAGGGCAAAAAAAAAAAAAATAGACTGAAGGTCGGCGACAAAAATAAGATTTCACGAAAAAGAATTACAGAAATTCATTAAACAGTTTCCGAGATAATTAATAAACGCTGTGGGCACGAATTTGTGAACGAACTATAGATAGCTTGGTGGCATGGCAGGGAAAACAGTCAACAACAGAATTTACGTCGCACTGTGAATACAGGATTGTAGAAGAAGATTGTCGCCTATGTCAAACGGTATGGCACAAGAGTAGTAGTAATAATAGTAGTAGAATTAGTAGCAGTGTTAATAGTAGTAGTAGTAGTAGTAATAATAGTAGTAGAATTAGTAGCAGTGTTAATAGTAGTAGTAGTAGTAGTAATAATAGTAGTAGAATTAGTAGCAGTGTTAATAGTAGTAGTAGTAGCAGTAGTAGTAGTAGTAGTAATAATAGTAGTAGAATTAGTAGCAGTGTTAATAGTAGTAGTAGTAGCAGTAGTAGTAGTAGTAGTAATAATAGTAGTAGAATTAGTAGCAGTGTTAATAGTAGTAGTAGTAATAATAGTAGTAGAATTTAGTAGCAGTGTTAATAGTAGTAGTAGTAGCAGTAGTAGTAGTAGTAGTAATAATAGTAGTAGAATTAGTAGCAGTGTTAATAGTAGTAGTAGTAGCAGTAGTAGTAGTAGTAGTAATAATAGTAGTAGAATTAGTAGCAGTGTTAATAGTAGTAGTAGTAGCAGTAGTAGTAGTAGTAGTAATAATAGTAGTAGAATTAGTAGCAGTGTTAATAGTAGTAGTAGTAGCAGTAGTAGTAGTAGTAGTAATAATAGTAGTAGAATTAGTAGCAGTGTTAATAGTAGTAGTAGTAGCAGTAGTAGTAATAGTAGTAATAATAGTAGTAGAATTAGTAGCAGTGTTAATAGTAGTAGTAGTAGCAGTAGTAGTAGTAGTAATAATAGTAGTAGAATTAGTAGCAGTGTTAATAGTAGTAGTAGTAGCAGTAGTAGTAGTAGTAGTAATAATAGTAGTAGAATTAGTAGCAGTGTTAATAGTAGTAGTAGTAGCAGTAGTAGTAGTAGTAGTAATAATAGTAGTAGAATTAGTAGCAGTGTTAATAGTAGTAGTAGTAGCAGTAGTAGTAGTAGTAGTAATAATAGTAGTAGAATTAGTAGCAGTGTTAATAGTAGTAGTAGTAGCAGTAGTAGTAGTAGTAGTAATAATAGTAGTAGAATTAGTAGCAGTGTTAATAGTAGTAGTAGTAGCAGTAGTAGTAGTAGTAGTAATAATAGTAGTAGAATTAGTAGCAGTGTTAATAGTAGTAGTAGTAGCAGTAGTAGTAGTAGTAGTAATAATAGTAGTAGAATTAGTAGCAGTGTTAATAGTAGTAGTAGTAGCAGTAGTAGTAGTAGTAGTAATAATAGTAGTAGAATTAGTAGCAGTGTTAATAGTAGTAGTAGTAGCAGTAGTAGTAGTAGTAGTAATAGTATAGGCAGTGGTCGGGGTGTTAATTATAGTTGAAGTAGTAGTAGTAATATAAATAGCAGTAGTAATAATACAAATAATAGTAGTAATATAAATAATAGTAGCAGCAATATAAACATTAGTAGTAATGACACAAATAGTAGTAATAGTAGTAATAGCAATATAAATAGTTGTATTAATAATATAAATAGTAGTAGTAGTAATATAAATAGTAGTAATAGTAATATAAGTAGTTATAGTGGTAATATAAATAGTTGTTGTAGTATGATAAATAGTAGTAGTATTTATAAAAAAACAGTTGTAGTAATATAAATAGTTGTAGTAGTTATATAAAATAGTTATAGTAATTATATAAGCAGTAGTAGGAGTAATTTAAATAGTTGTAGTAATTATATAAACAGTAGTAGGAGTAATTTAAATAGTTGTAGTAATTATATAAACAGTAGTAGTGATAATATAAATAGTTGAAGCATTTGTCATTAAATTAGTAGAATTAGCAGTAGCAGAATTCGTTAGTGCTGTAGATTTGGAAGAAAGCAAAACGTAGCAGAAGAAGAAGAGAACAAAGAGGATACATAGAACAAAGACGAAACAATGACAAAGAAGAAAAAGAGAATAAAGAAGATGAAGCGAAATTGTGTACTGTAAAAATACCCCATAAAAAAAGAGAACTTCAAAAAGAGCAGACAATTGCATGTTCGTCAAGAAGATTGGACGAGTTGACTCCAAATGTGAAGCCACGAACTGCTTTTTGGGGACAACTCATTAACCCGGCTAAATATACAACCATGGTGTGTATGTGGGTGTATGTGATGACACAAGCTAAATGGATCAATCATATAATGCAACTCTTTCGGTGGGTATGTGTTTATAGAAGAAATTTAACCCGGAAGTGGTTGCGGTACATTAATTAGCGAAGGTCAATATTAGTTCAATCTTTGGCAATTGACGCCCAGCTCGTTACAGCTGTGTCTTGCCACTTCCACAGCTTGCAACCAGCATCAATTATTTATCTAATTATTTATCTAATTATTTATCTTTTCATTTCTTTCAAATTGATCAAACATTCTTACTTCTCTTCTCTTCCTTCGTTTTTTGTTCACCTTCTATTTCAACCTTCTTTTCTTCTACCTCAATGTATGCTTTCTTCCTTCAAATTTCCTCCTTCTTTCTTTTATCCCCCATTCTTCTACGTATTTCCATCTATTTTACTTCTTTCTCTACGTCTTTCGTTCTATTTTATTCCTTTCACTTCATCTTTCGTTCTATTTTATTCCTTTCATTTCGTATTTCGTTCTATTTTATTCCTTTCACTTCATATTTCGTTCTATTGTATTCCTTTCACTTCATCTTTCGTTCTATTTTATTCCTTTCACTTCATCTTTCGTTCTATTTTATTCCTTTCATTTCGTATTTCGTTCTATTTTATTCCTTTCACTTCATATTTCGTTCTATTGTATTCCTTTCACTTCATCTTTCGTTCTATTTTATTCCTTTCATTTCGTATTTCCCTCTATTTTATTTACTTCTCTTTGTGTTGTCCCGTTCTTTCTTCATCTCTACATTTACTTCGTCATTTTCTCGTGTCTTCCCTAAACTGGCCGTACGCTTGTATTGAAGGGCGAAATGACAGAGTTCTGTCCTTGACTTTGTAGCCCCGGTGTGACTCCCGAAGTTTCATGTTGGTCAGGAGGGATATTGTCTAGATTCAAGACAATGAGATCGAGGGTAGACCTGTGGACTGGTTTATCATTTCGTAGATTCACATTGCAGGGGAGATCTCAGCGTTTACGGACTGTTGTTCGATGTACGATGTGGATAGTCCGACGAATACCTGTGTTTCATATGTTCGCATTTGGAGACAAAAACGACGTGCTAACATCATCAAACTCTATACATTGTTAAAAAATAGGACGATCAACATTTTCGGGAGGACGTGAACTTCTGGTCAATATGGCGGATAGGCGGCAGGAACCATTATAGGCTGTGTCAGAAAAGTGTTCCTTGTTGCAGTTTTCTCATATTCCAAGTCCGGCTTGTTGTAAGAGCTACTGGTTTGAGTGCTCTGTGCACACCGTGAGTTATGCATTTCATCCGTTTTTATCGTGTTATATTTATATATATATATATATATATATATATATATATATATATATATATATATATATGTATATATATATATATACATATATATTAATATAATAAATATATTATATTTATATTCCGATTGCTTACGATGAATGATGATATCGTATGACGGGGAACAGCTGGCTATGTTCACTTTCTACGCAGTTTTGACTTATGCATTATGCCGTGTGCTGAGACTGCTATGATGGGGACTGCAGCTACCTTTCTTTGTTTGGGAGATGCGTTAGTAATTCGGATGATTCCAATGGCACGGGCGGTTGAGCAATTATGGATTTTAATTCGTTTGCAGTGATATCGGGGCCTTCCATTGTTATCGTGTGGAGAATGTTAATTATTTATTTTAATTATATTAAGACTTTATATTTAGTGTCATCACAGCACAGCACATTTATAGTCAACAATGTTAATCAACACAGACTATTCTCAGTCATAATACATATTCAGGTTTATTGATCTTTAACTTGGCATGTGATACATACATAGATAGATAGATAGATAGATAGATAGATAGATAGATAGATAGATAGATAGATAGATAGATAGATAGATAGATAGATAGATAGATAGATAGATAGATAGATAGATAGATAGATAGATAGATAGATAGATAGATAGATAGATAGATAGATAGATAGATAGATAGATAGATAGATAGATAGATAGATAGATAGATAGATAGATAGATAGATAGATAGATAGATAGATAGATAGATAGATAGATAGATAGATAGATAGATAGATAGATAGATAGATAGATAGATAGATAGATAGATAGATAGATAGATAGAATACGTTTTATTTGAATATTCAAAGTTTTTATTTTTGTACTTATCAGTTGTTATTCCCATAGCTGGGTGGTCTAGAAGTACAACGTGGGCCTCAGGACAGAAAGTACCGGCGTTCTAATCCCACAAGAGGCTGTGTCGATTTATCAAAATAGGAAACTTAATTCGTTGTTTTTTTTAAGATGTTACCCTCCCCTGGTCTCTTGGGCAGTGAGATCTGATGTCTGGCCGTCTCCAATAAACAGGAGATCCTGTGTTCACTCGCGCACGTTAAAGAGATCTTGGAAGTTAAAGTCGCAATGAGTGGGCCATAAATATGGCCGCTTCCAGGGCAAATGTGTCAGTAGAAACCTACCCTCACCGCGGATCCCAAGTCGTGATTCAGAGTACGTGCACGTGGGCCAGGACGCCCCTGGGATTACCTCGAGATTCTCGAGGGAGAAATCGGGGCACCTATGGAAGTCTCGTATGTGCAGTGACGATAGCCCTGACAACAAATAAGCAAAATGTCATTATTTTGTCACGGCTTTTGAAAGTAGTTGTTTAGATGGCTTTGATGAGGTTACTTAGGTCATACCTATTCTCCTTAGAGAGAGATAATTCTTGAGGGATTATTGGTATTGGCGGATCCAATGTTCTTTAAAATGTTGCCGACCTTCACTTTATAACAGGACATTGTGTGAGGTAACTGTGCAGTATGGGCCATCATATTCTCTTCATCATCATCATCATCAAGTACCGGGCCTAGTGGCGTAGGTGATCATGTATCTTCACAACTTTCGATCTCGGCAGCTATTTATCATTTCTGTTGATGACCTTCTGCCAAGCCATTCTCTTAAGCTGTCTGTTATTTTTTTCTCTTTGCTTCCCTCTATCTCTTCGTCCCTCAATTTTTCCAGTTGTTACAATATATTCAAGTTGTTCTCTTCTCATTACATGGCCAAAAATGATGATTGTCTCTTCCTAACCTTGAAATTAGCTCTCTTTTTGTTTTGACCTCTCTCAGAACCTCTTCATTACTCTTCTTAGCTGTCCATGGTATTCTCAACATCATATTCTCTTACTTAAACCTAATAGTTGCTTCAAAGATCTTGCGGGGAGCTGTCAATCGATCTAAGAGAGTTTGTAGCTCTCGTCCCCGGGTGGGTAATTAGAACGGCATCATCTGCACATACAACTTCCATCATTAATATGTTGTATGTTTTGTTGTAAGCTGGGATGGTGTGAAGTGGGCAGCAAGTTCTGATGTGCAAACATTTATGTCTTTGTTTATGTGTAAGTGTGTTACACGGAGAAAGCGTGGAGAGGGCGAGAAAGAGAGAGAGAGAGAGAGGTGAAAAAGTGAGCGGGATGGAGTGAGAAAGATACAGAGAAAGGCAGAGTGAGAGAGATAGAGAGAGTGGGAGAGAGACGGAGAGAGAGAGAGAGCGGGAAGAATGGGATGAGAGGAAGAGACAGAGGTAGAGAGGGCAGAGAGAGGGACAGGGAGATCGGTAGAGTGAGGCAATAGAGGGATATAGAAAGAGGGATGTAGACAGAGAAATATTAAGAGAGAGAGAGAGAGAGAGAGAGAGAGAGAGAGAGAGAGAGAGTCCTTTTATTATCCGACATTAAAAATGATTCTGTGTTTTTTTTTTTTGTTTTTTTTCTCTGGATGGTTCTCGCATTACCATAGTCTCTCCACAAACTCTAAGGCTTTCAATTTCCACTCTCTCTCTCTCTCTCTCTCTCTCTCTCTCTCTCTCTCTCTATTTCTCCCACCCCACCCTCCCTCAATCAATCACATTATTTGAACAATCTTTCCCTTTTCTATCATACCTTTTTTTCATCTCACCTCTTCACCTGTGTTATCGTCTCTCTCTCTCTCTCTCTCTCTCTCTCTCTCTCTCTGTCTGTCGATGTATTTCCTCTCTGTCTATAGATTTCCTCTCCCTGTCTATACATTTCCTCTCTCTCTGTCTATAGATTTCCTCTCTCTGTCTATATATTTCCTCTCTCTCTGTCTATAGATTCTCTCTCTCTCTCTCTCTCTCTCTCTGTCTATAGATTTCCTATCTCTGTCTATAGATTTCCTCTCTGTCTATAGATTTCCTCTCTCTGTCTATAGATTTCCTCTCTCTGTCTATATATTTCCTCTCTCTCTGTCTATAGATTCTATCTCTCTCTCTCTCTCTCTCTCTGTCTATAGATTTCCTATCTCTGTCTATAGATTTCCTCTCTGTCTATAGATGTCCTCTTTCTGTCTATAGATTTCCTATCTGTCTATAGATTTCCTCTCTCTGTCTATAGATTTGCTCTCTCTATCTATAGATTTCCTCTCTCTGTCTATAGATTTCCTCTCTCTGTCTATATATTTCCTCTCTCTCTGTCTATATATTTCCTCTCTCTGTCTATAGATTTCCTATCTCTGTCTATAGATTTCCTCTCTGTCTATAGATTTCCTCTCTCTCTCTCTGTCTATAGATTTCCTCTCTCTCTCTGTCTATAGATTTCCCTCTCTCTCTCTGTCTATAGATTTCCTCTCTCTGTCTATAGATTTCCTCTCTCTCTCTGTCTATAGATTTCCTCTCTCTCTGTCTATAGATTTCCTCTCTCTTTCTGTCTATATATTTCTTCTCTCTCTCTGTCTATAGATTTCCTCTCTCTCTCTGTCTATAGATTTCCTCTCTCTGTCTAAAAATTTCCTCTCTCTCTCTGTCTATAGATTTCCTCTCTCTGTCTATAGATTTCCTCTCTCTCTCTCTGTCTATATATTTCCTCTCTCTCTGTCTATAGATTTCCTCTCTCTGTCTATAGATTTCCTCTCTCTGTCTATATATTTCCTCTCTCTCTGTCTATATATTTCCTCTCTCTCTGTCTATAGATTTCCTCTCTCTGTCTATAGATTTCCTCTCTGTCTATAGATTTCCTCTCTCTCTCTGTCTATAGATTTCCTCTCTCTGTCTATAGATTTCCTCTCTCTCTCTGTCTATAGATTTCCTCTCTCTGTCTATAGATTTCCTCTCTTCGTCTATAGATTTCCTCTCTCTGTCTATATATTTCCTCTCTCTCTGTCTATAGATTCTATCTCTCTCTCTCTCTCTCTCTCTCTCTCTCTCTCTCTCTCTCTGTCTATAGATTTCCTCTCTGTCTATAGATGTCCTCTTTCTGTCTATAGATTTCCTATCTGTCTATAGATTTCCTCTCTCTGTCTATAGATTTGCTCTCTCTGTCTATAGATTTCCTCTCTCTGTCTATAGATTTCCTCTCTCTGTCTATATATTTCCTCTCTCTCTGTCTATATATTTCCTCTCTCTGTCTATAGATTTCCTCTCTCTCTCTGTCTATAGATTTCCTCTCTCTCTCTGTCTATAGATTTCCTCTCTCTCTCTGTCTATAGATTTCCTCTCTCTGTCTATAGATTTCCTCTCTCTCTCTGTCTATAGATTTCCTCTCTCTGTCTATAGATTTCCTCTCTCTCTCTGTCTATATATTTCCTCTCTCTCTCTGTCTATAGATTTCCTCTCTCTCTCTGTCTATAGATTTCCTCTCTCTGTCTATAGATTTCCTCTCTCTCTCTGTCTATAGATTTCCTCTCTCTGTCTATAGATTTCCTCTCTCTCTCTGTCTATATATTTCCTCTCTCTCTGTCTATAGATTTCCTCTCTCTGTCTATAGATTTCCTCTCTCTGTCTATATATTTCCTCTCTCTCTGTCTATATATTTCCTCTCTCTGTCTATAGATTTCCTCTCTCTGTCTATAGATTTCCTCTCTGTCTATAGATTTCCTCTCTCTCTCTGTCTATAGATTTCCTCTCTCTGTCTATAGATTTCCTCTCTCTCTGTCTATAGATTTCCTCTCTCTGTCTATAGATTTCCTCTCTTCGTCTATAGATTTCCTCTCTCTCTCTATCTATAGATTTCCTCTCTCTCTCTGTCTATAGATTTCCTCTCTCTCTCTGTCTATAGATTTCCTCTCTCTGTCTATAGATTTCCTCTCTCTGTCTATAGATTTCCTCTCTCTGTCTATAGATTTCCTCTCTCTGTCTATAGATTTCCTCTCTCTGTCTATAGATTTCCTCTCTCTGTCTATAGATTTCCTCTCTCTGTCTATAGATTTCCTCTCTCTGTCTATAGATTTCCTCTCTCTGTCTATAGATTTCCTCTCTCTGTCTATAGATTTCCCCTCTCTCTCTGTCTATAGATTTCCTCTCTCTGTCTATAGATTTCCTCTCTCTGTCTATAGATTTCCTCTCTCTCTCTGTAGATTTCCTCTCTTTGTCTATAGATTTCTTCTCTCTTTCTATAGATTTCCTCTCTTAATCTATAGATTTCCTCTCTCTATCTATAGGTTTCCTCTCTCTATCTATAGATTTCCTCTCTCTATCTATAGATTTCCTCTCTCTATCTATAGATTTCCTCTCTCTATCTATAGATTTCCTCTCTCTATCTATAGATTTTCTCTCTCTATCTATATATTTCCTCTCTCTATCTATAGATTTCCTCTCTCTATCTATATAATTCCTCTCTCTATCTATATAGAATTTCTCTCTATCTATAGATTTCCTATCTCTATTTATATATTTCCTCTCTCTATCTATATATTTCCTCTCTGTATCTATAGATTTCCTCTCTCTGTCTATTTATTCCTCTCTCTCTCTCTCTCTGTTTATATATTACATCAATAATATTGTTAATCCTGTAGCAATAATCCAATTTTTGAATTGGATTCCCCCCCCCTCCCCCCCCCCCCCTTTCCTTCTTTTCATCACCGTTTTTGACATCTAGAACATTTCATGAGATCCTCTTAATGTTCATTTCCCTATTCTTTAATTCCATGTTCATGTCCTATTTATGTAGCTTGTTCTGCCCTTGAATTCTTTACTTATTTACAGTAAATCAATTGGAAGAGAGAAATGCAGAAATAAGAGAGGAGGAGAGTGGAGATGACGTTGATGTTAGGGATTATGCAGGATAATTTTAATTTAATTACGGCCGGTTTCTATTTCAAACGTGTGTTGTCGCTCTTATAGCGTCACGGAATAATCTGGAAACAAGGCAACAATGAGAATCTCTAGGCCAAATAGCAGAGTATCTTGAACAGATTAACCGGCAACTGAAAAGTGGAATGAAATTTGTTGAAATCTGGAACTCATTGAAGACGGATTCACTGGACCGTCCGGTGCGAAACACTGTGCAGTGTGATCCACTAATAAGGGCATGAAGTAGAAGTAGTGGTTTAAAGGAGGTATGGTAAATGATAAAGTGAATCCAGAATGGAAATTGTGGACAAGAACAATAGAGCCGGCAGTACGGTTGGTACAGTATCTTCTCGCTGTACCTGCCATTAATTGATGCAATTATCTTATTTATGTATGTGATATTTATGTATGTGATATTTATGTATGTGATATTTATGTATGTGATATTTATGTATGTGATATTTATGTATGTGATATTTATGTATGTGATATTTATGTATGTGATATTTATGTATGTGATATTTATGTATGTGATGTTTATGTATGTGATATTTATGTATGTGATGTTTATGTATGTGATATTTATGTATGTGATATTTATGTATGTGATATTTATGTATGTGATATTTATGTATGTGATATTTTTGTCTTATGTGTTTGTGTGTGTTTGTACAGAATAGAAGCTTGTGTGTTTATAGTCGTGTATATGTCTGAGATGGTCAAACAACAGACATTTGACTTGACTACAAACAGAGGATCGCAGTAAAGAGGCAAACAATTGACCTCACTACAAGAAGATGGCAGTAATGAGGCAAACATTTGACCTGACTACAAGAAGATGACAGTAATGAGGCAATAGTTTGACTTGACTACAAGAAGAAGATAACAGTAATGAGGTAATAGTTTGACTTGACTACAAGAAGAAGATAACAGTAATGAGGCAATAGTTTGACTTGACTACAAGCACACGATAGCGGTAATGAAGCAATAGATTTATTTTACTACAAGCCGTAGATCGTAGTAACAAAGTAAAATTTGTATTTGACTACAATCGGCTTGTTGATGTAGATCGTGGCAGCAATGACCTCGATATCTGACTGGAGACACGGATTTTTTTACCTGCGTTTACCTTCTCAGTAGCTCAATGAGCCTGAATCTTGAAGATCCTTGTGGGCTCAGTTTGAAGGTAGTAGTTGGAGTCTCTGAAGAGGTCAAGACTGACAAAGTCTGTTTCATTTTCATACCAGAAGACTCGGGTGTTAAAGGGAATATGACAGGCTTACTGACACGACTGTTGGGAAGATTGGACAGGGAAGTAGATCAGGTTTGATAGTCTAGACGCTCTCATTGAGGTAGAAAGAGCAAGTGACTTGTGCAGAGAATGTGTCTCTACAACTTTGAACAGACTGCAAGAGCATTGCGCCAAGAGGGGGATAGCAGACAAGTCTAGGAAAGGGTCAAATAATAGTGGTAAGTCAACATAGAACTGTGAATGACGCATCCAAAGATGGAGAGGATTCAGCACTCATGGAGAAGTCCTATGTGTATTGAGGATGTGAGTTAATTAACTAACTAAATAACTAACTAGCTAACTAATTAACTGAATAATTAATTAAATAACTAACTGACTAAATAACTAACTAACAAATAACTAACAAAATAACTAACTAACCTAATAGCTAATTCAATAATTAACTAAATAACTAACTAACTAATTAAATAAACATTAAACAAAATAACTAACTAACCTAATAGCTAATTAAATAATTAAATAACAAACTAAATAACTGACTAAATAACTAACTAACCAAATAACTAACAAAATAACTAACTAACCTAATAGCTAATTAAATAATTAACTAACTAACTAACTAACAAATAACTAACAAAATAACTAACTAACCTAATAGCTAATTAACAAAATTAAATAACAAACTAAATAACTAACAACTAAATAACTAACTAACCAAATAACTAACAAAATAACTAACATAATAGCTAATTAAATAACAAACTAAATAACTAACTAATTAACTAAACAATTAACAAAATAACTAACTAAATAACTAATAACTAATTAACTAAATAACTAACTAACCAAATAACTAACTAATCTAAAGCTAATTAAATAATCAACTAATAACTAAATAACTAACTAACTAATTAACTAAATAATTAACTAAAAAATTAACTAACTAAATAATTGACTGACTAAATAACTAACTAACCAAATAACTAACAAAATAACTAACTAACCTAAAAGCTAATTTAAAAATTAACTAACAAACTAAATAACTAACTCAATAAATAGCTAACTAACTAATTAATTAAATATTACCTAAATAACTAGCTAAATAACTAACTAGCTTACTAATTAACTAACTAAATAAATAACTAACTGACCAAATAACTAACAAATAACTAACTAACCTAATAGAAATTGAATAATTAACTAACAAACTAAATAGCTAACTAACTAAATAACTAACTAAAAAAATAACTAACAAAATAACTAACTAACCCAATAGCTAACTAAATAACCAACTCACTAAAAAATAGCTAACTAAATAATTAAATATTTAACTAAGTAACTAAATAACTAACTAAAGAACTATCTAACTAATTAGCTAATTAAATATTTAACTAAGTAACTAAATAACTAACTAAAGAACTATCTAACTAATTAGCTAATTAAATAACTAACTAAATAACTAACTAACTATGAGTAATTAACTGACTATGAATAATTAACTAACTACGAATATTAGCTAACTACGAGTAATTAACTAACAAAGAGCAATTAACTAACTATAAGTAATTAATTAACAGCTAGTATTAACTAAATAACTACGTGTAAATTACCTAACTACGAGTATTAACTAAATATGAGTAATTAACTATGAGTAATTGACTATGAATAATTAGCTAGCTATGAATAATTAGCTAACTATGAGTAATTAACTAACTACGAGTATTAATTAGCTACAAGTAATTAACTAACAACGAGCATTAACTAATTATGAGTAATTGACTTGAGTAATTAACTATCTATGAGTAATTAGTTAACTATGAGTAATTAACTAGCTATGAATTATTAAGGAAAAATTAAAAAATAAAAAATGGTATGTAAGAAGCTTTACGTGACAAGTGGACGGCACAGACTAAACAACGTTTCGGCTCAATAGGCCTTCATCAGGAACAAACAATAAAAACACACACACATTGTTGTTTGTTCCTGATGAAGGCCTATTGAGCCGAAACGTTGTTTAGTCTGTGTCGTCCACTTGTCACGTAAAGCTTCTTACATACCATTTTTTTATTTTTTTATTTTTCCTTATATTCAGCTTTACTGCAGCTTCGCATTTTTATGCCTTAACCCTTTATGAATTATTAACTAACTACGAGTATTAACTAACTAACTAACTAAGAGATTACCTAACTATGTGTAATTAATAAAACAGTGTGTTAGACAAGGTTGTGTGCTGTCACCAGATTTGTTTAATATTTATAATGAGATTATTTTAAGATCCATAAGGGGCATGCCTGGAATAACAATTGGAGGTCATAACATAAATAATCTAAGGTATGCTGATGATACAGTCTTAATCGCTAAGAGTGAAAATGAGTTACATGAAATGTTGGAAATTATAGTGAAAGAAAGCAAAAATAAAGGACTCAGCCTTAATAGCAAAAAGACAGAAGTAATGGTAACAACAAAGAAGAAGACATCACCTCAGTGCAAAATAAAGACAAGTGGAACAATATTAAAACATGTAAATGAATTTAAATATTTGGGAACTTTGTTAACCTCAGATGGAAGATGTACAAAAGAGGTGAGATGCAGAATGGCTCAGGCAAAAGCAGCTTTCCAAAAAAATGAGGAAGATACTATGCAATCCATTTTTGACAATAGAAACAAGAAAAAGAGTTCTTAAATGTTATGTAGAGCCAGTCTTAACATATGGATGTGAATCATGGACAATAGGACAACAGACAGAAAATCACTGTAGAAATGTGGTTTTACAGAAGAATGTTGAGAATACCATGGACAGCTAAGAAGAGTAATGAAGATGTTCTGAGAGAGGTCAAAGCAAAAAGAGAGCTAATTTTCAATATTAAGAAGAAACAATCATCATTTTTTGGCCATGTAATGAGAAGAGAACAACTGGAATATATTGTAACAACTGGAAAAATTAAGATAGAGGGAAACAAAGAGAAAAATAGCAGACAGCTTAAGAGAATGGCTTGGCAGAAGGTCAACAACAGAAGTGATAAATAACTGTCGAGATCGAAAGTTGTGGAGAGACATGATCACCTACGCCAGCAGGCCCAGTACTTGATGATGATGATGAGTAGTTAACTATTATGAATATTAAGTAACTACGAGTATTTAACTAACTAACTACGAGTATTTAACTAACTAACTACGTGTAAGCAACAAACTATGAATAGTTGAACAACTATGAGTAAATAACTAACTACAAGTAATTTTAACTAACTACGAGTAACTAACTAAATAACTAATTAACTAACGGACGAATAACTAATTGACTAATTAACTAACAAGACATAGTTCTTATACTTCTTTGTTGTTTCTTAGACCCATGGTTAAATATTCATAAGTAATTGTTATGAGTATCGATTCTCTTGGTTTCCCTCTTTTCCTTTTACCAGATGTTTTCCACATGAATATCTCACAGGAAAATCTGTCTTCATTCATTCTCAGCACACGACCGATGTATTTTAAGACCTTCTCATAATGCCCCTTAGTTGATATTTTTATTTAATTCCTAATTTGAAAAAAATAAATTACTGCTCTTTATGTTTGATCACTTCAGCTATCATTTTCTATTTTTTTAAATATTTTTTATCAAACAGATTATTAAATGATTCGGTTCTTCCCACGTCCTAGATTATCTGTGCGCATTTTCTGCTTCCATTTGATTCCCCCCGCGTTTATTATTTTATTTTATTTAATATCGCCTTTCTTTCTTTTGTATTTTTTTGTTGTTGTTGATTTTTTTCTTGGAAATCTTGTGCAATATTTATATTTCATTCTTTTTTTTATGTAATCCAGCCTTTCACTTGCGGGATCTGTTTTTTATGACATTCTTAATTAGTTGTATATTTCAGGAATTTAATTTACGCTTTATCTTTATCATTATTAATTTTTCTATAACTTTATCCCTAAACATTTCTATAACTTTATCATTAAACATTTCTATAACTTTATAACTAAACATTTCTATAACTTTATCCCTAAACATTTCTATAACTTTATCCCTAAACATTTCTATAACTTTATCCCTAAACATTTCTATAACTTTATCACTAAACATTTCTATAACTTTATAACTAAACATTTCTATAACTTTATCCCTAAACATTTCTATAACTTTATCACTAAACATTTCTACAACTTTATCACTAAACATTTCTATAACGTTATCACTAAACATTTCTATAACTGTATCATTAAACATTTCTATAACTTTATCATTAAACATTTCTATAACTGTATCACTAAACATTTCTACAACTTTATCACTAAACATTTCTATAACTGTATCATTAAATATTTCTACAACTTTATCCATGAACATTTTCATAACTTTATCCCTAAACATTACTATAATTTGATTACTAAACATTATTATAATCTGATAACTAAACATTACAATAATTTGATTACTAAACATTACTATAATCTGATCACTAAACATTATTATAATCTGATCACTAAACATTACTATAATCTGATCACTAAACATTACTATAATCTGATCACTAAACATTACTATAATCTTATCACTAAACATTACTATAATTTGATTACTAAACATTACTATAATCTGATCACTAAACATTATTATAATCTGATCACTAAACATTACTATAATCTGATCACTAAACATTATTATAATCTGATCACTAAACATTACTATAATTTGATTACTAAACATTACTATAATTTGATCAATAAACATTACTATAATTTTATCACTAAACATTACTATAATTTGATCACTAAACATTACTATAATTTGATCATTAAACATTAATATAACTTGATCACTAAACATTACTATAATTTGATCAATAAACATTACTATAATTTGATCATTAAACATTAATATAACTTGACCACTAAACATTACTATAATTTGATCACTAAACATTACTATAATTTGATCACTAAAGATTACTATAATTTGATCATTAAAGATTACTATAATTTGATCACCTTGCATTACTATAATTTGATCACTAAACATTTCTATAATATTAAGACTAAACACGCCTATCAAGTTAATTAACCACAAACATTTCACCATTGCCACCTATTAATCGCGGTAGCTGCGATAGCTCAGTGGTTAGTAAACTGGACTACAATGGACAAGAGGTATGGTTCGATTCCAACCTGCGGCTTCCGGGCTCACCCAGCTTTTAATGGGTACACAGTTTTTTTTCTGGGAAAGTAAATCAGCACGGGCGTAATACCGACCACATTACCCCAAAAATCATGTGCCGAAGGTCTGTAAAATTCATGGTCACTAACACCATATTCCCTATACGCCACTTGGCGTTACGGGGTACTTTACATTACTACTGACCTATTAATCGCAGGGGTCCCATACATTTTTCTGACCACACGAAAACCCTATTCCCTATCTTTTTCCAAGACCAATCCTCGTAACCAGCCCTCTATTGATCATAAATCACACCTAATTTTGTATTCTTCGAATCCTCAGTATTAATTCTACAGACATTTTGGAAGGGAATAGATACATTCTTCTTTTCTTATTGTGGTATAACAAAAAATTATTATCTGACACTGGATTACATTTTACAAAAATCTTAATGCTACGACACACTTATCCTAATGTGTACATTATGTTCAGGCGTGTAATTGTGTACTCGTCTGGATCAATTCCTTTCTTACTTTCTATTGGCAGTCCTTGATATACTTGACGCTGTTACTTGATAATGTTCCCTGTTATCACTACTCAGCCCATCAACCACCGCCTCCTGATTTACTTTCATCCATCACTATGTTGTGTTCTGAACTTAGAAGGGAATTGGAATGTTGGGGGGTCAGCCTTCTATCTGGCCCATCATCATCATCGTCATCATCATCATCATCATTATCATCATTATCATCACCATCTTCATCAGGTCGCACATCGCTTGCAGAATGTTGCGTTCACCACAGCCCGTCTGAAAGAATCTCTGTCTCTAGCCAGATCTCCCACAGACCGTTACATTCACCACAGCCCGTCTGAAAGAATCTCTGTCTCTAGCCAGATCTCCCACAGACCGTTACATTCACCACAGCCCGTCTGAAAGAATCTCTGTCTCTAGCCAGATCTCCCACAGAATGTTCCATTCACCACAACCGTCTGAAAGAATCTCTGTCTCTAGCCAGATCTCCACAGAATGCATTCACCGCAGCCCGTCTGAAAGAATCTCTGTCTCTAGCCAGATCTCCCACAGAACGTTACATTCACACAGTCCGTCTGAAAGAATCTCTGTCTCTAGCCAGATCTCCCACAGAACGTTACATTCACCACAGCCCGTCTGAAAGAATCTCTGTCTCTAGCCAGATCTCCCACAGAACGTTTCATTCACCACAGTCCGTCTGAAAGAATGTTCCATCTCCCACAGTACATTCACCACAGTCCGTCTGAAAGAATCTCTGTCTCTAGCCAGATCTCCCACAGAACGTTACATTCACCACAGCCCGTCTGAAAGAATCTCTGTCTCTACAGAACTCACCACACAGAACGTCTCTACAGATCTCCCACAGAACGTTGCATTCACCACCCGTCTAAAGAATCTCTGTCTCTAGCCAGATCTCCCACAGAACGTTGCATTCACCACAGCCCGTCTGAAAGAATCTCTGTCTCTAGCCAGATCTCCCAGAACGTTGCATTCACCACAGTCCGTCTGAAAGAATCTCTGTCTCTAGCCAGATCTCCCACAGAACGTTACATTCACCACAGCCCGTCTGAAAGAATCTCTGTCTCTAGCCAGATCTCCCACAGAACGTTGCATTCACCACAGTCCGTCTGAAAGAATCTCTGTCTCTAGCCAGATCTCCCACAGAACGTTACATTCACCACAGCCCGTCTGAAAGAATCTCTGTCTCTAGCCAGGTCTCCCACAGAACGTTGCATTCACCACAGCCCGTCTGAAAGAATCTCTGTCTCTAGCCAGATCTCCCACAGAACGTTGCATTCACCACAACCCGTCTGAAAGAATCTCTGTCTCTAGCCAGATCTCCCACAGAACGTTGCATTCACCACAGCCCGTCTGAAAGAATCTCTGTCTCTAGCCAGATCTCACAGAACGTTGCATTCACCACAGCCCGTCTGAAAGAATCTCTGTTTCTAGCCAGATCTCCCACAGAACGTTGCATTCACGACAGCCCGTCTGAAAGAATCTCTGTCTCTAGCCAGATCTCCCACAGAACGTTACATTCACCACAGCCCGTCTGAAAGAATCTCCCACTTCTTCTGTTGCCATGTTCAATGTATCCATGATGACTTCAATCCACTTTCTTCTTGGTCTGCCCCTGATGCGTCCCCCAGAAACCATGCCCTCTATTATTGTACTTTCCAACCCGCTGCGTTTTTTGACATGGCCATAGTATTTTAATTTCCTCCGTAGAATGCTGTTTATGAGCCAATTCATTGAAATGTTTACATCTGTTAAAATGTCTTCATTGCTCTTTTTCATTATCCAAGGTATCTTAAGCTTTATCTCTCCCACAGAACTGATTGTCGTGGCTGAGATTTTCTTGACACATCAACATCAAAGCCTGTCTTTTCTAAATGAACGAGACTTTCGTCAGTTAATTCTCATGGAGGCATGCTGTCTGTTGGTGATCTTGTCCAAACCATTTAATGTGTTGTGCCATAACAACATAGTCCAACACTTTCTCCCATGTCATCATTTCTTGATTCTGTTTCTTCTTGCAGGCTGAGATATCTCATCCACGTTGTGATGGCTTCCTCTCTCTCTCTCTCTGACCACATAAAGAGCATATACTTTTTTTTTTTTTTTAATTCAGAAATAAGCACCGATAGAAAATCTAATTAAATCCTACCTGCCCTATTGTCTGTTTATCTTTTAACCAGACTCTACGTAAAACCTGGCCACTGTCTGTTTTCGATCTTTTTTTGTGTTTTCTGACTTTGGATTTATGTATTCAAATTTAGCAGTTTGTTTGCTGTACCTGATGAAGGCTTTTGCCCAAAACGTTGTGGTTTGTCTATTAGTTCAGCTGCTCCTTACCATTTGATGTATGTTTTAACTGTTTGAAAATAGATCAGCCATGGTCTACCGCTGAGCCAAAGCGGACTTCACTAGCCAAAATACATCTCGCTCGCTAGTCGAAGGAAAACTTTCAATTACAGATACTTTCCGCGAGAAGAAATGGACAGAAGTACCTTAGTAGACTTCAAACGTGTCCTGCCTGTGGTCACAACCCGTCTAGGTGTAAAGTGGAAGTTGATAGAAGAAGTTCATGAAGAAGAAAAAAGGAGAAGATGAAGAGGAGGAAGAAGTAATTATTTTATTTTAATATCTCATCACTTATCCTTCTTATCTCTCGTTAGGGAGCCGCGATAGCTCAGTGGTTAGTGAACTGGACTACCACGGACAAGGGGTAGGGTTCGATCTCAACCGACGGCTTCCGGGTTCACCTAGCCTTAAATGGGTACCGGATTTTTTTCTGGGAAAGTAAAGCAGCACGGGCGTAATACTGACCACATTACCCCAAAAATCATGTCTGTAAAATATAGGGTCACTAACACCATATTTCCCTATAAGCCACTTGGCGTGGAGGGCGTACTTTACTTGACTTTTTTACATATTTCTCGTTAACTTACTTATCTAGCTCATTCCTGATCTATTAGAGTTTATCCGTATTTTCTTGTCCGTTTTTGTTTGTCTCATTATCTGAAGAAGGCGACATGTTGGCCGAAACGTCAATATTTTGTTCTGGATCTTATTTGTAAAGCTGTCACCATACCTTGTAGGCGTGTACTCTACACCACTTGCTACCAGCTCTACCGCAGCACTGCAATTATTTGCCTATTCCCTGTGAATATATTATACACTGGTCTATTATAGTTTTGTTTTAAAATTGGTATTTACCATTATTCTGCCAACGCGTTTGATTATCTCTCAATTTCTCACATTTTTCGTCCTTCTTTGGCGCTATTTTTCTACATGTAATTTATTTGTCGTTCTCCCTTCTAATAAATTTACATCGATAGAAAGAAAAGCCAAAACAGATCGAAGAGGCTCTTAAAACAGTAAAAGGATCGGAACAAATCAATAGAAGGTTATTACAGCTAGCAGAGCCCTAGGCTAACCCAATCAACACGACTCAGGCCACCCCCACCCTCCACGTGCTTGATTAACACCTGGTTCTAGACGCACGTAGAGATTTCTTTGATTGTGCCAAATTTGCATAAAGATAGGCCGAGAAAATTTTGGCTTGCGGCACCGGCAAAAGACTGGAGCCATGATAATGAGTTTGGGTGGCCACACTTGGCGGTGGAAACTCAATTTTCTTCAACTTTCGTGACGGGAGAAGAGCTGAACTTGGCTTTTCTTTGCTAAAAATCCTGGCTATAAAAAAATAAAAGGACTAACTCTTCAATGCCAGGAAGGAATTTTAAAAAAATCGATGTTTGTTTATTGCCAGCTATTCGAATATTTCTTTTTACAAATAAATCTGGTATTTACGTTAAATTATTGCGGGTTTGCTGCTATTTTCTGATAAAATATAATTCTTATGTTTCTGTTTTTTTCTTTAAATTATACATGTTCTTTTTTATATTAAACTATATAGATCGTAAAGCGATACTGGCTATAATCTATCATTTATGTGTATCTCATCATCACCATCTAGTGCCATCTCCACATTGAAGGTTGGCTACCATGGAGCACCATTCCGCTTTGTCTCTTGTTTTGGTGGTGCATGTTGTCATAGGCTGACTTGTCCATCTTTTAATGTTGCTCATCCATGTTAGTCTTAGTCTGCCCCTGCCTTGTTTAACTTGTATTTTCCCTTCCAAGATTTCTTTAATAGTCTGCTGTGTCTTTTAACATGCCCAAAAATCTCATTTGTCTTGTTTGAATTGTGTTTAGTAGCTCTCTTTTCATTTTTAAAAACTTCATCATTTATCGAAATGATGAAACGATGTCTTCTATAAGGCGGGACCCTCTCAACGACATCTTTTTCTGTGACATGTCTCTGAAGAATTCTTCAGTTTTCTATAGCTTCAGTTTACAATATGGATGTAGATCATGGATAATGATGAAAGACTAAACAGGTGATTGAAAGTGGCAAAGTTCTACAGAATAAAGTTGTGAAACCCCTGAAGGTAAAGATGCTCATGAAGGCAAGGAAACTATTAAAGTCCATTAGTTTTCTAGTGCACAAAGAAAACTAGGGCCCAATAAGTTGTTAGTGTACAAAGAAAACTAGGTCCAAAAAGTTGTCAGTGTACAGAAAACCTTAGTGTACAAGAAAAATAATAAGTTGTTAGTGTACAAAGAAAATGTCTGGACCCGTTAAATTGTCAGTGCACAATAAAACTATTGAAGATCATTATATTACAACAAGGAATGAGGTTTCTTTGCTATATATGTAAAATAAGGATAAGCGAGAACATAGGAAAATTGTAAAAGTACAGGAAAATAACTAAATTAGAAGATACAAAGTTAGACAAAGACAAACAATAACAGAGACAGAGTTAGACAAAGACAAACAATAACAGAGACAGAGTTAGACAAAGACAAACAATAACAGAGACAAAGTTAGACAAAGACAAACAATAACAGAGACAAAGTTAGACAAAGACAAACAATAACAGAGACAGAGTTAGACAAAGACAAACAATAACAGAGACAAAGTTAGACAAAGACAAACAATAACAGAGACAAAGTTAGACAAAGACAAACAATAACAGAGACAAAGTTAGACAAAGACAAACAATAACAGAGACAAAGTTAGACAAAGACAAACAATACCAGAGACAAAGTTAGACAAAGACAAACAATAACAGAGACAAAGTTAGACAAAGACAAACAATACCAGAGACAAAGTTATACAAAGACAAACAATACCAGAGACAAAGTTAGACAAAGACAAACAATACCAGAGACAAAGGTAGACAAAGACAAACAATACCACAGACAAAGGTAGACAAAGACAAACAATACCAGAGACATAGTTAGACAAAGACAAACAATAACAGAGACAAAGTTAGACAAAGACAAACAATAACAGAGACAAAGTTAGACAAAGACAAACAATAACAGAGACAAAGTTAGACAAAGACAAACAATAACAGAGATAAAGTTAGACAAAGACAAACAATAACAGAGACAAAGTTAGACAAAGACAAACAATACCAGAGACAAAGTTAGACAAAGACAAACAATAACAGAGACAAAGTTAGACAAAGACAAACAATACCAGAGACAAAGTTATACAAAGACAAACAATACCAGAGACAAAGTTAGACAAAGACAAACAATACCAGAGACAAAGGTAGACAAAGACAAACAATACCACAGACAAAGGTAGACAAAGACAAACAATACCAGAGACATAGTTAGACAAAGACAAACAATACCAGAGACAAAGATAGACAAAGACAAAAAATACCAGAAAGTTTAACAGTGAAGGGTAGCAACAAAATAGTAACAGTAGAACTGGTAAGAAACAACAGAGGTAAAGGAGAAATAAAGCTCAGAAAATAAGCCCCTTTCGTGCAGTACTTTATGGGCATGCACATATAGGCTTCTATAATACCTGATGAATCCTTTATATTAGTCAAAAACCGTATTCCCTAATACTTGACGGCTTACACATATGGCATTCCATAACTCTTGATGACATGCATATATAGTATTCCACAACTCTTGATGACATGCACATATCGTATTCCATAATACCTGATGACACGCACATATCGTATTCCATAATACCTGATGACATGTACATATCGTATTCCATAATACCTGATGACATGTACATATCGTATTCCATAATACCTGATGACACGCACATATCGTATTCCATAATACCTGATGACATGTACATATCGTATTCCATAATACCTGATGACACGTACATATCGTATTCCATAATACCTGATGACATGTACATATCGTATTCCATAATACCTGATGACATGTACATATCGTATTCCATAATACCTGATGACACGCACATATCGTATTCCATAATACCTGATGACATGTACATATCGTATTCCATAATACCTGATGACATGCACATATCGTATTCCATAATACCTGATGACATGTACATATCGTATTCCATAATACCTCATGACATGTACATATCGTATTTCATAATACCTGATGACATGTACATATCGTTTTCCATAATACCTGATGACATGCACATATCGTATTCCATAATACCTGATGACATGTCCATATCGTTTTCCATAATACCTGATGACATGTACATATCGTATTCCATAATATCTGATGACATGCACATATCGTATTCCATAATACCTGATGACATGTACATATCGTATTCCATAATACCTGATGACATGCACATATCCTCTTTCGTAATGCCGGCGGTGTGGGCGCATCGCTGACGTCATTCGTGTTGGTCATGATGGAACTATCTGTGAAGGAAATAACGCTATAAAATATTAACAGTGACGCACGGTTGAAGGTCATTTCTGACCTATGTAAGGGAATCATGGACAGCAGGCAAACAAATGAAAAGACTATTAGAGATGGCACAGAGTTGGGATTTCTCAGAAAAATGTTGAAAGTTCCCTGGACAGCTAAAAAGACCAATGAGGAAGTTCTCAAAGAGGCCAACACAAAAAGGGCGCTCATAAAAACATCAGAAAGAAAAAAAAACATTTTTCGAGCACATCACGAGAGTAGGAAAGTTGGAATTCTGGGTTATAACTGGCAAAAAAAAAAAAAAAAAACAGGGAAAGAGAGATCACAGACGACAAATAGAGAAGATGCTAGATAGTTTGGTGTCATGCCATGGAAAACAGTTAACAACAGAATTGATATGACGTAATGTGGATGGAAAATTGTAGCGACATGATCTCCTACACCAACCGGTATGGCACATGATGATGAACACGACATCTTAAAATAGAGAATTTTAATAGAAGTCACAAAAGCAAGAAAATCCTTTTCTATTAACGACTTGAGGTGACAGCAGACAGCACTTGTTGGTGAAGTAATGAGGAGAGAACCACTGCAGCGTACTGGGAGGAGAGAACCACTGTAGCGTACTGGAGGAGAGAACCACTGTAGCGTACTGGGAGGAGAGAACCACTGTAGCGTACTGGGAGGAGAGAACCACTGCAGCGTACTGGGAGGAGAGAACCACTGTAGCGTACTGGGAGGAGAGAACCACTGTAGCGTACTGGGAGGAGAGAACCACTGTAGCGTACTGGGAGGAGAGAACCACTGTAGCGTACTGGGAGGAGAGAACCACTGTAGCGTACTGGGAGGAGAGAACCACTGCAGCGTACTGGGAGGAGAGAACCACTGCAGCGTACTGGGAGGAGAGAACCACTGCAGCGTACTGGGAGGAGAGAACCACTGTAGCGTACTGGGAGGAGAGAACCACTGTAGCGTACTGGGAGGAGAGAACCACTGTAGCGTACTGGGAGGAGAGAACCACTGTAGCGTACTGGGAGGAGAGAACCACTGTAGCGTACTGGGAGGAGAGAACCACTGTAGCGTACTGGGAGGAGAGAACCACTGTAGCGTACTGGGAGGAGAGAACCACTGTAGCGTACTGGGAGGAGAGAACCACTGTAGCGTACTGGGAGGAGAGAACCACTGCAGCGTACTGGGAGGAGAGAACCACTGTAGCGTACTGGGAGGAGAGAACCACTGTAGCGTACTGGGGGGAGAGAACCACTGTAGCGTACTGGGAGGAGAGAACCACTGCAGCGTACTGGGAGGAGAGAACCACTGTAGCGTACTGGGAGGAGA
Organism: Megaustenia siamemsis; assembly: GCA_032433765.1. Taxonomy (NCBI): domain Eukaryota; kingdom Metazoa; phylum Mollusca; class Gastropoda; order Stylommatophora; family Ariophantidae; genus Megaustenia; species Megaustenia siamemsis. Next base: position 87,271,606 of record JAVIAB010000125.1, on the reverse strand, counting down.
GAACCACTGCAGCGTACTGGGAGGAGAGAACCACTGTAGCGTACTGGGAGGAGAGAACCACTGTAGCGTACTGGGAGGAGAGAACCACTGTAGCGTACTGTGACAAACGGAAAAACTGAGATGGGGAAAAGTAGAAATGATAACAAAAATGTTGACAGAATGGATCAGGATAAAATCAATCACAATTTTTTACAAGTTGTATAGACTTCACTGCACAAACGTTTGTGCAAGGAGTCATGGTCTCCTACGCCAACAGAGGCAGCACTCGATAATATCAAAATAAAATTAAAAAATAAATCGAATATTTAATTAAACACATTTTTTGTGTGGTAATAAAATGTTTGAGATCGACATTTGTGTTAACTCGACACAGTTTGTAAATATTGATCTTCTCTCTCCTATGACTAAATCGAAGGGGTTTTCGCCATGTTAATTACTATCATAAAGGAACGGGTGACCGAAGGGATTGGACCGGTCGTTTTCCAATAACAATTCCGGGCTCGATTCCTGATGGTGTCATAGGCAGAACATTCGATTGGAGGTGTAGCATGAATATAAAATTGAGAATATCATGTCTAGAAACCTGCAACAAGGTCTGTCAAAATCAGCGGACAACAATCACAACTATTGTCTAACAGAAAATAATTCTAGGGGCAAATAATACAAATAATTCAAGGCCACTCTACAAGACAGTCTTCATTTCAATGCTGTGCTATAAATGCCACACTTAGATCCTAGACTCAAGAACAACGTGGCTACCACCGAGATGAAATGTGTTAGACGAATGGCAGGAAACAAACTGAGAGGTAAGATCAGAAATGAAGAACTGAGGAAAAAAGCAAGGAATAATTCTCAACTTAGACATATAAAGAAACAACAGACAGATTGGTTTGGTCACCGTGATAAGGCAGAAAGATCAAAACACAACACAACGAGCCTTTAATAAATGTTGAGAGAACACCAGACCTAAAGGGTGACCACGAAAAAAAAATGGATCGATGAAATATTACAAACACTAGAAAACAACAGCAGCAGAGATTAACAGAAGAGCAAAAGACCGCAAACTATATCTCTCCTCGACGCTGAAAGACAAATGAGGAAGGAAAGAAAAGAAAAAATATATCAATGATAATGTCAAACTTCTTGACAACAGCCACAGCTCAACAAATAAGATGAAGGGGCAGTGCCCCAAGTCAGTGATAACAAACTTGTCCAATGACTTTCAAAGTCGATGTTAGGGGCACTGCCCCAAGTCAGTGATAACAAACTTGTCCAACGACTTGCAAAGTCAATGTTAGGGGCAGTGCCCCAAGTCAGTGATAACAATCTTATCCAACGACTTGCAAAGTCAATGTTAGGGGCACTTCCCGGACCGCCTCTTGCTGCTGCTTGCACTGAAATTTGGGACATGACGATGAAGAAGAGGGGCGTCTTCTGCCGCACAGACAATAACTCAGTGTTGTCATTAATGAAGCCAGTACGTGACCAGCGGCTCACGCTAGCTCCGTGGTTAGAGAGCCAGAGCTGATCGCGATCATTGGAAACTCCATTCAGTGAGTTCAGATATGAAAGGGAATTGTGTACAAAAATGAGGGAAAACATACCTGCTACTACAAACATGACTGAACAGTCGGATGTTTCGGGGTGAGAGGCAAAAAAGTATCACTACATCAGTTTAAATTACGTATGTTTGGCCGCATGTGTAAACTAATAATGATAGATTGAAGATGAAAGCTATTACTGAATTAACTCAGTTTCTGCCGAGTGATATCTCATAACGTGACACTATTGTAGGGGAGTGACATATGAGACTTTACCGATCTAGATCAAATAGGCAGGACGTGAAGGAGCCAGTGATTTCTCCTCGCTGTTATTACATCTCCAAAGTCAACAAAACAAGGAGTCATTTTATTTGATTTCACACAGTTGGGTCGAACTCAGGTGACCAGCGACCCATCATTGCATGGACAGTAATAACCACGTGACTGGAACACTTACAGACAAGTTGCCAGCAAATCAAGAAAAGACAAATTCAAATCTGCTCATGACCAACCAATGAAACTGACAAGATTATAAGAGTTGATCGAAGATAAAAATAGGATGAAGGAATATGCGGAGAAACAAAATAGGAGGAAGGAATATGTGGAGATACAAGATAGGAGGAAGGAATATGTGGTGATACAAGATAGGAGGAAGGAATATGTGGTGATACAAGATAGGAGGAAGGAATATGTGGTGAAAGAACCCTGAGCTGTCTTGGTGAGAAAACTGAGTGGTGCAGTGGTAAAATGCTGGCTTGACGATCAAGTGAATGTGTGTTCTGTTGCTGCGTGCAGCTCTACATTGGACCCAGCCGCAATAAATGGGTACCTAACTCAAAGCGTTGAGTCACGTGAAATAACAGTGGTGAAAAGCATTGTCCTCCCACTCTAAATGCTGTGGCTTGGCGCGGCAAATTTTAAAACTGAAATCACGTCTTTAACAAATGTCACATGACAACCGTTGCCTTTAACCTCTTGACATTTGATAAGGTACAGAGAAGGGGCATGTCTGTTTTCAGGGTTGAATTTATTTGTTTAATTTGCAAAGTTTGTTTGTAATACCTGATGAAGGATTTTGCCGAAACGTCTTAGTTTGTCTTGCCTGTCTATTAGTTTAGCTGCCCCATGCAATTTTGTGTTTATTTTACATGTGTGTGTGTGTGTGTGTGTGTTTATTTTGTGGCAGTAGTAGCATTAGCGGTATGGCAAAGAAAGAAATGGAACAATCAGGAAATTCAGCAATCAACAAGGGAATATCATGGCCTCACAGGGTTTATCAAGAACTGTAGGAACCCTCAATTCGTAGGCAGCTACAAATAGAAAATAAAATAGACACAGCTGGGCTCATTATGAACGGAATAGAAGTAGCCATCACAAAGAAAACAGAAACCTGAATTGATCAATTATTGACGCATTTTTGTGCTGCAGTTTATGGTCAGGGGCTATAACCACACCATGGCCAGATACTGACCATTGTCTCCCTTGGCAGTTAGTAAGACTTGTGTGAGATATAGTTATAGAAGCCATGTATTTACTTCAGCAAATGGCGCAAGGATCCATTATTTAGTAGGACAGGGTCCATGCAATGTTTCCTCCCATATTTAATAAGCAATGCCTTTATGCATCTTCGATTTAATTTAACTCATTCAACACTCTATGAGCACACACACACACGCGCGCGCACGCACACACACATATTTTTTGGGTGCCGGCGCGCGCACGCATTATAATTACGTCACGTCTTGCATGCCTTGCATGATATAGTGTTAGCGCCCCGACATCTTCTTGACAATCAACAAATTTCTGCATGATATGGCTAATACTACGCCAGGCCGCCGTATTTTTTATAGCAGATCTTTGGGTGAACATTCTTTCACGCAAGGTTAAGCCAGGAACTGTTTGTTTTGAAAATATATTCTACAAATTTGAGGGATTGAACCGGATCTTTCCCTGACCAGCAGGCGAGCGCGCTAACCATGTTACTGCTGTGGCACAAACACGTCATGGTAATAAATCTGTGACCTTATAGGTCGTTATTTACCAGCCAGTTGTTGATACACTCAGCGCCCTCTACATCGATCAGATTCCTTTTCCACCTTAAGACTCGACTCCAAACGCGTCAGGAAATCCTGGCACGATCGGTGGAGCGGAAATGGGGATGCAACAACTACAATGAAACTAATTCCATACAATAGAATATAATATAATAGCGTAGAATAGAATAGAATAGAATAGAATAGTTACAAAACAAATAAACAATTTGTCATTATTCTCTCTCTCACTCAGAACAAGTCTTACTTTCAGAAAAGAGCAGAAAGAATATGCGAGGATAGCGTGCACAAATTCAACGTCTGCTGCTTCTCTTCGGTCGATCTATTAATGTTGTCAGGAAATTGGAGCAGATCGTCAATGTTGGTGTACGCTGAACCGTCACTAAGTCTCTAGTTATTCCCTTGCCAGTAGTTCTCCATCACTATGTCTCTAGTTATTCCCTTGCCAGTAGCTCTCCATCACTAAGTCTCTAGTTATTCCCTTGCCAGTAGTTCTCCATCACTAAGTCTCTAGTTATTCCCTTGCCAGTAGTTCTCCATCACTAAGTCTCTAGTTATTCCCTCACAGTAGTCTCCATCACTAAGTCTCTAGTTATTCCCTTGCCAGTAGTTCTCCATCACTAAGTCTCTAGTTATTCCCTTGCCAGTAGCTCTCCGTCACTAAGTCTCTAGTTATTCCCTTGCCAGTAGTTCTCCATCACTAAGTCTCTAGTTATCCCTTGCCAGTAGTTCTCCGTCACTAAGTCTCTAGTTATTCCCTTGCCAGTAGTTCTCCATCACCAAGTCTCTAGTTATTCCCTTGCCAGTAGTTCTCCATCACTAAGTCTCTAGTTATTCCCTTGCCAGTAGTTCTCCATCACTAAGTCTCTAGTTATTCCCTTGCCAGTAGTTCTCCATCACTAAGTCTCTAGTTATTCCCTTGCAGTAGTTCTCCATCACTAAGTCTCTAGTTATTCCCTTGCCAGTAGCTCTCCATCACTAAGTCTCTAGTTATTCCCTGCCAGTAGTTCTCCATCACTAAGTCTCTAATTATTCCCTTGCCAGTAGCTCTCCATCACTAAGTCTTTAGTTATTCCCTCACTAGTAGTTCTCCATCACTAAGTCTCTAGTTATTCCCTCACTAGTAGTTCTCCATCACTAAGTCTCTAGTTATTCCCTTGCCAGTAGTTCTCCATCACTAAGTCTCTAGTTATTCCCTCACTAGTAGTTCTCCATCACTAAGTCTCTAGTTATTCCCTTGCCAGTAATTCTCCATCACTAAGTCTCTAGTTATTCCCTTGCCAGTAATTCTCCATCACTAAGTCTCTAGTTATTCCCTCACTAGTAGTTCTCCATCACTAAGTCTCTAGTTATTCCCTCACCAGTAGTTCTCTATCACTAAGTCTCTAGTTATTCCCTCACCCGTAGTTCTCCATCACTAAGTCTCTAGTTATTCCCCCACCTGTGGTTCCCCGTCACTATGTCTCTAGTGATTCCCCACCAGTAGTTCTCCATCACTAAATCTCTAGTTATTCCCTCACTAGTAGTTCTCCATCACTAAATCTCTAGTTATTCCCCACTAGTAGTTCTCCATCACTAAATCCTAGTTATTCCCCCACTAGTAGTTCTCCATCACTAAATCGCTAGTTATTTCCCCACCAGTAGTTCTCCATCACTAAATCTGTAGTTATTCCCCCACTAGTAGTTCTCCATCACTAAATCTCTAGTTATTCCCCCACTAGTAGTTCTCCACCACTAAATCTCTAGTTATTTCCCCACTAGTAGTTCTCCATCACTAAATCTCTAGTTATTCCCCCACTAGTAGTTCTCCATGACTAAATCTCTAGTTATTCCACCACTAGTAGTTCTCCATCACTAAGTTTCTAGTTATTCCCCCACCTGTGGTTCCCCGTCACTATGTCTCTAGTTATCCCCCACCAGTAGTTCTCCATCACTAAATCTCTAGTAATTCCCCACTGGTAGTTCTCCATCACTAAATCTTCAACTGATGTAACGGACACCTCAGGCGCAGTTCAGTGAGCTTCAATCAATCAAGAAATGTGTGTTACAGCAACCCTGCTCATCTTTAGTCTATAAACTTGTATAAACAATTCTGACCTATAGATGTGAATCATGGATAGTAGACCAAAATATATGGAAACACGATTATAGGCCACAGAGATGTAATTTCTCAGAAATTTGTTGATAGTTACCTGGACAGTTACAAAAATCAACATGGAAAGTCTTAAAGAGGCCGACAAAATAATGTAGCTACTAAGAGACATCAGAAAGAAACAACATTTTTCGGGTACATCATGAAAGGAGGAATGTTGGAATACTTGGTTACAACTAAAAAAATGCAGGTAAAGGGAGTTCGTGGACGACAAAGAGAGAAGATACTGGATAGCTTGGTGTCATGGCATGGAAAACAGTCAACAACAGAAATGATACAATGTACAGTGGATAGAAAATTGTGAAAGAACATAATCGCCTACACCAACCGGTATGGCACATGATGATGATGATGATGATGATGATGATGATGATGATGATGATGATGCACTTGTGCTGCAGTTGCAGCCTCATCATATTTCAACGTCATTTGTTGGTGAGCTGTGATAGGTCTCGCACCATTATTCTTCAAATAACTGTTTATACAACGCTGTTACCATTTATCATACGAGTTCATCTTTACACCGCTGCTATGACGGCGTGTTAACTTATCTGTGTTCCCGTCTTTAGAGAGATTAGGTTAACGAGGAGAAGAGTCCGTGCTGAGAGCTATTTAGAAACTCTGTACGTCCTTACCAACGTCTACAACGTCTACAACGTCTACAACGTCTACAACGTCTACAACGTCTACAACGTCTACAACGTCTACAACGTCTACAACGCTGTCAAATATATTTACCGTCTTCTACCACTATCAGAATTATGACGCAGTGTCTTCACAGCACAATGGCTCAATGGTTCCATCACATAGAACCAAATGGCTCAATGGTTCCATCACATAGAACCAAATGGCTCAATGGTTCCATCACATAGAACCAAATGGCTCAATGGTTCCATCACATAGAACCAAATGACTCAATGGTTCCATCACATAGAACCAAATGGCTCAATGGTTCCATCACATAGAACCAAATGACTCAATGGTTCCATCACATAGAACCAAATGACTCAATGGTTCCATCACATAGAACCAAATGACTCAATGGTTCCATCACATAGAACCAAATGACTCAATGGTTCCATCACATAGAACCAAATGGCTCAATGGTTCCATCACATAGAACCAAATGACTCAATGGTTCCATCACATAGAACCAAATGACTCAATGGTTCCATCACATAGAACCAAATGACTCAATGGTTCCATCACATAGAACCAAATGACTCAATGGTTCCATCACATAGAACCAAATGACTCAATGGTTCCATCACATAGAACCAAATGACTCAATGGTTCCATCACATAGAACCAAATGACTCAATGGTTCCATCACATAGAACCAAATGACTCAATGGTTCCATCACATAGAACCAAATGACTCAATGGTTCCATCACATAGAACCAAATGACTTAATGGTTCCATCACATAGAACCAAATGACTCAATGGTTCCATCACATAGAACCAAATGACTTAATGGTTCCATCACATAGAACCAAATGACTCAATGGTTCCATCACATAGAACCAAATGACTTAATGGTTCCATCACATAGAACCAAATGACTCAATGGTTCCATCACATAGAACCAAATGACTTAATGGTTCCATCACATAGAACCAAATGACTCAATGGTTCTATCACATAGAACCAAATGACTTAATGGTTCCATCACATAGAACCAAATGACTCAATGGTTCCATCACATAGAACCAAATGACTTAATGGTTCCATCACATAGAACCAAAGACTCAATGGTTCCATCACATAGAACCAAATGACTCAATGGTTCCATCACATAGAACCAAATGACTCAATGGCTCCATCATATAGAACCAAAGCGAGGTATTTCCCATTTCTATTGCTCTTTACCTTCCTTAATCTATCTGTAACTCATCCTCTTGTATATCCTGTTGGGGCCTCGGTAGCCTAGTTGGGAAAACCACCAGATTGGGCTACCGGCGTTAGGACAACCCGTGTTCGATTCCCGCTGGGAGCTATGTGAATTGTACTCATGGTTAGAAAAAAAATACCCCCCACCTCGCGGTCGACCCAGCCGCTGGCAGAAATGGGTACCAGGGTAGTACTCTGGGAAGGTGAGGAATGCCGCCTCGCATCGTGAGTTTCGAAGCTTGGAGCGACACTATCCAGAAGTCTCCGAACACTTCTGGATAGGCGGCCGAGTACATATGGGAGAAAACTCTCGTGCTAAGACGCCTATTCAAGTGTCGTACTTGACCTATCAAACTATATATGATTGGTTACTTCAGTCGTGGTCAATGCTGAAGTAAACGGTCTCATGCGGGATAACACCGATGGCACAGCCAGAAACGAGAAACTTAGTGGGCGTGTAAGAAGACTGATCAACCAACACAGAACTGGAGTCGTCAGTCGCTGAACCTCGACATGCCGAGGAGGGGATCTGAGCACCTATGGACATATTCGGAGTGCGATGATGATGACCCGCTAATAACTCAATAACTCAATATGATAGTTTGACCTGTTCCACCAGCAGAACTCCTTACATAGAGAATCATTACTATCATGACATTACCATACATCTTTGATTACTTTTACACGTATAATGTCAAATATTGACAAGTTATTTAAAGACTGTTATAATTGTTAAAGATTTATCCCAACATCGGATTGAACAAAATAAAAGTCGTCCGTACATCATCTCAACTCTATTATATTCGCTGCTGCTGACTTCCAATTTATCGTCAACAAACTCATTTCTTCGATTCCTGAAAAGGTTTGTCCCGTCTTTTGTAGTCTCGTAACCGGACCTAAAGAACTAAACATGGAAAGATTACATTTGTGAGTGTGTTCTTTTACAGCTGCTCTCCCAGTTCTGGGGGAGATTTTTTAGAATTCAATCCCTAGGAGAAACAAATAAGTTCACGCAGTTTCTAAATAAGAATGGAGATTAGTTCAACGATGTTTCGATACACTTCCCGTTCATTCTCTTCTTTCAATAAACTAGTTCGTCTCATCTTTACTAACTTTCTCTTTCTTGATGGTGCGATGATCATTGTTGAGCAATCCTACGCTCTTTAAAGTCCCGAAACACAGCTCGTCTGCTGATTCATACCTTGATAAATGCTTGCAAGTAGGAGCATCATTACACCTCCCCAACTTTGAAAACCTAGTAGAAAAATTGCGATGTAAAAGTGACGTTAGTTCTACACGGTGTAATGATTTCATTGTAAATTCTCATTTTGCTGTTTATTTTCAGACGGTGTGTAGTTTTTTGTGGTAAGATAGAATTCTTTATATTTATTTTTCTTTGAAAATGGACACATAATAACGTGCAATGAGCAAAAAAGTTGTGTTGTAGATATGTGTAGCCGTTGTTAATAAATTTGATTACTGGTGTCGCGGCTCTCTGGGAGGTTTCCAATGTTTCTGTGGGCAGAAAAAGATTGAGAACTCAATGTGCTGTACATCACATGAGCTGGACTTGATCAACGATTTATTGCTGACGGCTGACTTAAAGATCAGCAAAACAAAACTTATCAAGATCCACTCCAGATCCCATATGTTGATCGCTAACTTGTGTGGACAAATCAAGTAGGACGATAAGGGAAAGCAAGCTCCGTCTACAGAACTGCTTCGAGTTGAAATGTGTAAATGTAGGCGCTTTAGACAGAGACAGAGGTTGGAGTTCGGACCGTCCGGAGGGGGGACTGTTTGTGTCGGGAGGGTCCGGACGCTAGTATTGCCTGAGGATGTCACTGAAAGGTAACGAGCTCTGTATGCTCTTGACAAGGACTTGGGCCCCAGCGTCGTCACATGACATCGCTACGTTTGTACAATCCTTGAGGCTGTATATGTTTGCTGATTTGTCTTCTCTCTCTGTTGTCAGTGATAGCGAGGAGGCTCATGACATCGCTACATTTGTACAATCCTTGAGGCTGTATATCTTTGCTGATTTGTCTTCTCTCTCTGTTGTCAGTGATAGCGAGGAGGCTCATGACATCGCTACATTTGTACAATCCTTGAGGCTGTATATCTTTGCTGATTTGTCTTCTCTCTCTGTTGTCAGTGATAGCGAGGAGGCTCATGACATCGCTACATTTGTACAATCCTTGAGGCTGTATATCTGTGCTGATTTGTCTTCTCTCTCTGTTGTCAGTGATAGCGAGGAGGCTCATGACATCGCTACATGTGTACATCCTTGAGGCTGTATATCTTTGCTGATTTGTCTTCTCTCTCTGTTGTCAGTGATAGCGAGGAGGCTCATGACATCGCTACATTTGTACAATCCTGAGGCTGTATACCTTTGCTGATTTGTCTTCTCTCTCTGTTGTCAGTGATAGCGAGGAGGCTCATGACATCGCTACATTTGTACAATCCTTGAGGCTGTATATCTTTGCTGATTTGTCTTCTCTCTCTGTTGTCAGTGATAGCGAGGATGGGCTCATGACATCGCTACATTTGTACAATCCTTGAGGCTGTATATGTTTGCTGATTTGTCTTCTCTCTCTGTTGTCAGTGATAGCGAGAAGGCTCATGACATCGCTACATTTGTACAATCCTTGAGGCTGTATATCTTTGCTGATTTGTCTTCTCTCTCTGTTGTCAGTGATAGCGAGAAGGCTCATGACATCGCTACATTTGTACAATCCTTGAGGCTGTATATCTTTGCTGATTTGTCTTCTCTCTCTGTTGTCAGTGATAGCGAGAAGGCTCATGACATCGCTACATTTGTACAATCCTTGAGGCTGTATATCTTTGCTGATTTGTCTTCCTCTCTCTGTTGTCAGTGATAGCGAGAAGGCTCATGACATCGCTACATTTGTACAATCCTTGAGGCTGTATATCTTTGCTGATTTGTCTTCTCTCTCTGTTGTCAGTGATAGCGAGAAGGCTCATGACATCGCTACATTTGTACAATCCTGAGGCTGTATATGTTTGCTGATTTTCTTCTCTCTCTGTTGTCAGTGATAGCGAGAAGGCTCATGACATCGCTACATTTGTACAATCTTGAGGCTGTCGCTATATCCTTTGCTGATTTGTCTTCTCTCTCTGTTGTCAGTGATAGCGAGAAGGCTCATGACATCGCTACATTTGTACAATCCTTGAGGCTGTATATCTTTGCTGATTTGTCTTCTCTCTCTGTGTCAGTGATAGCGAGAAGGCTCATGACATCGCTACATTTGTACAATCCTTTGAGGCTGTATATGTTTTTGTTGCTGATTGTCTTCTCTCTCTGTTGTCAGTGATAGCGAGAAGGCTCATGACATCGCTACATTTGTACAATCCTTGAGGCTGTATATGTTTGCTGATTTGTCTTCTCTCTCTGTTGTCAGTGATAGCGAGAAGGCTCCATGACATCGCTACATTTGTACAATCCTTGAGGCTGTATACTTTGCTGATTTGTCTTCTCTCTCTGTTGTCAGTGATAGCGAGAAGGCTCATGACATCGCTACATTTGTACAATCCTTGAGGCTGTATATCTTTGCTGATTTGTCTTCTCTCTCTGTTGTCAGTGATAGCGAGGAGGCTCATGACATCGCTACATTTGTACAATCCTTGAGGCTGTATATCTTTGCTGATTTGTCCTTCTCTCTGTTGTCAGTGATAGCGAGAAGGCTCATGACATCGCTACATTTGTTACAATCTGAGGGCTGTATATGTTTGCTGATTTGTCTTCTCTCTCTGTTGTCAGTGATAGCGAGAAGGCTCATGACATCGCTACATTTGTACAATCCTTGAGGCTGTATATCTTTGCTGATTTGTCTTCTCTCTCTGTTGTCAGTGATAGCGAGGAGGCTCATGACATCGCTACATTTGTACAATCCTTGAGGCTGTATATCTTTGCTGATTTGTCTTCTCTCTCTGTTGTCAGCTCTCTCTGTTGTCAGTGATAGCGAGAAGGCTCATGACATCGCTACGTTTGTACAATCCTTGAGGCTGTATATGTTTGCTGATTTGTCTTCTCTCTCTGTTGTCAGTGATAGCGAGAAGGCTCATGACATCGCTACATTTGTACAATCCTTGAGGCTGTATATGTTTGCTGATTTGTCTTCTCTCTCTGTTGTCAGTGATAGCGAGAAGGCTCATGACATCGCTACATTTGTACAATCCTTGAGGCTGTATATCTTTGCTGATTTGTCTTCTCTCTCTGTTGTCAGTGATAGCGAGAAGGCTCATGACATCGCTACATTTGTACAATCCTTGAGGCTGTATATCTTTGCTGATTTGTCTTCTCTCTCTCTGTTGTCAGTGATAGCGAGGAGCTCATGACATCGCTACATTTGTACAATCCTTGAGGCTGTATATCTTTGCTGATTTGTCTTCTCTCTCTGTTGTCAGTGATAGCGAGGAGGCTCATGACATCGCTACATTTGTACAATCCTTGAGGCTGTATATCTTTGCTGATTTGTCTTCTCTCTCTGTTGTCAGTGATAGCGAGAAGGCTCATGACATCGCTACATTTGTACAATCCTTGAGGCTGTATATCTTTGCTGATTTGTCTTCTCTCTCTGTTGTCAGTGAGCGAGGAGGCTCATGACATCGCTACATTTGTACAATCCTTGAGGCTGTATATCTTTGCTGATTTGTCTTCTCTCTCTGTTGTCAGTGATAGCGAGAAGGCTCATGACATCGCTACATTTGTACAATCCTTGAGGCTGTATATCTTTGCTGATTTGTCTTCTCTCTCTGTTGTCAGTGATAGCGAGGAGGCTCATGACATCGCTACATTTGTACAATCCTTGAGGCTGTATATCTTTGCTGATTTGTCTTCTCTCTCTGTTGTCAGTGATAGCGAGAAGGCTCATGACATCGCTACATTTGTACAATCCTTGAGGCTGTATATCTTTGCTGATTTGTCTTCTCTCTCTGTTGTCAGTGATAGCGAGAAGGCTCATGACATCGCTACATTTGTACAATCCTTGAGGCTGTATATCTTTGCTGATTTGTCTTCTCTCTCTGTTGTCAGTGATAGCGAGGAGGCTCATGACATCGCTACATTTGTACAATCCTTGAGGCTGTATATCTTTGCTGATTTGTCTTCTCTCTCTGTTGTCAGTGATAGCGAGAAGGCTCATGACATCGCTACATTTGTACAATCCTTGAGGCTGTATATGTTTGCTGATTTGTCTTCTCTCTCTGTTGTCAGTGATAGCGAGGAGGCTCATGACATCGCTACATTTGTACAATCCTTGAGGCTGTATATCTTTGCTGATTTGTCTTCTCTCTCTGTTGTCAGTGATAGCGAGAAGGCTCATGACATCGCTACATTTGTACAATCCTTGAGGCTGTATATCTTTGCTGATTTGTCTTCTCTCTCTGTTGTCAGTGATAGCGAGGAGGCTCATGACATCGCTACATTTGTACAATCCTTGAGGCTGTATATCTTTGCTGATTTGTCTTCTCTCTCTGTTGTCAGTGATAGCGAGGAGGCTCATGACATCGCTACATTTGTACAATCCTTGAGGCTGTATATCTTTGCTGATTTGTCTTCTCTCTCTGTTGTCAGTGATAGCGAGGAGGCTCATGACATCGCTACGTTTGTACAATCCTTGAGGCTGTATATCTTTGCTGATTTGTCTTCTCTCTCTGTTGTCAGTGATAGCGAGAAGGCTCATGACATCGCTACATTTGTACAATCCTTGAGGCTGTATATCTTTGCTGATTTGTCTTCTCTCTCTGTTGTCAGTGATAGCGAGAAGGCTCATGACATCGCTACGTTTGTACAATCCTTGAGGCTGTATATGTTTGCTGATTTGTCTTCTCTCTCTGTTGTCAGTGATAGCGAGGAGGCTCATGACATCGCTACATTTGTACAATCCTTGAGGCTGTATATCTTTGCTGATTTGTCTTCTCTCTCTGTTGTCAGTGATAGCGAGAAGGCTCATGACATCGCTACGTTTGTACAATCCTTGAGGCTGTATATCTTTGCTGATTTGTCTTCTCTCTCTGTTGTCAGTGATAGCGAGAAGTCTCATGACGTCATTATTCGTAGAATCTTCTCTCTACTTCTGATAAAGTTCACCCGATAGATCAGCCTAGATGCACTGTGTTGCTACAAACCCGCGATATTTGCGCCTTTAGGCCCGACACATCCGTCCATGGTTAGTTTTACCTCATAATTTTTTTGCCCAGGCAGCAGCCATTTTTTGGCCTTCTTTCAACTGTCAATATATTTTTAACGTGCACCAGTGCACACGGGACATTTTTTTTTTTAAACCGTTTTCCGAGAACGCTAAACAGCCGATCACTCTACCCGGAGACCAAGGCCGAACAAGGTCACGAAGAAAACATGGATTCCAGCTTGTGAACAATTTCCCATCACCTATGGCAGGATTTGAACCCTCGACTTTCTTGTGGAGAGCTCGATGTGTTACCTCTAGACAAAACAGTCTCCATCCGTGGAATTATTTCAGAAATCTTGGCGTGCATCTAAAAAATAAACCATTATGATTGTCAAGCATGTAATGCCTCACAATTGTGAAATCTTGTGAATCGGATGCAGATGTGGGCGCCCCCTGGGTGAGTTTGTTCTAGACAGTTGACCATCTTGATCCGCCTGTAGCAAAACTTCTGTAAGGCAAGCACGAACAGAGTGTCAACCACAGCAGGCACACACTGACTTATAAATAAATCACGGAATATGATCGCTGGGCGAGTATATGGTGGTCGTGAATTGCGACTGGGAGGCACTGTCAAAACTGTGTCGCTGAGAAGAAAAAGTATAAAAAGTGTAATTAAAATTAAAAACAGAGCAATTTTAAATAGAAGAATAAAACGATAGGAAAAAAATATGAAGAAAGGAAGATATAATGAGACTCCGAGAAAATTAAAATAAAATAAATTGGCAGAAAAAGTGGAGGAAGAAAACAGATTTTTGGTTGGAGGTGTACAGACAAGAGTAGCGGAAGAATGAGTGGATGAGTTGAAATGATTTCAGTTGACTGGAGTTGGGTTACGCCACCATGAGTGAAAATACATGAAATTTAGTTCAACTTCATCTTCTATTTTAGCGCTCAAGTCTTGTGACCACATGGTCGGTACTTGTATATGGAGGGGTAAGGACAAAATCATGACAGACGATGAGCTGGTCACATGGTCGGTATTTGTATATATGTGTGTGTTATGATTTATCCCCTAAACATGCGCCGTGGCTGACACACTCCGTCTTCCGCAGTTTGGATCTAGGTTTGACGTAGGAGTTTTCCTTCTCGTAGGGCGGATGCCGTCCAGGGGCTGTTGGGCCCACCCTGTCCGTGTTTTCTATCTGGGTATTCTCCCATAGTCGTTCCTTCTCCCGATAGTAACTGCTAGACAGCAATGGTTTGTTGTCTGGGTGCCAGTTCCCTTGGATCAAGCTTTTGACGCGGCTCTTACTCGCATGACCTGTCTCGTCGCTGGACATTGCGGCGTTTCTTAGTTGGTGCAACAGTTCCACCTGTTGCTTTGTCCTGGCAGGAGAGACCTTCCACATGTTGCTTTGTCCTGGCAGGAGTGACCTTCCACCTGTTGCTTTGTCCTGGCAGGAGAGACATTCCACCTGTTGCTTTGTCCTGGCAGGAGAGACCTTCCACCGGTTGCTTTGTCCTGGCAGGAGAGACATTCCATCTGTTGCTTTGTCCTGGCAGGAGTGACCTTCCACCTGTTGCTTTGTCCTGGCAGGAGAGACCTTCCACCTGTTGCTTTGTCCTGGCAGGAGTGACCTTACACCTGTTGCTTTGTCCTGGCAGGAGTGACCTTCCACCTGTTGCTTTGTCCTGGCAGGAGTGACCTTACACCTGTTGCTTTGTCCTGGCAGGAGAGACCTTCCACCTGTTGCTTTGTCCTGGCAGGAGAGACCTTCCACCTGTTGCTTTGTCCTGGCAGGAGTGACCTTCCACCTGTTGCTCTGTCCTGGCAGGAATGACCTTCCACCTGTTGCTCTGTCCTGGCAGAGGAGACCTTCCACCTGTTGCTCTGACCTGGCAGGAGAGACCTTCTTCTGGTCTTTGGTTCATGAGGTTAGACCTGCAGTCCCGTTTCCATGATGAAGCAAACATTTCGCTCCAGGTCGTGAGAACTGCCCCATAGATTCCGCCTTAGCTCAGAGGAGTTTAAATTATTTCAGTTGATTGGAGTTGAGTTGTGTCACGTTGAGTAAAAATAAATGTAATTTAGTACAATTAAGCCAATCTGAATAAAGCTGAGTTAAGCCAATTTGAGTAAATTTAAGTTTAGCCACGCTAATTTTAAAGTTGAGTTGACCCACGCTAAATAAAGTTAAGTCGAACCACGCTAAGTAAAGTTCAGTTGAGCCACGCTAAGTAAAGTTGAGTCGAGCCACGCTAACTAAACTTGAGTTGAGCCACGCTAAGTAAAGTTGATTTGAGCCACGCTAACTAAACTTGAGTTGAGCCACGCTAAGTAAAGTTGATTTGAGCCACGCTAACTAAACTTGAGTTGAGCCACGCTAAGTAAAGTTGATTTGAGCCACGCTAACTAAACTTGAGTTGAGCCACGCTAAGTAAAGTTGATTTGAGCCACGCTAAATAAAGTTGAGTCGAGACACGCTAAATAAAGTTGAGTCGAGCCACGCTAAGTAAACTTGAGTCGAGCCACGCTAAGTAAAGTTGAAATGATCTGTCTTGAAATGTAATAGAGTAAGCTAGTGAGAGCATGGAGCAGATAACTTAGTCGTTACCCGCTTCTTTTATGGACAATAGCAGTAACATATGGTAGCGACCGTCAGTGTTAGGACGGAATACAAGTTAAAGAAAATTTCCAGCCAGAATAACAAGTTAAGCGAATAGAAAGTTTATAGTAGGGATAGGGACACTCACCGAGGAATTATACTCGGACATAAACAAGGACACCCATCAGGTTAATGTAGAAGTTCACAAGGGGATAGTGGTCAAGGAAGGAAAGGCAGAATTATACTGAGAGTTTAGGTCCATGGAAACTTCCACTTCAACCAAGTTTGTGGAAGTGAGAGTAGGCGCATGACAATAGTATGCATTGACCCCATGACGTTGGCCGTCTGATAAATAAGTTGTCATCCAACTATCAGGACTGGTCAAAGTCATGAAGTAATGACTATGTTAAACTCAGGAGAGTTCAGGACTGACCAGAGGTTATACAGAAGTCACGGAGGGAGTGAGCGATCAAGTAGAGGTTGCTCACAGAGTAATAAGCAGTTTGTTTTGAAAATTCTGAGTCATGGGGCAAATTTTGGGTCAGAAGGATGAGAGTTGATGACTCCACGAGTGATCGGATGGGTTACAAATTGTCACTTTGGGACGGTTTGATTGGCTGCAGATATGTCACACAAAGTGTGAGGTTGGAGTATTTAAACTTCAACACAATAGGTTTGAGTTAGTCAGGAATGAGAATTAGACAGTTAGAAATTAGACACAGAGAGAGAATTAGACAGTTAGAAAATTAGACACACAGTTAGAACAGTCAAAACAGTTAGAAAAGTTAAGAGTAGAAAGTTGAGCCAGTTAGTTAGGAAGTTAAGAATCTTCAAGTTGTAGTTTTAAGTCAGTTGAGAAGTGATTAAGTAAGTTGATAGAGAGTAGTAAGGATAGCAATGAACATATGAACTTTAGTTGTGAAGTGTTTGAGAGTTTTCCAGTTGTGTTTCACATTCTGATAAACGTAAGTAAGTGATAGAGAGATTGAATGCAAGATATGCACTTGTGGACTGATCATATCCACCGATTATTTTTCTCAGAGAAGTCCAGAATTAATGAACATTAATTTAAGAAAAGTGCATCAACCATTAGTCGAATCATTGTGCCAAGAAATATCAATTAACTTGATTATGATTATATAATGAGAGAAAGAGAGTCTGTCATTATTAACGTGTGATCAATGTCATGAAATGTGCTGTCCAATGAACAACAATATTATAATTCAATAAAGAGTCTCAATACAATATTAGAATTCAATAAAAAAAATAGGCAATCACATGAATTGTGAATGTTGCGACAACTATCATGTCATTAGGAAGTCTCTTGTGACGAATGTCATGTCGTTAGATAGTCTTTTGTGACCAATGTCATGTTGCTAGCAAGTCTCTTGTGACCAATGTCATGTTGCTAGCAAGACTTTTGTGACCAATGTCATGTTGCTAGCAAGTCTCTTGTGACCAATGTTATGTTGCTAGCAAGTCTATTGTGACGAATGTTGTGTCGTTAGGAGTCTTTTGTGAGGAATGTTGTGTCAATAGCAAGTTTCATGTGACGAAAGTTGGTTCAACAGAAGTTTCATGTGACGAATGTTATGTCGACAGCAAGTTTCATGTGACGAATGTTGTTTCAATAGAAGTTCCATGTGACGAATGTTATGTCGACAACAAGTTTCATGTGACGAAAGTTGTTTCGATAGCCAGTTTCATGTGACGAATGTTGTTTCAATAGAAGTTCCATGTGACGAATGTTGTTTCAATAGAAGTTCCATGTGACGAATGTTGTTTCAATAGAAGTTCCATGTGACGAATGTTGTTTCAATAGAAGTTCCATGTGACGAATGTTATGTCGACAACAAGTTTCATGTGGCGAAAGTCATGTAGCTGTCAAGTCTTTTTTGACACGTGTTGTTTCTGAACGATCCCGTGGAAGATATGAAGTGTAGTCTTGACCAACTTTGTGTTGCTGATTTTCATTTCGCCACCAACTCATGCTTTAAGAAAAAGAAAGATGGAGCAGCAACAAAATGAATTTCTTTTCATTCATTCTGTCTTTCACCCAATAACTACTAAAGGAATAATTGTCCTCTACGTCACTTGTCCTTAGGAGGACGTTAAGTTGGCGTAGATACGTTGTGTTATAGTTTGCAATAGATCTGAGATATTTGCCGCTTTCGGCCCTATAAATCCGAATTCAGCGTGCTATTTTGGAGTCCCCGGTTGCCTTTCCTCCTCGATCCCAACACGCTTGGTCAGACTAGACTTACGAGTCTTTATATGGAGGCACCGTCAGAGGTGGAGATGGCTGGCAGCTTCAAGCTCTGCTGTTGTGGGTCGCTGACAGCTTCTAGCTCTGCTGTTGTGGGTCGCTGACAGCTTCTAGCTCTGCTGCTGTGGGTCGCTGACAGCTTCCAACTCTGCTGCTGTGGGTCGCTGACAGTTTCTAACTCTTCTGCTGTGGGTCGCTGACAGCTTCTAGCTCTGCTGTTGTGGGTCGCTGTCAGCTTCTAACTCTGCTGTTGTGAAACGCTTTTGCATCAAAAATGAATTAGAAGGAATCAAATGTAAGAAGAGGAAAAGGAAAAAGAATGGAATGAAAAACGCGTATAAGAAGCAAGATATCGAAGAAAAAATTAAGTTCAATAAAATATTGTAGAAAAACAAGGAGAAATAGAGAGGATAACAGAAGACAGTAAACAAGAAGAGAAGACTAAATCTATGAAGATGAAGCGCTTGAAAACTAATGATAATGATGATGAAAGATAACAGAATTGAGAACACTGATAAAAGAAGATGCGAGAGTGTTTAACGAGAGGTAGAATAACTTAAATAAGAAACGCTATAATAAGAATATAACTGATTATACAAGAAGACAAGAAGTGAAAAAAAATAAAAGACATGAAGGCGAAAATAAAGAGAATGAAGAAAAGAAAGACAGTGATACTATAATCAAGAATAGAAGAAAGAAGAAAAATGTTAGAGAAAAAAAGAGGAGGTGATTATTACACAACAACAAATCCTGGTCGTAAAAATGCGCAGAAAACACGAACAAAAATGTGTTTTAGTGCAGAAAAGAATCCAATCAAGAAAACACCAGAAGAAGGCAAAAAGTAGAGCTAGTCATGCGATCTTCAATGGAGATACCAGAGATTTCAACACCGAACTACATCAGCGAACCCGGAAGTCAAACACAAATATTCTGACAGAAGAGAAGCAGAGAACACTAGTTGGAACAAAACTGATGGACACGATTTCTCAAACTAAACTTCTGCTCAGTCAATCAAGTTCAACAAGTGGCCATGAAAGAAGAGAAACACTAACAGCAAAACTACCAAAAATAAATGTGAGAAACTTTGACGCAAGCAGGATAAAGAAAGAGATTTGGATTAGAACATTCTGTTGGGCAAAAAAAAAGGAATCATATTTCAGGGAGTAAAAAAAATGATTTCTGAAGATTTAAGAATTACAGGAATAACAAAAATTAGGAGTCGGAAGCAATTTAAAACGATGATAAGGACGCACTAGATCCAGCAGCGCGTAGACTGAACTGTGGTGAGTTTGTCAATGAAAACTAACGTCGAGGAAACGCCTGATCTCGTCAAATGGATGATCCACAGCTATCAACATCTGTAGTTGTAAAGCCTTCTTTATGATGCAACCACCACGTGTAGAAGTGTGAAGAATCTATTCACAAAAGTCTGTCTGGACCTAAATAGAAATCTGTCTATGGAGACTTGCACGCGTTTCTTGTCTTGTCTTACTAAAGCAAGCCTTTGAAGGAATATATTCCATTTATATTTGTGTACTTCGAAGGAGAAGAGGTAGGGTTCGATCCCAACCGACGGCTTCTGGGTTCACCCAGCCTTAAATGGGTACCAGATTTTTTCTAGGAAAATAAAGCGGTACGGGCGTAACACCGACCACATTACCCCAAAAATCATGTGCCGAAGATCTGTAAAAATTATGGTCACTAACACCGTATTCCCTATACGCCACTTGGCGTGACAGGGTACTTTACTTTTATTTTTTTATATTTGTGTACTGATTTCTCTTTAGTAAAACTGTTTTATACAAATGTATATTTATTGTCCACTGTTGTACTTCACGCCACTTGTTGGTTGTGAGGCCCCCAATTGTTCCTTGCCGATCTCAAGACTGCGGAAACTCTGAGTAAATAAATGGCTATTTCTGTCTAGTGATGAATTAATTAATGATCTCATTCGAGACGAGGTCGAAGTCAATAATAAAAAAAAACACCAAATGTGAATGAGCATCCCAGGAAACAGGGTGGGAATTTGGGAAGAGATAATGGCAGTACTTGAGAGGGGTACAAGTAGGGAAGAGATAATAGCAGTACTTGAGAGGGATACAAGTAGGGAATAGATAATAGCAGTACTTGAGAGAGATACAAGTAGGGAAGAGTTATTATCAGTACTTGAGAGAGAACAAATAGGGAAGAGATAATAGCAGTACTTGAGAGAGATACAAGTAGGGAAGAGATAATAGCAGTACTTGAGAGAGATGCAAGTAGGCTAGAGATAATAGCAGTACTTGAGAGAGATACAAGTAGGGAAGAGATAATAGCAGTACTTGAGAGAGATGCAAGTAGGCTAGAGATAATAGCAGTACTTGAGAAGGATACAAGTAAGGAAGAGGTAATAGTAGTACTTGACTGGGATAAAAGGACATTTTTGTTAAGTCCCTCAAAGTGAATGGAATTAATTTACAATGTGTAAATATTGATTTTATTTTGCGTTCGCCAGCTTTTACCTCTGGCGAAGTTCCTAGAGACTAGGAACTGAAATTTGCGTGTTAATCCGTGTCTCCCTGGCAGCCATGAGCACAGGGGTCCCTTGCCATACAGGCAGAGATAGGTCGTGGGCCTCGGTAGCCAAGTTGGGAAAACCACCCGACTGGACTATCGACGTTCGGACAACCCGACTGGACTATCGACGTTCGGACAACCCGACTGGACTACCGACGTTCCGACAACCTGTGTTCGATTCCCGCTGGGAGCAGTGTGAATTGTATTCGTGGTTGGAAACAAAAAAATACCCCCACGGTCGACCCAGCCGTTGGCTAAAATGGGTACCAGTGTATTACCCTGGGAAGGTGAGGAATGTCGCTTCGCATCTGAGTTTCGATGCTTGAGGCTACACTATACAGAAATCTCCGAACATTTCTGGATAGGCGGCCGAGCACATATGGGTGTAAACTCGCGTGCTAAGACGCCGGTTCAAGTCTCGTACTTTACCTTTACCTTTACCTTTATAGGCAGATAACTCCGTCTTCGGAGGTACTCATATTTTTTTTCCGTCGATGAGTAATTGACGTTTCAAGCTGGGCCTCGCTGCTGAAGCCAGGGATGGTTACAGCAGAGGAAAATTATAAATAAAAATCCCACCTGGTTCAGCGGGATTTGAACTCACAACCTCTCTATTTCGAGGCCGGCGTCTTGCCTCTAGACCAACCAGTCCCCCTATATGGATATTAATACTAGAAAAAAATGTTGAATTTGATGTCACTGTTGCCTATCATTAATTTAAATTAAGTTTCAAGTGGAAACTTGGTTTCCATTCTGATAGTTTTATTTTCTGTTTACTCTTTATAGCACATTTTTAACAATTTCAGTACGGAAGGTTTTCATCAAATTTAGCGGTAGAGATTTCAGAGACAAAATGTTTCATATTTTTAAATAGTAATCTACATGTTTATATTTATCTAACACTGAACATGTTATATATATATGCATTTTTAGGTAATTAAACAAAGAATTAGATTTCACCAATACCAATGATGATACAACACATGTAAAAAGAATATGGTTTGATGCCAGTTTACACTAATCAAATTGAGAGTGACGCACTGTGCGGCTAAACGTAAATGACCGAAATCGGCGTGACGGGCAAGAGTTAATGTGACCTGTTTTTTGGCCTTTTGAATAGTTTTGTATATAAAACATAGCTAAACTGCTACAAATTGGATGTCTATTATGAAACTGCTACTAATTGCAAGTATATCATGACTTTTATTACAGCTGGTCTACTTAAAATAAAAATTCATGAAAAATGGTCGCGTCCAAACGTGGTAGCCATTGGTATGACATTCAAGTGCACAGACCTACTACAATAATTTGATGCTACCTCTCAAAGTCTCGATGACTGCACACTTAAAATAGCTTCATACTACAACTATCATTAGAAATCTAGAAAACAAAGTATCTTGAAATTCACCCCCCGACCCAACTAGAATTCTTCACAAACTATCTTGAAATTAACCCTCCGACCCAACTCGAATTCTTCCCAAAATATCTTCAAACTAACCCTCCGAACCAACTAGAATTCTTCCAAAATATCTTCAAACTAACCCTCCGACCCAACTCGAATTCTTCACAAAATATCTTCAAACTAACCCTCCGACCCAACTCGAATTCTTCCCAAAATATCTTCAAACTAACTCTCCGACCCAACTATAATTCTTCCCAAAATATCTTCAAACTAACCCTCCGACCCAACTCGAATTCTTCCCAAAATATCTTCAAACTAACTCTCCGACCCAACTATAATTCTTCCCAAAATATCTTCAAACTAACCCTCCGACCCAACTAGAATTCTTCACAAAATATCTTCAAACTAACCCTCCGACCCAACTCGAATTCTTCACAAAATATCTTCAAACTAACCCTCCGACCCAACTAGAATTCTTCCCAAAATATCTTCAAACTAACCCTCCGACCCAACTAGAATTCTTCACAAACTATCTTCAAACTAACCCTCCGACCCAACTCGAATTCTTCACAAAATATCTTCAAACTAACCCTCCGACCCAACTAGAATTCTTCACAAAATATCTTCAAACTAACCCTCCGACCCAACTAGAATTCTTCCCAAAATATCTTCAAACTAACCCTCCGACCCAACTAGAATTCTTCACAAAATATCTTCAAACTAACCCTCCGACCCAACTCGAATTCTTCCCAAAATATCTTCAAACTAACCCTCCGACCCAACTCGAATTCTTCCCAAAATATCTTCAAACTAACCCTCCGACCCAACTCGAATTCTTCCCAAAATATCTTCAAACTAACCCTCCGACCCAACTCGAATTCTTCCCAAAATATCTTCAAACTAACCCTCCGACCCAACTCGAATTCTTCCCAAAATATCTTCAAACTAACCCTCCGACCCAACTCGAATTCTTCCCAAAATATCTTCAAACTAACCCTCCGACCCAACTCGAATTCTTCCCAAAATATCTTCAAACTAACCCTCCGACCCAACTCGAATTCTTCCCAAAATATCTTCAAACTAACCCTCCGACCCAACTCGAATTCTTCCCAAAATATCTTCAAACTAACCCTCCGACCCAACTAGAATTCTTCACAAAATATCTTCAAACTAACCCTCCGACCCAACTAGAATTCTTCCCAAACTACCTTGAAACTAACTGTTCGACTCAAGACTCCAAAGCAAGCCAAACCATCCACAGACTACCACCAATAGACCATCTTCTTATCTCGGATAGCACAGACGCGGTGAGAAGTCTCCTATCAATTACTCTTGTCGCTGACTGCGATATCTGGATTTACTGGTCTCTCACGCAAACATTGAAAACTATCAGGGATGCACGCACAAACAGAGACGTGAGATGGCGTGTCTACAAGACAAGAAAACACTAGGACACATTTCCATTACAGTTCATGTAGTGTGGAAAATCATATTTTTTTTGTAATATCCGACATTATTCAAGATTTTATTTTTAGGGGGAGTCTGGAATAAGTCAGGCAAAGAATGCTTTCTAAAGAGAGAAAATGATCTAGTACAACTTACGGTAGTTAATCGAAGTAAGAAAGTATGTTTTTTAGTGCCAAGCCAGAGTTAGTCCTGATATATTGTAGGAAGTCTCCAACAATAATATTTTTCATGATTATATAGATATAATTGAGCTGCGATAGCTCAGTGGTTAGTGAACTGGACTACAAAGAACAAGAGGTAGGGTTCGAAACACCGACGGCTTCCGGGTTCACCCAGCCTTAAATGGGTACCGGATTTTTTTCTGGGAAAGTAAAGCAGCACGACGTAATACCGACCACATTACCCCAAAAATCATGTGCTGAAGGTCTGTAAAATATAGGGTCACTAACACCATATTTCCCTATACGCCACTTGGCGTGACGGGGGTACTTTCCTTTTTTAAAATATAGATATAATTAGATTAATTATTAGATATAATTGTATCTGTTATTGTAACTGTCATTGTATCTGTTATTGTATCTGTTATTGTAACTGTCACTGTATCTATTATTGTAACTGTCATTGTATCTGTTATTGTAACTGTCATTGTATCTGTTATTGTATCTGTTATTGTATCTGTTATTGTAACTGTTATTGTAACTGTCATTGTAACTGTCATTGTATCTGTTATTGTAACTGTTATTGTAACTGTCATTGTATCTGTTATTGTAACTGTCATTGTATCTGTTATTGTATATGTTATTGTATCTGTTATTGTATATGATATGTTATTGTAACTGTCATTGTATCTGTTATTGTAACTGTTATTGTAACTGTTATTGTATCTGTCATTGTAACTGTTATTGTATCTGTTATTGTAACTGTCATTGTATCTGTTATTGTAACTGTTATTGTAACTGTTATTGTATCTGTTATTGTATCTGTTATTGTAACTGTTATTGTAACTGTCATTGTATCTGTTATTGTAACTGTCATTGTTTCTATTATTGAACTGTCATTGTATCTATTATTGTAACTGTTCATGTTACTATGGTTGTAACTGTTAACGTAACTATAATTGTAGCTATAATTGTAACTGTTAATGTAACTGTCAAACAAACTATTCTTGTAACTGTTATAGTAATCTATATTTTTTTGCTAACTGATACAGCGAACTAATTTGTGTTACAGTCTGTATTTCCCCCTCCAGATCATCATTATCAAGTACTGGGCCTACTGGCGTAGGTGATCATGTCTCTCCACAACTTTCGATCTCGGCAGCTATTTATCATTTCTGTTGTTGACCTTCTGCCAAGCCATTCTCTTAAGCTGTCTGTTATTTTTTCTCTTTGCTTCCCTTTATCTCTTCGTCCCTCAATTTTCCCAATTGTTACAATATATTACAGTAGTTCTCTTCTCATTACATGGCCAAAAAATGATGATTGTTTCTTCCTAATATTGGAAATTAGCTCTCTTTTTGCTTTGAACTCTCTCAGAACATTTTCATTACTCTTCTTAGCTGTCCATGGTACTCTCAATATTCTTCTGTAAAACCACATTTCTACAGTGATTTTCTTCTCTGTTGTCCTATTGTCCATGATTCGCTTCCATATGTTAAGACTGGCTCTACATAACATTTAAGAACTCTTTTTAAAAAGAAAGGAACTCCCAGATGGGGGGGGGGGGGGCAGAGGCGTCAGCGACCTGCGGTCGTAATAATAGGGTCAGCGCACCATCAGTTGACAAAGACCTAGCAGCAGGGTAGGCGCACCATCAGTTGACAAAGACCTAGCAGCAGGGTAAGCGCACCATCAGTTGACAAAGACCTAATAGCAGGGTAGGCGCACCATCAGTTGATAAAGACCTAATAGCAGGGTAGGCGCACCATCAGTTGACAAAGACCTAGCAGCAGGGTAGGCGCACCATCAGTTGACAAAGACCTAGCAGCAGGGTAGGCGCACCATCAGTTGACAAAGACCTAGCAGCAGGGTAGGCGCACCATCAGTTGACAAATACCTAATAGCATTGTAGGCGCACCATCAGTTGACAAAGACCTAGTAGCAGGGTAGGCGCACCATCAGTTGACAAAGACCTAATAGCAGGGTAGGCGCACCATCAGTTGACAAAGACCTAGTAGCAGGGCAGGCGCACCATCAGTTGACAAAGACCTTATAGCAGGGTAGGCGCACCATCAGTTGACAAAGACCTAATAGCAGGGTAGGCGCACCATCAGTTGACAAAGACCTAGCAGCAGGGTAGGCGCACCATCAGTTGACAAAGACCTAGCAGCAGGGTAGGCGCACCATCAGTTGACAAAGACCTAGCAGCAGGGTAGGCGCACCATCAGTTGACAAATACCTAATAGCATTGTAGGCGCACCATCAGTTGACAAAGACCTAGTAGCAGGGTAGGCGCACCATCAGTTGACAAAGACCTAATAGCAGGGTAGGCGCACCATCAGTTGACAAAGACCTAGTAGCAGGGTAGGCGCACCATCAGTTGACAAAGACCTTATAGCAGGGTAGGCGCACCATCAGTTGACAAAGACCTAGTAGCAGGGTAGGCGCACCATCAGTTGACAAAGACCTAGTAGCAGGGTAGGCGCACCATCAGTTGACAAAGACCTAGTAGCAGGGTCGGCGCACCATCAGTTGACAAAGACCTAGTAGCAGGTTAGGCGCACCATCAGTTGACAAAGACCTAGTAGCAGGGTAGGCGCACCATCAGCTGACAAAGACCTAGCAGTTCTACCTTCATGTGGTCTCTCCTGGTAACAGTCTGCGTCAAAACAGACTGGCTAACAGAAGCTAGGATCGCCGTGTTCCCTGTAGTGGTGGCTGTTACTGATACAGAAGACCCAGTATTGCAGTACCTCTGGGCTGGTCTATTAGTTTCCCAGCACAGCCTGGGATAGACGAACTCCAACTTCTCCAGTAAGAACATGGAATGTCAAGAAAGCCATTACGACCCGCCACATCAATGAGTCAAAGGGCAACCTGCCGGCATCAACTAGTCGCATTCCGACAACAAGAACAACAACAACAATAACAACAACAACAACAACAACAACAACAACAACAACCCCTCTAGATAAGTGTCAGTAAAGCGTAAACGTATTAGCCGATTTGACGAGAAAAAAAAAACAAATGCCGCGAAAACATAACTGAAGTATAACATATAAGACATTACTCAAGTATAACATATAAGACATGACTCAAGTATACCATATAAGACATGACTCAAGTATAACATATGAGACATGACTCAAGTATAACATATAAGACATGACTCAAGTATAACATATAAGACATGACTCAAGTATAACATATAAGACATGACTCAAGTATAACATATAAGACATGACTCAAGTATAACATATAAGACATGACTCAAGTATAACATACAAGACATGACTCAATTATAACATATAAGACATGACTCAAGTATAACATACAAGACATGACTCAAGTATAACATATGAGACATGACTCAAGTATAACATACAAGACATGACTGAAGTATAACGTACAAGACATGACTCAAGTATAACGTGCATGACATGACTCAAGTATAACATACAAGACATCACTCAACTATAACGTAAATGACATGACTCAAGTATAACATACAAGACATGACTCAAGTATAACATACAAGACATAACTCAAGTATAACAAACAAGACATGACTCAAGTATAACAAACAAGACATGACTCAAGTATAACATACAAGACATGACTCAAGTATAACATACAAGACATGACTCAAGTATAACATACAAGACATCACTCAACTATAACGTAAATGACATGACTCAAGTATAACATACAAGACATGACTCAAGTATAACATACAAGACATGACTCAAGTATAACATACAAGACATGACTCAAGTATAACAAACAAGACATGACTCAAGTATAACAAACAAGATATGACTCAAGTATAACAAACAAGATATGACTCAAGTATAACATACAAGACATGACTCAAGTATAACATACAAGACATGACTCAAGTATAAGATACAAGATATGACTCAAGTATAACAAACAAGACATGACTCAAGTATAACATACAAGACATGACTCAAGTATAACATACAAGATATGACTCAAGTATAACATACAAGATATGACTCAAGTATAACAAACAAGACATGACTCAAGTATAACATACAAGACATGACTCAAGTATAACATACAAGACATGACTCAAGTATAACATACAAGACATGACTCAAGTATAACATACAAGACATGACTCAAGTATAACATACAAGATATGACTCAAGTATAACAAACAAGACATGACTCAAGTATAACAAACAAGACATGACTCAAGTATAACAAACAAGACATGACTCAAGTATAACATACAAGACATGACTCAAGTATAACATACAAGACATGACTCAAGTATAACATACAAGACATGACTCAAGTATAACAAACAAGACATTACTGGAACATGAATGAGCCTGTTGTCCAGTTTTCTCACTGAAATGTTGAAGTAGAACTAAAACAAAACATGACAATAACACGACCTGTCATAATTTTACTCTCCCCTCTCTCTCTACACGTCCTCTTCTACCTGTTCAGGTGTCAAGGGAGATACAAAGTTCTGGTTCTCGCCCTTTTGACGGCATCACTCATTTTGTTGCAGAGTTTCTTTGATGTTGTCTGTCCATCTTACTCTGGGTATGCCTCTTTTTCTTCTCCATTCTGCTCCTTTAAAATATGCTCTGTACGGTAAAGAATCAAACTCTTGCTAGATGGACAAACCCGTTTATTTGTTGTTTCTGTATGTAGCTTAGGATTTGTTCAATACCTATTCTTTCTCTTATAATATCATTTCCGATCATTTCTGTTCTGGTCGCTCCAAGCGCTTTTCTCAGACATCTCATCTCTGTGGTGACAAGCTTTCTTTTATGCTTAGATGCAAGTGTCCGTGTTTGGCGCTGGTAGCACAATGTTGTAAAGAATATACTCTATGTAAGATGTTTCTTGGTGGTAATAGGTATTGCTTTGTGTTGAAGTATAGGGGATAGCTGTCCCAATATTTGGTTTGCCTTATTACGTCGTATATCTATTTATTTATCGATTTTACCATCTTCAGAGAAAGATGTTCCCAGATATTTAAAGCTTGTTCCTTGTATTTTTTTAAAAACTAGAATGTTCTATAACTGTGTTTAATGTTAAAAATGTTACTGCCAGAACTAAAATTCAAAACTTGAAACAAACTTTAAGAAAACTTCCCGAGCTAGCCCTCAACGAAACATTGTAACCAGCGCCTGGTTTAATCAGATGGGACTTCTCTCATCTGTCGCTTAAGAGTTGTCTTTTTTCCTTGTAGCAAAAATAGTTCCTGGAGAAATGAGGGTTTATGGAGTTGTTCTAAGTGTCTGGAACATCATCATCATTGCTATTTACTATCTCCAGCGAGACGCAATTTCAGTTCTGGGTTTCCGTGCCTATGTTCCGACAGCAAATATAAACGAAGACACTCGATGAACCAGTATATAGATTATTGGTAAATACATCTGAAGATCAATATTGGTAAAGGACAGAAGGACAATCAGTTCAGAGCGAGCTACAAGGAGTTTGGATGAAGATAGTTCTAGAAGGCCCGTCGTAGTAAGTTCAGATCACAGTTGTCTGAATCAGTGTTAAAAGTGATATTTTAATTACAGACGCAACATGAAAGATTATAAAATTGTTGAAGTATTAAGATGTTCAGTTTCAGTTACCCTCTCCTTATTCGTGTAATTGATAATCATCTGAGAGTGGTTCCAATTTTCGATAATGCCAGGAAATTGGATTGTCTTGTTTCATTAACTTTTTGTATTAGTGATGTTTTTAATCAATCAGCGTCTGTGAGAAGAAATATCCAAATGGTCGTTTCTTGTATTCCTCTGTGATATCATTACAGCCACCAATATCATGCGATGAGACATTTTCAATGAGTTGAAAAAAAGTTAATAATGTAGATATGAAGGTTAATTGTGATCTTAGTTGTGATCTTAGTTGTGATCTTAGTTGTGATCTTTGTTGTGATCTTAGATAGAGCCCATATTATCACATGACTTTACTTTGTGTTATTTCATATGTTTTTCACGACTTTACCCTGCATTAGTTCCCATGTTTTTCACGACTTTACCCGGTATTAGTTCTCATGTTTTTCACGACTTTACCTTGTATTAGTTCCCATTTTTTCACTACTTTACCCTGCATTAGTTCCCATGTTTTTCACGACTTTACCTTGTATTAGTTCCCATTTTTTTCACTACTTTACCCGGTATTAGTTCCCATGTTTTTCTCGACTCTACCTTGTATTAGTTCCCATGTTTTCATTTTACCTTGTGTAGTTCCTATCTTTTTCACGACTCTACCTTGTATTAGTTCCCATGTTTTTCACGAATTTACCCGGTATTAGTTCTCATGTTTTTCACGACTCTACCTTGTATTAGTTCCCGTTTTTCACGACTTTACCCGGTATTAGTTCTCATGTTTTTCTCGACTCTACCTTGTATTAGTTCTCATGTTTTTCACTTTACCTTGTGTAATTCCTATCTTTTTCACGACTCTACCTTGCATTAGTTGTCATGTTTTTCTCGACTCTACCTTGTATTAGTTCCCATGTTTTTCACTTTACCTTGTGTAGTTCCTATCTTTTTTACGACTCCGCCTTGTGTTAGTTCCAATGTTTTTTTTCACTTTACCTTGTGCAGTTCCTTTCTTTTTCACGACCTATGTTAGTTTCCATGTTGTTCACGACTTTACTTATCATTGATCTCCTCTAGACTCTCACATGTTGCGAACATTCTGAACTCGTCGTTTTGTTCCCATCGTGGCGTTAATACCGAGGTAAGAGAATTACGATCACGTGGATTTACTCACAAGAAGGACAGTGTAGACTACCGCTGGAGCATCCCACGAAGGTGTCCACGGACAGCGCAGAGTGTTAGAACGTTGACTAGTTTCAAAAAACACTAGAACTTGTAGTTATCGCTGACTCTTTGTCAACTTGCAACTTAGGGAAGTATGAGAAAGAAAATGATGGTGATGATGATGATAATTAAGAAGAAGAAGAGGAAAATGATGAAGTTGAGGAATATGATGGAGAAGAAAGGAATGACAGAAAGAAAACATAATAGGGAAGAAAGGATGCAGAATAAAATAAAAGATGAAGAATAATGTGGATGTGAAGAAGGAGAAAATGAAGAAAAAAACGGAGAAGATGAAGGAAAAGAATATGTTGATGATGATGAAGATGCAGCAAAATTAGAAGGGGGAAGAGACAAAAAAGAAGAAAACCGATAAATAAATAAGAAGAAAAACCAGAAGAGCATGAAAATAACGTTATCATGCTGCATGCTGAAATCAGCTCAACCTTACCAGAAAATACGCTACGTCATGATGCTACAACACACTGCGTGACTATGTCATCACGGCTCATGATGCTACAACACATGGCGTGACTATGTCGTGGTGCTACAACACACGGCGTGACTATGTCGTGGTGCTACAACACACTGCGTGACTATGTCGTGGTGCTACAACACACGGCGTGACTATGTCATCACGGCTCATGATGCTACAACACATGGCGTGACTATGTCGTGGTGCTACAACACACGGCGTGACTATGTCGTGGTGCTACAACACACTGCGTGACTATGTCGTGGTGCTACAACACACGGTGTGACTATGTCGTGGTAATACAACACACGGTGTGACTATGTCGTGGTGCTACAACACACGGTGTGACTATGTCATCACGGTTCATGATGCTACAACACACTGCGTGACTATGTCGTGGTGCTACAACATACGGTGTGACTATGTCGTGATGCTACAACACACTGCGTGACTATGTCATCACGGTTCATGATGCTACAACACACGGCGTGACTATGTCATCACGGTTCATGATGCTACAACACATGGCGTGGCTACGTCATCACGGTTCATGATGCTACAACACATGGCGTGGCTATGTCATCACGGTTCATGATGCTACAACACATGGCGTGGCTATGTCATCGCGGTTCATGATGCTACAACACACTGCGTGGCTATGTCATCACGGTTCATGATGCTACAACACATGGCGTGGCTATGTCATCACGGTTCATGATGCTACAACACATGGCGTGGCTATGTCATCACGGTTCATGATGCTACAACACACGGCGTGACTATGTCATCACGGTTCATGATGCTACAACACACGGCTTGACTATGTCATCGCGGTTCATGATGCTACAACACACGGTGTGACTATGTCATCGCGGTTCATGATGCTACAACACACGGCTTGACTATGTCATCGCGGTTCATGATGCTACAACACACGGTGTGACTATGTCATCGCGGTTCATGATGCTACAACACACGATGTTACTATGTCATCACGGTTCATGATGCTACAACACACGGCTTGACTATGTCATCGCGGTTCATGATGCTACAACACACGGCGTGACTATGTCATCACGGTTCATGATGCTACAACACACGGCGTGATTATGTCATCACGGTTCATGATGTTACAACACACGGTGTGACTATGTCATCGCGGTTCATGATGCTACAACACACGATGTTACTATGTCATCACGGTTCATGATGCTACAACACACAGCTTGACTATGTCATCGTTGTTCATGATGCTACAACACACGGCGTGACTATGTCATCACGGTTCATGATGCTACAACACATGGCGTGACTATGTCGTGGTGCTACAACACACGGCGTGACTATGTCATCACGGTTCATGATGCTACACCACACGGCGTGACTATGTCATCACGGTTCATGATGCTACAACACACGGCGTGACTATGTCGTGGTGCTACAACACACGGCGTGACTATGTCGTGGTGCTACAACACACAGCGTGACTACGTCATGATGCTACAACACATAGCGTGACTAAGTCATGATGCTACAACACACGGCGTAACTATGTCGTGGTGCTACAACACATGGCTTGACTATGTCGTGGTGCTACAACACATGGCGTGACTATGTCGTGGTGCTACAACACATGGCGTAACTATGTCGTGGTGCTACAAACATGGCGTAACTATGTCGTGGTGCTACAACACATGGCGTGACTATGTCGTGGTGCTACAACACATGGCGTGACTATGTCGTGGTGCTACAACACGTGGCGTAACTATGTCGTGGTGCTACAACACATGGTGTGACTATGTCGTGGTGCTACAACACATGGCGTAACTATGTTGTGGTGCTACAACACACGGCGTAACTATGTCATCACGGTTCATGATGCTACAACACATAGCGTGACTATGTCGTGGTGCTACAACACATGGCGTAACTATGTCGTGGTGCTACAACACATGGCGTGACTATGTCATCACATTTCATGATGCTACAACACATGGCGTGACTATGTCAGGATGCTACAACACACGGCGTGACTATGTCAGGATGCTACAACACATGGCGTGACTATGTCGTGGTGCTACAACACATGGCGTGACTATGTCGTGATGCTACAACACATGGCGTAACTATGTCGTGGTGCTACAACACATGGCGTAACTATGTCGTGGTGCTACAACACACGGCGTGACTATGTCAGGATGCTACAACACACGGCGTGACTATGTCAGGATGCTACAACACACGGTGTGACTATGTCAGGATGCTACAACACACGGCGTGACTATGTCGTGGTGCTACAACATATGGCGTAACTATGTCGTGGTGCTACAACACATGGCGTAACTATGTCGTGGTGCTACAACACATGGCGTAACTATGTCGTGGTGCTACAACACATGGCGTAACTATGTCGTGGTGCTACAACACACGGCGTGACTATGTCAGGATGCTACAACACATGGCGTAACTATGTCATGGTGCTACAACACATGGCGTAACTATGTCATCACGATTCATGATGCTACAACACACGGCGTGACTATGTCAGGATGCTACAACACATGGCATGACTATGTCAGGATGCTACAACACACGGCGTGACTATGTCAGGATGCTACAACACACGGCGTGACTATATCATGATGCTACAACACACGGCGCGACTATGTCATGATTCTACAATACACGGCGTGACTACGTCGTGGTGCTACAAAACACGAAGTGACGCTACAACACACTCCGTAATTATGCCAATGAGCTACAACACACTCCGAATGTAACCTGCAGGACAATACAAAAATGGTTGCATTGAACATCGAGCGAAGCAAGAAAGACTGATATCCTAGCTTTGTTCATCAATACCACTGCCTACAGAAGCAATTATCGATTAAACTGAAAATAATATTTCTAATCCCTTCAGTGCAAGATACTCGGAATCATATTAGAGTAAATTATTCGGATTGGAATAATCTATTCTTTATTTAAACTCAAGTACTTTCCCCTTAAACTCATACGAAACGATAGTTTAAGTCTGCACCGAGTACACGACACGCAGTTTCCTACAAATTTCGTAACACGCTGGTAGGTAATTGTATCCCACACAAAATGTATTCAATTATATTATTTCAGCAATTTGTGAGACCTGTGAAAATATGTGAAGATCCCAGTAAAATTATTGTCTGTTGATTATTGTTATGTTAGTTCAAAGTAAATTATCTACTTTATACAGACAGAAGATATTGAACGAAATAGCGGTGTGACAGTTATGGAAACATTGATTATAGATTGAAACTTGGATTATGCAAATAGGCAACAAATATGATGGTTTGTCTACACGGAGTGAAGGCCGTGTGATATCATTTCATATCACATGTGATTTCAGTTTCTGCCTACTGGTGTAGGCGATCACGCTTCTTAACAACCATAATTGTTGAACAATTTTGTCTTTGATTTTGTGTAAATATATATATATATATATATATATATATATATAAAGACAAATGTGAAGAAGAAAAGACATATGGTTTCAAATGAATAGATAAGAGACGAATCAAAACAAGAATAGGTGTCAAGCTTTATAATACGGTGTTCGAAACACATCGGTCATGTGCTGAGAATGAATGAAGGAAGACTTCACAGCGGTCATGTGTTGAGAATGAATGAAGGAAGACTTCCCATCGGTCAGGTGCTGAGAATGAATGAAGGAAGACTTCACAGCGGTCATGTGTTGAGAAGGAATAAAGAAAGACTTCCCATCGGTCAGGTGCTGAGAATGAATGAAGGAAGACTTCACAGCGGTCATGTTTTGAGAAGGAATAAAGAAAGACTTCCCATCGGTCAGGTGCTTAGGATGAATGAAGGAAGACTTCACATCGGTCATGTGCTGAGAATGAATGAAGGAAGACTTCACAGCGGTCATGTGTTGAGAAGGAATAAAGAAAGACTTCCCATCGGTCAGGTGCTTGGGATGAATGAAGGAAGACTTCACAGCGGTCATGTGCTTAGAATGAATGAAGGAAGATTTCACAGCGGTCATGTGTTGAGAAGGAATAAAGAAAGACTTCCCATCGGTCAGGTGCTGAGAATGAATGATGGAAGACTTCCCATCTGTCAGGTGCTGAGAATGAATGAAGGAAGACTTCCCATCCGTCAGGTGCTGAGGATGAATGAAGGAAGAATTCACCGTCAGGTATTTCATGTGGAAATCGTTTGTTAACAAAAAATTAGATCAAGGGAATCGCAACGCAGAACAACTATTAGAGAAGACTTGGGTCTTGGTCAGCTGATGGTGCACCAACCCTGCAGCTAGGTCTTGGTCAGCTCATATTGCACCAACCCTGCTGCTAGGTCTTGGTCAGCTCATGTTACACCAACCCTGCTGCTAGGTCTTGGTCAGCTGATAGTGCACCAACCCTGCTGTTAGGTCTTGGTCAGCTTATGGTGCACCAACCCTGCTGCTAGGTCTTGGTCAGCTCATGTTGCACCAACCCTGCTGCTAGGTCTTGGTCAGCTGTTGGTGCACTGAACCTGCTATTGCGACCGCAGGTCCCAGGCCCCTCTGCTTCCCCGAATTAAGTGTCTGTAACAAGATCACAAATAATTTGTTTATCAACATATTTAACAAGTACACGAAACTGTTCAACTAACTACGGCTAACATACGACCAGAGATTGAATTATAATTAAACTAGTCAACTATACCACTGTTAACATACAACCAGAGATTGAATTATAATTAAACTAGTCAACTATACCACTGTTAACATACACCAGAGATTGAATTATAATTAAACTAGTCAACTATACCACTGTTAACATACAACCAGAGATTGAATTATAATTAAACTAGTCAACTATACCACTGTTAACATACGACCAGAGATGGAATTATAATTAAACTATTCAACTATACCACTGTTAACATACGACCAGAGATGGAATTATAATTAAACTATTCAACTATACCACTGTTAACATACGACCAGAGATGGAATTATAATTAAACTATTCAACTATACCACTGTTAACATACGACCAGAGATGGAATTATAATTAAACTATTCAAATATACCACTGTTAACATACGACCAGAGATGGAATTATAAATAAACTATTCAACTATACCACTGTTAACATACGACCAGAGATGGAATTATAATTAAACTATTCAACTATACCACTGTTAACATACGACCAGAGATGGAATTATAATTAAACTATTCAACTATACCACTGTTAACATACGACCAGAGATGGAATTATAATTAAACTATTCAACTATACCACTGTTAACATACGACCAGAGATGGAATTATAATTAAACTATTCAACTATACCACTGTTAACATACGACCAGAGATGGAATTATAATTAAACTATTCAACTATACCACTGCTAACATACGACCAGAGATGGAATTATAATTAAACTATTCAACTATACCATTGCTAACATACGACTAGAGATGGAATTATAATTAAACTATTCGACTATACCATTGCTAACATACGACTAGAGATGGAATTATTATTAAACTATTCAACTATACCACTGCTAACATACGATCAGAAATTGAATTATAATCAAGCTTTAGAAAGGAGAATGATTGCTTTTAAATAAAAATCTCTTAACATAAATCAAAAATAGATCTTATAAGAGAAGTTACCGAAATAACACGTGTCGAGCTATATATAGGATGCTGGGGGTACATCAGTCCTATGATCGGAATAGATGATGGGTGACTCCCATGCAAATCATTTAACTGGACACCGGGTGGTAAAAGAAAATAAGGAAGAACAGAGGAGCTATAAGGATGGGGGGGGGGGGGGGTAATTCATAGAGAAGGATGTGCTATGGGAGACAAAACTAAGAACTGGCAGAAACTAGTCAAACATGGACAATTATAATTTATGCAATATGTACTGTATTCAACTCAAGAAGAATTTACTAATTAACTAACTAATAACTTACTAATTAACAGACAATAACTAACCATTAAGTTACTTACTAATTACCTAAATAATAACTAACTAAATAACTAATAACTAACTAATACATAATTTATTATTTAACTATAATCTAACTAACAAATAACTTATTAACAAATAACTAATTAAAAACTAATTAATGGCTTACTAAGTACGTAAATAATAACTAACTAACTAATAACTAACAAACAAATAACTAACTAATAATTAAGTACTAACTAAATTTAAAACAACTAAGTAATAACTAACTAATTTTTTTTTTCTAAATGATAACTAACTTACTAATAACTTACTAACTAATCAACTTACTAACATTTAACTGACTAAAAAAAACAAATAACTACTTAACTAATTAATAATAAACTAACTAAACCCAAGCTAACTAATAACATGCAATCTAAAAACTAACTAATAACTCACTAATTGCGTAAATAATAACTAACTAACCAATCCTACTTAATATCTAAATAATAACTAAATAACTAATAGCTAAGTAATAACTAAGTAATAATTTTTAATAATAACTAACTTACTAATAGCTTACTAACTAATTAACTTACTAATATCTTACTAACTAATTAACTTACTAATATATGACTAATATGCACTGGTAATAAAGGCATCGAATGGATACAAGGAGACCATTTGGAGGACCTGGACTTTGCTGATGACATAGTTCTCATCAGCAATCAGATAAAAACGATGCAGGAAAACACAAATGAACTATCATCAATAGCCAGCAAAATTGGGCTTGAGGTCAATCATGAAAAGACTAAAGTCATGAAAAGTTTAATTCCAACAAGTGACAAAATATACATGGAAACAAACCAGTAGAAGAGATCGATCACTTCATCTATCTTGGAAGTCACATGATCGAGAAGGGGATACGAGCAAAGAAATTAGAATCAGACTGGCTAAAGCAGCAATGTCTTTCAGAAGCCTTGAAAAGTTGTGGAAATCAAAACTCATTAGCACAAACACAAAACTTAGGCTATTCAAATCAAATGTACTATCAACCCTTACGTATGCGTGTGAAAGCTGGAAAACAACAAGAGATATAGAAACAAAGTTGAACGCATTCGAAAATAAATGTCTAAGGAAAATACTTGGTATAGAATGGAACGAATTCAAAACAAACGAGGAAATTAGAGAAATCGCCAATCAACCACTAATATCTTCAGTAATAAAGAAAAGACGATGGTCATACGTTGGACATGTGATGAGAAGAGATAATAATCGAATAGCAAAGCAAGCCCTCATATGGGAAACAACAGTAAAAGAAAAAGAGGAAGACCCAGGGAGACACTGAGAAGAACATTGATGAGAGAGGCAAGAGCAGCAGGAATCGGCTCCCTCAATGAGATAGAACTGCTTGCACAGAACAGAGACAGATGGCGAGATTTAATAAAATATCTTTAAAAGAAAACTGCTAGAACAAAAATTCATATAGGAGAAGGTGTATCTTGGTCTACGCCCTATGGGCCGGTTACGGCTCGAAAGGTCAATAGATAGATATGACTAATAACTAACTACTTAACTAATAACTAATTAATAGCATACTGACTGAAAACTAATAAAAACTGATTAATTAACTAATTAATTAGAAAATAATTATGAAAAAAACTAACTAACTAATGACTATTAACTAATTAATTAATAACTCAGTAACTAATTAACTACAATATAACTAAGTAACGAATAACTAATGAACAAATAAATAACTAAAAACTAATTAAATTATAGCTCACTAAATAAAAACTCGGTTGGCTTACCACGGCAACAGCCGGGGTTCGTACCCTGGCGAGGACACCTGGGTTTTACTAATTCCCTAAAAATCAGTGGGAGCCGCGATAGCTCAGTGGTTAGTGAACTGGACTACTACGGACAAGGGGTAGGGTTCGATCCCAACCGACGGCCTTCGGTTCACCCAACCTTTAATGGGTACCGGATTTTTTCTGGGAAAGTAAAGCAGCACGGGCGTAATACCGACCACATTACCCCAAAAATCATGTGCTGAAGGTCTGTAAAATATAGGGTCACTAACACCATATTTCCCTATACGCCACTTGGCGTGACGGGGGGTACTTTACTTTTTACTTTACTTACTAAAAACTAATTAAATTTAAGCTAACTAACTAAAAACTAACTGATAACATACTGTCTGAAAACTACCTAATAACTAAGTAATAACTAACTAATTAACTAACTAAATCTAACTAATAACATACTGTCTGAAATCTACCTAATAACTAAGTAATACTAACTAATTAACTAAGTAATACTAACTAATAACTAACTAATAACGAACTAATAACTAGTAACTAACTAATAAATAACTAACTGATAACTAGTAACTAACTAATAAATAACTAATTAATAACTAATGACTAACCAATAACTAGTAACTAACTAATAAATAGTAACTAACTAATAACTAACTAATAAATAACCAATGACTAACTAACTAACTAAAAGTTAACTAACTAAAAACGAACTAATAAATTATTAATTATTAATTAACTGATTAAATAACTAATAACTCACTAACTAATTAACTAACTAATAACTAACTAATAAATAGTAACTAACCTACTAATAACTTAATAACTAATTAACTAACTTACAGTACATCATCATCATGTGCCATACCGGTTGACGTAGACGATCACGTCCTTCCACAATCTTCTATCCACAGTGCATCATATCAATTCTGCTGTTGACTGCTTTCCATGCCATGACACCAACATATCTAGTATTTTCTCTCTTTGTCGTCCGCGATCTCTTTTTCCCTGTTTTGTGCCAGTTGTAATCAAGCATTCTAACTTTCCTCTTCTCATGACGTGCTCGAAAAATGTTGATTGTTTCTTTCTTATGTTTTTCAGGAGCTCCGTTTTTGCGTTGGCCTCTTTGAGAATGTCTTCGTTGGTCTTTTTAGCTGTCCAGGGAACATGCAACTTTCTTCTGAGAAATCCCATCTCTGTGGCCTCTAATTTATAACTAATAGCTATTAACTAATAAACTAAAAAATAGCTAATCAACAATTATCTAACTAACTAGTCATTAACTAACTAATATCTAACTAATAAATAATTAATTAACTAACTCACTAGCTAAAAAACTAACTAGTTAATAACTAACGAATTAACAAATAACTAACTAATAAACTAAGTAACTAGTATTTAACTATTTTACTAACATACTAATTAATAAATAACGAGCTAACTAATAACTAACTAAAAAACCTAATAAGTAACTAAATAACTAATAACTAAAGAACTAATAACTAACGAACTAATAACTAAGTAACTTACTATTAACTAACGAACTAATACTAAGTAATTAGCTAAATATCTAACTAGTAGTAACCAGCTAACTATTAACTAACTAATAACTAGCTAACCAAAAAATCATAGGAGAAATACGTCTACTAGACATACAATCTTACATATATCTTAGCAGTAATATAGACAGAGAAGGAGGAGCAGAGAATGATATCAAAATAAGGATATCAAAAGCAAGAGGTGAACTGGGAAACATATCGAAGTCCAAAGAAATTAGGCTAAATATTAAAATAAAAATGTTCAACTCTAATGTTAAATCGGTATTATATTATATGGCTGTGAAATATGGAGAACAACAAAAATGAAAATCATAAAGATACAGACATTCATTAATGGATGCTTGCGCAGAATAAAAGGATAGAAATGGCAGGAGAAAATCATTAACGTAGAATTATGGAAATGTACCATTCAAATACCAGTGGATAAAGAGATACAGCGAGGACGATGAGGCAGGATAGGACGCGAATCAGTTCAGAGGAAGAGGTATGTTTACAGCACTCGGATGACAAATAATCAACAACAGAAAAAAATATGGACCAAGGCAGGATCGAACCCGTACTCAGTGGCACATCGCCTCGCCACGAAAAGCCAAACGCTAGGGAACACTGCCACTCAGCTAAATAAAAAATTAGCTTCGTAGGCAATGTCTTTTCGCGAAGGCTTTCCCATGACTATAGCATAGTGCCGCGATCACAGCTCGGAAATATTTTTCCTGTTAAGTAGGACGCACACTGCGGAAGCCAACTGAGAGTATTACACAACATGCCCTTTTTGGAACCCCCAAGGAAAAAGACAAAAAAGAAGACCAAAATATTCTTGGAGAAGATGGAAACAGAGATGAAGATGATGGGGAAGACATGGAGTGATATTAAAATAATGGCAAGAAACAGAATGGCTTGGAAAGCGTTTGTTGAAAAACTATGCTCCACACGGAGCTGAAAGTTGTTGTTGAAGACCTATGCTCCACAGGGAGCTGAAAGTGTTTGTTGAAGACCGGTGCTTCACACGGAGCTGAAAGTTAGAAGAAGAAGAACAAACTATTAAATAACTAATTAATGGCTAACTAATAAATAAATAATTTAACTAAATAACTAAAAATTAACTATTCATCATCATCAAGTACAGGGCCTACTGGCGTAGGTGACCATGTCTCTCCACAACTTTCGATCTCAGCAGCTATTTATCATTTCTGTTGTTGACCTTCTGCCAAGCCATTCTATTAAGCTGTCTGTTATTTTTTTTCACTTTGCTTCCCTCTATCTCTTCGTGCCTCAATTTTTCCAGTTGTTACAATATATTCCAGTTGTTTTCTTCTCATTACATGGCCAAAAAATGATGATTGTTTCTTCCTAATATTGGAAATTAGCTCTCTCTATGCTTTGACCTCTCTCAGAACGTCTTCATTACTCTTCTTAGCTGTCCATGGTATTCTCAACATTATTCTGTAAAACCATATTTCTACAGACTCAAGTGATTTTCTTGTCTATTGTCCTATTGCCCATAATTCGCATCCATATGTTAAGACTGGCTCCATCATCATCAAGTACCTGGCCTATTGACCGGACATGGAAATGTACCAGTCAAACACCAGTGGATAAAGAGATACAGCGAAGACGATGGCGCTGGATAGGACACACACTACGGAAGCCAACTGAGAGTATTACACAACAGGCCATTATTTGGAATCCCCAGAGGAAAAGACAAAGAGGAAGACCAATGAATTCTTGGAGAAGACAGATAGAAGCAGAGATGAAGATGATGGGGAAGGCATGGAATGATCTTAAAAGAATGGCAAAAAACAGAACGACTTGGAAAGTGTTTGTTGAAGACCTATGCGCCACTGGGAGCTAAACAGGTAGAAGAAGAATTCCTGGTATCTGCTATAACCAATGACTCGTATAACGACGGTCCTTGCTAGCGAAAAGTGCGAGAACCGTGGTCTAAGCCATTGTTCGGAAGCGACCTGATTTTGTCCGACCAATCAGATTTGTCCCTTTCGTGACGTAGAGGTTCATCCAGCGCATTTGAAACGTTAAACGGGAATTATTGCCCAATTCATGCATTATTAAATGAAAATAAGAAATGTATAATTAATTACTGTTTATGAATCAGATAACAAAACAGAAGGCAAGTAGAAGAAGAGCAGCGTGCACTCTAATTATTAGGTGCACTGTAAGTTAGAGTGCCCTGACAACAGGGAACTATCTTTCCAGGTTTAGCTTTCTTATTTGTCTTTTAATCTCTTTCACGATTCTCTCGCAGTTTTTCTTGTGTTCAATCATTGGTGGAGATGGTGAACGCGTTAGATGGGTGTGTTCATATAGTCGTAGTTTAGTTCATCGTCATCATCTTTATTATCCGCATCATCATCAACGTGATCGGCACCATCATCGACATCTTCATCGTCGTCATCATCATCATTATCACTGTCATCGAAATTAACAGCATCTTCATTATCGCCATCATTATTATCGATATCATCGTCATAATCATTATCGGCATCTTCATCATTTTCATCATCATTATCATCATGGTCATCATCATCATCATCGGCATCATCATGATCTTCGCGATCATCAACATCATTATCAGTCATCATTATCGCCACCATCATCACCACCGTCATCATCGACATCGTCGACTTGATCGACATCATCAACATCATCATCCTCACCATCATAATTATCATCAGCCTCTTAACAGTGTGCGCATAAGACGATCATCATCTTCGGGACGACGTGAGCTTTCGGTCAATATGGTGGATAGGCGGCAGGAACCATTATAGGCTGTGTCAGAAAAGTGTTCCTTGTTGCAGTTTCCTCATATTCCAAGTCCGGCTTGTTGCAGCAGATACTGAGTTAAGTGCTCTGTGCACACCGTGGGCTGTGCGTTTCATCCGTTTTGATCGTCTTTCAATATTCCGATTGCTTGTGATGAATGATAATATCGTATGACGGGGGAACAAACGGCTGTGTTCACTTTCTGTGCGGTTTCGCCTTATATCATTTGGCGTGTGCTGAGACTGCCATATTTGGGACTGCAGCTACCTTTATTTTTTCGATGAGATATTGGTTCGGATTATTCCACTGGCACGGGCGGTTGAGCAATTATGGATTTTACTTCGTTTCCATTGATACCGGGCCTTCCATAACCATAAGGCTTGCAGGTGGCAGTAACAACAGATCGACTAACAAGGTGAGGTTGCGGTATTCGCTGCAGTAGTCGTGGCATGTTCAAAGTCTAGCTCTGCTGCATCTCCAGAATGAAAAAGGTCCAACATTTCCAGCAGAACCTGTGAAATCATGAAAGCCAAATTAACTCGGCACATCACCTCTCTGGATATAATAATTAACAACTAACGTCGACTCCACAGCTTTAGATCAACACCAGCATCTCCCCCCTCCCCCCACCTCCAATTTAGAAGGTACACTTCAAGTGCCTGCTTTTATTTTTCAATCGTTTTGTTATTTTTATCAAAATTCATTTCTCTCTTTCCCTGATCTTCTTAATCTCAAGCTGTCCTGTTTTTAACTTTCATTATTTCATCTTGGAAGGATTATTTCTGTATTAACCTATTTTCATTATTTCATCTTGTAAGGATTATTTCTGTATTAACCTATTTTCATTATTTCATCTTGTAAGGATTATTTCTGTATTAACCTATTTTCATTATTTCATCTTGTAAGGATTATTTCTGTATTAACCTATTTTCATTATTTCATCTTGTAAGGATTATTTCTGTATTAACCTATTTTCATTATTTCATCTTGTAAGGAGTATTTCTGTATTAATCTATTTTCATTATTTCATCTTGTAAGGAGTATTTCTGTATTAACCTATTTTCATTATTTCATCTTGTAAGGATTATTTCTGTATTAACCTATTTTCATTATTTCATCTTGTAAGGATTATTTCTGTATTAATCTATTTTCATTATTTCATCTTGTAAGGATTATT
The DNA here is from genome assembly GCA_032433765.1 of Megaustenia siamemsis. Classification (NCBI taxonomy): domain Eukaryota; kingdom Metazoa; phylum Mollusca; class Gastropoda; order Stylommatophora; family Ariophantidae; genus Megaustenia; species Megaustenia siamemsis. Next base: position 87,226,777 of record JAVIAB010000125.1, on the reverse strand, counting down.
TCTGTATTAATCTATTTTCATTATTTCACTTATTCTTTCATGTCCTTGACGAGCGGGCTAGTGTCAGTGGTTGACTAATCTTGTGAGGTCACAGAGAACAACAAGAAAACATCCCAAAACAACATGGACAGCCAAGAAGAGTCATGAAAATGTTCTGAAAGAGGCCAAAGCAAAAAGAGAGCTAATTTCCAATATTAGGAAGAAACAATCATCATTTTTTGGCCATGTAATGAGAAGGGAACAGCTGGAATATATTGTGACAACTGGGAAAATTGAGGGACGAAGAGATAGAGGGAAGCAAAGAGAAAAGATACCAGGCAGCTTAAAAGAATGGCTTGGCAGAAGGTCAACAGAAATGATAAATAACTGTCGAGATCGAAAGTTGTGGAGAGACATGGTCACCTACGCCAGCAGGCATGGTACTTGATGATGATGATGATATTACTGTCATAAAATATGTAACACGTTGGAATTGATCAAAATGTACACAACAACATATGATGTGGTCGTGATGATGTGGTCGTGATGATGTGGTCATGATGATGTGGTGGTGATTATGTAGTCGTGATGATGTAGTCATGTTGATGGTCGTGATGATGTGGTTGTGATGATGTGGTCATGATGATTGGTCGTGATTAAATAGTCGTGATTAGGTCGTGATGATGTGGTTGTGATAATGTGGTTGTGATGATATGGTGGTGATTATGTGGTCGGATGATGCGGTGGTGATTATATGGTCGTGATGATGTGGTCGTGATGATGTGATCGTGATTATGTAGTCGTGATTATGTGTCGTAATAATGTGGTCGGATGATGTGGCCATGATGATGTGGTGGTGATGATGTGGTCGCAATAATGTGGTCGGATGATGTGGTGGTGATTATGTGGTGGTGATTATGCGGTGGTGATGATGTGGTGGCGATTATGTGGTTGTGATTATGTGGTGATGATGTGGTGATTATGTGGTGGTGATTATGTGGTCGTAATGATGTGGTCGAATGATGCGGTGGTTATTATGTCGTCGTGATGATGTGGTCGGATGAGGCGGTGGTTATTGTGTGGTGGTGATTATGTGGTGGTGATGATGTGGTGGTGATGATGTGGTGGTGATTATGTGGTGGTGATTATGTGGTGGTGATGATGTGGTGGTGATTATGTGGTGATGATGATGTGGTGGTAATGATGTGGTGGTAATTATGTGGTGGTGATTATGTGGTGGTGATTATGTGGTGGTGATGATGTGGTCGGAAGATGCGGTGGTTATTATGTGATGGTGATGATATTGTGGTGATTATCTGGTGGTAATGATGTGGTCGGATGATGCAGTGGTGATTATGTGGTCGTGACTATGTGGTCGGATGATGTGGTGGTGATTATGTGGTGGTGATTATGTAATGGTGATGATGTGGTGGTGATGGTGATGCAGTCGTGATGATGTGGTGGTGATGATGTGGTTGTGATGATGATGTGGTGGTGATGATGTGGTGGTGATGATGCAGTCGTGATGATGCGGTGGTGATGATGTGGTGGTGATGTCAAAACATGCTGACTTTGCTTGTTTGTCTCGATGTTCGGTCCCACGTGTTTGCTGAACTATGCCGGAAGTGACGTCGAGTTGCGACATTCCTCCATTCATATCGCCATTAATGTACCCTCGTTGAATGAACTAATTGTGTCTGCCCCTCTGCGATATCAACTCCCATTTTTGCAAGGCTGAACTGCCATGTTTCCTGACGATCAGGCATAGTAGGTTAATCTCAGTATTTGTCAGCTTTGGTTTGCCGACCCAGATTTTGCATTGAGAAAAAAAATGACTGGCTGGTCACCGTTAACTCATACATAGACTCTTTGTACCAGGTTCCATTCGGTTCGGTTCGGAACACAATTTAAATAATAATAAAAAAGAAACTACAAAACTGAAGGGATACTTCCCAGAACACAACACAACACAAGCAGTGTCTACAGCTTCCGCTAGTTGAGATTGCCTATTCCTGCGCTGATACAGACTTAATAATGCTTACATGAGCAGGGGAGAGAGTCCGCCTGTGTATTGGAATTTCGATTGCGTTTCTGGTAGAAATCCAGCAGCACTCGCGCCCGAGGGGACATGACCAGCCCTCGCACACACCATCGTGAACGCCGAGCCGGGTTGATGCGCAAAATACCACGTGTGAAAATAGCATTTGTTGCTGGTGTCCTGTTTCATCTACAACTTTTAGGGGGAAGTGGTGCTGGCCATACTTCAACATCAGCAACTTCAGCCTCAGCAAGTGAATATTTACTGGAAGTCTCTCTCGGATTCTCGATTATGATGCATCAGTGAGTATTGATTCTTGTTTCTCTTAAGTTAGCATTTCCTAATGAAGCAAACGGGTTGAAACATCACGTCTGTAATTACCAGCATCAGCAAATCAATTCTCAGATATAACTGCTGGCAGCAAACCCTAGCTGATCGTCTTTGTTGACATTCACATTGACACAACACTTTAAGTAAAAATATTGACAAAGTCAAAATGGACTTATACCGTTAATTATTAACAAGTGTGTAGTTTCAGACACTAGACACACACACTCACACACATGTAGGCCTGCGCGTAGACGATGGTGAAATATACGTGACGTCGTTGACCAAAATGAGCAAGCGAAGATGTTGATAGTCCCTTCCTCTCTCTCCCCACCCCTTCTTCACTTTTCTTAATTAGATCATTAGTAATTTAGTGACTTGGCAGACAGCTCACAAATACCATCGTGTGTGCGGGCAGCCGATAATGCACATTATTGACAAGTGCAAGTTTGCTCTCAACGGATGCCACCACAGTCGCTTCAAACTCACAATTTGTTTATTTTTTGTACCCACTGCACGTTGCTCTAGATGATTGTCCACGATGGCTGCGATAGAAGGGCAATCGAAGGCGAATGATAATTCCCGTTTCCAAATGTTGTTTGTAATAAGATCTTCTTCTTTTTCTCCTTTTTCATTTGCATTTCATCGTCAAGGAGATATAATATGCAGTCTTTTGTTCTTCTGTTGACCTCTCCTGCTGTTATGTTTCCTAGTTTACCAACTATTCCATCAATCCATCTTTTGTTCTTCTGTTGACCTCTGCTGCTGTTATGTTTCCTAGTTTACCAAATATTCCATCAATCCATCATTTGTTCTTCTGTTGACCTCTGCTGCTGTTATGTTTCCTAGTTTACCAAATATTCCATCAATCCATCTTTTGTTCTTATGTTGACCTCAGCTGCTGTTATGTTTCCTAGTTTACCAAAAATTCCATCAATCCATCTTTGTTCTTCTGTTGACCTCTGCTGCTGTTATGTTTCCTAGTTTACCAAATACTCCATCAATCCATCTTTTGTTCTTCTGTTGACCTCTGCTGCTGTTATGTTTCCTAGTTTACCAAATATTCCATCAATCCATCTTTTGTTCTTCTGTTGACCTTGCTGCTGTTATGTTTCCTAGTTACCAATATTCCATCAATCCATCTTTTGTTCTTCTGTTGACCTCTGCTGCTGTTATGTTTGCTAGTTTACCAAATATTCCATCAATCCATCTTTTGTTCTTCTGTTGACCTTGCCTGTTGTTGTGTTTCCTAGTTTACCTACTATTCCATCAACCCATTTTTTTCCGTGGTGGCCCTTGAATCTGGTGTTCTCCCAACATTTATTGAAGGCTCATTGTGTTATGTTTTGATCTTTCTGCCTTATCACGTGGCCAAGCCATTTTATCTGTTGTTTCTTTATGTTTTCTATAGTGAGAAATATTCCTAGCATTTTTCTCAATTCATCATTTCTCATCTTATTTCTCAGGATGTTGCCTGCCATTCGTCTACCACATTTAATCTCAGTAGTAATTTGTGTTCTTGTTGTTGTTGTTGATTCTAACGTCCGGGTCTGGCATTGGTCATCAATTAAACCATTTGGTAATTACAGATATACAAGAGTAGGTGTTAGGTGATTTGTCGTTTATCGGGAAATTAAAATAAATCTTGCATGACTTTTCATAATGGAAAAACAATTCAACAACTTTCTGAGAGGACTTGTTTTGATGTCTGTTGAGTTGCGCTGCCTCTTCTCGCCGATAATGAGGGGGACTGGAATAGAGGGTGGCGTTTGTCGAGAAACAAAGTTGGGGTAATGTGTACAAGATACAATAAATGGTTATTTTTACATGTGAGAATAGAAGAAAATCTGTGTGTATATATATGCAGGTTTCTAAAGGAATATTGAGAATACTATAGAATATTTCTAATGAGGAAGTTCTCAAAGAGGCCAACACAAAAAAGGCAGCTCCTAAAAAACATCAGAAAGAAACAATCAACATTTTTCGGGCACATCATGAGAAGAGGAACGTCGGAATACTTGGTTACAACTGGCAAAATAAAAGGAAAGAGAGATCGCGGACGACAAAGAGAGAAAATACTAGATGGCTTGGTGTCATGGCATGGAAAGCAGTCAACAACAGAACTGATACGATGCACTGTAGATAGAATATTGTGGAAGGACATGATCGTCTACGCGAACCGGTATGACACATGATGATGATGATAGACTATAGACTAACAAGTAACACTAATAAAGAAAAAACATAACGTCAGAAGGAATAAAACTCTCGTGTCCTCACATTGGAAACAGTAACTCACAGAATAGAAATGTTTTTTAACGGGATTTTAACATTTGATGTCTTTCTGCTTACTCGGTGTTGTTTCCATCATTCGTCACATTTCAGTTTCGATAAATTTGAGAGATTGTGTCACCAACTTCAGGTCTGCCATGAAGTACATCATCACTTCCATTCTCTCATTACACCAGAACAGCGACCAACATTCCACATGCTCTCATTACACCAGAACAGCGACCAACACTTCCATTCTCTCATTACACCAGAACAGCGACCAACACTTCCATTCTCTCATTACACCAGAACAGAAATCAACACTTCCATATGCTCTCATTACACCAGAACAGAAATCAACACTTCACTTCTCATTACACCAGAACAGCGATCAACACTTACATTCTCTCATTACACCAGAACAGCGACCAACACTTACATGTTCTCATTACACCAGAACAGCAACCAACACTTACATTTCTCATTACACCAGAACAGCGACCAACACTTACATTTCTCATTACACCAGAACAGCGACCAACACTTCCATTCTCTCATTACACCAGAACAGCGACCAACACTTCCATTCTCTCATTACACCAGAACAGCGACCACACTTACATTCTCTCATTACACCAGAACAGCGATCAACACTTCCATTCTCTCATTACACCAGAACAGCGACCAACACTTCCATTCTCTCATTACACCAGAACAGCGACCAACACCTCCATTCTCTCATTACACCAGAACAGCGACCAACACCTCCATTCTCTCATTACACCAGAACAGCGACCAACACTTACATGTTCTCATTACACCAGAACAGCGACCAACACTTCCATTCTCTCATTACACAAGAACAGCGACCAACACTTCCATTCTCTCATTACACCAGAACAGCGACCAACACTTACATGTTCTCATTACACCAGAACAGCGACCAACACTTCCATTCTCTCATTACACCAGAACAGCGACCAACACTTCCATTCTCTCATTACACCAGAACAGCGACCAACACCTCCTTTCTCTCATTACACCAGAACAGCGACCAACACCTCCATTCTCTCATTACACCAGAACAGCGACCACACTTCCATTCTCTCATTACACCAGACTGTTCAGTGTTCATCAGTGCTTCACCAATCACCCCTGACCCCATGAATGATGATGACGTTGCCCGCGCCGACCCAGCAGGATCGTACACCATTCCATTGATTACCATTTCGAATCTTAATCTCTTCCGATGCTTCATCACTTTCAATTCTTCATCAGTTTCAATTCTTAATCAGTTTCAGTTCATCTATTTCGATTTTTCATCTGTTTTATTTTTCATCTTTCTCAATTCTTTCATCTGTGCCGTCGCTTTTTGAGAAATAAACTTTCTTAACGAAGATTCTAAAAAATCGGTTTCCCGATTGCTTGACCTCCATGATGGAGTACACTGTTACGTTCCTCTCCACACTTTAACGCTCCGATAATATAAAGAGGAAAATCGTTTGCGGTTTGTTTGAAGAGTTTACTCAGGTTAAGACGGTAAGGACACATATCCAGTGCAGTCGTCACATGATGCGAATGATAGGATCATTGTTTCAAACCTGACATAACAATAAATGAAGCAAATCCATTGAGGATTGAACCGACGACCGCCTGATTTACAAGCATTTGACTTCAGGCACCCGACCACCCGCTGACATTTATTCTTATTCGAAATAAATAGGAATTAAAGAACTAAAATTATTTAATTCAAAATTAAAATGAATAAATTATATTTAAGAACTTTTTGCGAAGATGTGAACTTTTTATTTTACCCACAAAGTGAACTTTTATAACAAACCTTCACTTTTGTGATTGTTTGAGGATAAATTCGATAGAAATGGCGTCTGGGATGCATATACTGCTGAACTCTCGTAGCGACACGTATTACACAAATAAAATATGAATTTATAACAGTCAGTTTATATTACTATGATTATAACATTTTTTTTACAACAGAATATAATAAATGTTACATTCTGCCGGTCTCTTAAAAAAATGAAAAAGTAAATTAAATATTTGCCTTTCCTTGCACATTCCCGCTCTCGCATTGATGGATGGGGTCTCCTGTCGGTTGGGGAAAGTGGACATGAAAATTGATATTTGACCATCAATAATTTTGTTCAGTTTTAATTTATCTTTTTTATGTGGTTTTATTTTTCTTTTATTTGGTTCAACGATAATTTGTAGAAGATATAGGTTTCATATGAAAGCAAACATCAATTTAACACAGACATTGGTGAATCGTTTGTGCAGATTTAGAAGAATGATTTTGTACAAAGAAAAATAAAAATGGCTTGTCTAGTTCAACGCTAATTTTATAGTCGTATATAGCGTCCTCATGTGGGAAACAACAGGTAAGAGGAAAAGAGGTCGACCCAGAGAGACACTGCGAAGAACATTGGTCAGAGAGGCAAGAGCAGCAGGAATCGACTCCCACAATGAGATAGAGTTGATTGCACAGAACAGAGACAAATGGCGAGATTTGATAAAAGATCTCTACAAGGATTGAAAACTGCTAGAACAAAATTTAGATAAGAGAAAGATTATCTGGGTCTATGCCCTATGGGTCGGCTACGGGTCGAAAGGTCAATAGATAGATAGATATAGAGCCAGTTTGTAAAGAAATAGCGACTCGTGGGATTACCGTTCCCAGGACAGCACCGACCGCTAGAAGGCATTGACAGATCATTGACGTACAATGCCATGACAATCATCATCATGTGCCATACCGGTTGGCGTAGGCGATCATGTCCTTCTACAATCTTCTATCTACTGTGCATCGTATCAGTTCTGTTGTTGACTGTTTTCCATGCCATGACACCAAGCTATCTAGTATTTTCTCTTTTTGTCGTCCGCAATCTCGTTTTTTCTTTGTATTTTGTCAGTTGTAACCAAGTATTCTAACTTTCCTCTTCTCAATGATGTGCAATTATGCCATGACAATGGCACAAGCAAAAAATAGTGAGGTAATAGCAAGGTCCTGTACAGGTCATGCTACTGACATTTATATAATGTTCTAATTATAGACGGAATGTCACCGGATACAAAGTTATAGTTTTATAATAGAATATCATCATATATAAAATTATATAAAGTTATAATCGTATAACATAATATCACCATATATATTATATATAATTATACATATTTATAGTGGTATAATGGAATATCATTGTATATAAAATTATAGTAAACAGAATATCACTATATAAAGTTGTAATCGTAAACAGAATATCACTATATAATGTTATAGTCGTAAACAGAATATCACTATATAAAGATTAGAAAGGTGTTGTCGTAAACAGAATATCATTATATAAAGTTTTAGAAAGGTGTTGTCCGTAAACAGAATATCATATATATATAGATTAGAAAGGTGTTGTCGTAAACAGAATATCATTATATAAAGATTTAGAAAAATGTAGTCGTATAACGGTGAATAAAGACCGTTTCTTTTCGATATTTGTTTAGATGAGTGCTAACTGTTTAGCTTTCGTGTTTGGGTTGCTCCTTCGTCTTTCCTAGAATAGTTTATGTTTTGTACTTGCTGATTTCATTGGTCCAAATCGTCGTGGTTTGGTTTGTCTATTAGTTTAGCTGCTTTATACCATTTTGTGTTTATTTGACATCATAACGGTTTATCTCCTTATGTATTTATTTGATATGCAACCTCTATATATGTCTCTATATATGTCTCTATATATGTCTCTACATATGTCCCGAGAAGGGGATACAAGCAACGAAATTAGACTCAGAATAGCTAAAGCAGCAATGTCTTTCAGAAGCCTTGAAAAGTTGTGGAAATCAAAACTCATCAGCACAAACACAAAACTTAGACTATTCAAATCAAATGTACTATCAACCCTTACGTATGCGTCTGAAAGCTGGAAACAACAAGAGATAATGAAACACAGTTGAACGCATTCGAAAATAAATGTCTAAGGAAAATACTTGGTATAGCGTGGGACGAATTCAAAACAAACGAGGAAATTAGAGAAATCGCCTATCAACCACTAATATCTTCAGTAATAAAGAAAAGACGATGGTCATATGTTGTACATGTGATGAGAAGAGATAATAACCGAATAGCAAAGCAAGTCCTCATATGGGAAACAACAGGTAAGAGACAAAGAGGAAGACCCAGGGAGACACTGAGAAGAACATTGATGAGAGAGGCAAGAGCAGCTGGATTCGGCTCCCTCAATGAGATAGAGCTGCTTACACAGAACAGAGACAAATGGCGAGATTTGATAAAATATCTTTAAAAGAGTTGAAAACTGCTAGAACAAAAATTCAGATAGGAGAAGGTGTATCTTGGTCTACTTGGGCCGGCTACGGCTCGAAAAGTCAATAGATAGATAGATATATGTCTGCCGTTGATTTTTATTAATTAGTCGCACATAAAACGGAGCTAAATTTGCGTACCGCCTTGGCCTACGGGAAGTTCCGATTCTATAGAATGTACATGTGTAGGCGTGGGTTGTTTTTGGAAATTTGTGGGTTGTCAGTGTTGGCGATGAGGCAAGTATGAGGGTTGTCGGTATCTGAGATAAAACAAGTATGTGGGTTGTCAGTGCAGACGATGAGGCAAGTATGTGGGTTGTCGGTGTCTGAGATAAAACAAGTATGTGGGTTGTCAGTGCAGGCAATGAAGCAAGTATGTGAGTTGTCAGTGCAGGCGATGAGGCAAGTATATGGGTTGTCAGTGCAGGCGATGAGGCAAGTATGTGGGTTGTCGGTATCTGAGATAAAACAAGTATGTGGGTTGTCAGTGTTGGCGATGAGGCAAGTATGAGGGTTGTCGGTATCTGAGATAAAACAAGTATGTGGGTTGTCAGTGCAGGCAATGAAGCAAATATGTGAGTTGTCAGTGCAGGCGATGAGGCAAGTATATGGGTTGTCAGTGCAGGCGATGAGGCAAGTATGTGGTTTTCGGTGTCTGAGATAAAACAAGTATGTGGGTTGCCAGTGCAGGCGATGAGGCAAGTATGTGGGTTGTCAGTGCAGGCAATGAGGCAAGTATGTGGTTTGTCAGTGCAGGCAATGAAGCAAGTATGTGGGTTGTCGGTGTCTGAGATAAAACAAGTATGTGGTTTGTCAGTGCAGGCAATGAGGCAAGTATGAGGGTTGTCGGTGTCTGAGATAAAACAAGTATGTGGGTTGTCAGTGCAGGCAATGAGGCAAGTATGAGGGTTGTCGGTGTCTGAGATAAAACAAGTATGTGGGTTGTCAGTGCAGGCAATGAGGCAAGTATGTGGGTTGTCGGTGTCTGAGATAAAACAAGTATGTGGGTTGTCAGTGCAGGCAATGAGGCAAGTATGAGGGTTGTCGGTGTCTGAGATGAAACAAGTATGTGGGTTGTCAGTGCAGGCAATGAAGCAAGTATGTGAGTTGTCAGTGCAGGCGATGGGGCAAGTATGTGGGTTGTCAGTGCAGGCGATGAGGCAAGTATGTGGGTTGTCAGTGCAGGCGATGAGGCAAGTATATGGGTTGTCAGTGCAGGCGATGAGGCAAGTATGTGGGTTTTCGGTGTCTGAGATAAAACAAGTATGTGGTTTGTCAGTGCAGCGATGAGGCAGTATGTGTGTGTGTGTGTGGGTTGTCAGCAGGCAATGAGGCAAGTATGTGGGTTGTCGGTGTCTGAGATAAAACAAGTATGTGGGTTGTCAGTGCAGGCAATGAGGCAAGTATGAGGGTTGTCGGTGTCTGAGATGAAACAAGTATGTGGGTTGTCAGTGCAGGCGATGAGGCAAGTATGTGGGTTGTCAGTGCAGGCAATGAGGCAAGTATGTTGGTTGTCAGTGCAGGCAATGAGGCAAGTATGAGGGTTGTCGGTGTCTGAGATGAAACAAGTATGTGGGTTGTCAGTGCAGGCGATGAGGCAAGTATGTGGGTTGTCAGTGCGGCAATGAGGCAAGTATGTGGGTTGTCGGTGTCTGAGATGAAACAAGTATGTGGGTTGTCCATTATAAAACAAATATCATCTAACCTATCACTTCCTCATTGAGTTTGAAGTCCGTCAGAGTTTTACCATCGAAGCATCAGGTCCTCACCCCCCCTCCCTACACACACACACACACTGCATCACTGTGTACACACTAGTAACACGTACACGCGAATGTACACAGTCTATATTCATGTATTTCTTCCCAACACAAAATCGGGCCCTAACCTCTACCTGTTGCATATTTTCCGTCGAATGTTTCCTTCCATCAGCTTATTCCTCCACCTGTTCTCTCGCTCATTGTCAGCTTATGGCAGGCATAGTTAAAATGGGGTGTGCTTGACTGAGGTTATATCTTTGTGGTTAACCTCCGCAGGCCGGCTAATCCTTTAGTGTGTTTTTTTGTTTGTTTTTAACTTCTGAAACGGGCAGTAACTTTTTAAAATAAAAAAAATATTGGTTGTGAATATGGAACCATGTATGGGTGGGTTTTTGAGGGGGGGGGGGGGGGGTTGCCGCTGGGATGTAGCGAGGGTGTTAGTCATTGATATTATGCTATGAATACAGAGATGAGTGTTGATGAAATTAGAAACCGAGGGGCGAGCGAGTTGTCAATACCCTGACACGTGCATTGTGCTAAAGAAACTCATTAAAATAAAAATCCCAAAGATTTCAGAAGTTTCATTCTGGTCTACGCGTCATATTTTGCTGACTCTCAATTGGACAAATATAACAAAAAATGGAAAAGCCAAATATTGAGACTCCTAGGGGATAACTTTCTCATTGAGCAGGCACTTGAGACACTGATTGTCATATAGTAGATGATTGTTTGGAAACACATGTCTTGATACTCTCGTTGGATTCAATATTGTTGTATTGATACTCTCGTTGGATTCAATATTGTTGTATTGATCCTCCCATTGGGTTTGATATTGTTGTATTGATACTCCCATTGGGTTTGATATTGTTGTATTGATCCTCCCGTTGGCTTCGATATTGTTGTATTGATACTCCAATTGGGTTTGATATTGTTGTATTGATACTCCCATTGGGTTTGATATTGTTGTATTGATACTCCCATTGGGTTTGATATTGTTGTATTGATACTCCCGTTGGGTTTGATATTGTTGTATTGATACTCCCATTCAGTTTGATATTGTTGTATTGATACTCCCATTGGTTTTGATATTGTTGTATCGATACTCCCATTGGTTTTGATATTGTTGTATTGATACTCCCATTGGGTTTGATATTGTTGTATTGATACTCTCGTTGGATTCAATATTGTTGTATTGATACTCCCATTGGGTTTGATATTGTTGTATTGATACTCCCATTCAGTTTGATATTGTTGTATTGATACTCCCATTGGGTTTGATATTGTTGTATTGATACTCCCATTGGGTGTGATATTGTTGTATTGATACTCCCACTGGGTTTGATATTGTTGTATTGATACTCCCATTGGGTTAAATATTTTTGTATCGATACTCTAATTGGATTCGATATTGTTGTATCGATGCTCTCATTGGGTTCGATATTGTTGTATCGATACTCTTATTTGGTTCGATATTGTTGATCACGCTAAATGATTACTAAAGCGTTGCACAAGTTAGGTTACACTTCTTTGGGTACATCTTTGACGGGAGCATGGCTCAACCACAGATAATTTTCGATATACTGGTCAGTCTATGGTTGGTGGGCTCAACTGTCTTGATTTGTCTCTTCCTGGACACCTCTCTTTCGCTCTCTCTCTCTTTCTCTCTCTCTGGATATCTTACCCAGGATATCTCTCACTGGATATCGTTCCCTTTATACCTCTATCTGCATATCTCTCTCTGGACATATCACCCTGGATATCTCACTCTTGATATCTTCCCCTGGATATCTCTTCCTAGAATCACACCCTGGATTTCTCTTCCTAGAATCACACCCTGGATTTCTCTTCCTGGAATCACACCCTGGATTTCTCTTCCTAGAATCACACCCTGGATTTCTCTTCCTAGAATCACACCCTGGATTTCTCTTCCTGGAATCACACCCTGGATTTCTCTTCCTAGAATCACACCCTGGATTTCTCTTCCTGGAATCACACACCTGGATTTCTCTTCCTAGAATCACACCCTGGATATCTCTTCCTAGAATCACACCCTGGATTTCTCTTCCTAGAATCACACCCTGGATTTCTTCTTCCTAGAATCACACCCTAGATTTCACTTCATGGAATCACACCCTGGATTTCTCTTCATGGAATCACACCCTGGATTCTCTTCCTAGAATCACACCCTGGATTTCTCTTCATAGAATCACACCCTGGATTTCTCTTCCTAAAATCACACCCTGGATATCTCTTCCTAGAATCACACCCTGGATTTCTCTTCCTGGAATCACACCCTGGATATCTCTTCCTAGAATCACACCCTGGATTTCTCTTCCTGGATAGCTTCCCCAGATATCTCACACTGGATATCTCTCTCTGTATATTTCTCTCTAGATCTCTCTCCCTAGAATCTCACATAGGATATATCTCTCCCTGGATATATATCACTGGATATCTCACTCTGGATATATGTCACTGTATATCTCTTCCTGGATATATATCACTGGATATATCTTCCTGGATATATATTATATATATATATATATATATATATATATATATATATATCACAGGATATCTCTACCTGGATATATATTACTGGATATTTCAACCTGGATATATCAATGGATATCTCACTCTGGATACCTCTCCCTGGATATATATGTAAACGTTGATTAATTTATCTTGTGTTTACCTGATCTCTCTTGTTACTATTGGTCACAAAGTAAGTAACAAAATCATCACAGACGTTCTCATATCTTAAAAATCATAATCAAGTTTCCTTGAGTTTCCAACTCCAATGAGGAAGTTCTCAAAGAGGCCAAGAAAAAAAAGGCAGCTCCTAAAAAAACATCAGAAAGAAACAATCAACATTTTTCGGGCTCATCATGAGAAGAGTGTTGGAACACTTGGTTACAACTGGCAAAATAAAAGGAAAGAGAGATCGCAGACGACAAAGAGATTTCACATATACAATGATACATAACAGTGGGTGCACTTCTCTTAGAATTAATGTTCTTTAATTCTGGACATATCAGAGGCTACCGCCGGTTGATATGATTTGTCCACAAGTGCTTATCTTTGTGCGACATGTAACATTCAATCTCTCCATCAACTTACTTAAAACTTCTTATAGGAAATGTGAAGCACAGCTCGGAAACAATCTCAAAACACTTTCACAGCAACTAAATGTTAATATGTTCTTATTCACTTGTTCTGGTTCTGCCTACTGCTCAACTAATTTCTTACGTCACGGATATCTTTACTACTCTCTAGTCTGTTCCTTAATACTTCTCAACTAACATAAATCTACACACTTGAAGATTCCTAACTACTTGTCGGTTCTAACTTATGTGCCTAACTTTCTTTCTGACTACTGAACTACCAACTTTTCTCCTAGCTTAACTTGCTAAATTACGGACCTAACTCTACATTTCTGACTCTCAATTCATGACTTAACTTTTTTACTTAAAACCCATCGTGTCGAAGGTTAAATACCCCCACCTAACTTTTCGCGAGGAATATCTGCAGCCAATGAAATCATCGCAATTGTCGCGAAGTGACAACCTGCAATTGTCGCTAAGCTGACCGCTCTGTGACCACCTCCAAACTTGACTGTTCCGTGACTTCTGTCTCAAAATTGTCAAAACAAGCTGTTTTTGTGACTCCAATATAACCTCTGGTCAGTTTTGACCTCTCCTGAGTTTCAAAATGCTGATGTTTATTTATTGACTTTGACCTGTCCTGCTAGTTGTTTGTCAACCTATTTACCGGACTGTCAAGCTATATCCCCACTTCAATAACTTGGACAATTTCCATTCCCTAAACTTATTATGTCCAGTACTATTCTGCACCTTTACTTCCTTAGTCCTCGTGGGTTGTCCACCACTTACTATGAACTTTCCATGAGCATAACTTGTTATTCTGTCACTATTACTTATAACCATTTTTCTATGCTACTGTCATAGTCTATTAAGAAATGGGTACCGGTTGAGTTACCTGCTCCGTACTATCATTCACCGTACTGTTACATACATCACTGGATATTTCACCCTGTATACCTCTCCCTGGATATATATCACTAGATATCTCACACTGGATATCTCTCCCTTGATATCTCTCCATGGATACCTCTCCTTCCTTACCTAAATCAGCTTTTTAATTTCTGTCTTCTTCTGGGGGCCACTGAAAAATTTGATATTGTAGTCACAGAGGACCCAACATAAAATGGAATTATGGGAGGCAGGTTATCTCTGTACTGATGTGCATAAGTGGATGTGTGTACCATAGGAGAATTGTTGTACCACAGGAGGGTGTTTATACCATAGAAGTGTGGGTGTGTCATAGGAAGGTGGGAGTACCATAGAAGTGTGGGTGTGTTGCAGGAGGGTATTTATACCATAGAAGAGTGGGTGTGTCATAGGAGGGTGTTTATACCATAGAAGTGTGGGTGTGTCTAAGGAGGGTGTTTATACCATAGTAGTGTGGGTGTGTCATAGGAGGGTGTTTATACATAGAAGTGTGGGTGTGTCAAAGGAGGGTGGGTGTACCATAGAAGTGTGGGTGTGTCAAAGGAGGGTGGGTGTACCATAGAAGTGTTGGTGTGTCACAGGGGGGTGGGTGTACCATAGAAGTGTGGGTGTGTCATAGGAGGGTGGGTGTACCATAGAAGTGTGGGTGTGTTATAGGAGGGTGGGTGTACCATAGAAGTGTGGGTGTCTCACAGGATGGTGGGTGTACCATAGTAGTGTTGGTGTGTCATAGGAGGGTGGGTGTACCATAGTAGTGTGGGTGTGTCATAGGAGGGTGTTTATACCATAGAAGTGTGGGTGTGTCATAGGAGGGTGTTTATACCCTAGAAGTGTGGGTGTGTCATAGGAGGGTGTTTATACCATAGTAGTGTGGGTGTGTCATAGGAGGGTGTTTATACCATAGAAGTGTGGGTGTGTCAAAGGAGGGTGGGTGTACCATAGAAGTGTCGGTGTGTCACAGGAGGGTGGGTGTACCATAGAAGTGTGGGCGTGTCACAGGAGGGTGGGTGTACCATAGAAGTGTGGGTGTGTCATAGGTGGACGTGTGGACTGTAGGAGGATGGATGGATGGAGGATGGATGGATGGATGGATGGATGGATGGATGGATGGATGGATGGATGGATGGATGGATGGATGGATGGATGGATGGATGGATGCAAGTGTTGATGGGTGTACGAATTCATGAGAAAACCAAAGAATCGATGGATCAACAAACTGATTGAACCAACGGAACATTCGAGACAACTGATGTTTGAGGCAACGCAATATGAAGCAATAAATAAATGCAGCAACTAATGGATACATCAAAACGAACAATGAAACCGATGGCCAGGTCAATAGGGTAACTGCAGCAACGGAAGTACTGACTTACAAGTCTATGGATTAATCAAATGTCTTGACCCGGAAGTGAAGTGATTGGATGGACAGAAAGACACTTATATAAATAGATAATCGGATATGTTAAACTGGAGCGGATCAAATCCAAACACTTAAATAACAGAGACTCGCCCCTTCTGTCTGCCCGTATCTCATTCGACTATCTGTAGCTGTACCACCAACAAGTGTGTTGAGAACCTTCGTTGTTGCATTATTTCATTGTTTGTGTCTGACCATCGAGTTCACCCGTCGATTTGACTTTAGCGACTTAAAAAAAAAATCACCTCCCACAAACTTCGTTCGTTACCCTCTTCCCTCCCCTCCCCCCCCCCCCCCCCCCCCCCCCCCCCCCCCCGAAGGTTACTGCCTCCTCTCTCTCTCTCCCCACTCCCTAGCCTGTTGTCTGTTAGCCATGGATTGAGTCAGTGACGCCAAGAAAGCCATCACGAAAAGAGCGAGTTTAATCAGAAACAGACTCTTCGAGTCATTACACTGTATAGAAGTTTCATTGAATTTCGTTTCAATTCTCGACCTTGAGAGCCGCTACGAATTCTATTTCATCTCACATGAATATTGTTCTCTTTCAGCCTGCGGCCCCTTTTTGCAATAAAGAAATGAGAATGTGCTGTGAGTCTGAGCCAGCAGTTTGCAAACATTTTCCCGTCCGCTAGATCGGGAGAACTTTACGAGTGACTAGTAATTGGACTCGTTTGGAAATTCGATTTTTCAAATCGCGAGCACTGAATGAAGTGATAAAGTGAAACGTTGCATTATATCGCCGTAATACTGCGATTGTTCAGGCTCCGTTTATTGTGGTCACATATGATAAATAAATAAAAAATGATGTATATTTAGTTGCAATTCTGTATATATGGACCACATAAACATGTTCGTTTATTTATGTTTAGTTTGGGGAGTTTGAACGGGGAGGAGATGTTGTAATTATATCCAAGTCATTATAATAGCAGATTACAGCAGGAGCGAGAAGTTATCAAGAAAGTACGGTGCTGTCGAGTTAAGTGTTATTGGTTTCTTGAAATCTGAAAGTGACGGAGAGTTGTTTACCTGGGGCCCAACACATCAATCAGCAGTTTTAAATGAAATTTTGGGAAACAAATCGACAATGGAAGTGTGGGCAGGTATAATTGTGCAGGTGTATGGTTTTAGTATATACATTGTTTGTTAGTTAGGAATATTGTATTCAACAAATGGGTGGTTTCAGGTGAATGAGAGTGTGAGTGGGTAAATGAGAGTGTGAGTGGGTGAATGAGAGTGTGAGTGGGTGAATGAGAGTGTGAGTGGGTGAATGAGAGTGTGAGTGGGTGAATGAGAGTGTGAGTGGTTGAATGAGAGTGTGAGTGGGTGAATGAGAGTGTGAGTGGGTGAATGAGAGTGTGAGTGGGTGAATGAGAGTGTGAGTGGTTGAATGAGAGTGTGAGTGGGTGAATGAGAGTGTGAGTGGGTGAATGAGAGTGTGAGTGGTTGAATGAGAGTGTGAGTGGGTGAATGAGAGTGTGAGTGGATGAATGAGAGTGTGAGTGGTTGAATGAGAGTGTGAGTGGGTGAATGAGAGTGTGAGTGGTTGAATGAGAGTGTGAGTGGGTGAATGAGAGTGGGAGTTATTAAATGAAAATGTGAGTAATTGAATGAGTGTGTGAAAGGTTGTCAGAAAACATTTGTTTAGATTAGATCCTGTAGCCATGAGTGTTAATTCTTTTACATACACTTTATGTTGACTGGCTGGATCAGACTTCTCATACAAACATTTCTCTCATAAAATCTGGGGAATTATTCAGATTTCTCTTATCTATCACACCAACTTCTCACACCAAATGACCACTTTTCTCATACTTCTCTCGTGTAAACGCATTCATGTCTCTCATAATCTCATTGCACCACGTGCTCAACACAGTGAAAGGTGACAGGCTAAAAAGAGGCAAATCATGGGTGGGCCGAGCAGAAGATGTCATCAAACAGGTCTGTGGGCTTACCAATATCAGCGTTGGTGAGGAGTGGATACCGGTGCCTATGTCATTCAAGGGGGCTTTCTCGTGTATTGTCACACTCGACAGGAAAAGTAGGGAACAGAACCCGGTCGTGGTTAATGCTGAGATCAACGGTCTCATCTGCGATAACACCGATGAGAAAGATGCAGTCATCTATACAGACGGATCTGTAAGACGACACCAAAGAAGTGCATGGACATTTACAGCACGCTCGGCAGGAAGAATAGTCAAGGAAGACAGTGGTGCATACGCCATTACCACGAGTAGCATGACAATGGAGGCGATGGCAGTGACCAAGGCATTCAAATGGTTAGAGTCACAAGACTACACCCACGCATGTATACTGAGTGATTCGACGAGTATGATAAAAAAAAGTGGAGGCGGGCTCTGTACGCATGCAGTGGGTAGAGTCGTTGCAGAAATCCAAAATACGTAAGGTCACCTTTGTCTATGTCCCTGGACATGCGGGAGTACGGGGAAATGAGAGAGCGGACAGGTTGGCTAGCTGCGCTGTCGTTGAGGACGGGCAACCAATGGATCGGGCGGACATCATCAATGCCCTCCGAGATGTGAAAAGAGCACATGACTTCGACAAACACAGATCCACGTCACTTCTTCGGATGATGGAAATGGGAGTTAAGATGGGCACAGCCAGAAATGCGAAACTTAGTGGCCGTGTAAGAAGATTTATCAACCAACATAGAACTGGAGTCGTCAGTCGCTGGACACTGAGGGAATTGCTGAGGAGGGGATCTGAGCACATATAGACATGTTCGGAGTGCAATGATGATGACCCGCAAATAACTCAATAATCTCATTGGTTTTGATTTAACATTTTTCTTGAGACTTATTTCTCTCAATAAAATTGTACTGAATCATACTTCTGTCTGATATAAAAACATACATTTCTCTCATATTTTTACACGACTCATTTATGGGAGAAAACCACTGAAGTTGTTGTCGGTGCCGAAGTGACCATAGAGTTTCGTGAAGCCAGCAACTGAGTTCCACATGGTCTTTTGTCCTCTCTTCTTCCTTTCAACTAGCTTGGAGCATAGGTCTTTAACAAACACTTTCAGTTCCTGCTGAGCATCATCATCATCATCATGTGCCATACCGGTTGGCGTAGGCATCATCCTTCCACAATCTTCTATCTACAGTGCATGTATCAGTTATGTTGTTGACTGTTTTCCATGCCATGACACCAAGCTATCCAGTATCTTCTCTTTGTCGTTGCGATCTCTCTTTCCTGTTATTTGCCAGTTGTAACCAAGTATTGCAACTTTCCTCTCTCATGATGTGCCCGTATTGATTATTTCTTCTGATGTTTTTTAAGAGCTTCCTTATTGTCTTAGTCTCTTTGAGAACTTACTCATTTGTCTTTTAGCTTTCCAGGAACTTTCAACATTTTTCTGAGAAATCCCATCTCTGTGGCCTCTAATCGTCTAATATGTTGAGCATAGGTCTTCAAAAAACAGTTTCAGCTCTCTGTGTAGCATAGGTCTCGAACACATATTTTCATCTCCCTGTGGAGCATAGGTTTCCAACAAACACTTTCAGCTCCATGTGGAGCATAGGTCTCCAACAAACACTTCCAGCACCCTGTGGAGCATAGGTCTCCAACAAACACTTTAAACTCCCAGAGGAGCATAGGTGTCCAACAAACACTTTCAGCACCCTGTG
The DNA here is from genome assembly GCA_032433765.1 of Megaustenia siamemsis. Classification (NCBI taxonomy): domain Eukaryota; kingdom Metazoa; phylum Mollusca; class Gastropoda; order Stylommatophora; family Ariophantidae; genus Megaustenia; species Megaustenia siamemsis. The sequence continues at coordinate 87,206,978 of JAVIAB010000125.1, read as the reverse complement.
GAGCACAGGTCTCCAACAAACACTTTATACTCACTGAGGAGCATAGGTCTCCAATAAACACTTCTAGCTCTCTGTGGAGCATAGGTCTTCAACAAACACTTTCCAGGTCATTCTGTTTCTTGCCATTCTTTTAAGATCATTACATGTCTTCTTCATTATCTTCATCTCTGCTCCTATCTGTCTTCTCCCAAAATATTTTGATCTACCTCTTTGTCTCCTCACCTGGAGATTCCAAAAACGGGGCTGTTATGTAATACTCTCAGTTGGCTTCCGCAGTGTGTGTTATATCCAGCGCAATCGTCTTCGCTGTATCTCTTTATCCACTGGTATTTGACTGGTACATTTCCATAATTCTATGTTAGTGATTTTGTCCTGCCATTTCCATCCTTTTATTCTGCGTAAGCATCCATTAATGAAAGTCTGTATGTTTGTGATTGTCATTGTTGTTGTTGTCCATGTTTCACAGCCGACCTTCTGCCCTTGCCACACGGAAACATGCCAACTTTTTCCTGTCATATGTGTCTGAATGTCAGGTCGGGTAATTTAAACAGCTACTGTATGCAGTAAACAGTACAACCTGTGGCTGCCCTTCTACCTTGCAGGTAAGCTCGGGAGAGTAAAAGGCTAAGGGAGGGTACCCCGAAGTAAAACAACCCCACTGCCTTGTGGGTGAGACTTTTTAGTCAAAGGCTAGCAGAGCCAACCGTAAACAAACCGACGGAAGGCAATAGAAAACCACCGTCGTAATTTCTTTGTACAATAATGAATCGCCAAAACAATAGATTACAAATGGAAAAATTGAGGGACGAATAGATAGAGGGAAGTAAATAAAAAAAAATGCGAGACAGCTTAAGAGAATGGCTTGGCAGAAGGTCAACAACAGAAATGATAAATGACTGTCGAGATCGAAAGTTGTGGAGAGACATGATCACCTACGCCAGCAGGCCCGGCACTTTATAATGATGATGTGTCTGTAAGTGAGACACTGTCGTTAAACCTTCATTGAGTGGCTCTCAAACATCTCTTCCTACTAGTCTGTGCCCACTGTTTATCTAACTTCCCCCAGTTATCGCCGACTAGATATGATAACATTGACAGTCTTCAAACCGAACTTTCCTTTCTTCATCTCTCAGAGTCAACATCATCATCGAGTGCCTTCTCCGCAACGAAGGTTGGATACCATGGATCGCCATTCGACTCTGTTTCTTGTTTTGATGGTACAGGCTGTCATAGATTGACTTGTCCTTCTTTTGATGTTACTCGTCCATGTTAGTCTTGGTCTGCCTCTGCCTATTTTACCTTGTATTTTCCTTTCCAATATTACTTTTAGTAGGCTGTTGTGTCTTTTAACATGCCCCAAAAATTTCATTTGTCTTGTACTAATTGTGTTTAGTAGCTCTATTTTCATTTTCAGTTGTTTTAAAACTTCATCGTTTGTTATCTTTTCTTTCCATCCAATTCTACCTACTCTTCTACAAATCCACATTTCAAAGGCTTCAATTTTCTGTTCTGTTTTCTTGTCTAATGTCCATGTTTCTGCCCCATACAGGAATATTGAAAAGATGTAACATTTTGTCATTCTTAGTTTCAGCCCTGCTGATATTTGTTTTGTTCTTAGTATATTTTTCATGACAATAAAATTACTTTTTGCCATACCTATTCTTTTGTTTATTTCAATTTTACATTTTCCATCATTGGTTATAGTATGTCCCAGGTAGTTGTAACACTGGACAGTCTCCAGATGTATTCCCTCAACTGTGATATTTAATTGTAGGTCTTGAGACTAGAGTCAACATCTTTTCAAAAGATACTAATCCGCCGGAAGAAGGTTGTAAAGAAATTGTTTCAAAATTCAGGAAGCGAGGAGGTAAAATGATAACTAGATTTAGATTCTGCTTGTTCTGTGTTGTGACAGCCATGTTGACATATCTACTCCGTGACACGGGCCGGTAAAGATTGCGTAAGCAAAGAAATAACATCTAGGAATATTGATAGAAAATGATGTTGGCTGTTTTATCGACAGGTTGGCTAAGAGTGTACTTAGTAATGAGGCTGTTTTCTCAGAAAAAACTTAACGCGAGCTATTTCTTGGAAACATGAACTAATGATTAATAAGGTGAGGTTGGCGGGGGGGGGGGGGGGGGGGAAGAGGGAAGAGCAGGGGGAAGTGATGCACGGACAAAGGGAGATAACTGACGCGCAATTGTAAAGCAGTAAATGACGAGTGAAGTGGGGGTGCGGGGGGGGGGGGGCTGGTAGTTTATCGGTTCCTTACGCGGCCATCTTACTTCTCCTACAAGGTCTAGGGTAGAGAATAGCGTCACCATTATCTTAGAGGCATGCACCTCCCCCCCCTTCCCCTTTTTCCCACTCCACCGCCAAAACAACAAAAATAAAAGCCTTGCTTACTGTGCAGCAGAAACAAAACCATTCATTGCCTACGTTTCCTGCTGGATGGGGCAGAGAATGTTGTGCTGTGGGGGCAGCACTTGTCGTTTGTCCTCCAGTGCCCTACAAGATCACAGGGCAAATTTGCTCGCGGCCACATTTCATGTCGGACATTTTATTTTACATTTTTTCAATATTTTATTTTACATTTTATTCACATTTATTTCACATTTTATTTTACATTTTATTTTACATGTTGTTCTACATTTTACTTTACATTTTATTACATTTTATTTCACATTTTATTTTACATTTTTATACATTTTATTTTACACTTTATTTCACATTTTATTATTTTATTTTACACTTTATTTTACATTTTATTATTTTATTTTATACCTTATTTCACCCTTTATTTCACATTTTATTATTTTATTTTACACCTCATTTCACCCTTTATTTCACATTTTACTATTTTATTTTACACCTTATTTCACCTATTATTTCACATTTTACTATTTTATTTTACACCTTATTTCACCCTTAATTTCACATTTTATTTCACATTTTTATGTGTATGCCATATCCAAGAAATTCAAACTACAGCGCACGAGACCTCATCTCTACCCTCTTCGGAGCCTCGATGTCCAAATGGCTAGAGCGCTCGCTTTCTGATCAGAAGGGTCCTGGTTCAATCCCTAAAAGTGGCGGATTTTGTTCAGACCGACAAGGCTCCGGGGTTCACTCAGCCTGTTAAAAATTTGTACCATAAATTAATTTACTGTGAAATAAAGGCGGCCTGGTGTACAACCGACCACCTCACCCTAAAATATGTCTCTGTCGTTGAACAATATGGTCAATAACACTGTTGTCCAATTACGCCTAGCAAGGCTGGGACGGGAACATGTTTTGATTACTTTCTTTGGATCCCCAGTCTGTCTTTCATCTTTGACCCACATTTGACAAACAATTGGTTCGACTGTTTCCAGAGACACCCCAGCGGCATATATAGATCAACAAATAAAGATCTTTAGCAGCTCTGGTTCACTGACACAAGTCGTCTACTAGAAATTACCAAACGCTTGCTTAAAGCTCTTTTAGCTGGCATTTTTCACTTTAGCCCAGTCGGTGTTTTACCAAACTCCAGACCATAGGGAAGTGAATTATTCTCATTTTAGATAGCCTACTGCCATGTTGTTAGATTTCTGTGTGTAATTATATAAATATGTGTGTTCTTGTTTACTGTTCTGAGCCGAAACGTCGTTCTGTTTTTGTTCTGTTCCTCCCCGACGTAATGCTGTAACCTTACCACTTGTTGTTTTGTTTACATTTTCATTCTTTATCAAACTCTAGCAACATCAATAGCTTGACCGCAAACTATGGACAATCGATTAATGAAAGCAGTCTTTCACATTTAGAGCCGGTCTCGTTTAATGATTCCGTTTCTGAGAGTTCATAGCCCTCGCTACTATCCTCAAGAATCTGCGCCCGTTTCCGTGTCGATTTCTTTTTTTGTCCGGACAAATCGGGTTTAACGGTTGATCTAAGCTCTGAAGATTAGAATTAGAGAGTTTTCTTGGAAAGTGTATCGGCGTGACGTAATGCTGATCATATCAACTTTGCGATTTTAGTCTTTGTAAATACGGATAATACTATATTTGCACATGCAGCTAAATGCGAGCAAAAAAACATTGATGGAATATTAGAAAAAAAAACTAGGAAACATAACAGCAGAAGAAGTTAACAGAAGAGTAATAGATCGCAAACATATATCTCCCCTCAACGCTGTAAGGTAAATGAGAAAGGAAAAACAATGATAAAAGTCTTAAAGTGAACTTGTGTCAGAGGAGAAGGTCTCTCTCTCTCTCTCTCTCTCTCTCTCTCTCTCTCTTTGTGCGTGTGTGTGAGAGAGAGAAAGCCGTCTTTTAACTTATCTACTTGTTTCATATATATATATATATATATATATATATATATATATATATATATATATATATATATCTTATGCAACAAATCTATGTCAATAGAAATGAGAATGAGAGTTCATCGGTGCTATATAGAACCAATTCTGACTTATGGAAGCGAATCAAGGACAGTAGACAAACAGATGAAAAGACGATTAGAGGCCACAGAGATGGGATTTCTCAGAAGAATGTTGAAAGTTTCCTGGACAGCTAAAAAGACCAATGAGGAAGTTCTTAAAAGACGCCAACACAAAAAGGGAGCTCTTAAAAACATCAGAAAGAAGAAATCAACATTTTTCGGGCACATCATGAGAAGAGGAAAGTGGGAATACTTGGTTACAACTGGCAAAATAAAAGGAAAGAGAGATCGCGGATGACAAAGAGAGAAAATACTATAGCTCGTTTCAAATCACTTGCCCAACTTCAAAACGATATTGTTCAGTAACCGTTTGTTAAAAACTGTTGAAATTTTCCAAATGTTATTAGAATGCAAAAGACCCTTTAAATGTATATTTAACAAATATCTTGCAGCTGCAGTTTTCTTAAAGCGGCGAATTTCTTTGATGTTTGTCAAAATTGTAAATTGTGAAGCCCTAAATAATAGAAATTACCGTAGTTGCTGGTCTGTGATTAATTTTCACTAGGTAAAGGCGTGGCCGTAATGGGGAAATAACTGAATAAGGCAAAACACCAGGAGAATTATTGTCTTCTCAGTTCGAGGACGGACGATAATATCAAGGTATACCTGTATGTCCAATTTTCATAGTTGTGTGGTCCTGAAAAGGACCGTTTGTTGAACTAATTTAAGGTAATATAGGGGTCAACATTGTGGGGGGCTATATACTTTCATTCTGAATCAGATGAGTCTAAAAGATTAATAACTGTTTGGGGTTGAACATTCCACAGACCATCATTTTTCAAATATTCCTCTTCCTGTTTTAAGACATGGTCTTCACATTCAGCCCAATAATCTTTGTCTATATTTAATAAAGCGAGATTAGCAAGAGTCTTTACATCGCATATTTTGAATGTTGTATTTTCATCTGCCACTTGTCCTTTTAATTTTGCCCAGATTAGTTCTATTGGATTTAAATGAGCATGGTAAGGTGGCAGCCTCAAACTTATATGACCGTGCTCTTGGATAATCTTATCTATTTGAAAAATCTTTGTCCTTTGTTTTTGCTTTACTAGAGATAGTAATTCAGGTTTTAAGTACATGTTATTAAATTGTATGTGCTCCTTTGTGAGCCATATCTTAATAGCATCTTTTGTACTGGATGACGTCGGGACTTTATCTTCAAGTGCAACAATGTTGTGGTACGCTGCATTGTCCATTATTAGGCAAGATGGTCTATCTAGTGATGGGAGAACAGAATTTTCAATCCAATGTCTAAATATGTGACCATTCATCTCAGAGTGATAATACCGATTGTCTATGGATTTTGAAAGAAAAATGAGCTCTGCATTCTGTATTAGTCCATGTTGTCGACTACCTGCATGAGCAATTATCAAGCGCTGTCCTTTGCTGCTAGGTATTAATCTCTTAATCTTTCCATCTGATGACTGCCATTCCCTTTGGTTAGTGTGGTGAGCATTGATCCATGTTTCATCCAAGTACACAATATCATAACCTTGCTTGCGCACCTCTTTTACTTCACGTAAGTACTTGCTTCTCATGACTACTATATGTGGCTTCTCACAGATGATGTTTCGTCCATTGGAATACTTTCTGAATGTAAAGCCTGCAGCTCTCACATTCCTCCATAATGTAGACTTTGATATTTCAATACTGTTCTTTTTCAGCGAAACTTAATTTTCTTATTGTAACAGTTTCATTCATACCCAACATTTTGCGAATTTCACGTCTACACCTCTGAATGAACGGAAATGGAACACACAATTTCTCAAGTGTCTAATTGTGTCAAAAAAACCACGGCTAAAGCGTGGAAACACGTCAATTTTACCGTGTATGGATTTTTACTCGCTATTTTTAACTTAAAATACTGTAAACATTAAGTTTTGACTACATCAATGGGTCGTTATAAATTTATATAAATCAAATAAGCAACAATAATAACCAAATGTTTTTTTTTAATGAAATTAATTCCCTGTTGGGTTCTAATCATTATAACTTTACATGTAAATTTTGAACAACTTACAACAAGCGGTTAAAAAACTATCGATTTTAAAAGTTGGGCACGAGTTATGAAACAAGCTATAGATAGCTTGGTGTCATGGCATGGAAAACAGTCAACAACAGAAATGATACGATGCACTGTAGATAGAAGATTGTGGAAGGACATGATCCCCTACGCCAACCGATATGGCACATGATGATGACTTGTTTCATCGGTAATATTTTTTAAAACACTTTTTCTGTCGGGAAATGTCCAGCAACATGGATTGAACTGGCTATTGTCCAGTCAGGCGACCACACTGGGTCAGAGATCTGCTATATCTGTATCTGTTATTCCAAATGACAACAAAGATCCTCACTTGCATGCTCGAGTTGTCGCCCTCGATAACCCTAATCCACCTATTCTACCGGAAGACAAAGAGATCTTGTCAACGAGCACAATGCTGGTGTCGTTTGTCACTACGAGTTGAGGGATAGATTTCACAGGTGATTTCATCACTTATGGACTTGTCCCACGTGTAATATGGGTGACCTGACGACCAGACTAAACTAACCAAATGTCAAGTAGACTAACTTAACTGTAGCTTGTTTCATAAGTCGTGCCCAACTTTAAAAATCAATATCTTTTAAACCGCTTTTTGTAATTTTTTCAAAATTTGCATGTATAGTTATAATGATTAGAACCCAACAGGGAATTAATTTCATTAAAAACAAACATTTGGTTATTATTATTGCTTATTTGATTTATATAAATTTATAACGACCCATTGATGTAGTCAAAACTTAGTGTTTACAGTATTTAAGTTAAAAATAGCGATTACAAATCCATACACACGTTTTTGCACGCTTTCCGCGTGAGTTGTCTTACACAATTAGACACTTGTAGTAAACACGAGACATTGTGTGTTCCATTTCCGTTAATTCAGCGGCGTAACGTGGAACAATAACATTTATCATGAGTCTTAAAATGAAATTCTGCAGTTTACAAAACATCGCAATAAAAATGTATGACTATTTTTGCAAAGAGGCTAAACGAGGAAGATTATTTCATTCTTTAGAAAACCCTGAGAATAGGACAAGACACATTTTGGATTTATCTAAACGGTCATTTAATCGCTGGATTCAAGCACGTGACCGTCAATGTTCCAAATATACAAAATCACAAGGAAGAGCAAAAATGTTGGATAATTTCGACAGTGAACTTATTAGAAGTGAAATTCGCAAAATGTTGGGTATGAATGAAACTGTTACAATAAGAAAATTAAAAGTATCGCTGAAAAAGAACAACAGTATTGAAATATCAAAATCTACATTATGGAGGAATGTGAGAGCTGCAGGCTTTACATTCAGAAAGTATTTCAATGGACGAAACATCATCTGTGAGAAGCCACATATAGTAGTCATGAGAAGCAAGTACTTACGTGAAGTAAAAGAGGTGCGCAAGCAAGGTTATGATATTGTGTACTTGGATGAAACATGGATCAATGCTCACCACACTAACCAAAGGGAATGGCAGTCATCAGATGGAAAGATTAAGAGATTAATACCTAGCAGCAAAGGACAGCGCTTGATAATTGCTCATGCAGGTAGTCGACAACATGGACTAATACAGAATGCAGAGCTCATTTTTCTTTCAAAATCCATAGACAATCGGGATTATCACTCTGAGATGAATGGTCACATATTTAGACATTGGATTGAAAATTCTGTTCTCCCAGCACTAGATCGACCATCTTGCCTAATAATGGACAATGCAGCGTACCACAACATTGTTGCACTTGAAGATAAAGTCCCGACGTCATCCAGTACAAAAGATGCTATTAAGATATGGCTCATAAAGGAGCACATACAATTTAATAACATGTACTTAAAACCTGAATTACTATCTCTAGTAAAGCAAAAACAAAGGACAAAGATTTTTCAAATAGATAAGATTATCCAAGAGCACGGTCATATAAGTTTGAGGCTGCCGCCTTACCATGCTCATTTAAATCCAATAGAACTAATCTGGGCAAAATTAAAAGGACAAGTGGCAGATGAAAATACAACATTCAAAATATGCGATGTAAAGACTCTTGCTAATCTCGCTTTATTAAATATAGACAAAGATTATTGGGCTAAATGTGAAGACCGTGTCTTAAAACAGGAAGAGGAATATTGGAAAAATGATGGTTTGTGGAATGTTCAACCCCAAACAGTTATTAATCTTTTAGACTCGTCTGATTCAGAATGAAAGTATATAGCCCCCACAATGTTGGCCCCTATATTACCTTAAATTATTTCAACAAACGGTCCTTTTCAGGACCACACAACTATGAAAATTGGACATACAGGTATACCTTGATATTATTATCGTCCGTCCTCGAACTGAGCATACAATAATTCTCCTGGTGTTTTGTTTTATCCAGTTATTTCCCCATTACGGCCACGCCTTTACCTAGTGAAAATTAATCGTAGACCAGCAACTACGGTAATTTCTATTCTTTAGGGCTTCACAATTTACAATTTTGACAAACATCAAAGAAATATCGCCGCTTTAAGAAAACTGCAGCTGCAAGATATTTGTTAAATATACATTTAAAGGGTCTTTTGCATTCTAATAACATTTGGAAAATTTCAAAAGTATTTAACAAACGGTTAGACAGTAATAGCGTTTTGAAGTTGGGCATATGTTTTGAAACGAGCTATAATGCCCCACGTCTGGCAGAAAATACAACATGCTGTCAGAGATTGTTCTTTCCTGTCCCGATTTTACTTTACCTTACTTTGCTTTACTTTACTTTACTGTAGTTAACACTACCTTACTTTACTTTACTTTACTTTACTTTACTTTACTTTACTTTACTTTACTTTACTTTACTTTACTTTACTGTAGTTAACACTACCTTACTTTACTTTACTTTACTTTACTGTAGTTAACACTACCTTACTTTACTTTACTTTACTTTACTTTACTGTAGTTAACACTACCTTACTTTACTTTACTTTACTTTACTGTAGTTAACACTACCTTACTTTACTTTACTTTACTTTACTTTACTTTACTTTACTTTACTTTACTGTAGTTAACACTACCTTACTTTACTTTACTTTACTTTACTTTACTGTAGTTAACACTACCTTACTTTACTTTACTTTACTGTAGTTAACACCACTTTACTTTACTTTACTTTACTGTAGTTAACACCACTTTACTTTACTTTACTTTACTGTAGTTAACACTACCTTACTTTACTTTACTTTACTGTAGTTAACACCACTTTACTTTACTTTACTTTACTGTAGTTAACACTACCTTACTTTACTTTACTTTACTGTAGTTAACACTACCTTATTTTACTTTACTTAACACTACTTTACTTTACTGTAGTTAACACTATCTTATTTTACTTTACTTAACACTACTTTACTTTACTGTAGTTAACACTACCTTATTTTACTTTACTTAACACTACTTTACTTTACTGTAGTTAACACTATCTTATTTTACTTTACTTAACACTACTTTACTTTACTGTAGTTAACACTACCTTACTTTACTTTACTTAACACTACTTTACTTTAATGTAGTTAACACTATCTTATTTTACTTTACTTAACACTACTTTACTTTACTGTAGTTAACACTACCTTATTTTACTTTACTTAACACTACTTTACTTTACTGTAGTTAACACTATCTTATTTTACTTTACTTAACACTACTTTACTTTAATGTAGTTAACACTATCTTATTTTACTCTACTCTGCTCTACTCTATTCTGCTCTACTCTATTCTACTCTACTCTACTCTACTCTACTCTACTCTACTCTACTCTACTCTACTCTACTCTACTCTACTCTACTCTACTCTACTCTACTCTACTCTACTCTACTCTACCCTACCCTACGCTACTCTACTCTACTCTACTCTACTCTACTCTACTCTACTCTACTCTACTCTACTCTACTCTACCCTACCCTACCCTACCCTACCTTACCCTACTCTACTCTACTCTACTCTACTCTACTCTACTCTACTCTACTCTACTCTACTCTACTCTACTCTACTCTACTCTACTCTACCCTACAGTTTGAAGTCATCGTAACATTTAGAACAAATAATCTTATATGATCAACACTAACTCAGACTAGGATTCTCTTGCGAAACATCAGTGATCTAAATGTACCATCATGTTCTCATATAAAGGCAGTATGATCAGCGCCATGTTCTCCTATAAAGGCAGTATGATCAGCGCCATGTTCTCCTATAAAGACAGTATGATCACCGCCATGTTCTCATTTAAAGGCAGTATGATCAGCGCCATGTTCTCCTATAAAGAAAGTTTGATCAGCGCCATGTACTTCTCTCCTAATTCTGACATCCGTTCCTTATCATTAATGTATTTGTGAACTAATTATCAACTTAGTGCCTAATTGCAAGCAATCTAATATATTCATCTCTCCGCATATATTTTCCTTCTGTCAAATGTCTTCTAATTTATATAAGAGAAGAAAACAAACACACTGTAATGTTTGACGCGTAAACAACATTTCTAGATGTATCATGTCTTATTTATCAATAATTCTAACATCTCTTCTCTCTCATTATAAATCATTCACTTTCATTAGAAAGAGGCGCTTTATGAAACTAATTTCGAAATGCAATAATAAGAGTTGTCGATTCCTGAAATGTTAAACAGCTTATTATCAATGGAATTACGCGTCATTACCATAACAGGGCGCGCTCATTGTCTTCTCAACTGTACATAGAGAGGGAGAGAGAGAGAGAGAGAGAGATAATCTATGAAATTATTAGACATTTTATAGATTTCTCACACTCCCCGTCCGTTTCTCACTTGCTCTCTATCTATCCTTCGCTTATTTGTTTTATCTTCTACTTATTCTAACGGAGATATACACAAATATATATTGTATTATGTCTATATATATACACAAATATATATTGTATTATGTCTATATGACATTTGACGTCCCGATGGACGTGTAGCAAGCAATCTTGGTAAGTCAGTAGTTTGGTAAAATATTAGTGTCTTATGTTAGATGCTGCTTTCCTGAACAACTTCTCTCGTGGCTGAATCTGCCAATATTGGGTAGATAGATCCATCCACAGAACGAACAAGATGTGTTCGTGGTGCCAGGCCTCGTCTCCTTTCTCCTGCACCTTTTGTCTTCTGAATTTGATATCAGCACTGCCTCGAAATTGTGCCATTTTTTATTTTTGCTTTTCGTGTGCTACGATCTGCAGCCAGATTTTCCCAGTTTCTTTCACTGATAGAGAATTCCCTCAAGGAAGCCCTGCGAACATCTTTATATCTCAGCACTGGTCTGGCCTTTGGTCTCTTTCTACTCTCAAACTCGTCATGAAATATTTGTTTGTGGATACGATTGTTTGTCATTCTTCTTATATGGGTTTCCAGTTTAGTTCCATAGTATTTTTCCAAAACCTAATTGTTGACATACAAGAAACATACGTTGATGTTGGTCTAGAGCCAGATTGTCAACGCCAGCACAAACAATTTTGTTGGTCTAGAGCCAAATTGTCAACGCCAGCACAAACAATTTTGTTGGTCTAGAGCCAAATTGTCAACGCCAGCACAAACAATTTTGTTGGTCTAGAGCCAAGTTGTCAACGCCAGCACAAACAATTTTGTTGGTCTAGAGCCAAATTGTCAACGCCAGCACAAACAGTTTGTGTTGGTCTAGAGCCAAGTTGTCAACGCCAGCACAAACAATTTTGTTGGTCTAGAGCCAAGTTGTCAACGCAGGCACAAACAATTTTGTTGGTCTAGAGCCAAGTTGTCAACGCCAGCACAAACAATTTTGTTGGTCTAGAGCCAAATTGTCAACGCCAGCACAAATAATTTTGTTGGTCTAGAGCCAAGTTGTCAACGCAGGCACAAACAATTTTGTTGGTCTAGAGCCAAGTTGTCAACGCCAGCACAAACAATGTTGTTGGTCTAGAGCCAAATTGTCAACGCCAGCACAAACAATTTTGTTGGTCTAGAGCCAAGTTGTCAACGCAGGCACAAACAATTTTGTTGGTCTAGAACCAAGTTGTCAACGCCAGCACAAACAGTTTTGTTGGTATAGAGCCAAGTTGTCAACGCCAGCACAAACAATGTTGTTGGTCTAGAGCCAAGTTGTCAACGCCAGCACAAACAGTTTTGTTGGTATCAAGGTACCGAGTTTTCACCCAAAAATGCGCCCTACAGAATTCAAGGTCCTGCACTTCTCAACGTAAGGTTAGTGATATGGGACTATCTTTACCATGATAGCTGTCATCAAAGCACAGCTGTATCAATGCTGACGCTTCCCTGCTGTTCTCTAATATTGTTGTTGCCGAAATGCTGAAAGTAGATGTGGACCACGTGCTAACAATAATGAGGGTGCCCCCACAGTCAGGACACAAACAATACGAGATTTGTTGAATGACAATTTCCTTAACTGGACTGGAAGACGTGGTCACGTGGAGTGGTATCTCCGTTCACCTGACCTTTGACCCCTTGAGTTCTGTTTCGGTGGAACATCATCATCGTCAACGTGTGCCGTCTCCGCAACGAAGGTTGGCTACCATGGAGCGACATTCTGCTCTGGCTCTTGCTTTGATGGTGCAGGTTGTCATAGGCTGGTTTGTCCATCTTTTGATGTTACTCGTCCATGTTAGTCTTGGTCTGCTTCTGCCTCTTTTACCTGGTATTTCCCCTCCAAGGTTACTTTTAGTAGGCTGTTGTGTCTTTTAACATGGCCCGAAAATCGCATTTGTCTTGTTTGAATTGTGCTTAGTAGTTCTTTTTTCATTTTTAGTTGTTTTAAGGATTCATTGTTTGTTTTCTTTTCCTTCCATCCAATTCTACCTATTCTTCTATATATCCACATTTCAAAGGCTTCAATTCTTTGTTCTGTTTTCTTGTCTAATGTCCATGTTTCTGCACCATATAGAAATATTGAGAAGATGTAACATTTTGCTATTCTTAGTTTTAGCCCTGGTGTTATTTATTTTGATGTTAGTAAGTTATTCATGACATTAAAATTACTTTTTGTTATTCCTATTCTTTTGTTTATTTCAGTTGTACATTTTCCATCACTGGTTATAGTATGTCCAAGGTAGTTATAGTTCTGAACTGTCTCAAGGTCTATTCCTTCAATTTTGATATCCACTTGTGGGTTTTGAGTATTTTCTTTGTTTATGATCATAGTTTTAGTCTTTATGATATTCATATCTAGTCCAAATTGCTTATCATGTTTATTTCATTAAGTAATTGTTGTAGATCTTTAGGATTTTCTGCTAGTAGTACAGTATCATCAGCATATATTAGGTTATTGATTATCTTTCCATTAATTTGTAGGCCTGGCATCTCTATGATGTTTTTAAAGATTTGTTAAGTGTATAGATTGAACAAGCTTGGTGTTAGGATGCATCTCTGTCTTACTCCTCTTTTTATGTCCATGGGTGTAGAGCTTTCTTTGTTATATTTTATTATTGCTGTTTGCTCCCAGTATAAATTACATATTAGTCGTATGTCCATGTCATCTAGATGTATCTCTTTTAGGCATTCTATAAGTTGTTTGTGGTGTACTCTATCAAAAGCTTTGGTGCAGTCTATGAAGCAGATATATTTTGGTTTGTTTACTTCTGTGTACTTTTCGATTAATGTTCTCATGCAGAATATGGCTTCTTTTGTCCCGCTATTTTTCCTAAATCCAAATTGCTGCTCATCTAATTCAGTATTGATTTTATTCTGAATCCTTCCTTGTATAACTTTTAGCAAGATTTTTGTAACATGGCTCATTAGGCTTATTGTTCTAAAGTCGCTGCATTCAACTGCACCATTCTTTTTAGGCAATGCAATGAAAGTTGATGTTTTTAGTTCATTTGGTATGTATCCTGTATGGTATATGTCGTTGCATATGTCTGTAATCACTTCAATGCCAAAATCTTCAAGTGCCTGTATCATCTCTATCTGTATGCAGTCAGGTCATGCTGCTTTTCCCTTTTTCATTTTTTAATAGCTTTTTCCACCTCAGATTTTAAGATTGTATAGCCTGATGTACATTTTAAAACTGGTTTCTTGTCCCTTTGATCATGAAATAGTTCTGTTATATATTCCTACCATCTATCTATAATATCTTTATTGTCTGTTAGCATTTTCCTTTTTTTGTCTGCAATGCATCCACCTTCTGTGGCTTTTTTATTTTTATTAGTCATTCTCTTTATTTCTGTGTGCATTCCTCTTAAGTCTTGTTTTCAAGAGCATTTCCCTGCTGTTCTGTGGAACGTTCTGTGGAACGCTCAACGTTCTGTGGGACGTTCTGTGGAACGTTCTGTGGAACGTTCTGTGGGACGTTCTGTGGGACGTTCAACGTTCTGTGGAACGTTCAACGTTCTGTGGGACGTTCTGTGGGACGTTCTGTGGAACGTTCTGTGGAACGTTCTGTGGAACGTTCAACGTTCTGTGGAACGTTCAACGTTCTGTGGAACGCTCAACGTTCTGTGGAACGCTCAACGTTCTGTGGAACGTTCTGTGGGACGTTCTGTGGGACGTTCAACGTTCTGTGGAACGTCCTGTGGAACGTTCTGTGGAACGTTCAACGTTCTGTGGGACGTTCAACGTTCTGTGGGACGTTCTGTGGGACGTTCTGTGGGACGTTCAACGTTCTGTGGGACGTTCTGTGGGACGTTCAACGTTCTGTGGAACGCTCAACGTTCTGTGGGACGTTCTGTGGGACGTTCAACGTTCTGTGGAACGTCCTGTGGAACGTTCTGTGGAACGTTCAACGTTCTGTGGGACGTTCAACGTTCTGTGGGACGTTCAACGTTCTGTGGAACGTTCAACGTTCTGTGGAACGCTCAACGTTCTGTGGAACGCTCAACGTTCTGTGGAACGTTCTGTGGAACGCTAAAGGAAACTGTGAAGTCAATGACAATCACAAAATGTAACACACATGACTGGACGCTGAAATGTTGAGTGTGCTGAAGTTGACGCCAATGTGGGTTGATGACATCGAGTTCACGTGAACTTTGCCAATCTCATCAACCTTTGCATCACAAATGATGGAAATCATATTGAAGACGTTATTTCATATTCCAATTGAATCAAATGTTTCATTTCTTGAAAATGCGTATATTTTACCTGTGTCCAGACTTCAGGGACACCTTGTATATGTGCAATAACAATCGTTACATAAAGTAACATTCCAGAAGAGCGCCATCTTTCTGTTCGTGGCCTGTCAGCGATCTGCGTCCCTCCCTTCAGCAGACAATTCCGAACTCGGCTTGGCCTCGATAGCTACTCCCGAACTGAGGCCATCAAACAAAGATGGCGTTCATTAACAATGAATGAAAACAAACACGCAATTTCCATGCCCTCGTTTTTAATGTCCATCCTTAACTCCCCCCCCCCCCCTCCCCAAACTAAATCCCCTACCGGCGATTTTCTAAAGCTAGTCTCTTAAATTTGGGGGTGCGGATAGTCATTCTGTCAATAACTTGCAATTATAATGTAATTATGAAAACAAATCTGTGAATAATCGTGCACACAAGAATGAGGTTACGAAAGCAAATCAGCGAATAATCACATTAATTATAATAGATTGCGCACGCGAAGAAAAAATACGTGGAGATAATCGTGTAGTGTAAAGCAATTATAAAAACACGCCCATAAAAAATGTTTGTATTGCAATGAGGTTCTGAGAGAAAGAAGTATCGCTTCAGCCTCGGTAGTGAACTTGTTAGGGCGCTCGTCTACTGGCGAGACCAGTTCAATTCCTTTATTGTGAGACGTTGTTTTCTCCGCATTCACGACTTCCTGGTTCACCCAGCAACTCAAAAATGGGTACCGGAGTTTTGTTTTGGGTAAGTAGAAAGGTGAGGGATAGTCAAGAATAAATGCAGTCATTGGGAGGGGGGGGGGCGCCAGAGAGGAGAGAGAAGGGGGGAGGGGGAAGGGGAAGGGGGAGATATACATTGTCAGCAATACTAAAAAGAAGCCTGCCCGCCGAGAGAGACCACCCAACATTTGTGACGTTTCCAGCATTCCGAGCTGGTGTTTAAGATGACGTCAACCGTCTATAGCTGATGACGTCACAAGCTTGAGATGTTTTCAAGAAAATACTCCCAGACTTTCGCCTCTCTACATAGGTCTGGGGGTGGGGGGTGGGGGGGAAGGGGCCGGTTGGCAATAGGAAAAAAATATGGACAGCAGAACAACAACCAGGCCTTGAACGGCACAGATCAAGACTTGCTGCCACTCACCTCGCCCCCACCCCCACCACCACACTCCCCACCCATCATCATCATCGAATGCCGGCTCCGCAACGAAGGTTGGCTACCGTGGATCACCCTTCCACACTGTTCCTTGCTTTGATGTTGAAGTTTGTCAGATATTGACTTGTCCATCTTTTGATGTTACTCGTCAATGTTAGTCTTGGTCTGCCTCTGCCCCTTTTACCTTGTATTTTCCCTTCCAATATTACTTTTATTAGGCTGTTGTGTCTTTTAACGTGTCCCAAAAATGTCATTTGTCTTGTCCTAATTGTATTTAGTAGTTCTCTTTTTATGTTTAGTTGTTTTAAAACTTCATCGTTTGTTTTCTCTCCCCACCCAGCACGTCTATACGAAATGTTTATGGTTAGTTAAATGCCATAAGAATAAATAAATAACATTTGTCCTCTCATTGAAAAAATCCCTCTCTCTGCACTCACGGCCGACCCTTGGGTGCTTTGTTCCTTTCACAAGATGACACGAAGTGAATATGTTTTATAGCATGTCGCTCATCGGTGATGGACATCTTTGGACTTTTCTTAGTGTCGCATCACGTCGTTCATACCTAGCCTAACTCCCGATTATCAGTCTCTACACGGTAGTGTTCACCAAACGATCTCTAACAAAACAATAAAAAAAACTTCCACCAACCGAATTCGGTGAATCTTTCTTTGACAAGATCCCCATTCAAGGTGTCCTCGACCTAAACTTGTCAGCTTGTTCATGTCATGAACTAAACTTGTCAGCTTGTTCATGTCAAGACCTAAACTTAAAAGCTTGTTCATGTCACGCCCTAAAACTATCAGCTTGTTCATGTCATGAACTAAACTTGTCAGCTTGTTCATGTCAAGCCCTAAACCTATCAGCTTGTTCATGTCATGAACTAAACTTGTCAGCTTGTTCACGTCACGACCTAAACTTAAAAGCTTGTTCATGTCACGACCTAAACTTGTCAGTTTGTTCATGTTACGACATAAACTTGTCAGCTTGTTCATGTCACGCCCTAAACTTGTCAGCTTGTTCATGTCACGACCTAAACTTGTCAGCTTGTTCATGTCACGCCCTGAACTTGTCTGCTTGTTCATGTCACGACCTAAACTTGTCAGCTTGTTCATGACACGACCTAAACTTATCACTTTGTTCATGTCACGCCCTAAAACTATCAGCTTGTTCATGTCACGACCTAAACTTGACAGCTTGTTCATGTCAACTTGTCAGCTTGTTCATGTCACGACCTAATCTTGTCAACTTGTTCATGTCACGCCCTAATCTTGTCAGCATGTTCATGTCACGTCCTAATCTTGTCAGCTTGTTCATGTCACGACCTAAACTTTTCAGCTTGTTCATGTCACGACCTAAACTTGTGAGCTTGTTCATGTCACGGCCTAAACTTGGCAGCTTGTTCATGGTCACGATCTAAACTTGAAAGCTTGTTCATGGTCACGACCTAAACTTGTCAACTTGTTCACGTTACGACCTAAACTTGTCACCTTGTTCATGTCACGACCTAAACTTGTTAGCTTGTTCATGTCACGCCATAATCTTGTCAATTTGTTCATGTCACGCCATAATCTTGTCAGCTTGTTCATGTCACGACCTAATCATGTCAACTTGTTCATGTCACGCGCTAATCTTGTCAGTTTGTTTATGTCACGACCTGATCTTGTCAGCTTGTTCATGTCACGACCTAAACTTGTCAGCTTGTTCATGTTACGACCTAAACTTGTTAGCTTGTTCATATCACGACCTAAACTTTTCAACTTGTTCATGTCACGACCTAAACTTGTCAGCTTGTTCATGGTCACGACCTACACTTTTCGACTTGTTCGTTGCAACGATCCCCTAGTGACGAGGACATTGGATTGGTAGGTTTTCTTCATGGTGCAATAAGACAATAGTCAACACCGCCGTGACTTCGTCTAGTTCTCATCACAACAGAATGAGACACAACTTATTTAGTTCTGTTCACAACAGAATGAGACACAACTTATTTAGTTCTGTTCACAACAGAATGAGACACAACTTATTTAGTTCTGTTCACAACAGAATATGGCACAACTTATTTAGTTCTGTTCACAACAGAATGATACACAACTTATTTAGTTCTGATCACAACAAAATGAGACACAATTTATTTAGTTCTGATCACAACAACATAACATGGGACACAGCTTATTTAGTTCTGTTCACAACAAAATGAGATAACTCTTCTTACATTCTGGGCATATGAACATGAAACAGCACCTGTTAACCAAAGTTAGGATAGGAACCAACAGAATCGACCTGTGCGGTAAAGCAGATATAACCAAGATACTAGTCATTCTACATCATGTTGAATACAACCAGTAACAAAAAAACATAGCCGTGTAGAAAACCTTTAGAGAAACCTCGACACAAGTTGTAGTGGCAACCCTAACTGGCGATGACGGCTGTAATCAGTGACAGGATGCCAGATCTACAAACTGTACACAACAAACGCAGTTGGGCCAGTCCGTTAAAATTGTAATGTCTTTATTTTTAGACCTCCTGACAGCATTTCCTGTTGAACTTTGACCTAAACCTTACTTTTAACCTTTAAAATAACCTTGACCTTTCATCAAGTGAATACTACCATATGTAGTAGTGATACAACATTCAGTGCGAGAGATAAATTTCATATACGTGATATTATTTCCATTATTTCTCCTTCTGTCACTCTCGTCCTCTCCCTTTAGTTTGATCTGCCACCCAGCCTTCTGTAATTGTGCGCCCTCAGACATGCGCACTCGTTATCTTCTCTCTCTCTCGCCTCGTTTTTACCAAGTTTCATCTCTTCAGGATTGTCGCCTCCATGGAATGATCTCATTACTTCTGATGACTAGTTCGCTCGTCATTTCGTGGGACAGACCCAAAATGGGACAGTCGCTAGGGAGGTATAAGTTTGTGAGTGACACACCCATCTCGTCTTTGCAAACAGAACCGGGAGGAGAAAACACACCATGAATACAACCTCAGCCAGGGACAAGTATTTCCAATTTATGGTCATAATTATCAAAGCATTTCCGGTAGTCAGAATTTAAAAAAGGGAGGTAATTCCAGGTTTTAAAATATTTAGCTTGAAAGAGTTATCTTTGGGGAAATGCTGTCATCAACAATCAAGAGGTGATGCCTCAGAGAAATAATCAAACAGAGAACAGGTGATTAAGGAGATGATGCAACAAAGAGAAATTGATACTAAGTAAGGAAAGCTTCCCTTACAACCTTGCTGGGAGTATGGTGAATATGGCGGTCGTGACGTATGTTTCGATAACTACTGCACATTTGTGGGTGATGAGGTCGGTATTACGCCAGGCCGCCTTTACGTCACATAAAAGTCTCTGGTACCGATTACTAAAGGCTGGGTGGACCCCAGAGCCTTGTCGGTCCGAACACAAACAATCACCACTTCTGGGTGTCTAACCGGAACCGTTCTGGTAAAACAGCGAGTAGACTACCCGCTCAGCCACGGAGGCTATAGAAACTGTCGTGAGGAAATTAATTAAAAACAAAACCATTCTAGATTACATCATTTGGAGGTGATTGGACGAGATATAATCCTTACAGTTGTTCTTCTTCTTCTAATTCTCCTTTTTCTTCCTCCTCTTCTTCTTCTTCTTCTTCTTCTTCCTCTTCTTCTTCTCTCTTCTCTTCTTCTTCTTCGTCATCTTTTCTCTCTTCACTGATACCTAAAATGTGTCGTGGTTTATATAATTTGTCGTTCTTGTGCTGCTCGAAGTGTCTGAATTAGTGATTTTCCTTTGTTGTTACATGTCTCTGTCACTGCATCTATCCATCTCCTACAGTTGTTACATGTCTCTGTCACTGCATCTATCCATCTCCTTACAGTTGTTACATGTCTCTGTCACCGCATCTATCCATCTCCTTACAGTTGTTACATGCCTCTGTCACCGCATCTATCCATCTCCTTACAGTTGTTACATGCCTCTGTCACCGCATCTATCCATCTCCTTACAGTTGTTACATGCCTCTGTCACCGCATCTATCCATCTCCTTACAGTTGTTACATGCCTCTGTCACCGCATCTATCCATCTCCTTACAGTTGTTACATGCTCTGTCACCGCATCTATCCATCTCCTTACAGTTGTTACATGTCTCTGTCACTGCATCTATCCATCTCCTTACAGTTGTTACATGTCTCTGTCACTGCATCTATCCATCTCCTTACAGTTGTTACATGTCTCTGTCACTGCATCTATCCATCTCCTTACAGTTGTTACATGTCTCTGTCACTGCATCTATCCATCTCCTTACAGTTGTTACCTGCCTCAGATGAGCATGACAGGTATATTGCTTGCTGGATCGACGTGTGAGTCAGAGCTTAACCTATTCATAAATATGTAACCATTTGCGTATTTTGTTCCGTTAATTTAGTTGTTTCCGCAATATGAAAGTATTTATTTTTAAATTGTTTAATCATTTTCTTCACCGCTGCTGGTCGAGGGCGGTCTTGTCCTGTGTTATCGCTGTTTTATTTTGTGTCTTTTGAACCGAGGCATCCGACTACGTCAAGGCGGATAATTGAACCGGGTTTTATTTCTATTTTCTCATTTTCTCACTTGGTCGAACTTGATAGCTTGTTCCTGGGGTCACAATGTGGAGGTCAAGGTTAGCTCTGGATCACAGGCTGCTATAAGATTTCGCTCTCTCACTCTTTGTATTAATGAATTGATTAACCATGTGTGTATGTAAGTATACATGTTGGTGTTTATAAAATGATCTTGTTCAACTACTAAAACCGTTTAGAATAAAGAATTACAATAATAAGGCTACTAAGAGAGAGAGAGAGAGAGAGAGAGAGAGAGAGAGAGAGTTTGTGAGAGAGAAAGAGAGACAGAGAGAAAGGCAGGAGAGGCAGGGAGGGGAAGAAAGCGTTCAAATATAAAATGTAGAGACAATAGAGGAAGTTAAGAAAAATTCAGAATAAAATCAATATGGAATTAGAAGAACAACAATTTGGACTTAGGAAAAAAACGTGGGACAAAAAATATGTCATATTCTGAAAGAGGACGTTAATTGAAAAGTAAACAGAAGTAAACAAAGCAATATATGCCTGCTTCATAGACTACACCAAAACTTTTGATAGAATACACCATAACCAACTTATAGACTGCCTTAAAGAGATACATCTAGATGACATGGACATACGACTAATATGTAATTTAAACTGGGAGCAAAGAGGAATAACAAAATATAACAAAGAGAACTCTACACCCATTGATATAAAAAGAGGAGTAAGACTGGGATGCATCCTATCACCAAGCTTGTTCAATCTATACACTGAGCAAATCTTTAAAAACATCACAGAGATGCCAGGCCTACAAATTAATTGAAAGATAATCAATAACCTAAGATATGCTGACGATACTGTTCTACTAGCAGAAAATCCTAAAGATCTACAACAATTACTTAATGAAATAAACATGACAAGCAAAAAATATGGACTTGATATGAATATCAAAAAGACTAAAACTAAAAACATAAGCAAAGATAATACTCAAAACATTGCAATTGAATATCAAAGTTGAAGGAATAGACCTGGAGACAGTTCAGAACTACAACTACCTTGGACATACTATAACCAGTGATGGAAAATGTAAAACTGAAATTAACAAAAGAATACCAAAGGAAAAAAAATAATTTTAATGTCATGAAAAAAATACTAATATCAAAACAAATAACACCAGGGCTAAAACTCAGAATAGCAAAATGTTATGCCGTCTAAAAATCCCTGTATGGTACTGAAACATGGACATTAGACAAGAAAACAGAACATAAAATTGAAGCCTTTGAAATGTGCATTTATAGAAGAATGGGTAGAGATGGATGGAAAAAAAAGAAATCAAACGATGAAGTTTTAAAACAACTAAAAATGAAAAGAGAATTACTAAAAATTATTCAAACAAGACAAATGAGATTTTTTGGGCATGTTAAAAGACACAACAGCCACTTAAAGTAACTTTGGAAGGGAAAATACAAGGGAAAATGGACAGCGGCAGACCAAGACTAACATGGACGTGTCAACCTGCACCATCAAAGCAAGAGACAGAACGGAATGGTGCTCCATGGTAGCAAACCTTCGATGCGGAGACGGCACCCAACGATGATGAAGAAAAATGCTCCTATTGTTTTTGGTTGTTGATTTTCGCCAACGTTATATCTCTAGTAAAGTATCAAGGGACTGCATTTGGCATGAATATTACTTGATCCTATACCTTCACACTGCAGCCGTGTGCTCACTTCTGTGCTCAGGCGTCACCCGTCATACAGGCAGCCATGTGCTCTCTTGTGTGCTCAGGTGTCACCCGTCTTACAGACAGCCGTGTGCTCACTTGTGTGCTCAGGTGTCACCCGTCATACAGGCAGCCACGTGCTCACTTGTGTGCTCAGGTGTCACCCGTCTTACAGACAGCCGTGTGCTCACTTGTGTGCTCAGGTGTCACCCGTCATACAGGCAGCCATGTCCTACTTGAGGGCCTCTGTAACCCAGTTGGGAAAACCACCGGACTGGACTACCGAGGTTCGATTCCCGCTGAGAGCAGTGTGAATTGTACTCGTGGTTGGAAAAAAAAAATACCCCCACGGTCGACCCAGCCGTTGGCAGAAATAAGTACCAGGGTATTACCCTGGGAAGGTGAGGAATGTCGCCTCGCATCTGAGTTTCGATGCTTGAGGGGACACTATACAGAAATCTCTGAACATTTCTGGATAGGCGGCCGAGCACATATGGGTGGAAACTCGCGTGCTAAGACGCCGGTTCTAGTCTCGTACTTTACTTTTACCTTTTACAGGTAGCCATGTGCTCAGGTATCCCCCCGCCATACAGGCAAATATTCTTTGAATTTATAATTTCTTTCATATCTTGGTCGTTATGCCCTGGCTGAGGCCTATTTTTGTGGTCTAATATTTTCGCTTTTCAACTGCCAAGAGTTCTTTAACGTGCGCAGAGCACACGTGGACCTCCTTTTTTTCGACGATGTCCGAGAGGCTAGACATCTCACTACCACGAGATTATGGGAGAGTGAAGTAAAGGATTACATTATTTTTAGAATTTTTGTCTCCACCGTCTTTGGTGGGAATCGAACAGAGAATCTCCTTCTCTGGAGGTTGACGTCTTATCTCTACATCACCCCGTCCTCCTTCCCCCTTTTCTTTTGTATATATGTATGTAGCATAGATGAATGGTTTGTTTATATATGTATGTAGCATAGATGAATGGTTTGTTTATATATGTATGTAGCATAGATGAATGGTTTGTTTATATATGTATGTAGCATAGATGAATGGTTTGTTTATATATGTATGTAGCATAGATGAATGGTTTGTTTATATATGTATGTAGCATAGGTGAATGGTTTGTTTATATATGTATATAGCATAGATAGATTATAGTTTGGCCAAATGATACGACAGACAGATCAAAACACAAGTCACAAGAACAGCAGACCCAAGGGTCGACTATGAAAAAGATGCATTGCTGGAGTATCAAAACACTAGGAAACATAGGGTGTCCGATTAGCGCAATCGATAGGCGGTTGGCTTACCACGTCAACAGCCGGGGTTCGTACCCTGGCGAGGACACTTGGGTTTTACTAATTCCCTAAAAATTAGTACCTCTGAAGTCGGAGTAAATCTGCCTGCATGGCGAGGGGCATCCTGTCATGGGATAAAACAGACTTTACACGCAAAATTCAGTCCCACAAAATTTAGTGGGTGGGACTTCGTCAGAGCTGACGAAAGCGAACGAACGAACTAGGAAACATAAAAGCAGCAGAGGCCAACAGTAGGGTATATCTCCCTCCGACGCTGAAAGGCAAATGAGGAAGGGAAAAAGAGGAAGTGAACGAATCAGAAGAGGATGGAGGCTTCTAATGAATGAGCATGACTTAGATGTAAAGTTTAACTCCGAACATAAAATGAGATGGGTACTGGGTTGTCTAGATCTATGACGTCAGCCTCAGGACAGGACAGATCTGGGTTCTAAGCCCACCAGAAGAAACAACGGATTATATATCTACACCCAAATGTCCAATCCGTGGTTTCTTTATGACGGTAACCTCCCCTGATCTCTTGGGTAGTGAGATCTTTTGTCTGGCCCTCTCAGATAACGGCAATAAATAAGAGGTCCCGTGTGCACTCGCGCACGTTAAAGATCCCTTAGAAGTTAAAATTAAAGTAGAAGGCCATAAATATGGCCGCTGCCAGGGCAAAATTTTCAGTAAAAACCTGTCAACTGAATAGACAGACACGTTATAACTAGACAGACACGTTATAACAAGACAGACACGTTATAACAAGACAGACACGTTATAACAAGACAGACACGTTATAACAAGACAGACACGTTATAACAAGGCAGACATATTATAACAAGGCAGACACGTTATAACAAGACAGACATGTTATTACAAGGCAGACACGTTATAACAAGACCGACACGTTATGACAAGACAGACAGGCTATAACAAGACAGACAAGTTATAAGCAAGACAGACACGTTATAACAAGACAGACACGTTATAATAAGACAGACAAGTTATAACAAGACAGACAAGTTATAACAAGACAGACATGTTATAACAAGACAGACATGTTATAACAAGACAGACACGTTATAACAAGACTGACACGTCATAACAAGACAGACACGTTATAACAAGACAAACACGATATAACAAGACAGACACGTTATAACAAGACAGACAAGTTATAACAAGACAGACAAGTTATAACAAGACAGACACGTTATAACAAGACAGGCATGTTATAACAAGACAGACACGTTATAACAAGACAGGCACGTTATAACAAGACAGGCACGTTATAACAAGACAGACACGTTATAACAAGACAGCTGTTATAACAAGACAGACACGTTATAACATGACAGACACGTTATAACAAGACAGACACGTTATAACAAGACAGAACACAGTGTACCAGATATTTGTAGACATAGAGTAAGATGCAGTTTGTTTCATTCGCTAGCATTCACATCTGGCGAATTTCCTAGATACTAGGAACTCAATTTTGCGTGTTAATCCGTTTTTTCCTGGCAGCCATGTGCACAGCGGTCCCTCACAGACACAAGCAGATAGCTCCGTCTTTGGAGGTACTCATATTTTTTCCATCGTTGAGTAATTGGCGTTTCAAGCCGGGCCTCGCTGCTGAGACCATGAGTGGTTGCCGCAGAGAGAAATCATAAATAAAAATCCTTACTGGCGCAGCCCGGATTTGAACTCACAACCTCTCTGTCTCGAGACCGGCTTCTTGCCTCGAGACCAACCAGTCCTTCGTGTTCAATTGAATTGTTTGCTTGTAACTTCAGATATTAATAAATCCAGAGATATTACCTGCAATTACCTGTAACATATAACACATAAAGGATCATTTCCGCCTCTTTTAACTGCCTCACGACATCTTGAATGGTTGCCATTTTGGGTGAGTTAGATCTGGTGGATGTGGCTGACTCTATGTGCCATTCTGAGTGGCATGCACTTCACGTGACCGTTTGTGACTGACACTTGCATAGTTGGTGTGGGGATGGGCAGTGTCATTCTTTGCAACCACAGAGGACAGTTGAGCCACGACGTGAGATTAGACCCTCGCATTTCCTCGTGTTTTGTCGTCAACTTTGAGTTTCAATCCCTGGTCCCCAGATGTAAGCCACACGAACCGCTGTTATCAAATTAAATAGAACCTGAGAAGTGGCGAAGGCGCGCCTCACAGCACCAGAGCTGGAAGTTGTCAGCGATCCACAGCTGATGCCTTGCGCCAGGACCGGTGAACCAGAACCATCCAGACCCTGGTCCACCTCTCCGTGGTGCCTCTAGTAACAGACAAACCTGTCTAGTCTGGTCAAGCGAGTAGGGATCGAAGAGGGAAGACAACCCGGTACTCAAAAATGTCTTATTGAAGTCGGATGTGTTGGGCCGAAAGTCATCCTTTAGTCATCGGGCGAACGCAAGCAAGCAAGCAAGCAAGCAAGCAAGCAATTAGGACCGGAGAAATTGAACGCCCTGTAAAAGGCTGCTAATGTAAAGATGCATGGTCAATGTGCATTCATATGTACATCTAACTATATAATAAAATATTTGAATGTAGACAGTTGAATGTAGATATTTAAATGTAGATATTTGGATGAGATACATGAATGAAAAATCTAACTATATATACAGTGTTTGTAATTGAATGTAGATATTTGAATGCAGACATTTGAATGTAGGCATTTGAATGTAGATATTTGAATGTAGATATATGAAGTACATATTTGAATTAAGATATATAGGTGTAGATATTTCGATATAGACATTTGATTGTAGACATTTGAATGTAGATATTTGAATGTAGATATCTAACTGTTGATATTTAGTTGTAGGCATTTGAATGTAGACATTTGAATATAGACTTTTGAGTGTAGATAATGGAATGTAGATATTTGAATGTAGACATTTCAATGTAGGCATTTGAATGTAGATATTTGAATGTAGACATTTGAATGTAGATACTTGAATGAAGATATCTAACTGTAGATACAGTGTAGATAGTTGAATGTAGACATTTGAATGTTGGCATTTGCATGTATATATCTGAATGTAGATATTTGAATATAGATATATGAATGTAGATATCTAACTGTAGATACTTAGATGTAAACATTTGAATGTAGACTTTTGAGTCTAGATATTTGAATGTAGATATCTAACTGTAGATACTTAGATGTAAACATTTGAATGTAGACTTTTGAGTCTAGATATTTGAATGTAGATATCTAACTGTAGATACTTAGATGTAAACATTTGAATGTAGATACTTGAGTGTAGTTATTTCAATGTAAACATTTGTATGTAGGTATTTCAAATTTAAACATTAGAATGTAGACAATAGAATGTAGACAATAGAATGTAGATAGTTGAATGTAGATATAGGGATATAACCAATTTCCCAATAATCCACCTCCCCTGCCCCCAACTCAAACACATCCCCCCCCACCCTCCATCTACGGTACTGGTAATGAACTAAAGGTGATGCCACCTACCCCTGCCCTATGCCCCCCCCCCCTCCGACCCTGCTAGCAAACCATTATTTCAAATGCCTTCCGCACATCATCTTTTTGTCAATCACTTTTTATTTCTCCTTGGTCCGGGCTTCCACTCTCGATGTCGTTTCCTTCTTGCATCAACCCGTGTCTCGTTAGCCGAGGAGTGCGCTCACAACTTGAGGGCAACACTCGTGTTGAGCGTAATAATGTCCTGGCGCTAGGCGTAACAAATTTGAAGTTGGGTCCCATGGAAGATGTGCGAATTGTGTGTTTGGAAGGGACGACAGTCGGGGAGAGGTGCGAGTTGTGGGTGCGTAGTGTAGGAGCGTAAAATATAGAACAATAGTAAATATATAAAATATAAATATAGATCAATAGCAAATGTAGAATATATAAATATAGATCAATAGTCAATATACAAAATATAAAAATAAATCAATAGTAATTGTAGAAAATATAATATAGAACAATAGTAAATATACAAAGTATAAATATAGATCAATAGTAAATGTAGAAAATATAATATAGAACAATAGTAAATATACAAAGCATAAATATAGATCAATAGTAAATGTAGAAAATATAATATAGAACAATATTAAATATACAAAATATAAATATAGATCAATAATATATTTAGAAAATATAATATAGAACAATAGTAAATATACAAAATATAAATATAGATCAATAGTAAATGTAGAAAATATAATATAGAACAATAGTAAATATACAAAGTATAAATATAGATCAACAGTAAATGTAGAAAATATAATATAGAACAATAGTAAATATACAAAATATAAATATAGATCAATAGTAAATGTAGAAAATATAATATAGAACAATATTAAATATACAAAATATAATATAGATCAATAATAAATGTAGAAAATATAATATAGAACAATAGTAAATATACAAAATATAATATAAATCAATAGTAAATGTAGAAAATATAATATAGATTAATAGTAAATATACAAAATATAAATATAGATCAATAGTAAATGTAAAAAATATAATATAGAACAATAGTAAATATACAAAATATAAATATAGATCAATAATAAATGTAGAAAATATAATATAGAACAATAGTAAATATACAAAATATAATATAGATCAATAGTAAATGTAGAAAATATAATATAGAACAATAGTAAATATACAAAATATAAATATAGAACAACAGTAAATGTAGAAAATATAAATACAGAACAATAGTAAATATAGAAAAAAAATATCGAACAATTGTAAATATAGAATGATAATAAACATTGAACGATATTAAGTATAGAACAATAGTAAATATACACAATACAGATATAGAACAATAGTAAATATACACAATACAGATATAGAACAATAGTAAATATAGTACCATGGTAAATCACTATAATCATCAAGTAACATGCCTGCAGGTGTAGATGATTATGTCTCTACACAATTTTCGATTTCGATAGTTATTTAGCATTTTTGTTGTTGTCCTTTCTCATTACAAGGTAATGATGGTTGTTTCTTCCAAATATCGGAAATTAGCTCTCGTTTGCTTTGACCTCTTTAATAACGTTTGCATTACTCTTTTTAGCTGTCCAGGGTATTCTCAACATTCTTCTGTAAAACCACATTTATACAGTTCTTAAAAGAGTTCTTAAATGTTACGTAGAGCCAGTCTTAACATACGGATGCGAGTCATGGACAATAGGACAACAGACAAGAAAATCATTGGAGTCTGTAGAAATGTGGTTTTACAGAAGAATGTTGAGAGTACCATGGACAGCTAAGAAGAGTAATGAAGAGGTTCTGAAAGAGGTCAAAGCAAAAAGAGAGCTATTTTCCAATATTAGGAAGAGACAATCATCATTTTTTTGGCCATGTAATGAGAAGAGAACAACTGGAATATATTGTAACAACTGGAAAAATTGAGGGACGAAGAGATAGAGGGAAGCAAACAGAAAAAATAACAGACAGCTTAAGAGAATGGCTTGGCAGAAAGTCAACAACAGAAATGATAAATAGCTGCCGAGATCGAAAGTTGTGGAGAGACATGATCACCTACGCCACTAGGCCCGGTACTTGATGATGATGATGATGATGATGATGATGATGATGATGATGATGATGATGATGATGATGATGATGATATGAGTGACTCCAATAGTAAATATATAACACTAACAAATGTAGAAGTAAATGTAGGACAGCACTAAATGTGGAAGAATAGTAAATGAAGAACAATGGACAGAACAGCCAGTGTTACAATTGGAAGAGATGTTTAACATAATGAATATGAGGCTATTGTATGAAGCCGGACAAATATTTATAGATAAAACTATTAATAGATACAATATTTTATGAGACAAAAAATTGACAGATAAAAATATTAACAAATAAAAATATTAACAGACCAAAAAAATCTACAGACAAAAAAAATAACAGATAAAAATATGAACAATGATATTAAAAGACAAATATATTAACAAACAAAAATATTAACAGACAAAGATATTAACATACAAAAATTTTAACAGACAAAGACACAAATACCAGGATGTAAATTCCTAGTTTAACGATATAAATTATTTCAGTTCGAAGATTAACGACCCCGTTAGTAACATCGCACTTTATTCGGTGTTTCTCAATCTGTCATTAGGAGACCCCAAAAAGGTAAAGTCCTATGTTTCTTAACCCAACACTAACCCTAACCCAACCCTAAACCCAACCCAACCCTAACCCAACCCTAAACCCAACCCAACCCAACCCTAACCCAACCCAACCCTAAACCCAACCCAAAAACCCTAACCCTAACCCAAAAACAAAATAAATTACGTTAGTAATGAGCTATGATGAAGATTGAGATAAATTTTAGAATTTGGAAACCGCTGAAGTTATGTTGTAACGCAAGCGAAGGGGAGATCACTTTAATTTATGCCCGTAAACTAGGACTTTTCCTAGAAAGAAAGTAGGTAGATATAGCGGCAGACAACCACATCGGCGACAACAAGCATGGCCGGCATATAACTACGGTCAGTAGATAAACAAACAGAACAACAAACACCGAGAAAAAGTCACAAGTAAAGTACAACAAAGTGGCGTGTAGGGAATCTGGTGTTAGTGACCATCATTTTTACAGACATTCGGTACATGATTTTGGAGTAATGTGGTCGGTATTACGCCCGTGCCGCTCCAGTTTCCCAGAAAAAATCCGGTACCCATTTAAGGCTGGGTGAACCCGGAAGGATCGAACCCGACCTATTGTCCTTTGTAGTCCAGTTCACTAACCACTGAGCTATCACGGCTCCAAGGGAAAGTCACAAGATGAAGCATAAACCAGAAGAGAGGTAGTCCGTGAAGTAAGTTTGTGAGAAGAGAGGTAGTCCGTGAAGTAAGTTTGTGAGAAGAGAGGTAGTCCGTGAAGTAAGTTTGTGAGAAGAGAGGTAGTCCGTGAAGTAAGTTGTGAGAAGAGAGGTAGTCCGTGAAGTAAGTTTGTGAGAAGAGAGGTAGTCCGTGAAGTAAGTTTGTGAGAAGAGAGGTAGTCCGTGAAGTAAGTTTGTGAGAAGAGAGTAGTCCGTGAAGTAAGTTTGTGAGAAGAGAGGTAGTCCGTGAAGTAAGTTTGTGAGAAGAGAGGTAGTCCGTGAAGTAAGTTTGTGAGAAGAGAGGTAGTCCGTGAAGTAAGTTTGTGAGAAGAGAGGTAGTCCGTGAAGTAAGTTTGTGAGAAGAGAGGTAGTCCGTGAAGTAAGTTTGTGAGAAAAGGTGGTGCGTGAAGTAAGTTTGCAAGAAGAGAGGTAGTCCGTGAAGTAAGTTTATGAGAAGAGAGAAAGATTCCAACCGAGCAGAATGAAGGATGGAAATAGCAGGACAAAATCACTAACTTAGAGCTATGGAAAGTAGCAGTCTTAAACCAGTTGACGAGGAGATACAATTAAGAAGATGGCGCTATATAGGACACTGTCGACGGAAGCCAAGTGAGAGTATTACTCACACATGTCCTTTTTTGGAATCCCCAGGGGAAGAGACAACGAGTTTGGTCAAAATATTATTGGTGAAGGCAGGTGAAGAAGAGATGAAGATGATGGGGAAGACATGGAATGATCGTAAAAGAATGGCAGAAACAGAACGGCTTGGAAAATGTTTGTTAAAGACCTATGCTCCACAGGGAGCTGAAAGTGTTTGTTGAAGACCTATGCTCCACAGAGAGCTGAAAGTATATTTTGAAGACCTATGCTCCACAGGGAGCTGAAAGTGTTTGTTGAAGTCCTACGCTTCACAGAGAGCTGAAAGTGTTTTTAAGACCTATGCTCCACAGGGAGCTGAAAGTATTTGTTAAAGACCTATGCTCCACAGAGAGCTGAAAGTGATTTTCTGAAGACCTATGCTACACAGGAGCTGAACGTGTTTGTTGAAGACCTATGCTCCACAGAGAACTGAAAGTGTTTGTTGAAGACCTATGCTCCGCAGGTAGCTGAAAGTGATTTTTTGAAGACCTGTGCTCCACAGGGAGCTGAAATGTAGAAGAAGAATGAAGAGGGAGTGGAAACACGGGAATCATTGTAAAAGAATAGAAGAAAAGGAAGATTTAAAACAAACACATTTATTCTAGTAAAATAATATAGAGAACGTGTTTATAAATTGTTGTTACTTTAACCACTCATGCTGTCCAGTACACAAATATTAAGCTGTCCAGTACACAGGTCTTATGCTGTCCAGTACAATGTCTCATGCTGTTCAGTAAAGAGCCCCATGCTGTACATGACACCACACAGTCTCATGCTGTCCAATACACAAGTCTCATGCTGTCCAATACACATTCTCATGCTGCTCAGTACACATTCTCATGCTGTTCAGTACACATTCTCATGCTGTTCAGTACATATTCTCATGCAGTTCACAGTACACAGCCTCATGCTGTCCAGGACACAGTTACATGCTGATATTCCCAAATACCCACACGCTGGTAGAACCTGCAACATCAATCATCTCAAACAGACCAGTTCAATTGCAAAACTCCCACCAGGGCCCCAGACTGATGACCCAGAACTACAACCAACCATTCACGGAATAGTTGACGAGGGCTAGACAGCTCTCGGAGCTTTTGTTTCATTTTAGCCCCAACTGGACAGATGGGATAGAAGTGATAGTCAGCTGTTTGGTTAAAGAGAAACAGACGACACTGACTGAGGGCCGATCGAGGGTTCGCTTGTGGATGGTTGAAGGAGAGGTGACAAATGCTTGACAGAGGGGACACGAGTCAAAGGCCGATCTTTAGAAACAAATTACAAAGGATAAGGTTTGGTGAGCGGACCACAGCCAACTATAGATTAACTGAGACCTGTGGACAGAAAATTAAACTGGAAAACATAACAACTAGCACGACGTGTTCAAATATAGGATAGATTAAGATGGCTGGCCTCACTCTAGCCTCAACCACTCCTGCTCGCAAAGATGAAAACGTCACGCGTTGTGGTCGTTTTGTTCAGAGATACATTCTCAGTTCACAGACTCAAGTAAATGTGTAGTTGGATGTGATGGGCAGGAGCTGTGTCGTAGTTTCACTGGCAGACATCTTGACTTGTACAATGGGGGTGTTGATATAACCTAAGATTGAAGTGGACAAAAGGAATACAGACACGAAGAAAGAAACAGAATAGAACATTCTTAATAAATTGTATATGTGCGGATAACGTGAAAGGGGTGAAGAAAGGTATTTGTTGAAGAACTATACTCCACTGGGATCTAAAAGTATTTGTTGAAGACCTATACTCCACTGGGATCTAAAAGTATTTGTTGAAGAACTATACTCCACTGGGATCTAAAAGTATTTGTTGAAGAACTATACTCCACTGGGATCTGAAAGTGTTTATTGAAGATCTATGCTCCACTGGGATCTAAAAGTGTTTGTTGAAGACCTATACTCCACTGGGATCTGTAAGTGTTTGTTGAAGACCTATGCTCCACAGGGAGCTGAAAGTGTTTGCTGAAGACTTATGCTCCACTGGGATCTGAAAGTGTTTGTTGAAGACTTATGCTCCACTGGGATCTGTAAGTGTTTGTCGAAGACCTATGCTCCACAGGGAGCTGAAAGTGTTTGTTGAAGACCTATGCTCCACTGGGATCTGAAAGTGTTTGATGAAGACCTATGCTCCACAGAGAGCTGAAAGTATATTTTGAAGACCTATGCTCCACAGGGAGATGAAAGTGTTTGTTGAAGACCTTTGCTCCTTAGGGAGCTGAAAGTGTTTGTTGAAGACATATGCTCCACAGGGAGCTGAAAGTGTTTGTTGAAGACCTATGCTCCACAGGGAGCTGAAAGTGTTTGTTGAAGACCTATGCTGCACATGGACTTGAAAGTGTTTGTTGAAGACCTATGCTCCACGGGGAGCTGAAAGTGTTTGTTGAAGACCTATGCTCCACAGAGAGCTGAAAGTGTTTGTTGAAGACCTATGCTCCACAGAGAGCTGAAAGTGATTTTTTGAAGACCTATGCTCCACAGGGAGCTGAACGTGTTTGTTGAAGACCTATGCTCCACAGAGAGCTGAAAGTGTTTGTTGACGACCTATGCTGCACAGGGAGCTGAAAGTGTTTGATGAAGACATATGCTTCACAGAGAGCTGAAATTATATTTTTAAGACCTATGCTCCACAGGGAGCTGAAAGTGTTTGTTGAAGACTTATGCTCCACAGGGAGCTGAAAGTGTTTGTTGAAGACTTATGCTCCACAGGGAGCTGAAAGTGTTTGTTGAAGACTTATGCTCCACAGGGAGCTGAAAGTGTTTGTTGAAGACTTATGCTCCATAGGGAGCTGAAAGTGTTTGTTGAAGACTTATGCTCCATAGGGAGCTGAAAGTGTTTGTTGAAGACTTATGCTCCATAGGGAGCTGAAAGTGTTTGTTGAAGACTTATGCTCCATAGGGAGCTGCAAGGAAGAATGAACAAGAGCCACCTTCATGGAGAAGCTGGAGATCTACTCGGTAAATGAACTGGGGGTACACAGAAAGTAAGGCAGATAGAACGAAAGCGTGTAGGATGACAAGCAAGTAGACAGACAAATATCCCAGAAGACACATTCAGGCACAAATACAGACAGACAGACAGACAGACAGACAAAAGGGAATCGATAGATAAGCAGGCATATTTGGACGGTTTGACAGTCAGATATTCAAACATATAGACAGATAAGCAGACAACTAGACAGAAAGACAAATATTAAACCTAGCGCTTAATCTTAATGCCTTTAACAGAATTCACTGATAGACTCAGACAGACGGATAAATATTAAATGTAGAGAATCATTTGAACGCCTTTAACACAAGCAGAAGAAAATAAGGCAAAGAGCCCAGTCACACCAAGTGGCGTTTAGGGAATATGGCGTTAGTGTCCATCATTTTTACAGACCTTCGGCACATGATTATTGGGGAAATGTGGTCGGCATTACGTACGCCTGTGCCGTTTTTTATTTTCCAAGAAAAAATCTGGTACTCACTTAAGGCTGGGTGAACTCGGAAGCCGTCGATCAGGATCGGACCCGACCCTTTGTAGTCTAGTTTTCCTGTCTATAAACAGTTTTACAAGTACACGCCTACCATGTCTTCTTGTCTATAAACAATTTGACAAGTACACTCCTTCCATGTTTTCCTGTCTATAAACAGTTTGACAAGTACACTCCTTCCATGTTTTCCTGTCTATAAACATGTTTGACAAGTACACTCCTTCCATGTTTTCCTGTCTATATACAGTTTGACAAGTACACTTACACTTCTCCCCTGTTTTCCTGTCTATAAACCGTTTGACAAGTACACTTCTCCCCTGTTTTCCTGTCTATAAACAGTTTGACAAGTACACTCCTTCCATGTTTTCCTGTCTATAAACAGTTTGACAAGTACACGTCTCCCATGTCTTCCTGTTTATAAACAGTTTGACAAGTACACGCCTCCCTCCCATGCACTTTTATCTAAATATTTTGACATTTGCACCCACTCCTTCTATGTACTTTTTTATGTAAACATCCTCTATAAAATAAAAGAAACAAACAAAGAAATTACCATAAAAACGACGAAGAAAAAACAAGAGAAATCCCCGGAATTGTATCAACAGAATCATACAATCCACCCTCTTCTATAAATGGAACAAACATAAACTCCCCGCATTTTTTCCCCTACATTTAAACACTTTATTTTTTAACACTTCTCCAAGATCTAAAAGTGTTGTCATTGGCCGAAGCGGTCTGTCCCAGAAGACAAAACGCAAACCCCCCCTAAAATGAAGATGTCTCTGAGATGTCTCTGGGATGGCTCTGAGATGTCTAGACAGATGAAGCATTTCACAAGCTGATTCTCAAACAGGGAGAAATGTGTGATATAAAGCGGTACAAGGAATCGCCAGAATTGTATCCGTGTGGGTGTCATGTGGGTTTCATGTGAGTTTCATGTGGGTGTTGAACTGATATGTTTGTCGCGTTGACGACTTTCAGTGACTGCCAAATAAATAAAACAGAAATTGAGATTGGCACCAGGCTACAGACGAGTGTGTAGATAATAAACGACCATAAGGGCGGCTGATACAAATGTTGTCATGGTTCAGTGATTTGAACATTGTATACCGTTGCTTCACGTTGTCACGTTGTATGTACACAGTTTAGATCATACCTCGTTCGTGTCTCATATTTCATGGACTTTAAAACACACGTTTTTTCATCTGATTTGGAATGTTAGTTTGTATGTATTTACTATTGTGTTCCTGAATGCGTTATAGCCGTGTGATAATAAAAATTGGTATATGACTATGAGTTAAGGGTGACGTCTATTATCGTTAAGCTTATCTTATCTCACGTGTTTTCTATGCTCAGATGAGGTCAATATGTGGCACGTGCATCAACGGGGTTGCTAAAGTATACGTTTTGTGTGAGCTGTTCTCCCTTTGTGTCGTGTGTTCGCCGTTCGATAGGCAAGCACATGGTTCGACAACAATGTCGTCGGTAGTCGGGTGTAAAAACCCGTATGTGAAAAGTCTGCGACGGTGGATGGGGCGGAAGAATTTGAAATAATCAACGGCCCAGAAAGCGAAAACAGCAAAGTTTGTGGTACACATGAGGCATATTCAGAACACGTAAGACGAATATGGCAGACCACCGTGAAAGAGATTGGATGTTTGTTACTTTGTTGTTTCAAAGCTCCGGTAACTCATGTCACAACTTCTTTCATGTTTCATTGCTATGTTACAATTAACCCCTACAATGTGTGAAGTTTTTCACTCTGAAATTTTACGGTGTTTATTCATATTGATTGATTTTGTTTCTGAATTCTACCACTTTTGCTTCATATGAAATAAGCCGAATACCTGTTTATTCTGTACACTGCATATACAATGTTGTTCATGTAATAGTGAACAAAGCACGAGCATATATTCCAGGATTCAGTTAGTGCTAGTCCGTGAGCCATCAGATTAAGAACCCGAGGTGTAAAAAATAAATCTAGCCAAGCACACGTAAATAACATACAAATTGAGGTGACCCAGATAATGCGGAAGTAGACGAATCTGATTTATTCAGTATCGAATTACACCGAGCTTACAAACTATCCCTCGGATTCCAGGAAAACTCGGTCCTGTGCTCGTTAACTTCTTTTGTGGTCGGACATTCTGTGTCACCACGAGAGACTAATGTTGGTACTGGCGGGAGAAATTGTTAATGGTAGCATCAAGGGACATAACTAAATGTGTGCAAATGTTGCATTGCTGTCAATGAGCTTGACGTACAAACGTTACATTAGTAGACATAGACTGCTTTTAGTGGTTTACCTGAGGGAGAACATTGACAGGGCTTGGGAGGCGGGAGAGGGGAGGGGGCTGGTGCATCGATAGGAGGAGGGAGGGATGGATGGGATAGAAAATGAATGAGAAAAAGACAGTGGGTAGATGAATAGATAGATGAATAGATAAATGAATAGGTAGAGGAATAGATAGATGAATAGGTAGATGAATAGGAAAATGAATAGGTAGATGAATAGGTAGATGAATAGATAGATGAATAGGTAAATAAATAGATAGATGAATGGATAGATGAATAGGAAAATGAATAAGTAGATGAATAGATAGATGAATAGATAGATGAATAGGTAGATGAATAGATAGATGAATAGATAGATGAATAGATAGATGAATAGGTAGATGAATAGATAGATGAATAGGTAGATGAATAGATAGATGAATAGATAGATGAATAGGTAGATGAATAGATAGATGAATAGATAGATGAATAGGTAGATGAATAGGTAGATGAATAGATAGATGAATAAATAGATGAATAGGTAGATGAATAGATAGATGAATAGATAGATGAATAGGTAGATGAATGGGTAGATGAATAGATAGATGAATAGGTAGATGAATAGGTAGATGAATAGGTAGATGAATAGATAGATGAATAGGTAGATGAATAGATAGATGAATAGATAGATGAATAGATAGATGAATAGGTAGATGAATAGATAGATGAATAGGTAAATGAATAGGTAGATGAATAGATAGATGAATAGGTAAATGAATAGGTAGATGAATAGATAGATGAATAGGTAAATGAATAGGTAGATGAATAGATAGATGAATAGGTAGATGAATAGATAGATGAATAGATAGATGAATAGGTAGATGAATAGATAGATGAATAGATAGATGAATAGGTAGATGAATAGATAGATGAATAGGTAGATGAATAGGTAAATGAATAGATAGATGAATAGGTAGATGAATAGGTAGATGAATAGGTAGATGAATAGATAGATGAATAGGTAGATGAATAGGTAGATGAATAGATAGATGAATAGGTAGATGAATAGATAGATGAATAGGTAGATGAATAGGTAGATGAATAGATAGATGAATAGGTAGATGAATAGATAGATGAATAGGTAGATGAATAGGTAGATGAATAGGTAGATGAATAGATAGATGAATAGGTAGATGAATAGGTAAACTTTTGGACGATGGATGGCAGGAAGGTAAGATGGACAAATGAAAAATCTAGAAGGATTGACAGACGGAATGTTAGATGAATGAATAAATGTAATAAGATAGGAGGCACATGTGCAGCCGATCTATGCCAATCTATGACAACCTGCACCATCAAAGCAAGAAACAGAGTGGAATAGCGATTCATGGTAGCCAACCTTCGTTGCGGAGACGGCACCCGATGATGATGATGAGCAGGCAAGCATACAGAAAGTCAAACAGACAGTCAGACAGATATCTAATAGAGAGACAGATAGATGGAATTCAACGGAATTTCCAGAGAAAAAGAGTGAGAAAGAGAAAAAGACTTAAGGGAAAAGAGATTCAGGGTGAAAGGCATTATGGGAGAAAAGAAGGTTGAAAATGAAAACGATAAATTTAAAAAGTTAAAGCAAGAGAGAAAGAAGTAGTGGGTTTAGGGAGTCGCGATAGCTCGCTGGTTAGTCAACTCGACCACAAATGACAAGAGGTCGGATTCGATCCTAATCTACGGCTTCTGGATTCATCCAGCCTTAAATGTTTTTTTTTTTTTTCTGGGAAAGTAAAGTGGCACGGGTGTAGTACCGAGGACATTACCCTAAAAGTCGTGTGCCGAAGGTCTGTAACAATTAGTGTTATAATAACACTAATACCATATACCCTAAATGACACTTTGCGTGATGGTGCACTTTACATTGACTTTACTCAGACATTTGGTGTCCAGTTCGATGCAGTAAAGTCACTGCCCCTGTACGGACAAGAGCTATATTCCGTCACTACAATGATGCAACTCCTTAGTCCAGCGATTCTCAAACTGTGGTCCCCAGAGGTCCGAAGTGCCGTTATAGGGAATCAGTGGTGCCCACACAGGGGGTCAGTGGTGCCCTCACAGGGGATCAGAGGTGACCTCACAGGGGGTCCGAGGTGCCGTTATAGGGAATCAGTGGTGCCCACACAGGGGGTCAGTGGTGCCCTCACAGGGGGTCCGAGGTGCCCTCACAGGGGGTTCGAGGTGCCGTTATAGGGAATCTGTCGTGCCCACACAAGGGGTCAGAGGTGCCCTCATAGGGGATCAGAGGTGCCCTCACAGCGGATCAAGGTGCCCTCACAGAGGGTCCGAGGTACCCTCACAGGGGGTCCGAGGTGCCCTCACAGGGGATCCGATATGTGGAGAGAAATGGTCTTCTACACCAACCGTCATGTTATAGCACCTGATGATGGATGTGTGTTACGTGTCTATGTGTGTCTATGTGTGTCTATGTGTGTCTACGTGTGTCTATATTTACCTTGCGGTGAAGAATTTATCACGGCTGGTTTGATTGCACTGAGCAACAACAAAACTATGTCTACATTATACATGTTCTATTTTCTATGAATTATGCAACAGCATTAAATGTTAAATACCAGTTTCTTGCGGCTGTTTTTATCACTAAAATTGTATCTGCAACAGCAGTAATGCGGTTCTGTTTTATTTTATCATCGGTGGAATTTTACGGGATTTCTATTTATCTCTCATAGAGCCGCGATAGCTCAGTGGTTAGTGAACTGAACTACAAAGGACAAGGTTTAGGGTTCGATCCCAACCAACGGCTTCCGGGTTCACCCAGCCTTAAATTGGTACCGGAATTTTTTCTGGGAAAGTAAAGCGGCACGAGCTTAATACCGACCACATTACCCCAAAAATCATGTGCTGAAGGTCTGTAAAAATGTATGGTCACTAACACCATATTCCCTATACGCCACTTAGCGTGACGGGGGTACTTTACTTTTTCTTTTTTTTACTATTTATCTCTCAAAAACATGTAGATCTTTTTTCTCTTCTTCTTCTCTTCTACCTCTTCTTCGTTGTCGTCTTTCCTTCCTCATTTGTCTTCCAGTGTTAAGGGGAGATATAATTTGCGGTCTTTTACTCTTCTGTTCGCCTCTGCTGCTGCTATGTCTCCTAATCTCTAATATTTCAACAATATTTCTTTTGCTCTTCTGTTGGTCTCTCCTGCTGTTATGTTTCCTAGTGTTTCTAATATTCTGTAAATCCCTATTTTGTGTGCTCGGCCTTTGGATCTGGTGTTCGCTCATCGTTTATTGCAGGCTTGTTGTGTTGTGTTTTGATACTTGTGGCTTATAACGTGGCCAAACAATTGTATCCGTTGTTTTTTTTTATATTTGCTGTTTTGCCTCTATAATTATTTCCTTGTTGGACAATAGTGGTGATAGCTGTCCAATGATTTGACAAGCTTTGTTGTATCTTGAGTCTATTTCTACTGTTTATAAATTGTCGTTTGTCACTAGACTTCATCATCATCATTTAGTGCCCCTCAGCATCG
The DNA here is from genome assembly GCA_032433765.1 of Megaustenia siamemsis. Taxonomy (NCBI): domain Eukaryota; kingdom Metazoa; phylum Mollusca; class Gastropoda; order Stylommatophora; family Ariophantidae; genus Megaustenia; species Megaustenia siamemsis. The sequence goes on along the minus strand of JAVIAB010000125.1, from coordinate 87,165,841 downwards.
AAGATTCACTACCATGGATCGCCATTCCGCTCTGTTTCTTGCTTTGATGGTGCAGGTTGTCACAGGCTGACTGTCCATCTTTTGATGTTACTCTTCCATGTTAGTCTTGGTCTGCCTCTGTTTCTTGCTTTGATGGTGCAGGTTGTCACAGGCTGACTTGTCCATCTTTTGATGTTACTCTTCCATGTTAGTCTTGGTCTGCCTCTGTTTCTTGATTTGATGGTGCAGGTTGTCATAGGCTGACTTGTCCATCTTTTGATGTTACTCGTCCATATTAGTCTTGCTCTGCCTCTGCCTCTGTTACCTTGTATTTTCCCTTCCAAGATTACTTTTAGTAGGCTGCCGTGTCTTTTAACATGGCCCAAAAATCTTATTTGTCTTGTTTGAATTGTGTTTAGTAATCCTCTCTCCATTTTTAGTTGTTGCAAGACTTCATCATGTTTTTTTTTTCTTTTCTTTCCATCTAATTTTTCCTATTCTATAAATTCACATTTCAAGGGCATTAATTCTCTGTTCTGTTTTCTTGTTTAATGTTCATGATTCTCCACCATACAGGAATGTCGAGAAGATATAAATGTTAGACTTCCTAGGTATTTACATTCCTCTACTTGTTTTAGCTAAGGGAGCCACGATAGCTTGGTGGTTAGTGAACTGGACTACAAATGACAAGGGGTAGGGTTCCTTCCCAACCGACGGTTCCGGGTTCACCCAGCCTTAAATGGGTACCGGAATTTTTTCTGGGAAAGTAAAGCGGCACGGGCTTAATACCGACCGCATTACCCCAAAAACCATGTGCTGAAGGTCTGTAAAAATGTATGGTCACTAACACCATATTCCCTATACGCCACTTGGCGTGACGGGAGTACTTTACTTTTTCTTTTTACTTGTTTTAGTTGGCTGCCTTCTATAGTTATGTTGATGTTCTGTTGGTTTTTTTTTAATATTCATGACTTCTGTTTTGTTGATGTTGGTTATCATATTGTTTCGAGCGCATGTGTTGTTGAGTCCATTTAAGTGCTCTTGTTGGTCTTGTATTTGTCCATGTATGAGTTCCTGATCGTCTGCAAATAAAAGCTCGTTGATCTCCTCTGTCTCTGATGGGTTGGCTAGCTTGCATATATGGTCCATGTATGTAATAAACAGTAGGGGGGGATAGTACGAATCCCTGTCTTACACCTGATCTAAACTTCGAAGTGGTCTGTGTAGCCTGCTGTTGTTCTGACCCTGCAGCTGCTGTTGACGTAGAGGCTTTTAATAAGGTTGGTTAGATGTTGGATTACTCCGTATGTTGTTAGTATCTCCCACAGTTGTTCGCTGTTAGATGTTGGATTACTCCGTATGTTGTTAGTATCTCCCACAGTTGTTCTATGTTAGATATTGGCTTACTCCGTATGTTGTTAGTATCTCCCACAGTTGTTCTCTGTTAGATGTTGGCTTACTCCGTATGCTGTTAGTATCTCCCACAGTTGTTCTCTGTTAGATATTGGCTTACCCCGTATGTTGTTAGTATCTCCCACAGTTGTTCTCTGTTTACTCTGTCGAATGCTTTTTCCTGGTCAATAAAGACTATATACACATTTTGATTGTGTTCTGTCGACCACTCTTTGTCACTTGTAAATAAATATTAAATATAAATAACAAATGCAAATAATAAAATAATAAATTCTGAAATAAACAATAATTCTGTGAAATGTCAAATATTGCGATAATTACCACCAAAGTGTGCCACAGAGACCAGAAGTGAGCAAACATATTTGGCTAAATATATGACCCACCTGAATCTAACTGTTCGTTACAAAGTTCCATAAAAATATTTTTTCCCAAAAGCGAATTATCTGAAACAAGAAGAGGGCGTAATACAAAGGCTCTTACATTCCGCAATCATTTTCCAATCGTTGCATCCGTGCCACAAAAACAAAAACATAAAAACCGGATCAATCAACTTGTGCCTAGGTAATCTATAAGTACACGGGTACAAAAAAATCTCATTAAGTTCTGATTAAATTAAAACGAAAAAATGAAACCAGAATCCTGCTCCTGACAGATCTATAATTGAGAACGTACGCTCTCCTCTATAGAGACCAGCAACACGCAATCATCTATGCTTCTCCGACCAAATGCTCAACGGCAACAACCGTGGCATTCCAAAAACGTCATCATTGATTAACTCGGGACTTTTCTTGTCATATTTTTCTCCCCTGAAGATTGATATATTTCAGATTTTAATACGTAAAAATTGATCAACAATAAATACGTAAAAATTGATCAACGATATCACAATAATAAAACATTTATAGGTTCGATGCATCGGATGTTGCAGAGACAGCGAGAAGTATACATTTAATAAATGTGGTGTTGTTATTTGAAATTTGATATTGAAATAAAACAATGACGATGGAAAATGAAAATGTTGATAACATTTGGACTTTGTTCTCGAAATTGGTGGTACGAGGGTTTGTCAATGCGCAAAGTATGTCCGGTAGCACGGAGTAGACGAGTAACACGTCGGCAAAGTAGTGGTGTAAATATGGCGGCTTTACATGAATCGTTCACTGAACATAGCAGCGTCCACTTAGTTCCATTTAGCGTGGTCAACAAGTGAAACAGAAAAGCAGTTATGTTGTATGTGACCCATCGTGTGAGCAGTCATGATGTATTTGACCCATCGTGTGAGCAATCATGTTGTATGGGACCCATCGTGTGAGCAGTCATGTTGTATGTGACCCATCGTGTGAGCAGTCATGTTGTATGTGACCCATCGTGTGAGCAGTCATGTTGTATGTGACCCATCGTGTGAGCAGTCATGTTGTATGTGACCCATCGTGTGAGCAGTCATGTTGTATGTGACCCATCGTGTAAGCAGTCATGTTGTATGTGACCCATCGTGTGAGCAGTCATGTTGTATATGTTCTGTTGTTGAATCCAACGTTTTTGCTGACTGCAGAAATGGCGGCATGTGTTTCTTCATTCTCTGTGTTCCTATTTAATCTCAGAATGATGACATTAGTGCCATCTTCCAGCCAACAATGATGTCATCACAACCTTAATTCACATCTTTTAAGTTCGACTGAACGACTCCATCAACTCGCGTGATCTCTATTTTTGGTTTCCCCGCATTGTCCTCCCATTTTATACGTTTCCACTCGTCAGGTCTTTGATATTCCATAACTTGTGCCAGTCAGCACCCTTTGGCTGCAAGTGCCAGGTCAGAGCTGGTCTGTAGTTTTCTGAGGATCTGTAACGATGACGTCAGGAACAGCGATCGTCCTCGACCACACGAACTATGATTCTGATTTCACATCAACCTCGTCAGCAACCACATACAACCTCATCTTGAGGCTCGTAAGCAACCACGTGCAACCATATTTTGAGGCTCGTTAGCAACCACATGAACTATATCTTGAGGCTCATCAGCAACCACATGCAACCACAACTTGAGGCTCGTCAGCAACCACATCCAAGCATTTTGAAGACAGAAGGGACCGGATTTTGTACCGACCATTCTGAAAACAAAGAAGGACTAAATTTTGTACCGACCACTTTTAACACAAAGAAGGAACCAGATTTTGTACCGACTAATTTGTCGACGAAGAAGAGACCAGATTTTGCACCAAGAATTCTGACGATATAATCGACGAGATTTTGAACTGACCAATTTGAAGACATGCTCAATGTGACGTCATCAACTCAAAACATACCCTCTGCCTCGCGACTTTCTAGAATAACCTGATGACGTCGACCAATCCTGTCCGTTCTAACAGATTGTTGATCTATCTCAATGTTTGTCACATCAATCATTCTCCAAGGAAGTGCCTCATTGCAACCTGACCGTTGGGTTCCTGCTGCTACGACCGCTAAGTGTGCCCCCCTCTCCATTCACCCAGAAGCTCATTAACATTAAAGATCGTTAAAGTTGCATTGTGTGAAATATTCGCGACTACAAATCGCTTTCTCATTTGTGCATGATTTATTTATTCTCTCTTCGATTCTTCTCTTCTTCTAGTGTAACCGCACATGAGTGTAAAAGTACAGCTCTCACTTTCTCTTATTTGTCAACTTTATTCTCTCTGTTATATATCCACGTCCTTCATTCTTCCTTTTATTATTTCTGTCTCTTTTTATTTATTCTGTCATCTTTCTTTACACTTTAATTTTACCAGAAATAATTGTCTGTACATGTCCCAACCTCTCTTCACTCTTTTATCATTTCCTCCATATCTCATCCATATCTAATCTTCTCCTTCATCTCCCATATTCTCTTCTATCTCCCATCTTCTCCTCCTTCTCCTATACTCTCCTCACTCCCCCATCCTCGCCACTCATCTTCTATATTCTTCTCCATCTCCCATCCTTTTCTACCTCTCCCAACCTCTACTTCATCTCACATCCTTTTCTACCTCTCCCAACCTCTACTTCATCTCTCATCCTCTCCTCACTTTCCCACCTTCTCCTCTATCTCTCCTCCATCACCCACCCTCTCCTCTATCCCCCATCCTCTCCACCCTTCTCTCTCATCCCCCCCCCCCACACGCACACACCGCCCTACAAACCTCACACATGTACAAACACATCACTTTACCCCGCAAACACTGTGGGTCATTCATATACAACACCATATACATAATTCACGGACACAGTACATCACATGCTAAATGCTGACATCTATGTGCTTCCTACTGTCGACGGAAATTGAAATTTGAATTATAAAATGACCGAAGACAGGCCAGTGTAGCGAGGTGCATATTAAATCATTCAACAAATTCAATTCTTAAAATCTCTAGTTTGAAGATGCTGCTTTCATCATAACCTGACTTAGGTTGTAATTCATTATCACATTTTACTTTATAACGTTGCATCGCGGAGTTTGTTCCTGGGTGTTACCCCCTTACCTCCAACCGCAATTTGACAGCAGGCCAGGCTGGTTGGCTTGACGTTTTAGCAGATATGCACACAAAGATATGATTGAAACTTTTACTGGGACAGACTGAGAGACGTGTCATATCAAGGTTGGATGAGCGGTTAAGGCCTGTTGATATCAAGGCTTGTTGGATATCAACTTGAGGAGGGTTATAGGAGATTTCAGTTTGTGCTCATAGATCACTTCCTGTTATAGTTCACTTCCTGTCATAGATAATTTCCTGTCATAGACCACTTAATGTCATAGATCACTTCCTGTCATAGATCACTTCCTGTCATATATAACTTCCTGTCATAGATCACTTCCTGTCATAGACCACTTATTGTCATAGATCACTTCCTGTCATAGATCACTTCCTGTCATATATAACTTCCTGTCATAGATAATTTCCTGTCATAGACCACTTATTGTCATAGATCACTTCCTGTCATAGATCACTTCCTGTCATATATAACTTCCTGTCATAGATCACTTCCTGTCATAGACCACTTCTTGTCATAGATCTGTTACGTCATAGATCATTTCCTTTCATAGATCACTTTTTGTCATAGATCACTTCCTGTCATAGATCAGTTCCTTTCATTGATCACTTCATGTCATAGATCACTTCCTGTCATATATCACTTCCTTTCATAGATCATTTCCTTTCATAGATCACTTCCTGTCATATATCACTTCCTGTCATAGATCACTTCCTGTCATATATAACTTCTTGTCATAGATCACTTCCTGTCATATATAACTTCCTGTCATAGATCACTTCCTGTCATAGATCACTTCCTGTCATAGATCAGTTACGTCATAGATCATTTCCTTTCATAGATCACTTTTTATCATAGATCACTTCCTGTCATAGATCAGTTCCTTTCATTGATCACTTCATGTCATAGATCACTTCCTGTCATATATCACTTCCTGTCATAGATCATTTCCTTTCATAGATCACTTCCTGTCATATATCACTTCCTGTCATATATCACTTCCTGTCATAGATCAGTTCCTGTCATAGATCACTTCCTGTCATAGATCACTTCCTGTCATAGATCACTTCCTGTCATCACTTCCTGTCATAGATCACTTCTTGTAACAGTTCTCCATGACGTCAGGTCAACATCGTATATTTTAATACTTTTTTTTAAAATATGTAATTTGACATCATATCCTCTTTGTATTTCTCCAAAATATGTAAGCTGACATCATACCACCTTTGTTTTTTTTTTTCTCTCTAAATATGTAGGATGGTATAATTATAATGCTATATGCCATATTAAGGCATGTCGTAAGAGGCGACTAAGAAAGTTGATCGATGGCTTGACAAGCTGTCATTGTAAAAAGTATTGTTATGGAAACAGTGATCTCTGCAATAAGTGCCATTTTGGCACGCAAGGTTTCTGTATTTTTTTAGATTGTGGTTTTGCCCTTTGTGCCGTCTTCGGCTAGAAAGGACGATAGATAGATAGATGCCATATAAACATGTTGGCGCAATGTTACGCTTCTATTTAGTGCTATATCTGTTGAAGAACCCTATGAGCGCGAATTATGGACAATTCTAAAGTTAGCTTTCATCGAGAGAGATATGCTTGAATAATGTTGTTTCACAAGCCAATGGCTGATGAGTCATGACGTATTTGAGGTCCTACAAGGGAAGAAGAAATATTTGATTTCATTGAAATGTTTAAAATGCACGAAACATTGGATTTAATAGCCGCTGTGTTGATGCGACAAGTCACTTTGTTTCGTCTTTGTATAAACGTCCCAGCAGGAACCATTGGCTCACACATCTTGTGGCGCCATATAAACAAATCACTTTGACTTTGGCTGATCTGTAGTTATATTTCGCCTTGCCCTAATTCTAGTCCACACTGCTCATCTCTTATTTCACTGCCTCAGCAAGACTTTCCTTCATGTTCCTAACTTTTGCCCTCCCTCTGGACTCCGCCCCATGGCAGTTCTTGTGGTTGTTTCTGTATCTCTTCTAAGCAGCAGACCCGGCTAATTGCACCCTCATTCATCACAGACTCCGCTCTACTACAGCCCGTTTAACATGCTCATGACATCTTAAAGCAGGCATTTTACAGCAATTTGCAAGTCAACACTTGCACAATGGGTTACATTTACATGTTAACACGTGCAATATTTGATTTCACTTGCAAAAGTCAACTTTACAATATTTGATTGACCTCTCACCGTGTTGGACTCGTTTTAGACATGAAGCTGGTTACATTAAATAACTTAAGTGACGTGGGAAGTCGAGAGAAGACACGTCGTGACCGTTCTGTGTGCGTGCGCGTGTTTGGTCACACTAGATCTACATTTATGGTCAGTCCTACATAATCAGAGACGCTGGTGAGGTTCAACCGTGGTGCCAGTGAAAAATCGTGTCAGTGTCAATTCTATCTATCCATTGTCCTTTCGGGCTGAAGACGGCACATAGGGCAGAACCACAATCTCAAAAACAGAAACCTTGCGTGGCACATAGGGCAGAACCACAATCTCAAAAACAGAAACCTTGCGTGGCACATAGGGCATAACCACTGTCTCAAAAACATAAACCTTGCGTGGCACATAGGGCATAACCACTGTCTCAAAAACAGAAACCTTGCGTGGCACATAGGGCATAACCACTGTCTCAAAAACATAAACCTTGCGTGGCACATAGGGCATAACCACTGTCTCAAAAACAGAAACCTTGCGTGGCACATAGGGCATAACCACTGTCTCAAAAACAGAAACCTTGCGTGCCACATAAGGCATAACCACTGTCTCAAAAACAGAAACCTTGCGTGCTAAAATGGCACATATATTGCAGAGGTCGCTGCTTCTAAAATCTATGGCTCTGTTTCCATAACAATACTTTTTACAATGACAGCTTGTCAAGCATCAATCAACCTCCTTAGTCGCCTCTTACGACATGCCTGGAAGGTCACAGTGTCACTATTCTTTACTTCCCTCATAATGAGACCCCGGTAACACACGGGGTTACCATTGGCATTATACTGGTCAGCAAAGCAGCCACATTCGGGCTTACTGTTTTGCCTTCAACTGGTAAGGGATAGTAAATACAGGAGAGATGATTTTATCATCAGGACACCAGGAACCTGGAGCACAACATAGTGAAGGGGTAGCTATAATGCTATGAGGAAATGCGCAGAAGACACTAATATAATGGGAAGCAGTAGGACCAAGACTTATGAGAGCAACATTTAAAATAACCAAAAACAAAATAAAATTACACATTATCCAATGCTATGCACCAACCAACGATAAGGATGATTTAGTTAAAGATCATTTTTATAAACAGCTACAATGTCAGATAGATGCAAGACGAGCCAAGGATATTATAATCTTGATGGGAGACCTAAATGCTAAAGTAGGATCAGACAGCAGAGGCTTCGAAGAGATTATGGGAAAACATGGACCTGGAGATATAAACAAGAATGGGGAGATATTTGTGAATTTCTGCGCCCTTAATCAAATGAGCCTAGGAGGAACAATATTCCAACATAAAAGAATACACAAAGCTACATGGGTGTCACCATATCATAGAACGGAAAATCAAATTGATCACATATGTATTAATAATAAGTTTAAGTCATCCTTACAGGATGTAAAAGTATATAGAGGGGCAGATGTAGCTTCGGATCATCATCTTCGGATAGCCAAACTTAAAATTAAACTAAAAAGGTATACTACAACGAATAAGGGTAGAAAATATTTCAATGTAGGGTTCCTTAAAGAAGAAGGAATTAAAGATAAATTCGCAGTCACGATATCAAACAAATACCAAGTCCTCCAACAACTAGAAAATACAACAAATATAGAAGATCATTGGAAACTGGTAAAAGATATATGGAAAGAGACATGCGAAGAAACACTGGGGAAAAGAGAACGCCAGAATAAGGCATGGATGACAGCAGAGACCCTGGATAAAATTAAAGAAAGAAAGAACAAGAAAGCAGACATAAATAAAAGCAAAACGAGAAGTAATAAAGCCAAGACACAGGAAGCTTACACAGAGGTGAACAAAGAAGTGAGAAGATGCAATAAAAGGGATAAGAGGAAATATATAGATGAACTAGCTAAAGAGGCAGAAGAAGCAGCAAATAATGGGAATATGAAAGAACTGTACAACAGCACAAAGAAATTAAGTGGAAAATACAAACAGATCAATGCCTTTATTAAAGATAAGAAAGGAAATCTGCTTAGTAATATAAGGGAACAAATGGAGAGATGGAAAGAGCACTTTGAAGAACTTTTGAACAGACCCGGCTCAAATAATCCTCCAGATATACTACCAGCAGAAGAAGAGTTACACGTTAACTGTGGAAAACCAAGCAAAGAAAAAATAATGAAAGCCATCAAACTATTAAAAAATGGTAAAGCCACAGGACCAGATGAAATTCCTTCGGAAGCCATCAAGCAGATATTAACACCTCTACCAAGATGCTACATAATCTATTAGATAAAATTTGGGAGAGGGAAGAAATAGCTAAAGACTGGAAAGAAGGTTATATGATCAAACTACCAAAGAAACGAAGTTTACAGGAGTGCACAAATTATAGGGGAATTTTGATACTATCAGTGCCAGGAAAAATATTAATCAGAATCATTCTGGAGAGACTAAAAGAGGCCATAGAGAAACATTTGAGAGATGAACAAGCAGGTTTTAGGAAGAACAGATCATGTGCTGATCAAATAACTACTCTACGTATAATAGTTGAACAAAGTTTAGAACTAAAATCCCCACTTTATATTGGATTCATAGATTACGAAAAGGCATTTGATAGTTTAGACAGAAGAATGCTTTGGAAATTGCTGAGTCATTACGGAATCCCTATAAAGTTTATTAACCTGATAAAAACAATGTATGAAGGAACGAAATGTAGTGTGGTGCATGAAGGACAGCTTACAGAAATATTTGAAGTAAGAACAGGAGTATGGCAAGGATGCCTTCTGTCCCCATTTCTCTTTCTACTGGCCATAGATTGGATTATGAAAATAACACAAAACAACAGAAATGGGATCCAGTGGTCACTGACCAAACAACTTGATGATTTAGACTTTGCAGATGACATAGCTCTCCTATCACACAGCCATCAACAGATGCAGGATAAATTGAGCATACTTGATTAGAGATCACAACAGCTAGGACTGAAGATTAATAGAGATAAGACCAACGTTATAAGAATTAATACAGTTGGTAATAACCAAATAAAACTAGGAGAAATACCTCAACTAGACGTGCAATCTTACATATATTTGGGCAGTAATATAGATAAAGAGGGATGAACAGAAAATCATACCAAAATAAGGATATCAAAAGCAAGAGGAGCTATCATTACACTGGGGAAACATATGGAAATCCAAAGAAATTAGGTTAAATACAAAAATAAAAATTTTCAACTCAAATGTTAAGTCGGTCCTATTATATGGCTGTGAATCATGGAGAACAACAAAATTGACAATCACGAAGATACAGACTTTCATTAATGGATGCTTGCGCAGAATAAAAGGATGGAATTGGCAGGACAAAATCACTAACATAGAATTATGGAAATGTACCAGTCAAAAACCAGTGGATAAAGAGATACAGCGAAGACGATGGCGCTGGATAGGACACACACTCTGGAAGCAAGCGAAGACGATGGCGCTGGATAGGACACACACTATGGAAGCAAGCGAAGACGATGGCGCTGGATAGGACACACACTATGGAAGCAAGCGAAGACGATGGCGCTGGATAGGACACACACTATGGAAGCAAACTGAGAGTATTACACAACAGGCCCTTTTTTGGAATCCCCAGGGGAAAATACAAAGAGGAAGACCAAGGAATTCTTGGAGAAGTCAGATAGAAGCCGAGATGAAGATGGTGGGGAAGACATGGAATGATCTTAAAAGAATGACAAAAAACAGAACGACTAGAAAAGTGTTTGTTGAAAACCTGTGCTCCACTGGGAGCTAAAAAGGTAGAAGAAGACAGTCTCAAAAACAGACACCTTGCGTGCCAAAATGGCACATATTGCAGAGATCACTGCTTCTAAAATCTATGGCTCTGATCCCATAACAATACTTTTTACAATGACCGCTTGTCAAGCCATCAATCAACCTCCTTAGTCGCCTCTTACGACATGCCTGGAAGGTCACAGTGTCACTATTCTTTACTTCCCTCATAATGAGACCCCGGTAACACATAGGGTTACCATTGGCATTATAATGGTCAGCAAAGCAGCCATATTTCCGGCTTACTGTATTGCGATTTCAACTGGTAAGGGATATTTTACGTGCGCAAGTGCACACGGGACCTCCTGTTTATTCCCGTTATCCGAGAGGGCTAGACATCGCGTCTCACTACCCAAGAGAAGAAGGTGACGTCATAAAGAAATCACCGATTAATTTTTTTTAATTGTTAAAAATGTAAATCACCATCACTTCTAGTTGGCTTTGAACCCCGGTCCCTCCTGTCGTGAGGCCGAAATCATATCTCTGGACTATTCATCCCTCCTTCACTAGTGATACGATCAATGTCAGAGTTACTTAAGATCTGTTTTTGTTGTATCTCACCTGAAGTAGTATAAATATTATCGAAAGTCCACGCTTCAGTAACAAACAGAAAAATACAAAATTATAAATCCTGGATGGATATAAAAATTAGCAAAATAAATTCGCTAAACAATTGGCGAAATATACATAACAAAATACTTTTACAAAGAATTGGCTTAAAACCTGAGTGTTGGAGACACAATGATTGATCGCGGAGAATGAGAGCAGACACATTGTGGAAATAATTGAATAGCAACTGAGAGTTGGCCTAACCGATGTGATAAGAAATCACACAAGTCTCGCTTCCAGGAAATGTCTGGGCATAGTCTAGAAAGGTCACACAGCCAAGGTGAAGGAGTTAAGGAAGGAAATGACGTGAATGGGTAACAGACGGAATCATTTATGAGTTTTTCTAAAAGAAATGAGATCGTTTATGGGTGTCTTTATTTTTTTTTTAAATAATTTGTTAGATGTTATCAGTGAAAAGGCAGATTTTAATTTAGAAAAGTTGTCTGCTGCTGAGCGTAATGTCTTTTCTCTCAGTCTTTTACAATCGTCAACTCTAGAGGCAAATCCGGCACTCTACAATACAATCTTCATCCCAACGTTGTGCTACCAATATCAGTCCTGGACCCTACAATACTATCTTCATCCCAACGTTGTGCTACCAATATCAGTCCTGGTCCCTACAATACTATCTTCATCCCAACGTTGTGCTACAAATATCAGTCCTGGACCCTACAATACAATCTTCATCCCAACGTTGTGCTACCAATATCAGTCCTGGACCCTACAATACAATCTTCATCCCAACGTTGTGCTACCAATATCAGTCCTGGACCCTACAATAAAATCTTCATCCCAACGTTGTGCTACCAATATCAGTCCTGGACCCTACAATACAATCTTCATCCCAACGTTGTGCTACCAATATCAGTCCTGGACCCTACAATACAATCTTCATCCCAACGTTGTGCTACCAATATCAGTCCTGGACCCTACAATACAATCTTCATCCCAACGTTGTGCTACCAATATCAGTCCTGGACCCTACAATACAATCTTCATCCCAACGTTGTGCTACCAATATCAGTCCTGGACCCTACAATACAATCTTCATCCCATCGCCATATCATGACAACATAGCAACAACAGAACTGATACGATGCACTGTGGATAGAAGATTGTGGAGGGACATGATCACCTACGCCAACCGGTATGGCACATGATGAATGAATAGTTTGGGACATAGTATGGGATATCGTATGGGATATAGTATAGGATATAGTATGGGATATATTCTGGAATATCGTATGGGATATAGCATGGAATATAGTATGGTATATAGTATGGGGTATAGTATGTGATGTAGTGTTGGATATAGTATGGGATATCGTATGGGAAATAGTATGGGATATGGTTTGGAATATAGTATGTGATACATTTTAGGATAGTGTGTGGTATATGTAAATGGAATATGCTTTGGGATATAGTATGGTATATGTAAATAGGATATAGTATGAGATATAGTTTGGTATAAATAAATGGGTATGGTTTGGGATATAGTATGGTATATGTAAATGGGTTATGGTATGGGATATAGTATGGGATATGGTATGAGTTATAGTATGGTGTATGTAAATGGGATATGGTATGGAAGATAGTATGGGATATGGTACGAGTTATAGTATGGTGTATGTAAATGGGATAGGGATATGGTATGGTATTAGTACCATATTTGACGATCATGTGCTCAACTGTCGCGTCATGTGATTAGTCGATCATTTTTGTGTGCAACGTGGTCAGCATTAGGCAAACACACTTTCTCCGATAAACAACACACGAGACTTGCATCAGGTTTTATGCCCTCGATATGTCTGAACACTACTGTTCGTACCATGCCAGGTTAAATAACCACATATAACCATGCCAGGTTAAATAACCACATATAACCATGCCAGGTTAAATAACCACATATAACCATGTCAGGTTAAATAACCACAGATAACCATGCCAGGTTAAATAACCACAGATAACCATGCCATGTTAAATAACCACATATAACCATGCCAGGTTAAATAACCACAGAAAACCATACCAGGTTAAATAAGCACAGATAACCAAGCCAGTTTACTAACCACAGATAACCATGTAACTTAACTAACCACAGATAACCATGTAACTTAACTAACCACAGATAACCATGTAACTTAACTAAGCACAGATAACCATGTCACTTAACTAACCGCTGATAACCGCCACGCTGACATGACACAACAAGACCTGTTTGTTTACGATCTGTGCCTCACCAGCAAGTGATTGATTAATGAGATGGTCACAACCCCGGAAACCGGGAAATCATCCCCCAATTTTTGTGTGTGTGTGCGCGCAACTTGTTCACACCCTGGAAAGATTTTTTTCTCTTTTTTTTTTTTTTTTTTTGAAACGGGAGAATGAGCACTCGCCACCTCACACACACTTGGACGAGAGTTATTGCTCTGACGGTTGAAAAAAAAAAAAAAAAAATTTATAACGGAGGGGGAAAAAATGTCCAACCCAGACCCGTGGACATCGTGGTTCGGTGTCGTCACCCAAGGGGGTTCCATGACTCATGGACTTCTCATTTGAATATCAAACGACCTTGATTCTTTTCAACTACAGGCCTTCAATTCCTTGGAGGGTGGAGTGAGAAACTAAATTACGGATGTGCACAAATTTAGCCTCTTTAAGAGCCTCATTTTGGAAGACGGAAACGCTGTTGAACGCCATTCTTGTCTAATAAAAGGATTATCGTGGAGCAGAGATAATGGCTCGATGTATTGAAGGAGATGAACAAATATGGAGAAATAGCCTTGCATGGTTTTACATGGCTTTAACAAGTTACGGATACAGAACATCAGCGTATGTAGCTCTCTTTTATCTCATTTTCTAATTCTTTGTGTCTAAATCACACGTTTTAAGTCTCTTTATCTAACAGAACATCAGCGTATGTAGCTCTATTTTATCTCATTTTCTAATTCTTTGTGTCTAAATCACACGTTTTAAGTCTCTTTATCTAACAGAACATCAGCGTATGTAGCTCTCTTTTATCTCATTTTCTAATTCTTTGTGTCTAAATCATCCGTTTTAATTCTCTTTATCTAAATCAACGGTTAAAATTCTCTTGTTATAATCACATGGAGCCGCTGTAGTAAAGTAAAGTAAAGCAGAGTAAAGTAGAGTAGAGTAAAGTAAAGTAAAGTAGAGTAAAGTAAAGTAGAGTAGAGTAAAGTAAAGTAAAGTAGAGTAAAGTAGAGTAGAGTAAAGTAAAGTAAAGTAGAGTAAAGTAGAGTAGAGTAAAGTAAAGTAGAGTAAAGTAGAGTAGAGTAGAGTAAAGTAAAGTAGAGTAAAGTAAAGTAAAGTAAAGTAGAGTAAAGTAGAGTGGAGTAAAGTAAAGTAAAGTAGAGTAAAGTAAAGTAGAGTAAAGTAAAGTAAAGTAAAGTAAAGTAAAGTAAAGTAAAGTAAAGTAAAGTAAAGTAGAGTAAAGTAGAGTAGAGTAAAGTTAAGTAGAGTAAAGTAGAGTAGAGTAAAGTAAAGTAAAAGTAAAGTAGAGTAAAGTAGAGTAGAGTAAAGTAAAGTAAAGTAAAGTAGAGTAAAGTAGAGTAGAGTAAAGTAAAGTAAAGTAAAGTAAAGTAGAGTAAAGTAGAGTAGAGTAAAGTAAAGTAAAGTAAAGTAAAGTAAAGTAGAGTAAAGTAGAGTAGAGTAAAGTAAAGTAGAGTAAAGTAGAGTAAAGTAAAGTAAAGTAAAGTAAAGTAAAGTAAAGTAAAGTAAAGTAAAGTAAAGTAGAGTAGAGTAAAGTAAAGTAAAGTAGAGTAAAGTAGAGTAGAGTAAAGTAAAGTAAAGTAAAGAAGAGTAAAGTAGAGTAGAGTAAAGTAAAGTAAAGTAAAGTAGAGTAGAGTAGAGTAGAGTAAAGTAAAGTAGAGTAAAGTAGAGTAAAGTAAAGTAAAGTAAAGTAAAGTAGAGTAAAGTAGAGTAAAGTAAAGTAAAGTAAAGTAAAGTAAAGTAAAGTAAAGTAAAGTAGAGTAAAGTAGAGTAGAGTAAAGTAAAGTAAAGTAAAGTAAAGTAGAGTAAAGTAGAGTAGAGTAAAGTAAAGTAAAGTAAAGTAGAGTAAAGTAGAATAAAGTAGAGTAGAGTAAAATAAAGTAAAGTAAAGTAAAGTAAAGTAGAGTAAAGTAAAGTAAAGTAAAGTAAAGTAAAGTAAAGTAAAGTAAAGTAGAGTAAAGTAGAGTAGAATAAAGTAAAGTAAATTAAAGTAAAGTAAAGTAAAGTAGAGTAGAGTAAAGTGAAGTAGAGTAGAGTAAAGTAAAGTAAAGTAAAGTAAAGTAAAGTAGAGTAAAGTAGAGTAAAGTGAAGTAGAGTAGAGTAAAGTAAAGTAAAGTAAAGTAAAGTAAAGTAAAGTAAAGTAGAGTAGAGTAAAGTGAAGTAGAGTGAAGTAGAATAAAGTAAAGTAAAGTAAAGTAAAGTAAAGTAGAGTAAAGTAAAGTAGAGTAAAGTAGAGTAAAGTGAAGTAGAGTAGAGTAAAGTAAAGTAAAGTAAAGTAAAGTAAAGTAAAGTAGAGTAAAGTAAAGTAGAGTGAAGTAGAATAAAGTAAAGTAAAGTAAAGTAAAGTAAAGTAAAGTAAAGTAAAGTAGAGTAAAGTAGAGTAAAGTGAAGTAGAGTAGAGTAAAGTAAAGTAAAGTAAAGTAAAGTAGAGTAAAGTAGAGTAAAGTGAAGTAGAGTAAAGTAAAGTAAAGTAAAGTAAAGTAAAGTAAAGTAAAGTAAAGTAAAGTAAAGTAAAGTAAAGTAGAGTAAAGTAGAGTAGAATAAAGTAAAGTAAATTAAAGTAAAGTAAAGTAAAGTAAAGTAGAGTAGAGTAAAGTGAAGTAGAGTAGAGTAAAGTAAAGTAAAGTAAAGTAGAGTAAAGTAAAGTAGAGTGAAGTAGAATAAAGTAAATTAAAGTAGAGTAAAGTAGAATAAAGTAAAGTAAAGTAAAGTAAAGTAAAGTAGAGTAAAGTAGAGTAAAGTGAAGTAGAGTAGAGTAAAGTAAAGTAAAGTAAAGTAAAGTAAAGTAAAGTAAAGTAAAGTAGAGTAAAGTAGAGTAGAATAAAGTAAAGTAAATTAAAGTAAAGAAAAGTAAAGTAAAGTAAAGTAAAGTAAAGTAAAGTAAAGTAAAGTAAAGTAAAGTAGAGTAAAGTAGAGTAGAGTAAAGTAAAGTAAAGTAAAGTAAAGTAGAGTAAAGTAGAGTAGAGTAAAGTAAAGTAAAGTAAAGTAGAGTAAAGTAGAGTAGAGTAAAGTAAAGTAAAGTAAAGTAGAGTAGAGTAAAGTAAAGTAGAGTAAAGTAGAGTAAAGTAAAGTAAAGTAAAGTAAGTAGAGTAAAGTAGAGTAAAGTAAAGTAAAGTAAAGTAAAGTAAAGTAGAGTAAAGTAGAGTAGAGTAAAGTAAAGTAAAGTAAAGTAAAGTAGAGTAAAGTAGAGTAGAGTAAAGTAAAGTAAAGTAAAGTAGAGTAAAGTAGAATAAAGTAGAGTAGAGTAAAATAAAGTAAAGTAAAGTAAAGTAAAGTAAAGTAGAGTAAAGTAAAGTAAAGTAAAGTAAAGTAAAGTAAAGTAAAGTAAAGTAAAGTAAAGTAGAGTAAAGTAGAGTAGAATAAAGTAAAGTAAATTAAAGTAAAGTAAAGTAAAGTAGAGTAGAGTAAAGTGAAGTAGAGTAGAGTAAAGTAAAGTAAAGTAAAGTAAAGTAGAGTAAAGTAGAGTAAAGTGAAGTAGAGTAGAGTAAAGTAAAGTAAAGTAAAGTAAAGTAAAGTAAAGTAAAGTAGAGTAGAGTAAAGTGAAGTAGAGTGAAGTAGAATAAAGTAAAGTAAAGTAAAGTAAAGTAAAGTAAAGTAAAGTAGAGTAAAGTAAAGTAGAGTAAAGTAGAGTAAAGTGAAGTAGAGTAGAGTAAAGTAAAGTAAAGTAAAGTAAAGTAGAGTAAAGTAAAGTAGAGTGAAGTAGAATAAAGTAAAGTAAAGTAAAGTAAAGTAAAGTAAAGTAAAGTAGAGTAAAGTAGAGTAAAGTGAAGTAGAGTAGAGTAAAGTAAAGTAAAGTAAAGTAAAGTAAAGTAGAGTAAAGTAGAGTAAAGTGAAGTAGAGTAAAGTAAAGTAAAGTAAAGTAAAGTAAAGTAAAGTAAAGTAAAGTAGAGTAAAGTAGAGTAGAATAAAGTAAAGTAAATTAAAGTAAAGTAAAGTAAAGTAAAGTAGAGTAGAGTAAAGTGAAGTAGAGTAGAGTAAAGTAAATTGATTAAAGTAGAGTAAAGTAAAGTAGAGTGAAGTAGAATAAAGTAAAGTAAAGTAGAGTAAAGTAGAATAAAGTAAAGTAAAGTAAAGTAAAGTAAAGTAAAGTAAAGTAGAGTAAAGTAGAGTAAAGTGAAGTAGAGTAGAGTAAAGTAAAGTAAAGTAAGTAAAGTAAAGTAAAGTAAAGTAAAGTAAAGTAAAGTAAAGTAAAGTAAAGTACGAGACTTGAATCGGCCGCCTATACAGAAGTGTTCGGAGACTTCTGGATGGTGTCGCTTCAAGCATCGAAACTCACGATGCGAGGCGGCATTCCTCACCTTCGCAGAGTACTACCCTGATACCCATTTCTGCCAGCAGCAGGGTCAACCGCGGGGGCATTTTTTCCAACGACGAGTACAACTATCAGTGTTTCAAGCGGGAATCGAACACGGGTTGTCCGAACCTCGGTAGCCCAGTCGGGTGGTTTTCCCAACTTGGCTACCGAGACGCTCGGTGGCTGAGTGGTTAGTGTACTCGCTTTCTGATCAAAATAGCTCGGGTTCGATCCTCAAAAGTGGCGCCTTTTTCTGACTGATAAGGTTCCGGGGTTCACCCAGTCTTTAAAAATGGGTCGTCATAATCGAGTGCTATCTCCGCAACAAAGGTTGGCTACCATGGAGCGCCATTCTGCTCTGTCTCTTGCTTTCATGGTGCAGGTTGTCATTGGCTGATTTGTCCATCTGTTGATGTTACTCGTCCATGTTAGTCTTGGTCTGCCTCTGCCTTTTTCACCGTGTATTTTCCCCTCCAAGATTACTTTTAGTAGGCTGTTATGTCTTTTAACATGGCCCAAAAATCGCATTTGTCTTGTTTGAACGGGTATCATAGATATATTTTGGAAGTAAAGGCGGCCTGGCGTGATTTTGACTACATAACCTTAAATATTTCGTGGGCACAAAAATATGATCGATAGCACCTTATACCCCATAACCACTAGCCGGGCAGGGGGAGGGAATCTTTATTTTAATTATTTTACTTAGCAATCACAGTTTTTATTATCCTTTTTTTTTTATAATCACGGTTCTTAATTCTCATAGTCCAACACAATAAATGTTATAGACATATGTGATGTGACGACTCATGGACATAAACCCTGCAGTCTGGGAAGAGACAGCAGCAGACCGCAATCTCTGGGAAAACACTGTAAAGCTCCAGCTTAAGCAGGATACAGACATATTCATAGAAAAAGGGAATACACGGCGAAAGAAAAGGAAAAATAACATTTTGTAGGGGACGCTGCAAAATCCATAGTCAACTATGACTGACGGAGGCTACTGCAACAAAGTCCATAGTCAACTATATGACTGACGGAGGCTACTGCAACAAAGTCCATAGTCAACTATGACTGACGGAGGCTACTGCAACAAAGTCCATAGTCAACTATGACTGACGGAGGCTACTGCAACAAAGTCCATAGTCAACTATGACTGACGGAGGCTACTGCAACAAAGTCCATAGTCAACTATGACTGACGGAGGCTACTGCAACAAAGTCCATAGTCAACTATATGACTGACGGAGGCTACTGCAACAAAGTCCATAGTCAACTATATGACTGACGGAGGCTACTGCAACAAAGTCCATAGTCAACTATATGACTGACGGAGGCTACTGCAACAAAGTCCATAGTCAACTATGACTGACGGAGGCTACTACAACAAAGTCCATAGTCAACTATATGACTGACGGAGGCTACTGCAACAAAGTCCATAGTCAACTATGACTGACGGAGGCTACTGCAACAAAGTCCATAGTCAACTATGACTGACGGAGGCTACTGCAACAAAGTCCATAGTCAACTATATGACTGACGGAGGCTACTGCAACAAAGTCCATAGTCAACTATATGACTGACGGAGGCTACTGCAACAAAGTCCATAGTCAACTATATGACTGACGGAGGCTACTGCAACAAAGTCCATAGTCAACTATGACTGACGGAGGCTACTGCAACAAAGTCCATAGTCAACTATGACTGACGGAGGCTACTGCAACAAAGTCCATAGTCAACTATGACTGACGGAGGCTACTGCAACAAAGTCCATAGTCAACTATATGACTGACGGAGGCTACTGCAACAAAGTCCATAGTCAACTATATGACTGACGGAGGCTACTGCAACAAAGTCCATAGTCAACTATATGACTGACGGAGGCTACTGCAACAAAGTCCATAGTCAACTATGACTGACGGAGGCTACTGCAACAAAGTCCATAGTCAACTATGACTGACGGAGGCTACTGCAACAAAGTCCATAGTCAACTATGACTGACGGAGGCTACTGCAACAAAGTCCATAGTCAACTATATGACTGACGGAGGCTACTGCAACAAAGTCCATAGTCAACTATATGACTGACGGAGGCTACTGCAACAAAGTCCATAGTCAACTATATGACTGACGGAGGCTACTGCAACAAAGTCCATAGTCAACTATGACTGACGGAGGCTACTACAACAAAGTCCATAGTCAACTATATGACTGACGGAGGCTACTGCAACAAAGTCCATAGTCAACTATGACTGACGGAGGCTACTGCAACAAAGTCCATAGTCAACTATGACTGACGGAGGCTACTGCAACAAAGTCCATAGTCAACTATATGACTGACGGAGGCTACTGCAACAAAGTCCATAGTCAACTATATGACTGACGGAGGCTACTGCAACAAAGTCCATAGTCAACTATATGACTGACGGAGGCTACTGCAACAAAGTCCATAGTCAACTATATGACTGACGGAGGCTACTGCAACAAAGTCCATAGTCAACTATGACTGACGGAGGCTACTGCAACAAAGTCCATAGTCAACTATGACTGACGGAGGCTACTGCAACAAAGTCCATAGTCAACTATATGACTGACGGAGGCTACTGCAACAAAGTCCATAGTCAACTATATGACTGACGGAGGCTACTGCAACAAAGTCCATAGTCAACTATATGACTGACGGAGGCTACTGCAACAAAGTCCATAGTCAACTATATGACTGACGGAGGCTACTGCAACAAAGTCCATAGTCAACTATGACTGACGGAGGCTACTGCAACAAAGTCCATAGTCAACTATGACTGACGGAGGCTACTGCAACAAAGTCCATAGTCAACTATGACTGACGGAGGCTACTACAACTATCATTTTAATTCTCTTTATTTAAATTACAGTAATTCATTGATTTTATTTTAAAATCGCAGTGTTTTATTTTCTTTTTTAAAATCACGGTATTAATTAACTGCCTAACATTGTTGATCAGTAAATGGCTGAGAACCACGTGACCTATCGGGCAGAAACTAGAACTGAAACATAACCAGGATTGGGCAACCACTTGACAAATAGGCAAGTCTTGACGTACGTCCACAGATCGGTTGTGTTAGCGACAGGTGGGTACCAACCAGAGCAAAGATCGATTGTGTTAGCGACAGGTGGGTACCAATCAGAGCAAAGATCGATTGTGTTAGCGACAGGTGGGTACCAATCAGAGCAAAGATCGGTTGTGTTAGCGACAGGTGGGTACCAATCAGAGCAAAGATCGATTGTGTTAGCGACAGGTGGGTACCAATCAGAGCAAAGATCGATTGTGTTAGCGACAGGTGGGTACCAATAAGAGCAAAGATCGATTGTGTTAGCGACAGGTGGGTACCAATCAGAGCAAAGATCGGTTGTGTTAGCGACAGGTGGGTACCAATCAGAGCAAAGATCGGTTGTGTTAGCGACAGGTGGGTACCAATCAGAGCAAAGACGAAGACTGTACATGGGTGTCATGGATGACAACGAGGACCCCAGTCAGTGACTGGAAATGGATGTACCCACCACGTAGGTCAGGGTCGTAGTGGTGTAGCTCTCTGAAATCTTCTTTCACATCGGATGATCTGTGAGTACAGGCTATGTGGCTGCAACAACTCACACCTGACACAGACCGCACCTCGTCTCCCAGTCACACTTCTTTTAAACATTTTGCAACAGAGTAGATTCAAGTGAGGATTTCTATAGTTCCTGCAGTGGTGGGAGTTTGTTAATATAGAAGAGACAAGTAACAATAAATGAATATTATTACAGGGGGAAACTACCGAAGTTATTAACAGCGAATTATTTCAGAGTAGGAGGTATGTTTACAACACTCAGAAAAAAAATCACAAATAATCAACAACCGAACAAAAAACAAAGAAATAACAATATATGGTCCGAAGCAGGATCGAACCCTTACTCCAAGGCACAGAAACCAAACGTTAGCGCACACAGCCAATTCGGCGATCTAGTTCTCACGTATTAATAGTGCCTGGTCTCATCTCCTTTCTCTTGCGCCTGTTGTCTTCTCAATTTGATATCTGCACTGCCTCAATAGTTGCTGTACCATTTTTTATTTTTGTTCTCCTTATGCTACGATTTGCAGCCAGATCCGCCGAGTTTCCTTCACTGATAGAGAATTCCCTCAAGGAAGCCAATCGAACATATCTCAGCATTGGTCTAGTCTTTGGTCTCTCTCCGTCCCTAAGTTCGCTATAAGGTCGTACTATGAGGACATTTTGCTAATGAATACTTGCGAGTACAATTATGATCATTCTATAGTCAAACAAGGAAATAATGAACATCATGCAGCTAACGATCTCATAAAATAATCCACACAAAGTGCAAACTATAAAACTAATACAAAAGTACAATACTGGGAGATGAATAACTTAACCACGAAGCGAAATGTTGAATCAACAAACAAACAAACAAACAAACAAAGTTATTTATCATTATGTGTCAAAGCGGTTAGCGTAGGTGATCATGTCCTTCCCCAATTTTATATCAACAGCACATAGTATCAATTCTGTTGTTGACTGTTTTCTATGCCATGACACTAAACTATCTAGTATCTTCTCTCTTTGTCGTCCGCGATCTCTCTTTCCCTGTATTTTGCAGTTATAACCCAGTATTCAAACTTTCCTCTTCTTATGATGTGTCCCAAAAATGTTGACTGCTTTTTTTCTGATGTTTTTTAAAAGAGCTCCCTTTTTGTGTTGGCCTCTTTGAGAATTTCCTCATTGGTCTTTTTAGCTGTCCAGGGAACTTTCAACATTCTTCTGAGAAATCCCATCTCTGTGGCCTCTAATCGTCTTTTCAATTGCTTGTTTACTGTCCGTCAGCCTCTTCCACAGGTCACAATTGGCTCTATATAGCACCGATGAACTCTCTTTCTCACTTCTATTGACTTAAACTTGTTGCACAAGAGGTTTTTTTTTTTTTTCATTTTCTGAAATGTTACAAAATGATAAAACAACCCGACAATCAACAAACTGGTCAACGGTTAGTCAGCCGAACATACAACAAACTGGTCAACGGTTAGTCAGCCGAACATACAACAAACTGGTCAACGGTTAGTCAGCCGAACATAAACTGGTGAACTAAGCAATTAATATACAACGTGGCCCAACAACAGCTAGCCAATCAAGACGGAACGAACTGACTACCTAATTAGCCAATCTCAAGTGGGCCAACACATGAGCAACGCCCACAGACGGCAGGGTCCCACTAACCAAGAAACCAACCAACCGATCTCTGGTCACGTGTCATTACAAAAACATCAGCATCGGGCCAGTATGCGTCAGATGGACGAAGACGATACAATCTCCCACTCAATCATGAAAGCGATTACGCATCTAATGAAGCCGTTAATTAACGTGCCAATGAGCGTTGTTTATCACCGGGGCATTCGAGTCGAATCCGTTTGTTTGTGGGCCGATTTCTTCTACAAAAACTGGCCTAAAATTGAGGAATTCTTCTGGAAAAGAAAACCCAAATTCCTCAATTTCTCCGCGCTAATGGCGTGGCTTTACGTCACCAGGACTAATCTGAGAGCCTGTTCCAATTATCAGTGCCACGATTTGGCCATCCGTTGACGAACCGTCTGACACAAGAGTGGGCGTTCATGCAGGGATACATTCTAGAAGATTCTGTATGCGTGCATGCCCACTTACTACAAGTCTTAACTTCTGGTAGATATGGCGGTGATGAAGTCTTAATGTTGTTACAGTTAAAGAGGAGAAAATGATTTGAATCATTTCATTGAAATCACTTGAGAGTGATGGAAAGTCTTAATAGACCTTCCCAAATGTGGACAGTTGTAATAGTCTCAATAAATAAAATAGGGACAGTTGTAATAATCTCAATAAGTAAAATTGGGACAGTTGTAATAGTCTCAATAAATAAAATTGGGACAGTTGTAATAGTGTCAATAAGCAAAATTGGGACAGTAGTAATAGTGTCAATAAGAAAAACGAGGACAGTCTTAATAAGTAAAATGGGGACAGTCTTAATAAGTAAAATGAGGACAGTCTTAATAAATAAAATGAGGACAGTCTTAATAAGTAAAATGGGGACAGTCTTAATAAGTAAAATTGGGACAGTCTTAATAAGTAAAATTGGGACAGTTGTAATAGTGTCAATAAGCAAAATTGGGACAGTTGTAATAGTGTCAATAAGCAAAATTGGGACAGTTGTAATAGTGTCAATAAGTAAAACGAGGACAGTCTTAATAAGTAAAATGGGGACAGTCTTAATAAGTAAAACGAGGACAGTCTTAATAAGTAAAATGGGGACAGTCTTAATAAGTAAAATGTGGACAGTCTTAATAAGTAAAACGAGGACAGTCTTAATAAGTAAAATGGGGACAGTCTTAATAAGTAAAATGGGGACAGTCTTAATAAGTAAAATGGGGACAGTCTTAATAAGTAAAATGGGGACAGTCTTAATAAGTAAAATGGGGACAGTCTTAATAAGTAAAATGGGGACAGTCTTAATAAGTAAAATTGGGACAGTCTTAATAAGTAAAATGTGGACAGTTGTAATAGTGCCAATAAGTAAAACGAGGACAGTATTAATAAGTAAAATGGGGACAGTCTTAATAAGTAAAATTGGGACAGTAGTAATAGTGTCAATAAGTAAAACGAGGACAGTATTAATAAGTAAAATGGGGACAGTCTTAATAAGTAAAATTGGGACAGTAGTAATAGTGTCAATAAGTAAAACGAGGACAGTCTTAATAAGTAAAATGGGGACAGTCTTAATAAGTAAAATGTGGACAGTTGTAATAGTGTCAATAAGTAAAATGGGGACAGTCTTAATAAGTAAAATGGGGACAGTAGTTAAAGTCTCAATAAGTAAAATGGGGACAGTCTTAATAAGTAAAATGGGGACAGTAGTTAAAGTCTCAATAAGTAAAATGGGGACAGTTGTAATAGTGTCAATAAGTAAAATGGGGACAGTCTTAATAAGTAAAATGGGGACAGTTGTAATAGTGGCATTAAGTAAAATGGGGACAGTAGTAAAAGGCTCAATAAGTAAAATGGGGATAGTAGTTAAAGTCTCAATAAGTAAAATGGGGACATTAGTTAAAGACTCAAAAAGTAAAATGGGGACAGTAGTAAAAGCCTCAATAAGTAAAATGGGGACAGTAGTAAAAGCCTCAATAAGTAAAATGGGTACAATAGTTATATTTTCAATAAAGAAACAGGCTGCTTTGACATCCAGCAATAAAGTCAATAAAACTCGAATGCAAGAGACCCATGAATGAAACATGTGATAGTAATATCAGATGGCAGCTGTACTGTCTATATGAGGCGCTAAAAAGTTTAGACAAAAGCTGTGTTTGAAACAGTGAAAACAATGTTGCGCAACTCATCTTTGACAACGGAGATGAGAACTTCTACATTACAAGTTACTACCATGTCTTCCTTTTTGGAGCGCCATTCCACTCTGTCTCTTGCATTGATGGTGCAGATTGTCATAGGTTGACTTGTCCATCTTTTGATGTTACTCGACCTTGTTAGGGAGCCGCGATAGCTCAGTGGTTAGTGAACTGGACTACAAAGGACAAGAGGTAGGGTTCGATCCCAACCGACAGCTTCCGGGTTTACCCAGCCTTTTATTGGGTACCGGATTTTTTTTCTGGGAAAATAAAGCGGCACGGGCGTAATATCGACCACATTACCCCAAAAATCATGCGCCGAAGGTCTGTAAAATGTATGGTTACTATACGCCACTTGGCGTGACGGGGGTACTTTACTTTCTTTTACGTCCATGTTAGTCTAGGTCTGTCTGCCTCATTTACCTTGTATTTTCCCTTCCAATGTTACTTTTAGTAGGCTGTTGTGTCTTTTAAAATTCTCCAAAAATGTCATTTGTCTTGTTCTAAATGTGTTTAGTAGTTCTCTTTTCATTTTTAGTTGTTTTAAAACTTTATCGTTTGTTTTTTTTTTCTTTCCATCCAATTCTACCTATTCTCCTATAAATCCACATTTCAAAGGCTTCAATTTTCTGTAGGTAGATAGATAGATAGATAGATAGATAGATAGATAGATAGATAGATAGATAGATAGATAGATAGATAGATAGATAGATAGATAGATAGATAGATAGATAGGTAGGTAGGTAGGTAGATAGATAGGTAGGTAGGTAGGTAGGTAGGTAGGTAGGTAGATAGATAGGTAGATAGATAGATAGATAGATAGATAGATAGATAGATAGATAGATAGATAGATAGATAGATAGATAGATAGATAGATAGATAGATAGATAGATAGATAGATAGATAGATAGATAGATAGATAGATAGATAGATAGATAGATAGATAGATAGATAGATAGATAGATAGATAGATAGATAGATAGATAGATAGATAGATAGATAGATAGATAGATAGATAGATAGATAGATAGATAGATAGATAGATAGATATGACACGGTCTAGCAAGCACCAATTGGCGTCAGTGGATACCATTTCCTCTTCTCCCTGATTATCAACCACACAAAGCGATGTTTGCTACATTACATCTCATTCTATCATGAGTAGTAATATTTCGGTTTTCAATTCAATGTATCCGAATTCGACGTGTAATTGTTCTACCAATCTTTACTTTCCTTGTAGATCATTAATAATTATCCAGGATAAATATCCAGCTTTTCTGGCCAACATTGTAGAGCACGATAAATATTTTTGTCGTGTTTGCTCCAGACGTCACCAATCTGCTGCGATCCAATGTGGCCAGTGGTGACTGCCAAATGAGTTCCTGTGGTTTATAATCTCCAGTATTGATGTTTTCACCCATTTCTTGGAAGAAATATGGTCTGGAGGCCCTTCTTGACTTGTGTTTATGTCATGGGTTGCAAGTGTAGGCAGGCGAATTGCTATGGTAACTTTAGACTAACATGGACGAGTAATAACAAAAGATAACAAACGATGAAATTTTAAAACAACTGAAAATAAAAAGAGAACTGCTGAACACAATTAAAACAAGACAAATGAAATTTTGGGGGCATGTTAAAAGACACAACAGCCTACTAAAAGTAATATTGGAAGGAAAAATACAAGGCAAAAGAGGCAGAGGCAGACCAAGACTGACATGGACGAGTAACATCAAAAGATGGACAAGTCAATCAATGTCAGCCTGCACCATCAAAGCAAGAAACAGTAGAATGGCGATCCATAGTAGCCAACCTTCGTTGCGGAGAGGGCACACGATGATGATGATGATGATGATGATGATGATGATGAACTTTAGGTAATAATTTGGGGAGAGTTATGTCGCGAATAAGCAATAGCGAGGATCGGACGATTGTGGACTTGCCGAGTTAAGACAATCTCGGGAAGACTGTCTTTTCAGAGAAATCGGTTCTAGATACGGTCTCTTTGTGATCACAGGTAGGCACGTGTTATAGGACTTTTGCAGGCACGAACGTAGACACGAGAGGATTAGCCTAGAGGGAAGGTAGTCACGAGTTGGGACCTTGTGTAGTGGAGGGCAAGATGTAGAGATGATAGGATCAGCTAGAGGGAAGGTAGTCACGAGTTGGGACCTTGTGTAGTGGAGGGCAAGATGTAGAGATGATAGGATCAGCTAGAGGGAAGGTAGGCACGAGGAAGACTGTCCAGCCATTATATTTTGAAAGCTAGAGTTCAAATAGGAGTATTTTAACAGAGTTAAGATAGTAGTATTTTGGTACATAGTGTTAATATATAATTGTTTTGACAGCTAGAGTCTAGATATAAAGCTTTTGATAGAAATGCTTTAAGATAGAAGTATTTTGACAGCTACAGTTAAGATAGAAGTATTTTGACAGCTACAGTTAAGATAGAAGTATTTTGACAGCTACAGTTAAGATAGAAGTATTTTGACAGCTACAGTTAAGATAGAAGTATTTTGACAGCTACAGTTAAGATAGAAGTATTTTGACAGCTACAGTTATGATATAATTATTTTGACAGCCACAGTTATGATATAATTATTTTGACAGCTACAGTTAAGATAGAAGTATTTTGACAGCTACAGTTAAGATAGAAGTATTTTGACAGCTACAGTTAAGATAGAAGTATTTTGACAGCTACAGTTAAGATAGAAGTATTTGACTCCTACCTCTCCTACTACTGACTCCCTCCATGACTCCTACCTCTCCTACTACTGACTCCCTTAATGATTCTTACCTCTACTACTACTGACTCCTACCTCTCCTACTACTGACTCCCTTAATGATTCTTACCTCTACTACTACTGACTCCTACCTCTCCTACTACTGACTCCCTTAATGATTCTTACCTCTACTACTACTGACTCCTACCTCTCCTACTACTGACTCCCTTAATGATTCTTACCTCTACTACTACTGACTCCTACCTCTCCTACTACTGACTCCCTCCATGACTCCTTCCTCTCCTACTACTGACTCCCTCTTTGACTGCATTAAGAACTCCAGCCAGAAATATCTCTTGTAGAAGAAAGTTGAGATCAACTGGACGGTGACAATTCCATACGGCGTTCTCAACATTCTACAGTAGAATCAACCTTGTGTTGCATCCAATTATACGTGTTCCTAAATGTCCACGGCTCACTTCCATACGACAAGACAGAATCTACGCAGCTCTTCTTATTGAGCAAATGCACTATAGCACTGTACAGTTCGCATATGCAGCACAACGTTTCTATGCGAGTTGCACCCTTAAACCATAGTCGTCTTTGGACGAAAATCTCCTGACGACAGGCGACTAGCGTGTCCTGACATTTGTCACTCGACTTCATATCCCTTAAAAATGGTTTCTGAATCTCGTTCTAGCCTCGAGATATCGTAGCCAGCTGTCTTTGAGACGATCGCTTCATCTCGTTAATCTCGCGGATTGCTGCTTTGAAGATCAGTAACATTGTTGGACACCAAAGTGTTACATCCCTCTCTTGGTTTCATCTCAATGTTTCCGACATTTTCTTTTCAGGATAATGTCCTCGTTCTGTGGAATTCAATGGAGGGTTTCATCTGTGGGCTTCATGTGCTGAATATTAGGTGGGATTTACATTTTATTATTGGGATTACTGGTGGAATATTTTGGTGGGATTTACATTTAGTTATTATGATTACCGTTGGAATATATTGGTGGAATTTACATTTAGATATTGGGATTGCTGGTGGAATATATTGGTGGGAATTACATTTAGTTATTATGATTACTGGTGGAATGTATTGGTGGGATTTACATTTAGTTAATGGGATTACTGGTGGAATATATTGGTGGAATTTACATTTAGTTATTATGATTAGTGGTGGAATATATTGGTGGGATTTACATTTAGTTATAATGATTACTGGTGGAATATATTGGTGGGATTTACATTTAGTTATTATGATTACTGGTGGAATATATTGGTGGGATTTACATTTAGCTATTATGATTACTGGTGGAATATATTGGTGGGATTTACATTTAATTATTATGATTACTGGTGGAATATATAGGTGGGATTTACATTTATTTATTATGATTACTGGTGGAATATATTGGTGGGATTTACATTTAGTTATTATGATTACTGGTGGAATATATTGGTGGGATTTACATTTAGTTACTATGATTACTGTTGGAATATATTGGCGGGATTTAGTTATTAAAATGACTGGTGGATTTTATTGGGGTACATTTTGTTTGGAATTCATAGGTTGGATTAATAAGTAAAGTTAGTGGTAAAATTTTGTTGCAAACTATTGGTGGAATTTATTGGAGAGATTTGTTGGTGATGTATATTGTTTGGGATTTACTGTTGGCTTTTGTGAAATTTATTAATGGAATTTATTGATGCGATTTTTTTATGCAATTAATTTGTGGAACCTATAAGTGATGTTTATTGATGGAATTTATTGGTGGGATTTATTGGTGGAATTTATTGGTGGGATTTATTGGTGGAATTTATTGGTGGGATTTATTGGTGGGATTTATTGGTGGAATTTATTGGTGGGATTTATTGGTGGGATTTATTGGTGGGATTTATTGGTGGAATTTATTGGTGGAATTTATTGGTGGGATTTATTGGTGGAATTTATTGGTGGGATTTATTGGTGGAATTTATTGGTGGGATTTATTGGTGGAATTTATTGATGGATTTTATTGATGGGTTTTATTAAGGGAATTTATTGGTGGGATTTAATGGTGGAATTTATTGATGCGATTTTTTTATGCAATTAATTTGTGGAACTTATAATTGATGTTTATTGGTGGAATTTACTGATGGAATTTATTGATGGAATTTATTGATGGAATTTATTGGTGGGATATATTGGCGGGATTTATTGATGGGATTTATTGGTGGAATGAATTAAGCCCTTAAACATGATTTGAGTATACTTCTGCTGCATGACATTAAAAATGATCATAAGATAGCGCTATACGTGACATTTGTGGTTAACATATGATGTGGTTATTTTGCTGACACCACAAAGGGTTAAATGTGTCAAATTGTGAAAAACGGGGGAACTGGTTGGTCTCGAGGCAAGACGCCGGCCTTGAGACAGAGAGGTTGTGAGTTCAAATCTCGGCTGAACTAGTTGGGATTTTTATTTATAACTTTTCTCTGCGGTAACCTCCCCTGGTCTCAGCAGCGAGACCCGGCTTGAAACGTCAATTATTCATCGTGGAAAAAATATGAGTACCTTCAAAGACTGAGTTATCTGCCTTTACGGCGAGGGACCCCTGTGCGCACGGCTGACATGGAAAAATGGATCAACACGCAAAATTCAGCTCCTAGTTTCTAGGGACTTCGTCAGAGGTGAAAGCTGGCGAAAGCAAAAAAAAAATAAACAACAAAAAATTGTGAAATATTTATTCTCATACACACATTTTTGAGCTAAAATATCAGCAGCATAAAAATGAACTGTTCTAGAATATTCATATTTTTGTTGAGTGTCTCAAATTTGAATCACTCCAATAAAAGATATCACTCTCACGAACGAGTGGACCGTAGTTCCCTGAGGACATCTCTTCATTCCTACATGAGGCAACGTTTTATCTGGTTATAACTAGAGCAACACTCTGAGATGAAACAACTGTGATGTCAGAAATTGTGCTATGATAGAGGAATAGTACAAGCATACATAAACAACAGAACGATATCTTTACTGTGTGGGTTGATAACAAAAGACAGTTCCAACGTTGCAGCAAAAAGCCATCTTCAGGGATCATAAATTATTCAGATATATGTATCAATAATACAAGCACACATTTGTTGCGTATGTGGGTCATATATTTATATGCGGTACGGAAGTGGAAATTACTTAAACTCTCTTACTATACTCGCTAATACCAGGAATTACGTTTAAAATACGTTGACCCGCCTGTTACACTCCCGCCCGCCCCCGCCTATTTAAATTTCTCTTGTTCCACGGAGACAAGATGCTCTCGCTAACTTTGACTAACTTGATGTCAGTCGTCATATCCTTGTCGTGATCTGCACATTGTTCGCAGCCTTTTAGTCATGATTAGCAATGCCACTATATGTTGTTATATTGACATAATGCGTCGTAACATTGATATAATGCTTTATTGTAACACTGACATGATGTTTTATTGTAACACTGACATGATGTTTTATTGTAACACTGACATGATGTTTTATTGTAACACTGACATGATGTTTTATTGTAACACTGACATGTACTCTAGCCTGTACAACATGTGGCGACTGCATGGCCATGGAACCCTTTTCCCAAAGAGTGTTAACGACAATACATTTGGATCAGCTGTTGAGCACAGAGATATAGTACCCAGTGAGACTGAATCTAAACGACAGGAATCTATTCTATTCATGGAATCAGTTTCATTGCAGTCGGGGCATCCCCATGTCCGCTCCACATCCCGCACCAACATTTCCCGAAGCGTATGCAGACTGATTGTTCCTGTAAGGTGTCGACTGTAGATACATCTCCTTTCCCCACTACCCTCTCCGGATCGACCAAATCCCTTTTCCACATTTTGACTCCTAACCCTCTCAACACACACATCCTTGTCCCACACATTCTCCTCCTCATCTCTTAACTCTTTCAGTACGGAAACATTTTATGAATGCAACAGAAGAGATTTCAGAGACAAAATGTTTCATGGTTTAAAAAATCAATCTACATATTGATATCTATCTAACACATTACATATTATATATGAATTTTTAGATAATTGAACAAGGTATTAGATTTCACCAATACAAAAATGATACAAGACACGTAAAAAGAATATGATTTGATGATGGTTCACAATAATTCGGAGTGACGCACAGTGCGGTGAAACGTATGGAAAGAGTTAAGAAATGAAGAATAAATTTGGCGATGTCCTCTTTGTCCAGAGTAAGACCACACTCAGTACAAGAGCTGCCGGCGAGCGTACCGGCTAGAATCAGAATGAGATCAATAGAGCAAGACAAAGTTATTTATTTTGTTAATAAAATAACAATTATTACTGTTGTGTTGTTTTTTATTAGTTTAAAAGTTACAATTATAAGTATTTTGTGAGTGATAAGTAATTGGTTTGTTTAAGAAAAAAACATGTTACTGTAAAGTTTCTTTCGATGTTTGCAATAATAAATAAGGCGACCATGACGCGTGGTAGTACAAGCACTACTGTCACAGCTTTTATCGCGTGGTCATGCTCGTGTCAATTGTTTGCCAGTTCTGTTTGTAGATCGTGTGCAGGGAGCGTACGAGGGCATACATTCACACAGACCTGTCTTAACTATAAGTTGCACAGTTACAATTCCCGCAGCTTTATTGATTTCACTAGCTGGAGAGTGTTACAATATGGATCATGTCTGCCACAGTGGTAGCTCTTATAAATAGCAAAGCATTAAAAATTATTGCTGACAATAACGATAACTTGGCAACTTTTAATGTTCGCATGAACATGCACAATACGAAACGCTGGAAATCCATCTTGTGATGACGTTGCCCACCGTAAACCTGTAAGCGTAAACAGCTTATCTTTATCCTCTTTACTTGTAAAATCTCCAGCTTTAACCGCAGTCCCATTTATCTCTATAACTATTCCTGGTATCATAGGCCTCATCTTTATAACTTCAGTGTTTAAGCCTTGTTTTCATGTTAGCTTTAAGAGTGCCAGTAGCGTAGTGGTTAGGGTGCCGACATGACAATAGAGTGAGAAGGGGAATAATCATTGTCTACCACTCTAAGCCGAA
Organism: Megaustenia siamemsis; assembly: GCA_032433765.1. Lineage (NCBI taxonomy): Eukaryota > Metazoa > Mollusca > Gastropoda > Stylommatophora > Ariophantidae > Megaustenia > Megaustenia siamemsis. Next base: position 87,132,583 of record JAVIAB010000125.1, on the reverse strand, counting down.
ACGAACAAACAAGAACAATTACTAGTTCACTGGCAGGGTATTTGATTCATCCGACTCAGTCAAACAAGAACAATTACTAGTTCACTGGCAGGGTATTTCTCCATCCGACCCAGTCAAACAAGAACAATTACTAGTTCACTGGCATGGTATTTCTCCACCCGACTCAGTCAAACAAGAACAATTACTAGTTCACTGGCAGGGTATTTCTCCATCCGACCCAGTCAAACTAAGAACAATTACTAGTTCACTGGCATGGTATTTCTCCATCCGACTCAGTCAAACAAGAACAATTACTAGTTCACTGGCATGGTATTTCTCCATCCGACTCAGTCAAACAAGAACAATTACTAGTTCACTGGCAGGGTATTTCTCCATCCGACCCAGTCAAACAAGAACAATTACTAGTTCACTGGCAGGGTATTTCTCCATCCGACCCAGTCAAACAAGAACAATTACTAGTTCACTGGCATGGTATTTCTCCATCCGACTCAGTCAAACAAGAACAATTACTAGTTCACTGGCATGGTATTTCTCCATCCGACCCAGTCAAACAAGAACAATTACTAGTTCACTGGCATGGTATTTCTCCATCCGACCCAGTCAAACAAGAACAATTACTAGTTCACTGGCATGGTATTTCTCCATCCGACCCAGTCAAACAAGAACAATTACTAGTTCACTGACATGGTATTTCTCCATCCGACCCAGTCAAACAAGAACAATTACTAGTTCACTGGCATGGTATTTCTCCACCAGACCCAGTCAAACAAGAACAACTACTAGTTCACTGGCATGGTATTTCTCCACCCGACCCAGTCAAACAAGAACAATTACTAGTTCACTGGCATGGTATTTCTCCATCCGACCTAGTCAGACAAGAACAATCACTAGTTCACTTGGGTGGGGATTACAGATGTCGCGAGAGAATTGCCAGAGAAGAATGTGGACGACTATTGTGAGCAAGCCTCAGACAATACCTGGTGGTGACTAGGTGGTCTAGTAGTAAGACGTCGGCCTCCTTACAAGAGGGTCTCTGTTTCGAATACCACACTAGGTGGTGGGAGGATTCCACTTCTTGTCTGTGGTTTCTTCATGCTTGTCCCCTCTCCTAATCTCTGGACAGTAAGTTTCCATGACTAGCGCTCTCGTGAAATGGCAACCAAAAAAAAAAAGAGTAATAAAAGAGAAGGTCAAGTCTGCATGTTGCGCACGTTAAATAATCATTGACAGTTGAAAAACGGAAAGAGTAAAAGCTAAAAGATAGCACAAAAAGAAGAGGAGTATCTTCTTAAAGAAAATAGAGTATCTCTAACGTTGGAGGATATCTGCCTGTATGGCGAGGGCCATAATCTAACTACACGTACATGAACTTTAGTAGGGAAACATGTGTTGACGCAAAATCCAGTGCCTCGAGATTTCGCATGAGATTGAAAGCTCGCGGTGGAAACAAAGGAGTAGAGTTTCAGGTACATATTGAGACAAGGAATGATTGAAAGTACAAATGATAAAAGAGAAGACACGTCTGAGAAGTGAAATGTGACTTTCCAATTGAGAAAAGGTGTGAATATTTTGACAAAATAAAACACCGGGAAAGAAAAAAAAAATCAATGGCCGAACATCAATTCTCATAACATAAACTAGATCTCGAACCGATAATCAACTCTCCCCACGACGCTTGAAGGCAGAAGTAAGAATAACGCAGCAGGATGTAGGATTTGGTGAATCAAAGATTACAGATACGAGTATTGATTCTCACCAGTTTGTTAGATTGGTCCATGCTAGACCGCTATGTCAATACACAAGTTCCATGGCGATGGTTCTCGTATTTTTTGGGGGGTATACCCCTCTTTGGATACTAATCTTGCCACTTTTATTTAATTATTTAATTAGTTCAGAAGTGAGAAGAAGATTAGAGGCCACAGAGATGGGATTTCTCAGAAGAATGTTCAAAGTTCCCTGGACAGCTAAAAAGACAAATGAGGACATTCTCAAAGAGGCCAACACAAAAAGGAAACCCCTAAAAAAACATCAGAAAGAAACAATTGACAATTTTCGGGCACATTATGAGAAGAGGAAAGTTGAACTACTTGGTTACAACTGGCAAAATACAGGGAAAGAGATATCGCGGACGACAAATAAAGAAGATACTAGATACCTTGATGTCATGGCATGGAAAACAGTCAACATCAGATCTGATACGATGTACAGTGGATAGAAAATTGTGGAAGGACGTGATCGCCAACCGGTATGGGACATGATGACGAGTTCAGCATTTATGCCAATGGTTTTCATGTCTTTTTGTTCACTCCCCTCTTTAGATAGTAAACTGGTGAACGTAGCTGATGTCCCCAGAGCAAGTCTTAATGATCGCTTGAAGGGTGGTCTCTCTATAGGCGGCCAGAAGAAGGACAGTTGGGACGGAATGGAATCAAAGGGAGGTAATGCAGAAAATGAGGGACATTGGTGCAAAGAGGTGCAAAGAAACAGGAGAACGAGAGAGAGAGGGAGAGAGAAAGCGAGAGAGAGAGAGAGAGAGAGAGAGAGAGAGAGAGAAAAGAGATTAATGAATGAAATAGATGTCACTGTGGAATCTAGTGGCAGCGCAATTAAAACAGCGGCTGGAGCAACCGGAGATATGCGTGGCACAGGAAGGAGGAGAGGATAACGGCGCGAAAAAATAATGGTATAACTCACAAAAGTAGAAAAAAGATAATAGGGATGAGAAAGAGTAGCATGACTCACAGAAGAAATAATATAAAAGAGGAGAGAAAGAGTGGCATGACTCACAGAAGAAATGATATAAAAGAGGAGGGAAAGAGTGGCATGACTACAGAAGAAATAAGATAAAAGAGGAGAGAAAGAGTGGTATGACTCACAGAAGAAATACGATAAAAGAGGAGAGAAAGCGCGGCATGACTCACAGAAGAAATAAGATAAAAGAGGAGAGAAAGAGTGGCATGACTCACAGAAGAAATAATATAAAAGAGGAGAGAAAGACTGGCATGACTCACAGAAGAAATAAGATAAAAGAGGAGAGAAAGAGTTGCATGACTCACAGAAGAAATAAAGAAGATAAAATAGGAGAGAAAGAGTTGCATGACTCACAGACGAAATAAAGAAGATATAGGAGGAGAGAAAGCGCGGCATGACTCACAGAAGAAATAAGATAAAAGAGGAGAGAAAGAGTGGCATGACTCACAGAAGAAATAATATAAAAGAGGAGAGAAAGACTGGCATGACTCACAGAAGAAATAAGATAAAAGAGGAGAGAAAGAGTTGCATGACTCACAGAAGAAATAAAGAAGATAAAATAGGAGAGAAAGAGTTGCATGACTCACAGACGAAATAAAGAAGATATAGGAGGAGAGAAAGAGTGGCATGACTCACAGAAGAAATAAGATAAAAGAGGAGAGAAAGAGTGGCATGACTCACAGAAGAAATAAGATAAAAGAGGAGAGAAAGAGTGGCATGACTCACAGAAGAAATAAGATAAAAGAGGAGAGAAAGAGTGGCATGACTCACAGAAGAAATAATATAAAAGAGGAGAGACAGACTGGCATGACTCACAGAAGAAATAAGATAAAAGAGGAGAGAAAGAGTGGCATGACTCACAGAAGAAATAAGATAAAAGAGGAGAGAAAGAGTGGCATGACTCACAGAAGAAATACGATAAATGAGGAGAGAAAGAGTGGCATGACTCACAGAAGAAATAAGATAAAAGAGGAGAGAAAGAGTGGCATGACTCACAGAAGAAATAAATAAGATAAAAGAGGAGAGAAAGAGTTGCATGACTCACATAAGAAATACGATAAAAGATGAGAGAAAGAGTGACATGACTCACAGAAGAAATAAGATAAAAGAGGAGAGAAAGAGTGGCATGACTCACAGAAGAAATAATATAAAAGAGGAGAGAAAGAGTTGCATGACTCACAGAAGAAATAAAGAAGATAAAATAGGAGAGAAAGAGTTGCATGACTCACAGACGAAATAAAGAAGATATAGGAGGAGAGAAAGAGTGGCATGACTCACAGAAGAAATAAGATAAAAGAGGAGAGAAAGAGTGGCATGACTCACAGAAGAAATAAGATAAAAGAGGAGAGAAAGAGTGGCATGACTCACAGAAGAAATAAGATAAAAGAGGAGAGAAAGAGTGGCATGACTCACAGAAGAAATAAGATAAAAGAGGAGAGAAAGAGTGACATGACTCACAGAAGAAATAAGATAAAAGAGGAGAGAAAGAGTGGCATGACTCACAGAAGAAATAAGATAAAAGAGGAGAGAAAGAGTGGCATGACTCACAGAAGAAATACGATAAATGAGGAGAGAAAGAGTGGCATGACTCACAGAAGAAATAAGATAACAGAGGAGAGAAAGAGTGGCATGACTCACAGAAGAAATAAGATAAAAGAGGAGAGAAAGAGTTGCATGACTGACAAAGAAATAAAGAAGATAAAATAGGAGAGAAAGAGTTGCATGACTCACAGAAGAATTAAAGAAGATAAAAGAGGGGAGAAAGACTGGCATGACTCACAGACGAAATAAAGAAGATATAAGAGGAGTGAATGAGTGGCATGACTCATAGATGAAATAAAGAAGATATAAGAGGAGAGAAAGAGTGGCATGACTCACAGACGAGAGAAAGAAGATATAAGAGGAGAGAAAGAGTGGCATGACTCACAGACGAAATAAAGAAGATATAAGAGGAGAGAAAGACTGGCATAACTCACAGACGAAATAAAGAAGATATAAGAGGAGAGAAAGAGTGGCATAACTCACAGACGAAATAAAGAAGATATAAGAGGAGAGAAAGAGTGGCATAACTCACAGAGTAGATGAAGATTATGGAGAAAAATTAAATAACACGAAGAAAGATAATTCTGAGAGAGGAGAGAGAGAACAGAGTTTAAATAAATACTGAGATATTTAGAAACTATTTTAGAAGGAGTGAAAGAATGTAAGTTTGTGCAGAAAGATAACCATCAATCAGAGAAAGAGAGAGAGAGAGAGAGAGAGAGAGCAACACATACAGATCAAGTACAACAAAAAGAGAGCTGGGAGGAGAACCGGCATGAAAGATGACTAGAGAAGACGAGTGAGACACATCGGGACAAGTAGAGACAGAGAGAGAGAGAGAGAGAGAGAGAGAGGGAGAGGGAGATAGACGAAGATAGAAAGAAAGATAAAGAGTTAGATTGAGATAGAGATCAAAAGAAAGATTGTTTCAGAACATAAGTGTGTGCATATATGTATGTATGTGTGTGAGTGAGTGTGTGAGTGTGTGTGTGTGTGTGGTGTTGAAGCTGAGAGAAGACGCAAGTGAATAATTAGAGAGAAAGGCTGAACAAGAAAAGAAGCGAAGAGGAGAAAAGAAAAGAGAAGAGATTAGTAGAAAGAAGAAATGAATCAGATACACACATAAAGAGAGAGAGAGAGAGAGAGAGAGAGAGAGAGAGAGAGAGAGAGAGCAGAAGAAAAGACACTAATAGTGAAAAAATGGATATAAAAACACAGACGAACAAAACGAAATTTAAAAAAAAAGCTGCAAGTGAGAATGAAAGTAGGAGAGAAACAGTTGACAATACAATCAGGTTAAGGCCAGGATGTGATGAGGAATTGACTGGTTCATTCTGAGGCAGTTACTGCGGACAAACGCGTTGATGTGTCTGCAGCTTGAAGATTAATGCTTTGGAAATTGTCGACTTTGATTTCTCACAGCGGATTGCAGATTTGGGAGATATTCTGGTCGTCCATACCGACAATCCGACAATCCGCACGAGAAATCGACTGCCAGTTGAACACAAGCAATTAAGAAGTAGAAGATGACGATTTCCTCTTGTTTATTGGTTCTCAAGTGACTACCTTTGCCCGGGATTATATTTTCAGAGGCAGCTTAAGAGATCCAGCAGAAAAATGATTGCACATTAAAAAGGGAGGGATAATAACGGTGGGAAGTTGAGCAATGCAGGATTTAAGGTCAGGGGACCGACCATTTTGTTTTATTTAAATTTCTAAGGTTATGCACTAGGCGCAGGACAAAACAATTGTTTCCTTTCTGTAATTCACAAATTCATGAAACATTTGAATCCACTACCACTACACTCGTATCCACCACTGAAGTGAAGATATCCACCAAATCACTATGAGACAGACAAACGGACCAGCGGGTAGACTTACAGGCAGACAGAGAGACCAGTGGACGGGTAGACTTACAGGCAGACAGAGAGACAGGCAGATAGAGAGACAGGCAGACAGAAAGACAGGCAGACAGAGAGACAGGCAGACAGAGAGACCAGTGGGCGGGTAGACTTACAGGCAGACAGAGAGACCAGTGGACGGGTAGACTTACAGGCAGACAGAGAGACCAGTGGACGGGTAGACTTACAAGCAGATAGAGAGACCAGTGGGCGGGTAGACTTACAGGCAGACAGAGAGACAGGCAGATAGAGAGACAGGCAGACAGAAAGACAGGCAGACAGAGAGACAGGCAGACAGAAAGACAGGCAGACAGAGAGACAGGCAGACAGAGAGACCAGTGGGCGGGTAGACTTACAGGCAGACAGAGAGACCAGTGGACGGGTAGACTTACAGGCAGACAGAGAGACCAGTGGGCGGGTAGACTTACAGGCAGACAGAGAGACCAGTGGGCGGGTAGACTTATAGGCAGACAGAGAGACCAGTGGGCGGGTAGACTTACAGGCAGACAGAGAGACCAGTGGGCGGGTAGACTTACAGGCAGACAGAGAGACCAGTGGACGGGTAGACTTACAGGCAGACAGAGAGACCAGTGGGTGGGTAGACTTACAGGCAGACAGAGAGACCAGTGGGCGGGTAGACTTACAGGCAGACAGAGAGACCAGTGGGCGGGTAGACTTACAGGCAGACAGAGAGACCAGTGGGCGGGTAGACTTACAGGCAGACAGAGAGACCAGTGGGCGGGTAGACTTACAGGCAGACAGAGAGACCAGTGGGCGGGTAGACTTACAGGCAGACAGAGAGACCAGTGGGCGGGTAGACTTACAGGCAGACAGAGAGACCAGTGGGCGGGTAGACTTACAGGCAGACAGAGAGACCAGTGGACGGGTAGACTTATAAGCAGACAGAGACACCAGTGCGTGGGTAGACTTACAGGCAGACCGAGAGACCATTGGGCGGGTAGACTTACAGGCAGACAGAGAGACCAGTTGACGGGTAGACTTACAGGCAGACAGAGAGACCAGTGGACCGGTAGACTTACAGGCAGACAGAGAGACCAATGGGCGGGTAGACTTACAGGCAGACAGAGAGACCAGTGGGCGGGTAGACTTACAGGCAGTAGAGAGACCAGTGGGCGGGTAGACTTACAGGCAGACAGAGAGACAGGCAGACAGAGAGACCAATGGGCGGGTAGACTTACAGGCAGACAGAGAGACCAGTGGGCGGGTAGACTTACAGGCAGTAGAGAGACCAGTGGGCGGGTAGACTTACAGGCAGACAGAGAGACAGGCAGACAGAGAGACAGGCAGACAGAGAGACAGACAGACAGAGAGACAGGCAGACAGAGAGACAGGCAGACAGAGAGACCAATGGGCGGGTAGACTTACAGGCAGACAGAGAGACAGGCAGACAGAGAGACAGGCAGACAGAGAGACAGGCAGACAGAGAGACAGGCAGACAGAGAAACAGGCAGACAGGGAGACAGGCAGACTGTCGGGGGACGCGCGAATAAACTTATAAAAAGAGAGATAGACTGACAGGCGGACGACAGATGAACGACAGAGAGATAGACTGACAGGCGGACGACAGATGAACGACAGAGAGATAGACTGACAGGCGGACGACAGATGAACGACAGAGAGATAGACTGACAGGCGGACGACAGATGAACGACAGAGAGATAGACTGACAGGCGGACGACAGATGAACGACAGAGAGATAGACTGACAGGCGGACGACAGATGAACGACAGAGAGATAGACTGACAGGCGGACGACAGATGAACGACAGAGAGATAGACTGACAGACAGCGACAGGCAAACAGAAGGACGGACGGATATATCTTCAGACAAAGACAGACAGATGAAGGAGTAGATAGACTTACACACAGGGACAGACAGACACATGGATGGGCGGAGAGATCTTCGGTCAAAGACAGACAGATGGACAGACTAACGGGTGGACGATTGACAGACGGATATACTTACAAGCAGAGACAGAAAGAAAGAAAGAAAGAAAGAAAGAATGAAAGAAAAGAAAGAAAGACAGTAAGAAAGTAAGAAAGAAAGATCGCTTGACTAGTCAAAAATGGCTAAATTATTGAAGAAGGAAGTTGTGAGCACAGAAAAAGGCACGTGACTTTGTTGCAACATTAGCGATGTTGTAGGCTCGGAGACAATGTGATTTACTTGACATGTGGAACAGCAACGATTTCTAGCTTGTGTCATCTCCGGACTACTTTCTACACCTCTTGTCAGCTCTTTCGCCCAACGTTTTATTAAATAACGCCGGACGGTGAAGCGACTTTCACTTAGTTACAGGGGCGGAGTAAAAGAAGGGGCGTTGGTCGATGTCAGGAATAGCAAATCTTCTATCGGAAGTCTGTTACACAAATTTGAGAATTCCAATGAAAATCGAAACTTAAACGAAAGAATGTAATTGGTCAAGCAAAATACAATAGAAAGATACTGAGCATCTCAAAGATAAATAAGGAAGGATAATTCTTCTTCTGTGTTCAGTTTCTCATAGTTAAATTCATTTTTAATAAATAAATTCAATTTCTGTGATAGATTCACTTTCTGATAGATAAATACAGTATCTTATAGGTTAAATTAAGCTTTTCTTAGAAACTTTTAGTTTCTTTTAGATAATTTCGAATTGCCTTATATTAATTCAGTTTTTTAGTTAAATTCAGGGATTCCGTTTCACAGATATCGATACAGATACTGATATCGATACAGATATCGATACAGATACAGATACTGATATCGGTACAGATATCGCTACAGATACAGATACTGATATCGGTACTGATATCGCTACAGATACAGATACTGATATCGGTACAGATATCGCTACAGATACAGATACTGATATCGGTACAGATATCGCTACAGATACAGATACTGATATCGGTACAGATACTGATATCGGTACAGATACTGATAACGATACAGATACTGATATCGGTACAGATACTGATAACGATACAGATACTGATATCGGTACAGATAACGATACAGATACTGATATCGATACAGATACTGATATCGGTACAGATACTGATATCGGTACAGATACTGATATCGAAACAGATATTGATATCGGTACAGATATCGATACATATACTGATATCGGTACAGATACTGATATCGATACAGATACTGATATCGGTACAGATACTGATATCGATACAGATACTGATATCGGTACAGATACTGATATCGGTACAGATACTGATATCGATACAGATACTGATATCGGTACAGATATCGATACAGATACTGATATCGGTACAGATACTGATATCGGTACAGATACTGATATCGGTACAGATACTGATATCGGTACAGATACTGATATCGATACAGATACTGATATCGGTACAGATACTGATATCGGTACAGATACAGATATCGGTACAGATACTGATATCGATACAGATACTGATATCGATACAGATACTGATATCGGTACATATACTGATATCGATACAGATACAGATATCGGTACAGATACTGATATCGGTACATATACTGATATCGATACAGATACTGATATCGATACAGATACTGATATCGGTACAGATACTGATATCGGTACATATACTGATATCGGTACAGATAACGATACATAATAGTAACCAGATGTATGGCTGAGCGTAAAGAACAGTGAGATGGACGTGACAATGAAAGCTGTGTACGGTGTTTCTGTTCATTTCAAATACGTTTTTGAGCTGTAATCCGAGACATTTATCGACATTATCGGTAGATTTGGAGGTAACTACTACATCATTCATCATCATTAGGTACCGTTTCGACATTGAAGGTTGGTTACCAAGGAGCGCCATTTTGCTGTCTCTTGTCTTGATGGTGCATGTTGGCATAGCTTCACGTAGAGATGATGTCTTATATATCAGAGCAATTGTAAAGTTGAGAACCAATGTGATGAGAACCAATATGATGAGAACCAATGTGATGAGAACCAATATGATGAGAACCAATGTGATGAGAACCAATGTGATGAGAAATTGTACAGATGACGTCCTTTATTACGAGAAAATGTAGAGTTGACGTTCTATATAATGAGAAGATGTAGAGATGACGTTCTATGTAATGAGAAGATGTAGTGATGACGTTCTATGTAATGAGAAGATGTAGAGATGACGTTCTATGTAATGAGAAGATGTAGTGATGACGTTCTATGTAATGAGAAGATGTAGAGATGACGTTCTATGTAATGAGAAGATGTAGTGATGACGTTCTATGTAATGAGAAGATGTAGAGATGACGTTCTATGTAATGAGAAGATGTAGTGATGACGTTCTATGTGATGATAAATGTAGTGATGAGATTTAATGTGATGAGAAGATGTAGAGATGACGTTCTATGTAATGAAAAGATGTGGAGATGACGTTCTATGTAATGAGAAGATGTAGTGATTACGTTCTATGTGATGATAAATGTAGTGATGAGATTTAATGTGATGAGAAGATGTAGAGATGACGTTCTATGTAATGAAAAGATGTGGAGATGACGTTCTATGTAATGAGAAGATGTAGTGATTACGTTCTATGTGATGATAAATGTAGTGATGAGATTTAATGTGATGAGAAGATCTAGAGATGAGATTCAATGTGATGAGAAGATGTAGTGATGAGATTTAATGTGATGAGAAGATGTAGAGATGAGATTCAATGTGATGATAAATGTAGTGATGAGATTTAATGTGATGAGAAGATGTAGAGATGACGTTCTATGTAATGAGAAGATGTAGAGATGACGTTCTATGTAATGAGAAGATGTAGTGATGAGATTCAATGTAATGATAGAATCTAGACAGGAAGTTCATTATGTTATATAGAGTATATCTTAAACATGTGGATGTGTGTCATGGACAACAGGACAACAGACAAGTAAATCAATGGAGGCTGTGGAAATGTGGTTTAACAGAAGAATGTTGAGAGTACCATGAAAAGGTAAGAAGAGTAATGAAAACGTTCTGAAAGAGGTCAAGGCAAAAGGGAAGCTAATTTCCAATATTAGGAAGAAACAATCATCATTTTTTGGTCATGTAATGAGAAGAAAACAACTGGAATATATTGTAACAACTGGGAAAATTGAGGGACGAAGAGATAGAGAGAAGCAAAAAGAAAAGATACCAGACAGCTTAAGAGAATGGATTGGCAGAAGGTCAACAACAGAAATGATAAATAACTGTCGAGATCGAGATTTGTGGAGAGACATCATCACCTACGCCAGCAGGCCCGGTACTTGATGACGATGATCTCTATTTTTAGCGAGATGTCCGATCTTATCTATCTAGGCATATCAACTTAGCTTCTCTTAGAAGTGTTTTTTTTAGTGCCTGCCTAGGTCTTCATGTTTTTCTGTGTCCTGATGTTTCCGATAGAAGAGTTTGTTTTGTTGTTGTCTTGTTGACCAATGTCCGACATATCTCCATATTCTCTTCCTAATTGTAGATGAGACTGCTGGTTACAGGCGCGTTAGTTTGCCTTTTAAGCGGTGGATACAATTATTGACGATTTAGTTTTTGGTATTTGTAGGAACATATGCAACGACATATACCATAGAGGTTACATACAAAATGAACTAAAAACATCAACTTTCATTGCATTGCCTAAAAAGAATGGTGCAGTTGAATGCAGTGACTTTAGAACAATAAGCATAATAAGCCATGTTACAAAAATCTTGCTAAAAGTTATACAAGGAAGGATTCAGAATAAAATCAATAATGAATTAGATGATCAGCAATTTGGACTTAGGAAAAATAGCGGGACAAAAGAAGCCATATTCTGCATGAGAACATTAATCGAAAAGTGCACAGAAGTAAACAAACAAATATATGCCTGCTTCATAGACTACACCAAAGCTTTTGATAGAGTACACCACAAACAACTTATAGAATGCCTAAAAGAGATACATCTAGATGACATGGACATACGACTAATATGTAATCTATACTGGGAGCAAACAGCAATAATAAAATATAACAAAGAGAACTCTACACCCATTTATATAAAAAGAGGAGTAAGACAGGGATGCATCCTATCACCAAGCTTGTTCAATCTATACACTGAGCAAATCTTTAAAAACATCATAGAGATGCCAGGTCTAAACATTAATGGAAAGATAATCAATAATCTAAGATATGCTGACGATACTGTACTACTAGCAGAAAATCCTAAAGATCTACAACAATTGCTTAATGAAATAAACATGATAAGCAATTTGGACTAGATATGAATATCAAAAAGACTAAAACTATGATCATAAACAAAGAAAATACTCAAAATCCAGAAATGGATATCAAAATAGAAGGAATAGACATGGAGACAGTTCAGAACAACAACTACCTTGGACATACTATAACCAGTGATGGAAAATGTACAACTGAAATAAACAAAAGATTAGGAATGGCAAAAAGTAATTTTAATGTCATGAAGAACATACTAACATCAAAACAAATAATACCAGGGCTAAAACTAGGAATAGCAAAGTGTTACATCTTCTCAATATTCCTATATGATGCAGAAACATGGACATTAGACAAGAAAACATAACAGAGAATTGAAGCCTTTGAAAAGTTGATATATAGAAGAATAGATAGAATTGGATGGAAGGAAAAGAAAACAAACGATGAAGTCTTAAAATAACTAACAATGAAAAGAGAACTACTAAACACAATTCAAACAAAACAAATGCAATTTTTTGGCCATGTTAAAAGACACAACAGCCTACTAAAAGTAATCCTGGAGGGGAAAATACTAGGTAAAAGAGGCAGAGGCAGACCAAGACTAACATGGATGAGTAACATCAAAAGATGGACAAATCAGCCTATGACAACCTGCACCATCAAAGCAAGAGACAGAGCTGAATGGCGCTCCATGGTAGCCAACCTTCGTTGCGGAGACGGCACTCGATGATGATAATGATTTGTGGGAACAAATCACAGGAGACATCTTGTTTGTGTTCATTAGTGAAGCTTACCACCATTTTAGTGATCACGGTAAGTGATACCAGTTCACCTAGCAACTGTTTATCACTGTTTGCGTTCTGTTAACTTGTCGCCCAATTGTCTGCGCCAACACGCATTTAATTACTGTCGTTTGTCCTGGTAATTACAATATGTTGAGTTTTTTGCTTACAGGGCATTACGTCCTGTGTCGATTAGAAGAATATTTGTGGTTTGTAGCAAATTAGTTTCTCCACGTAATTGACTTGAATCTAGTGGTGATTGCTTGGTGGATGAAGACACGGATGATAGTGTCTGGAGTAACGAGACCTTGTGCCCAATGACAGTCGTGATCTTCGTGCGATGATATCCGATGTCCGACTGGCAATTTGAAGGAGTGACACCTAGCGGATACGGATATTAAAGTTCTATAGCTAACTTTGTGTATGCCAAAAGGAAAGACTTTTCTGGAAACTTCTAGAAGCTTCTATATTACTTTTTATTTTTACTGCAGATTTTTTAGTGCGTTTCTTGTTCAATGTATCCCAAACACGAACCACACGCTATTTTCTTGTTTAATACGTCTCTTCGCGTCACCGCATTGTGCAACATCACATTGTGTTCACATTTTACACAGAAACAGTTGTTTAGATTTGAGAAACATAAATCAAATTTAAGAAACATCAATCAGATTTGAGAAACATAAATCAGATTTGAGAAACATAAATCAGATTTGAGAAACATAAATCAGATTTGAGAAACATAAATCAAATTTGAGAAGCATAAATCAGATTTGAGAAACATAAATCAGATTTGAGAAACATAAATCAGATTTGAGAAACATAAATCAGAGTTGAGAAACATAAATTATATTTGAGAAACATGAATTATATTTGAGAAACATGAATTAGATTTGAGAAACATGAATTAGATTTAAGAAACATAAATTAGATTTGAGAAACATAAATCAGATTTGAGAAACATAAATTAGATTTGAGAAAGGAACTAAAAGACTTAAAACAAACCCAATGACAACAACCGTGTATCCCGGCTTTGTTGACGGCGCATTCTGCGACAGAATTATCTGGAGCGTCAAGGCAAACGTTGTCATGTGATCTCACTGTTCCATCGTGGCACCGGACATTTGCAAGAAACTGTCAATGATAGGGTGTGGCGAGGGCACCTACAGGCACCGGGCACTATCCCGCACCGGGTGCTATTTTAAAAGTAGGGGAGGGAGTCATTTGTGAACGAGTGAAGAGGCAGTTTGGAGTGTTTGTGTTTGGGAACGAGGGATCAGGTTGATGGAGTGGTGGCCAGTTAAGCGGAAAGGGAAGAAGAGATTGGGGTCGATCGAGGACGTGTGGAGGGCCAGTGGCACAAGTAGAGTTAAAGGAAGAGTGTCAAGACGTGTTAGTTAGATAGGCGTGGATTCAGGAGATTGCTCGGCAAACGTGCCCTACTTTCAAGGGCGTAGAAAATGAATTCCATGTTGGAAAGGGTTCCTGTAGCTCCCATGTCATAATCGGTGGAATAATAAAATTTCAACAAAGAGAACTCTACACCCATGGACATAAAAAGAGGAGTAAGACAAGGATGCATCCTATCGCCAATCTTGTTCAATCTATACACTGAGCAAATCTTTAAAAACATCACAGAGATGTCAGGCGTACAAATTAATGGAAACATTAAAAAATACAAAAAATGGTATGGTAGAAGCTTTACGTGATAAGTGGACGACACAGACTAAACGACGTTTCGGCCCAATAGGCCTTCAGCCTACAAATTAATGGAAAGATAATCAGTAACCTACTAAGAAGTCCAATAATTGCTTCACCGAACTCTGTTGTGTACATATAAGATCATGCACGTACACACATGTACATAGAAACTAAAGGTGCAGTCAATTCGGTAGAAGGAAATGACTGACTGCTTTAGGAAAGTACCAACAGAAAGCACGTCTACTGTCAATCCATCCCCCACCACCAGGACGTTTATTTAAAACATTATTTATTCCTCCATTGACAAGATTTTAAAATAATTGAAAACCAAACATTAAAAGTTAGAGAAGGTAATGGCACGGAGTAATGACACGGAGTAATGACACGGAGTAATGACACGGAGTAATGGCACGAGGTAATGGCACGGAGTAATGGCACGGAGTAATGGCACGAGGTCATTTCCTCACGTCCAGGCATAAATTTACATTTTGTGATATTATGGGGCTGTCTTTACCTAGGTTCTAAGTTCTATGGGGCTGCCTTTACCTAGGTTCTAAGTTCTATGGGGCTGTCTTTACCTAGATTCTAAGTTCTATGGGGCTGTCTTTACCTAGGTTCTAAGTTCTATGGGGCTGCCTTTACCTAGATTCTAAGTTCTATGGGGCTGCCTTTACCTAGGTTCTAAGTTCTATGGGGCTGTCTTTACCTAGGTTCTAAGTGTACATTCAGACACTTCCTGGCTCTTTGTTGATCACCGTCATTTGTCGTGACCTCAGACGTTAACGATCATATTTCTTTCTTAAGCCAATGCTCCCTAACAGTTTCGCTTTTGATTTTATTCTGTGCCACGTTGTTAAAACTCTCCTCAATCCTATTGTTATAATTCTCCACAATCATATTGTTATAACTCTCCTCAATAATATTGTTACAACTCTCCACAATCACGTTGGTATAACTATCAACTATCACATTCTTACAACTCTCCACTATCACGTTGTTCTAACTCTCTACTATCACATTCTTACAACTCTCCACTATCACATTGTTATAACTCTCCACTATCACGGTGTTACAACTCTCCACTTTCTTTACTCTTTGTATTTCCCTGTCTCTTTGTCCCTCTATTTTTCCTGTTCTCACAACTACTCCAGTCTCCATCTCCACAGATAATAAGTCTTGTTCTGACAGAATGTAACTTATTTCTTTGTGACATGGCCTCCCTCATCACTTCATCATCTCTCATTTTAGCTGTTCATTGTATTCCCAACATTCTTCTGTAAAAATACATTTCTGTAACCTTCAACTACCTTCTTGTTTCTTATTTCTTTACTGATGATCCATGATTCACTTCCATATATAAGGATTAGTTCTACGTAACATTGGGGTGTTTTCATATTTCTATTGACACACGTAGGTTGCACAAAATAGTTGCTTTATTTTGGGAGGTTTTGTGGTATTCGGCTGTAAATCTCAAGACAATCATCCATACACCGTTGTCATGTCTAGGAATTTGAATTGATTGACTTGTTTCAAAGCTACCTTTTATTTTGTTGATGCACTTTGGAGGAATAATTTCTTTGGAGATGACCAGTATGTCTGTTTTCTTGCTGTTTAGACTAAGTTCTTTCTTGTCAGTTTCTTTGACTTGCTCATTAATCATTGATGTAGATTTTCCTCGTTTTTTGTTGTTCAGATTATACCATCAGCACTTTTAGATGTGTAGTGAGTATTTTAGATGTGTAGTGAGTATTTTAGATGTGTAGTGAGTATTTTAGATGTGTAGTGAGTATTTTAGATGTGTAGTGGGTACTTTTAGATGTGTAGTGAGTAACTTTAGATGTGTAGTGAGTATTTTAGATGTGTAGTGAGTATTTTAGATGTGTAGTGAGTATTTTAGATGTGTAGTGAGTATTTTAGATGTGTAGCGGGTACTTTAAGATGTGTAGTAGTGAGTACCTTTAGATGTGTAGTGAGTATTTTAGATGTGTAGTGGGTACCTTTAGATGTGTAGTGAGTACTTTCAGATGTTTAGCGAGTACTTTTATATATGTTATGTGTACTTTTAGATGTATAGTGAGTACTTTTAAATGTGTGTAGTGAGTGTTTTAGATGTTAAGCGGGTACTTTTAGATATGCTGTATGTATTTTTAGATGTGTACAAAGTATTTCTAGATGTGTGGTGAATACTTTCAGGCGTGTTTCAGATAATTTTAGACATGTATCGAGTACTTTAGGCATGTAGTGAGTACTTTTAGGCGTGTAGTGAGTACTTTTTGACGTGTAGCGAGTACTTTTGACGTGTAATGACTATTTTTAAACGTGTAAGGAGTACTTGTATGGATGTAATGACTATATTTGTACGCGTAACGAGTACTTGTAGTTGTGTAGTAGCTACTTTAGAAGTGTAGCGAGTAATTGGAGGCGTATAGTAAGTATTGCTAGATGTGCAGTGAGCACTTTTTGGCGTGTAATGACTACATTTAGGCATGTGATGAATATTTTTAGGCGAATAGTGGATACTTTTAGACGTGTAGTAAGTACTTTTAGGTTTGTAGTGAATACTTTTAGGTGTGTAGTGTGTACTTTTAGGCGTGTAGTGAGTATTTTGAGACATATAATGTCTATATAATCTTATCGCTACAACAACTGCATCGATGACAATCGAATGTTACTGCTATCACTGTTGTAAATGTTATTGTTATCATTGTTGTAAATGTTATTGTTATCATTGTTGTAAATGTTACTGATATCACTGTTGTAAATGTTACTGATATCACTGTTGTAAATGTTACTGATATCACTGTTGTAAATGTTACTGATATCACTGTTGTAAATGTTACTGATATCACTGTTGTAAATGTTACTGATATCACTGTTGTAAATGTTACTGCTATCACTGTTGTAAATGTTATTGTTATCATTGTTGTAAATGTTACTGATATCACTGTTGTAAATGTTACTGCTATCACTGTTGTAAATGTTGCTGCTATCACTGTTGTAAATGTTACTGCTATACACTGTTGTAAATGTTACTGCTATACACTGTTGTAAATGTTACTGCTATCACTGTTGTAAATGTTACTGCTATCACTGTTGTAAATGTTACTGCTATACACTGTTGTAAATGTTACTGCTATCACTGTTATTAATGTTACTTCTATCACTCTTGTAAATGTTACTGCCATCACTCTTGTAAATGTTACTGCTCTCACTGTTGTAAATGTTACTGCTATACACTGTTGTAATGGAATACTTTAGCCAAGCTGCTAGAAATAAATTGAGAAAACACAGTGTGGACAAGCGTTAGGGCACTCTGGTAAAAGGGTCATGGACCGAACGATGTGCAATAAATTCTTTTCTACACGAAACATCAGGAAATACATCGATGCTTGACCGCAGTTAGGGCCGGCCTTCAGGGACTGAGAAAGAGTCCTTCTTTTACAAGATATTATCATTATTACTGTTATTATGTCTATCATTATTACTGTTATTATGTTTATTATTATTACAGTTAATATGTTATTTTTATTGCTCTTATTATATTTATTATCATTATTGCTGTTATCATTATTGCTATTATTATTATTATTATTATTGTTACTGTTATTGTATTTATTAATTTTTTTTATTATTGGAACTGTATGTAAATGGGTAAATACTAAAATAGAAAGCTGCCTTCAGCTGCTACCTCTCACATCTATTTCCTCATATTTTTATTTCATTGGTTTAGTTTTTTGTCCAGAAAAGAAGGTCTCGAGGTCAAAACGTTGGTCTGGTATCCTCCGGTGGAACCTCATCCACTACACAACTTGTTATGTGTACGCTTCCACTTGCACTAGCTGTTGATACTCACGTAAGCTGTCCATCATACATCGACCAGTCGAGAATTCTTTTTTTACTCTAGGAGTATAGGAGTATAAAAAAAGAGGTGAGTGTATCTATAATACCAAACGCCCCAATCCTTTTTCCCATTTTCACCTCCGCCTCTGCCTGCTTCAACTTGACTGCTTCTTAGACATATTGGTTCTTGAGATGGGGGAACCTCGGGTAATTATTATTTAAGCAAAGCACGTGCTGGGTTTTAAATGACTTCAATCTGATTGGTCCGACTTTTATTTATAGTTGTCGAGGCTTTGGGTAGGAGGTACAGAGATAGATCTGGCCGCACATTTGCTCTTGTTAGCTGTGTCTGTTGTGGTGAAAGACATGTAGGTAACGTGTGTTTGTTGTCTTGTGGTAATTATGTCATAGGTAACGTGTGTTTGTTGTCTTGTGGTAATTATGTCATAGGTAACGTGTGTTTGTTGTCTTGTGGTAATTATGTCATAGGTAACGTGTGTTTGTTGTCTTGTGGTAATTGTGTCATAGGTAACGTGTGTTTGTTGTCTTGTGGTAATTGTGTCATAGGTAACGTGTGTTTGTTGTCTTGTGGTAATTGTGTCATAGGTAACGTGTGTTTGTTGTCTTGTGGTAATTATGTCATAGGTAACGTGTGTTTGTTGTCTTGTGGTAATTGTGTCATAGGTAACGTGTGGTTGTTGTCTTGTGGTAATTGTGTCATAGGTAACGTGTGTTTGTTGTCTTGTGGTAATTGTGTCATAGGTAACGTGTGTTTGTTGTCTTGTGGTAATTGTGTCATAGGTAACGTGTGTTTGTTGTCTTGTGGTAATTATGTCATAGGTAACGTGTGTTTGTTGTCTTGTGGTAATTGTGTCATAGGTAACGTGTGTTTGTTGTCTTGTGGTAATTGTGTCATAGGTAACGTGTGTTTGTTGTCTTGTGGTAATTATGTCATAGGTAACGTGTGTTTGTTGTCTTGTGTTATTATGTCATAGGTAACGTGTGGTTGTTGTCTTGTGGTAATTATGTCATAGGTAACGTGTGTTGTTGCCTTGTGGTAATTTTGTCATAGGTAACGTGTGTTTGTTGTCTTGTGGTAATTGTGTCATTTGTTAAAGTGTGTTTTTTTTGCCTTGTGGTAATTATGTCGTAGAAAATGGGAAAATTGCGGTCATTAAACTAGCGTCAGTGTTAATTAACGCAGTTAATTAGAGAGTCAGTAAATGGTTACCATTTTAAAACAAGTCCCGTTAATTAGAGAGTCTGTAAATGGTTACAATTTTACATCAAGTCCCGTTAATTTAAGTGACAGTAGATGGTCACAGTTTTACATTAACTCCAGTTAATTAGAGAGTCAGTAAATGGTTACAATTTTACATCAAGTTCCGTTAATTAGAGAGTCAGTAAATGGTTACAGTTTTACATTAACTCCAGTTAATTAGAGAGTCAGTAAATGGTTACAGTTTTACATTAACTCCAGTTAATTAGAGAGTCAGTAAATGGTTACAGTTTTACATTAACTCCAGTTAATTAGAGAGTCAGTAAATGCAGCCATTATGACTTTAACTCAAGCTGTACAAACCATCTCTCAGCAACGCCCCCAGACACAAACCACTCGCTTTAAAGATTTGGTTTCTCTTAAATCAATAATCTCAAGACCTACAATTAAATATCACAGTTGAGGGAATACATCTGGAGACAGTCCAGAGCTACAACTACCTGGGACATACTATAACCAATGATGTAAAATGTAAAATTGAAATAAACAAAAGAATAGGTATGACAAAAAGTAATTTTAATGCCATGAAAAATATACTAACAACAAAACAAATATCAACAGAGCTGAAACTAAGAATAGCAAAATGTTACATCTTCTCAATATTCCTGTATGGTGCAGAAATATGGACATTAGACCAGACAACAGAACAGAAAATTGAAGCCTTTGAAATGTGGATTTATAGAAGAATATGTATAATTAGATGGAAAGAAAAGATAACAAACGGTGAAGTTTTAAAACAACTGAAAATAAAAAGAGAACTACTAAATACAATTAAGACAAGACAAATGAAATTTTTGGGGCATGTTAAAAGACACAATAGCCTACTAAAAGTAATATTGGAAGGGAAAATACAAGGTAAAAGAAGCAGAGGCAGACCAAGACTAAGATGGGCGAGTATCATCAAAAGATGGACAAGTCAATTTATGACAGCCTGCACCATCAAAGCAAGAAACAGAGTAGAATGGCGATCCATGGTAGCCAACCTTCGTTGCGGAGAAGGCACTGGATGATGATGAATTATGATGAAATCAATAAACAATACAATGTTTCAATTTTATTTTTTTTAAAATATTGTTAATGCTTGGAAAATGATAAAGGGAACTAAATATTAATCAATGTTTATAGCAGAACTGAACCTAACACCAACTGCTTGTGAATGGTTGCATGCTAACAACTCAACCATAGCCCTGGCCCGAGCCTCGGTCAGAGTGAAGAACAAGTCCAGCACTCGTGAGATTGTCAGTCCTGAAACAATCGAGCGAATGCTTTTGTTATTACAGTGGAAGTAAAGCTTTCAATGCGACAGAACAACGAGGACAAGTCGAGAGCTTTTACCAAGAACAACCCAAGAGATATTGAGGATTATGTAAAATGAGATTATTTTATCTTGTAAAAACATACTAGTAAATCAATGATTTGCTTTTGAGATGCAAAAGAGAGGATTCCGGCGCTATATATAGAACATAGTGGTGTGTGTTCGTGAATGTCGTGCGATAGAAAGTGAAATCGCTACGACGTTACCAGCAGCTGGAATGTGGTTTTTCGGGAGAAAAAAAAGGTGGCTTGACAAGTCTCATCTTCTGGTAGTAAATGTTGATTCTCTTTTCTGTTATCTCTGTTGTTTTGAATATGTATAAAACAGACACCCATGAAAATAAATTGAAAGCGGTGATGTGTGTGACAGAGAGAGAGAGAGAGAGAGAGAGAGAGAGAGAGAGAGAGAAAGAGAGAGAGAGAGAGAAAAGTAATAATAGTTGGTACAAAAGAATTCACAGGGATTGAGAAAGAGGGAGAGGTAATGTCTCACAAAGATTAACTTGTGACGTCAAGATATACGTCACTTATTCGATCATAAAGTAAAGAATTCTTGGTGTATGTTTCCTATGGGATATCCAGCTTTACACTGCTGCTTTGACGCTGTGTTGCTTTCTTTAACATGCAATGTTCTCTGTATATATAAAAAAAAAGTAAAGAGCCCCGTCACGCCAAGTGGCGTGTAGGGAATATGGTGTTGGTGAACATACATTTTACAGATTTGGCGCATGAATTTTGATGTAACATGGTCGGTATTACGCCCGGCCGCTTTAATTTTCCAAAGAAAAATTCGGTATCCATTTAAGGTCGGGTGAACCTGGAAGCTGTCGATCAGGATCGAACTCGACCTCTTGTCTTGTGATTGTTGTGTTGTTGTTTGTTGTTCCAGCTGAAGGCCTACTTGGCCGAAACGTCGACTTTTGTTTTGTTAATTACCACGTAAGGCTGTTACCGTACCACTTGTTTCTTCTATTTTAAAATTGTCATTACCATCAGCTTTACAGCAGCTTGGCATCTCTATGCATCTTGGTGCATCTTGATGGCTTTACTCCTCCAACTTATAGGAGGAGACACCAAACAAGAACAAGTGTTGCGCTGTGTGTGGAGACGAACCTGGCAGCACATCAGTCACGTGATCAGAATGGATAAGAATCGTCTTTCAGACGACTTCTACACCAATCCTTCATGTGGACATCTCGTGGCGTAAGAAGACAAGAAAGACAAAAGGAAGCTCAGTGTGAGAATTAACAGAGAAGGTGCAAATGTAGAATTAAGAACAAAACAAGACTTGACAGTGAATCGTCAAACATGGAGAGGTGTAACCCGGATGTGACGTCCTCGGTGTGAAGTGCTAACTAGACCATGAGTATAAATAAACATAGTTCATCATGAAGGTCACATGTCTTTTACAGAACGTTGCATTCACCACAGCCCGTGTGAAAGAATTTGTCTCTAGCTAGATCTCCCACAGAACGCTACATTCACCACAGCCTGTGTGAAAGAATTTGTCTCTAGCTAGATCTCCCACAGAACGCTACATTCACCACAGCCCGTGTGAAAGAATTTGTCTCTAGCTAGATCTCCCACAGAACGCTACATTCACCACAGCCCGTGTGAAAGAATTTGTCTCTAGCTAGATCTCCCACAGAACGCTACATTCACCACAGCCTGTGTGAAAGAATCTATGTCTCTAGCTAGATCTCCCACAGAACGCTACATTCACCACAGCCTGTGTGGAAGAATCTGTCTCTAGCCAGATCCCCCACAGAAAGTTACATTTAACACAACCAGTTTGTCTCTAGCCAGAACTTCCACTTCTTTTGTTGTTAAGTTCAATATCTCTTTGATGTCCAGAAAACCAACGCGTTCCTGGACTGCCCCTGCCATGTCTTCCTGTAACCATATATGTATACGAGTATATAATTATCACCATCAGTTACCATGTCTGCTGGCGTATGCTATCATGTCTCATCACAACTTTCGATCTCGACAGTTATTTATCATTTCTGCTGTTGATTTTCTGCCAAGCCATTCTCTTAAGCTGTCCGATTTCTTTTCTCTTTGGTTCCCTCTACCTCTTTGTCCCTCAATTTTCCCAGATGTCACAATAATATTCCAGCTGACTTCTCATCCCATGGCCAAAATGTGATGATTGTTTCAGACTGGTTCTACATAACATTTAAGAATCTCCTTTTCTTGTTTCCATTGTCAAAAATGGATTGCACAGTCAGTATCTTCCTCGTTTGTTTAAAAGCTTGCTTGTATATAAGTATGTAAATGCAAAATTAAAAAAACAGGCGTATAGTGGTAGACATGTATTGGTCATCGTCATCATCATCTAGTGCCATCTCCGCAACGAAGGTTGGCTAACATGGAGCGCCATTCTGCTCTGTCTCTTGCTTTGATAGTGCAGGTTGTCATAAGCTGGTTTGTCCATCTTTTGATGTTACTCGTGCATATTATTCTTGGTCAGCCTCTGCCTCTTTTACCTTGTATTTTCCCTTCCAATATTACTTTAGTAGGCTGTTGTGTCTTTTAATACGGCCCAAAAATCGCATTTGTCTTGTTTGAATTGTGTTTACTAGTCATTCTTTCATACTTTCATTTTTAGTTGTTTTAAGACTTCATCGTTTGTTTTCTTTTCCTTCCATCCAATTCTACCTATTCTTCTATGTATCCACATTTCAAAGGCTTCAATTCTCTGTTCTGTTTTCTTGTTTAATGTCGATGTTTCTGCACCATATAGGAATGTTGAAAAGACATAACATATGCTATTCTTAGTTTTGGCCCTGGTGTTATTTGTTTTGATGTTAGTATGTTCTTCGTGACATTAAAATTACTTTTTTGCCATTCCTATTCTTTTGTTTATTTCAGTTGTACATTTTCCACCACTGGTTAAAGTATGTCCAAGGTAGTTGTGTCTCTGAACTGTCTCCAGGTCTATTCCTTCTATTTTGATATCCACTTGTGGGTTTTGAGTATTTTCTTTGTTTATGATCATAGTTTTAGTCTTTTTGATATTCATATCTAGTCCATATTTTTTGCTTGTAATTTTTATTTAATTAAGTAATTGTTGTAGATCTTTAGGATTTTCTGCTAGTAGTACAGTATCATCAGCATATCTTAGGTTATTGATTATCCTTCCATTAATTTGTAGACCTGGCATCTCTATGATGTTTTTAAAGATTTGCTCACTGTATAGATTGAACAAGCTTGGTGATAGGATGCATCCCTGCCTTACTCCTCTCAATTACCTTTTCAATGGGTGTAGAGTTCTCTTTATTGGTACCTTCTGAGAAAGTCTACATTCATGAACTCAAAACTTATCTCTAGATAGCTCTATAAATTATCTGTCAAATATGTCAAATGTCAATGTCATGTAATGGTTATAGTTAGTCGAAGGCCTCGGTATCACTTCAAACAAATAAAAATCCCTAATTGCTCAACCAATCGTGGCAGTGGAATCATCCGAATTAAAACCCATCTCATTGAAGGATCCAAAGAAAGAAAGGCAGCAGCAGTCTCCATCATAGCAGCTACCACACACGCCAAAAGACATAAGCCCAAGCTGCACCGAAAGTGAACGCAGCTGAACTGTCCTTCGTCATACGATATCATCATTCATCGTTAGCAATCGGAATATCGAAACACGATCCGGAGGAAAACACAGCTCACGGTGTGGACATAGCACTAAACTCAGTAGCTCCGGCAGCAAGCCGGACTTGGAATATGAGGAAACTTCAACAAGGATAACTTTTGAGACTGAGCCTCAATGGTTCCTGCCGCCAATCCGCCATAGTGACCGAAGGTGATGTCATGTGATATAGCTTATAAAACCTAACGATAAATATAAAGAAGATTGAAACCATACTGTGTTACCCAAATAGCTTCTGATACACCTAAAACAGACCACAAGATCTTAGCCAGCCTCCCTAGTCACTTTCTTGTCCTTTTTTATTTTAATTCAACGACCTGCAACATACCTACCATACCATCTTTGCCAGTTCCGTTCGTCCTTCCCCAAAAAGCACTCACCACCATTTGTTACGTATTTCCTAGCAACAGGGGAAATAACTGCCTTGCTGAAAATTGAGAATCGATTCTCTTTTCTCAAAACAATCGCATCGTTTATGTCCGGCCCAGCTGCGCAGATATAGGGCATTTGAGCAGAAGTGCGGTCGATACGGTCCCTCATGTTGGTCCTTAGGCTGCTAGACTCTGTCAGGCCCAAATAGAATTAAACTGCTGTGTGCATCTAGATTGTTCTCGAGGATTAGAGTACTCCAGCTCGTGCAGGTTGACAAGTAGCGGAGGTTAAATGTTGTTAATTTCAGCATTAAAGTGGTATTTTAGTGCCGGTTCTGAAAGCATGTATTTTAGTGCCGGCTCTGAAAGCATGTATTTTAGTGCCGGTTCTGAAAGCATGTACTTTAGTGCCGGCTCTGAAAGCATGTATTTTAGTGCCGGCTCTGAAAGCATGCATTTTAGTGCCGGCTCTGAAAGCATATATTTTAGCGCCGGCTCTGAAAGCATGTATTTTAGTGCCGGTTATGACAGCATGTATTTGAGTGCTGGTTATGTAAGCATGTATTTAATACCGGTTATGAAAGCATGTATTTTAGCGCTGGTTATGAAAGTATGTATTTTAGTGCTGGTTATGTAAGCATGTATTTTAGAACCGGCTCTGAAAGCGTGTATTTTAGTGCCGGTTCTGAAAGCATGTATTATAGTGCCGGTTCTGAAAGCATGGAATATTGTGCTATTTATGAAAGCATGTATTTTAGTTCTGGTTATGAAAACGTGTTTTATAGTGCTAGTTATGAAAACATGTATTGTAATGCCGGTTCTGAAAGCATATTTTATAGTGCTAGTTATGAAAGCATGTATTATACTGCCGGTTCTGAAAGCATGGAATATAGTGCTAGTTATGAAAGCATGTATTATACTGCCGGTTCTGAAAGCATGGAATATAGTGCTATTGAGAGCATGTATTTTAGTGCCTGTTATGAAAGCATGAAATATAGTGCTAGTTATGAAAACATGTATTATACTGACGGTTCTGAAAGCATGGAATATAGTGCTAGTTATGAAAGCATGTATTTTAGTGCCGTTTATGAAAGCATGTTTTATAGTGCCGATTATGAAAGCATGTTTTATAGTGCCATTATGAAAGCATGTTTTATAGTGCTAGTTATGAATGCATGTATTTTATTGCCGGTTATGAAAGCATGTATTTTATTGCCGGTTATGAAAGCATGTTTTATAGTGCCGGTTATGAAAGCATGTATTTTAGTGCCGGTTATGAAAGCATGTTTTATAGTGCCGGTTATGAAAGCATGTATTTTATTGCCGGTTATGAAAGCATGTATTTTAGTGCCGGTTATGAAAGCATGTATTTTAGTGCCGGTTATGAAAGCGTGTTTTATAGTGCTAGTTATGAAATTATGTATTGTAATGCCGGTTCTGAAAGCATGTTTTATAGTGCTAGTTATGAAAGCATGTATTATACTGCAGGTTCTGAAAGCATGGAATATAGTGCTAGTTATGAAAGCATGTATTTTAGTGCCGGTTATGAAAGCATGTTTTATAGTGCCGGTTATGAAAGCATGTATTTTATTGCCGGTTATGAAAGCATGTATTTTAGTGCCGGTTATGAAAGCATGTATTTTAGTGCCGGTTATGAAAGCGTGTTTTATAGTGCTAGTTATGAAATTATGTATTGTAATGCCGGTTCTGAAAGCATGTTTTATAGTGCTAGTTATGAAAGCATGTATTATACTGCAGGTTCTGAAAGCATGGAATATAGTGCTAGTTATGAAAGCATGTATTATACTGCCGGTTCTGAAAGCATGGAATATAGTGCTATTGAGAGCATGTATTTTAGTGCTTGTTATGAAAGCATGGAATATAGTGCTAGTTATGAAAGAATGTATTATAGTGCCGGTTGTGAAAGCACGTATTTTAGTGCCGGTTATGAAAGCATGTATTTTAGTGCCGGTTATGAAAGCATGTATTTTAGTGCCGGTTATGAAAGCATGTTTTATAGTGCCGGTTATGAAAGCCTGTATTTAGGGCCGGTTATGAAAGCATGTTTTATAGTGCCGGTTATGAAAGCATGTATTTTATTGCCGGTTATGAAAGCATGTATTTTAGTGCCGGTTATGAAAGCATGTATTTTAGTGCCGGTTATGAAAGCGTGTTTTATAGTGCTAGTTATGAAAATATGTATTGTAATGCCGGTTCTGAAAGCATGTTTTATAGTGCTAGTTATGAAAGCATGTATTATACTGCAGGTTCTGAAAGCATGGAATATAGTGCTATTGAGAGCATGCATTTTAGTGCTTGTTATGAAAGCATGGAATATAGTGCTAGTTATGAAAGAATGTATTATAGTGCCGGTTGTGAAAGCATGTATTTTAGTGCCGGTTATGAAAGCATGTATTTTAGTGCCGGTTATGAAAGCATGTTTTATAGTGCCGGTTATGAAAGCCTGTATTTTAGTGCCGGTTATGAAAGCATGTTTTATAGTGCCGGTTATGAAAGCATGTATTTTAGTGCCGGTTTTAAAAGCATGTATTTTAGTGCCGGTTATGAAAGCATGTTTTATAGTGCCGGTTATGAAAGCATGTTTTATAGTGCCGATTATGACAGCATGTTTTTTAGTGCCGGTTATGAAAGCACGTTTTATAGTGCCGGTTATGAAAGCACGTTTTATAGTGCCGATTATGACAGCATGTATTTTAGTGCCGGTTATGAAAGCACGTTTTATAGTGCCGGTTATGAAAGCATGTTTTATAGTGCCGGTTATGAAAGCATGTATTTTAGTGCCGGTTATGAAAGCATGTATTTTAGTGCCGGTTATGAAAGCATGTATTTTTGTGCCGGTTATGAAAGCACGTTTTATAGTGCCGGTTATGAAAGCATGTTTTATAGTGCCGGTTGTGAAAGCATGTATTTTAGTGCCGGTTATGAAAGCATGTATTTTAGTGCCGGTTTATAAAAGCACGTGTTCATGAAAAGATAATAAATCTGCTAGATTCAACATTTTTCTGAAACTTATATTTCCAGCTGCTGTTTCCTAATAGTTTGAATAAAATAAGCATAACATTAAGAAACTAGACTAACAGAAAGACAAGATTGACTAAAACGAGTCAGTAAAAGCTGTCATCACGTATAAAAGACATAGTATATCCATTAAACATAAAATTCCGAGCAGGAATGCAAGTTCGATCTAAAACTGGCAGAAGGGACGGTGACCAGGATTTACGTAGAGTCTGGTTAAAAGATTAATATACAATGGGCCAGGTAGGATTTAATTAGACCAAAAGAACCAGACAATTAAAAAAAATGGAAAAATGAAAGAAGTGTCCCATAGGGTATGAAGAAAACGGGAAGAAAATTAAAAGAAAGAAAAGATAGGGGTAGCAAGTGGGAAGAAGAGCAAGAGAAGTGATAAAGATAACGCAGGGAGGAATAGAGGACGCAGAGAAGAAGTGGAGAGGAGACCAGAGATTAAAGGAAAGAGTGGCAAGAGTTTAATACTCTGTGATGGAGAGTACCAAATAAATTGTACCCTTGCACGGTTTATTGCTGTCAGGCGTTAATGATTCCATACAACGTCATTAACGACCTTAAATTGTATCATTAACGATCCAGAGCAAGAACGTTAATGTTTGTATTAAATCCGTAGTTTATTTCGGGCAAGAACACTCATTTTGTTCTTGAAATCTTTCTCCGTGGACCGGATGTTCTCTCTATTTCTCCAAGAACAAAATATACACTCTAGTTTACTGCGCATGCCCGCAGCACAAGATCCAATCTGCCTGTGTAATCTGCTTCCTGTTCTAACAGCGGTCTGATGATAGTTTTCTGTTCATGCGTCCACTATGTTTCTGACACCTCTAATCCCTGTTTGTGTTCTTGCCACCTCTAATCCCTGTTTGTGTTACTGACACCTCTAATCCCTGTTTGTGTTCTTGGCACCTCTAATCTCTGTTTGTGTTTTTGGCACCTCTAATCCCTGTTTGTGTTCTTGGCACTCTAATCCCTGTTTGTGTTCTTGGCACCTCTAATTCCTGTTTGAGTTCTTGACACCTCTAATCCATGTTTGTGTTCTTGGCACCTCTAATCCCTGTTTGTGTTTTTGACACCTCTAATCCCTGTTTGTGTTCTTGACACCTCTAATCCCTGTTTGTGTTCTTGACACCTCTAATCCCTGTTTGTGTTCTTGACACCTCTAATCCTTGTTTGTGTTCTTGACACCTCTAATCCCTGTTTGTGTTATCGACACCTCTAATCCCTGTTTGTGTTCTTGACACCTCTAATCCATGTTTGTGTTCTTGACACGTCGAATCCCTGTTTGTGTTCTTGACACCTCTAATTCCTGTTTGTGTTCTTGACACCTCTAATCCCTGTTTGTGTTCTTGACACCTCTAATCCCTGTTTGTGTTCTTGACACCTCTAATCCATGTTTGTGTTCTTGACACGTCGAATCCCTGTTTGTGTTCTTGACACCTCTAATTCCTGTTTGTGTTCTTGACACCTCTAATCCCTGTTTGTGTTCTTGACACCTCTAATCCCTGTTTGTGTTCTTGCCACCTCTAATCCCTGTTTGTGTTCTTGACACCTCTAATCCCTGTTTGTGTTCTTGGCACTCTAATCCTTGTTTGTGTTTTTGACACCTCTAAACCCTGTTTGTGTTCTTGGCACCTCTACTCCTTGTTCGTGTTCTTGACAACTATAAACCCTGTTTGTGTTCGTGGCACCTCTAATCCCTATTCGTGTTCTTGACAACTATAAACCCTGTTTGTGTTCTTGGCACTCTAATCCCTGTTCGTGTTCTTGACAACTATAAACCCTGTTTGTGTTCTTGGCACCTCTAATCCCTGTTCGTGTTCTTGACAACTATAAACCCTGTTTGTGTTCTTGGCACCTCTAATTCCTGTTCGTGTTCTTGACAACTATAAACCCTGTTTGTGTTCTTGGCACCTCTAATCCCCTTTCGTGTTCTTGACAACTATAAACCCTGTTTGTGTTCTTGGCACCTCTAATTCCTGTTCGTGTTCTTGACAACTATAAACCCTGTTCGTGTTCTTGGCACCTCTAATCCCTGTTCGTGTTCTTGACAACTATAACCCTGTTTGTGTTCTTGACACCTCTAATCCCTGTTTGTGTTCTTGCACCTCTAATCCCTGTTTGTGTTCTTGGCACCTCTAATCCCTGTTTGTGTTCTTGGCACTCTAATCCCTGTTTGTGTTCTTGGCACCTCGAATCCCTGTTTGTGTCCTTGGCAATCTAATCCCTGTTTGTGTTCTTGGCAATCTAATCCCTGTTTGTGTTCTTGGCACCTCTAATCCCTGTTTGTGTCCTTGGCAATCTAATCCCTTTTTGTGTTCTTAGCACCTCTAATCCCTGTTTGTGTTCTTGGCATCTCTAATCCCTGTTTGTGTTCTTGGCATTCTAATCCCTGTTTGTGTTCTTGGCACGAGGTCATCTCGTCCTCTAATCCCTGTTCGTGTTCTTGACAACTATAAACTCTGTTTGTGTTCTTGGCACCTCTAATCCCTATTCGTGTTCTTGACAACTATAAACCCTGTTCGTGTTCTTGGCACCTCTAATCCCTATTCGTGTTCTTGACAACTATAAACCCTTTTTGTGTTCTTGGCACCTCTAATCCCTGTTCGTGTTCTTGACAACTATAAACTCTGTTCGTGTTCTTGGCACCTCTAATCCCTGTTCGTGTTCTTGACAACTATAAACCCTGTTTGTGTTCTTGGCACCTCTAATCCCTGTTTGTGCTCTTGGCACCTCTAATCCCTTTTTGTGTTCTTGGCACCTCAAATCCCATTTTGTGTCCTTGGCAATCTAATCCCTTTTTGTGTTCTTAGCACCTCTAATCCCTGTTTGTGTTCTTGGCACCTCTAATCCCTGTTTGTGTTCTTGGCATTCTAATCCCTGTTTGTGTTCTTGGCACGAGGTCATCTCGTCCTCTAATCCCTGTTCGTGTTCTTGACAACTATAAACTCTGTTTGTGTTCTTGGCACCTCTAATCCCTATTCGTGTTCTTGACAACTATAAACCCTGTTCGTGTTCTTGGCACCTCTAATCCCTATTCGTGTTCTTGACAACTATAAACCCTTTTTGTGTTCTTGGCACCTCTAATCCCTGTCCGTGTTCTTGACAACTATAAACTCTGTTCGTGTTCTTGGCACCTCTAATCCCTGTTCGTGTTCTTGACAACTATAAACCCTGTTTGTGTTCTTGGCACCTCTAATCCCTGTTTGTGTTCTTGGCACCTCTAATCCCTTTTTGTGTTCTTGGCACCTCAAATCCTATTTTGTGTTCTTGGCATTCTTAAGCCTTGCTTCTTCTCTTGGTATCCCTAATCCCTGTTTATGCTTTTCATCTTGTGATTTTCTCTACAAATGTATGTTGATGCTCTACTGTGTGCCTGCTTTCATGGTTTCCTAGCTACTCTTTTCATTCCTTCTTCTTTTTTTCCTCACATACTATAGTCCCACCCCTTCTTTTCACAAGATAAATCAATTTTATTCAAATTAAATAATCAATGCTTGCGCCCAATAATATCAATTTTACTTTTTCCCTGCCATTTCAAGATTATCGTTTGATTTTCTCTCTCTTTTTTTTCAAAGAACATCAATATCTCCTGTTCCCTACTTGTCAAAGATAATCAAGTTCTGTCTGTTAAAGATAATCAATTTTCAATGTTCCCTCTTTGTCCAAGATAATCAACTTTTTCTCTTCCCTCTTATCCAAGACAATCAACTTCTCTTCCTTCTTATCCAAGACAATCAACTTCTCTTCCTTCTTATCCAAGACAATCAACTTCTCTTCCTTCTTATCCAAGACAATCAACTTCTCTTCCTTCTTATCCAAGACAATCAACTTCTCTTCCTTCTTATCCAAGACAATCAACTTCTCGTTCTTCTTATCCAAGACAATCAACTTCTCGTCCTTCTTATCCAAGACAATCAACTTCTCGTCCTTCTTATCCAAGACAATCAACTTCTCGTCCTTCTTATCCAAGACAATCAACTTCTCGTCCTTCTTATCCAAGACAATCAACTTCTCGTCCTTCTTATCCAAGACAATCAACTTTTCCTCTTCCCTCTATATCCAAGAACAATCAACTTCTCATATTCCCTGCTTGTCCAATATTTCCATGTTCCCCATCCTACAAAGATGACCCAAGTTCCCCTGCCAGTTCACGGATGCTTTTTCTGCCAGCTCTGTCTAAGTCTGGATGCGTTGTAGCGTCGCCCTCCTGATGGACTCGATCTTGCACGTACTCAGTGTTACTGATGTGTGCCAGGATCCGCCAAGTGATGACCACAGCTATGAACCTATTTCATGAATATACAAACATAACACTACACCTGTCATGAGATGAGACCACAATCATGAAACTAACTTTAATAAACATAACGTTATGAAACTGCAATCATTTTAGACTGATACTATGAAACTACAATCATTAGACTGTAACTGTGAAACTCCAATCAGTCTATGAAACTACAATCATTAGATTATAACTATGAAACTCCAATAATTAGACTATATGAAACTACAATCATTAGACTGTAACTATGAAAGTACAATTATTAGACTGTAACTATGAAAGTACAATTATTAGACCTTAACTATGAAATTACAATCATTAGACTGTAACTGTGAAACTCCAATCAGTATATGAAACTACAATCATTAGATTGTAACTATCAAATTACAATCATTAGACTGTAACTATAAAACTATAATCATTAGACTGTAACTATGAAATTCCAATCATTTGACTGTAACTATGAAACTACAATTATTAGACCTTAACTATGAAATTACAATCATTACACTGTAACTGTGAAACTCCAATCAGTATATGAAACTACAATCATTAGATTGTAACTATCAAATTACAATCATTAGACTGTAACTATAAACTATAATCATTAGACTGTAACTATAAAATTCCAATCATTAGACTGTAACTATGAAACTACAATTATTAGACCTTAACTATGAAATTACAATCATTAGTCTGTAACTGTGAAACTCTAATAAGTATATGAAACTACAATCACTAGATTGTAACTATGAAATTACAATCATTAGACTGTAACTATGAAACTACTTATCATTAGACTGTAACTATGAAACTACAATCAATAGATTGTAACTATGAAACTACAATCATTAGACTGTAACTATGAAACTACAATCATTAGACTATAACTATGAAACTACAATCATTAGACAATAACTATGAAACTACAATCATTAGACTATAACTATGAAACTACAATCATTAGACTATAACTATGAAACTACAATCATTAGACTATAACTATGAACCTACAATCATTAGACTGTAACTATGAAACTACAATCATTAGACTGTAACTATGAAACTACAATCATTAGACTATAACTATGAAACTACAATCATTAGACTGTAACTATGGAACTACAATCATTAGACTATAACTATGAAACTACAATCATTAGACTTTATCTATGAAACTACAATCATTAGACTATAACTATGAAACTACAATCATTAGACTATAACTATGAAACTACAATCATTAGACTGTAACTATGAAACTACAATCATTAGACTGTAACGATGAAACTACAATCATTAGACTATAACTATGAAACTACAATCATTAGACTATAACTATGAAACTACAATCATTAGACTGTAACTATTAAAAACTCCAGTCTTGAAGATAGTTAATTCATGTGATTAGGAAGAAAATAGGTGTGTAGGAATGGCTGATAGTTAACCACCGAGCTACTGGAACCATATAGATGTTTTCACGGTACAACTTATTGCTAGAAGGAAAGACGCGACCAGGGGACATCAAAGAATGAATGCTGTCGATGTTGCTAACTAGTGAACAATAATGCACGGTATAGAGATTCAGTTAGAGAGAGAGGGAGGGAAGAACAGAGATAGATGCATACAATTAGATAAGAAAGGAAGAAGAAATAGAGAGTGGGAGAAACAAAGATAGTGAGATACTATATACTGGAGAGAGATTCATGAGATCACAAACCACAATCTCCCACGCTCCCTTCCATACACTCTATTCAATATTCGTTCAAGATTATCTCACACACTCTCTGATTGCTAACTTTCGAACTGCTCTCTCTCTCTCTCTCTCTCTCTCTCTCTCCATC
The DNA here is from genome assembly GCA_032433765.1 of Megaustenia siamemsis. Taxonomy (NCBI): domain Eukaryota; kingdom Metazoa; phylum Mollusca; class Gastropoda; order Stylommatophora; family Ariophantidae; genus Megaustenia; species Megaustenia siamemsis. The sequence continues at coordinate 87,098,059 of JAVIAB010000125.1, read as the reverse complement.
AGCAAACTTCTTTTCCATCTTCTCACATTTTTTGGTCACTCCAAAACACACTCCCCTTTTCTTGTTCTCCATCTTGTCCTCTTCAAACCTTCCAGTTTCCTGATCTGATGAAATTCATCTCACGAAACTGCAAAGGGCCAAAATCTGATCGATTTCCCGTGTCCCTCTTCAAGTGGATTTTCTTCCAGTATTCGTTTGACCCTCCGAGTATTCGTTTGGGCTGTTTCTAGAAACCGGAACTGTGTTTGTGTATCCACGCGAGAGAACCCGAGATCTGGCCGGGATCAAATTTATCTGTGTAACACTTAAATGTTTCTAGACTTGTAAATAGGAAACACACAATGAGTACACATTAACAGATTCAGAAACGGCGCTATGAAATAATAAGAAATGAGATGTGAAAAAGTGCAGCTAAACAAGTACAAGATAAAGCGATAGTATAGAGTAAATTATAGGTTGTCTGCAGATTGTCAGATAAATTGTCGGGGTTAAGTGCACATTTTCAAGTGTAATAGTTTCGTTAGTAAGTCGCGGTTGCCAATGTTTAGATTTTTTGTTTGCTCATTATGTAGGTCTTAGTTCTTCTTCGTCAGTGTACAAGTCTTGTGAGCATGCGAACGTGATTCTCTGTCCTGTTTCATGATGGAGGGGGAAGGACAACATCATGACACACGATGAGCTGGTCGCGTGGTCATTACTTGTATATGGAGGGGTAAGGACAACATCATGACACACGATGAGCTGGTCGCGTGGTCATTACTTGTATATGGAGGGGTAAAGACAACATCATGACACACGATGAGCTGGTCGCGTGGTCATTACTTGTATATGGAGGGGTAAAGACAACATCATGACACACGATGACCTGGTCGCGTGGTCATTACTTGTATATGGAGGGGTAAGGACAACATCATGACACACGATGAGCTGGTCGCGTGGTCATTACTTGTATATGGAGGGGTAAAGACAACATCATGACACACGATGACCTGGTCGCGTGGTCATTACTTGTATATGGAGGGGTAAAGACAACATCATGACACACGATGAGCTGGTCGCGTGGTCATTACTTGTATATGGAGGGGGAAGGACAACATCATGACACACAATGACCTGGTCGCGTGGTCATTACTTGTATATGGAGGGGTAAAGACAACATCATGACACACGATGAGCTGGTCGCGTGGTCATTACTTGTATATGGAGGGGGAAGGACAACATCATGACACACAATGACCTGGTCGCGTGGTGGGTACTTATACTTGCGTGAGTGACCTGATTTTTTTCGCCTTAAACCTGCGCTGTGGCTGACACACTCCTTCCTCGACATGCTGAATCTTGTTTTAACGTAGGTTTCTATATTGTAGGGCGGATACTTCCTGAAGTGCTGAAACCACCCTATCAGGTCCTAGTTCAATTACATAAAATGGCGAAACAACTTCGAAGCCTTCTTAAAAGTGATACCAGCGGTTTTCTATGGAAAAATAGATCGGCCTGGTGTATTACTGAACACATGACCCATAAAGGTGTTGGTGGTTTTGGAGCGTACAAATGGTGGTAGTCTGCCCATTTTCCCTTCTTTCTACCATTTGTTTATGATGTTGCTTCTGATGTTGACGTTTACCTCACGACCCCCCCCCCACACCTCCCTCTCTCTCTCTCTCTCTCTCTCTCTCTCTCTCTCTCTCTCTCTCTTGTCCTCCACGACAATGGGATGAAAAAATAGTTCCATGTGCGAAATTTGTACGTTTTAGCCCGATCTATCCGACTTCAGCATTATACTACACTGCATCGGGTTTGCCAACCGTTTTTTCGTAATTGCTAATGATATGATTAGACTGCTTAGCCTGTCTCATAGACCACCACGAAGGAGTTGGTACACAATATTGGCCAACTCTTGTTCACTGACTCCCAAACGTAATAAATACACGAGTAAAGTACTAATGGGGAGTTTAGTCATATGCTATTTTAAACCTGTTTATAAGACTATTTGTTTATAAGACTATTTGTTTATAAGACTATTTGTTTATACGACTATTTGCTTATAAGACTATTTGTTTATAAGACTATTTGTTTATAAGACTATTTGTTTATAAGGATATTTGTTTATAAGGCTATTTGCTTATAAGACTATTTGTTTATACGACTATTTGCTTATAAGACTATTTGCTTATAAGACTATTTGTTTATAAGACTATTTGTTTATAAGACTATTTGTTTATAAGACTAGTTGCTTATAAGACTATTTTTTTAGTTTTCCAGCTGTTACCTCTGACGAAGTCCCTAGAGACTAGGAACTGAATTTTGCGTGTTAATCCAATTTTCCCTGGCAGCCGTATGCAGAGGGGTCCCTCGCCGCACAGGCAGATAACTCCGACTTCGGAGGTACTCATTTTTTTTTTCCGTCGATGAGTTATTGACGTTTCAAGCCGGGCCTCGCTGCTGAGACCAGGGTGGTTGTTGCCCGAGGAGAGAAATCATAAATAAAAATCCCAACAGGTGCAGCCTGTTGAATTGCCTTGTGGAATTTGAACCCACAACCTTTCTGTCTCGAGGCCGGCGTCTTGCCTCGAGACCAACCAGTCCCCCAAATTGCACAAATTAAACAACAAATAGAACGTTTTTTCTGAACAATCAACACATTTACTGCAGCAAACACATCAGGACTGTTCAAGACTAACATGGACGAGTAACATTAAAAGCTGGACAAGTCAATCTATAACAGCCTGCACCATCAAAGCAAGAAACAGAGTAGAATGGCGATCCATGGTAGCCAACCTTCGTTGCGGAGAAGGCACTCGATGATGATGATGATGATGAAACACTTCTGGATTGATAAAGGATTCTCAGCCGTCACCGAACCTGCTGTAACAGGATGTAGACACTAGTTTTGATTGATCACTTCCATTGTAGCACATACCTATTAGAAACAGTGGGCATGTAAGAAGACTTATCAACCAATACAGAACTGGAGTTGTCAGTCGCTGGACACTGCGGGACTTGCTGAGGAGGGGATCTGAGCATCTATGGACATGTTCGGAGTGCGATGATGATGACCCGCAAATAACTCGATAACATCATCATCATCATCAAGTACCGGGCCTACTGGCGTAGGTGATCATGTCTCTCTACAACTTTCGATCTCGACACTTATTTATCATTTCTGTTGTTGACCTTCTGCCAAGCCATTCTCTTAAGCTGTCTGGTATTTTCTCTCTTTGCTTCCCTCAATCTCTTCTTCCCTCAATTTTTTCAGTTGTTACAATATATTCCAGTTGTTCTCTTCTCATTACATGGCCAAAAAATGATGATTGTTTCTTCCTAATATTGGAAATTAGCTCTCTTTTTGCTTTGACCTCTTTCAGAACATCTTCATTACTCTTCTTAACTGTCCATGGTATTCTCAACATTCTTCTATAAAACAACATTTCTACAGACTCCAGTGATTTTCTTGTCTGTTGTCCTATTGTCCATGATTCACATCCATATGTTAAGACTCAATAACATACCTATTATCTAATGCCAATGTTCTCTCTACTTTTATCCCAACCACACTAAATAAAAAAAACTGGACTACAAAGGACAAGAAATTGACGGCCTCCAGGTTCACTCACCCCCCCCCCTCCTTTCCGGGTACCAGGTTTCTTCTGGAAAAGCAAAGCGGCACGAGCGTAATACCGACCTCACTTGCCCCCAAAATTGTGCGGCTAAGGTTTATAAAAACCATGGTCACTAACACCACATTCCCAGTCGTCACCTGGCGTGATGGGGCTCTTTACCCTTTCTCACAACAAACAAAAATAGTTCTAAATTCAAAGCAAATGGTGGCCAAACCAAACACACTTGGTGAGATCATTTTTGCTGTGACATTCGGATGTTCACAGCACAGTTGTTTCATTGACAGGGAATGTTCTATTTATTGCTTTTTATTTCAAAATTAGTGCAGAAATTCTAGGGAGCCGCGATAGCTCAGTGGTTAGTGAACTGGACTACAAAGAACAAGGGGTAGGGTTTGATCCCAATCGACGGCTCTGGGTTCACCAAGCCTTAAATGGGTACCGGATTTTTTTCTGGGAAAGTAAAGCAGCACGGGCGTAATACCGACCACATTACCCCGAAAATCATGTGCTGAAGGTCTGTAAAATATAGGGTCACTAACACCATTTTTCTCTATACGCCACTTGGCGTGACGGGGGTACTTGACTTTTATACTAGTGCAGAAATTCTAGACTTTTCACGTTTATATTTGTTTATAAGACTAACTGTTTATAAGATTATTTGCTTATAAGACTATTTGTTTTTAAGACTATTTATTTATAAGACTATTTGTTAATATAGAAATCCTACCTGCCCTGTAGACTTTTTATCATGTGACCAACAGGCACAGTGGTCCAGACCACTTTTTCGCCATTTTGAGATAAGTACTTACCTTTCCTGTTGGTTTGTGCACCTGATAACGGCTTAAATCGAAACGTGGCAGTTTGCCTCGTCTCTCTACAGGTTTAACTGCTTAAAACTATTGTATGTTTATTGTCCATGCTTCCTGCAGCTCTACTGGTTGCACCTCATGATATTTTTGCTTTTGCTTGTCTACTTATCAGCACATTTCAATAAGTGGGGACCTTGAAATCAAATTTGCAAACAATAATTTCCAGGTGGCAGCCATTAATTTTTTATATTTTCAAAACTGTGCCCAGGGCTGTAGTATACAGCTATTCTTTTCGATTTCCACTCATCGAGATGAAGGTGGGATCTTGTTTAACAGGTCCGCTTCTGATAGTTCTCGGTACCTGATGACACTGACCATAGTTCAGATGTCACGAAGAAACGCCCACCAATCAATCAACACTCGACGAGGGCGCTACTGAACGTGACACGGCAATGCGGTTTCTTTTTCGTATTTTAGTTGTACCTAGGATTTCTTAAAATTCATTTGCACATTATTCGTCCATGATATATTCAGTCAAGTTGATTCACAGAAGCTATTCAGTCACATGTCGAAACGTGTGTGGTTTCACGTGGAATATCTCACAACCTAAACGTGTTACATTTACCAGTCTTTCAGATTCTTTCTTCCAAAAATATTGATCAGTTCAAATATTAATTTAAAAAAAAAATATTAAATAAACGGGACAAATTTGAAACAAGTGCAAATGGTCAAATACTTGGGTACAATAATAACATCAGACGGAAGATGCACCGCAGAAACGCAGAGTAGCTCAGGACAAAACAGCATTCCAGAAAATGAAAAACGTCTTATGCAAAAAAGTCAATTTTAAAATAAGTGAGAAAGAGAGTTCATCGGTGCTATATAGTGCCAATTCTGACCTATGAAGCGAATCATGGACAAATAAACAAATGAAAAGGTCATTAGAAGTCACAGAAATGGGAGTTCGCAGAAGATTGTTGAAAGTTTTCTAGACAGCTAAAAAGACGAACGAGGACATTCTCAAAGAGGCCAACACAAAAAGGGAACTCCTAAGAAACAAGAAATAAATCATCGACATTTTTCGGGGACATCATTAGAAGAGGAAAGTTGGAATACTTAGTACAACTGTAAAATACTGGGAAAGAGAGATCGCGGACGACAATGCGAGGAGATAATAGGTAGCTTGGTATCATGGTATAGGAAACAGTCAACAACAGAGTTGATACGATGCACGGTGAGTAGAGAATTATGGAAGGACACGATCGCGTACCCCAACTGGTATGGCACATGATAATGATATCTTTATGGGTCCCGTTGCAGTTGCGGTTGTTTGGGGCACTCTTGATGACGTCTTCACAATTCCCCTCCCCCCCAACCCCTGCCCCACCCCAACTTTCGCGATCAAGGACAGCTTTTTGAGATGTGACGTAGGTTAATCCTGTCCATGCTCTGATATCGTCTTCCCACATTTGTTTGCACTATCTTCTTTTACCATGAACTTTCCCCTATAGGATAATCTTAGCAAAGTTCTACAGATCTCCTAATAAGTTCTTATTGTTATCATTTCCACTTCTGTTCTTTAACCGATGACAGTCTGCCTGCTCCGTGGACTCTGTTACGCACCTCAACTTTTCGTGCCAACCTTGCCAGTCTATGGTTTATTTATAGAAATATCAATAAAAAAAATATAAAAAAAGTAAAGTGCCCCCCTGTCACGCCAAGTGGCGTATAGGGAAATATGGTGTTAGTGGCCCTATATTTTACAGACCTTCAGCACATGATTTTTGGGGTAATGTGGTCAGTATTACGACCGTGCTGCTTTACTTTCCCAGAAAAAAATCCGGTACCCACTTAAGGCTGGGTGAACCCGGAAGCCGTCGGTTGGGATCGAACCCTACTCCTTGTCCTTTGTAGTTCTGTTCACTAACCACTGAGCTATCGCGGCTCCATAAATATCTATATGTTGGATGATAATCATGGTTGATTTCCCTTTTATTTCCTTCATTTGATCATTTTTTTTAGAAAATGTGTTTTTTTGTTTTTTTTTTTTTTCTTCTCATTTTATTTCTTTCTTAGTGTCTGATAGTTTAGTCGATGGGGCATCCTTGTTTCATCATCAAGTACCGGACCTGCTGGCGTAGAAGACTTATAACTCTCCACAATTGTCGATCTCGACAGTTATTTATCATTTCTGTTGTTGACCTTCTGCCAAGCTATTCTCTTAAGCTGTCTGGAATTTTTTCTCTTTGCTTTCCTCTATCTCTTCGTCCTCAATTTTCCCAGTTGTTACAATATATTCCAGCTGTTCTCTTCTCATTATTTCATACCGGTCATAAATGCTGAGATCTCCTCCCTAGTATGTCCCACAGTGAGCAGAGACTGACGACTCCAGTTCTGTGTTGATTTGCTATTCGTCTCTGTCTCCCAGCGCAGCGCTGTTTTCTGGCATCCCCAGTCGTGACCTGATGTTCATGCACAGTCTGGACAAGGTTGTAGTTTCATGATCATTGACTGAATCATCAGCTCGCCCTGCCTCCCTGAGAGTATTCAGAATATCAGCCCGGTCCATTGCACGTCCGCCATCCACGACAGCTGACCCAGACAGGCTGTCAACCCATTAGTTTCCTCTCATGCCGAAGTGTCCAGGGACGAAGATGAAACAGATCCCAAACAGACCTGAGTTCTTTAGTGACTTCAACGACTGCCTTCCTGCCCAGTCTCCGTCGATTTTCCTGTATTTGTTTATCAAATCACATAGAAATCACACATAGGTCAAAGGTTATGTGTTCCTGGTGTCTGTCAACTTGAGCAACTCAATCAGAGTACATCTTCTCCATTCGTCCACCATCTACTAAAGATAATCTGTTCGGTTTATTTTTCAGAAGACTTTACAAATGAAAATGGAAAAAAAAGAACCGAAAGAGAAAACGAACTATCTTCTTACACGGGGAATCATAGGTGGAAGAGGTATGTATGTACTACAGCACTCAGGAACCAATGACAAATAAACAACAAAAAAACAAAGAACAATATATATAGTCCGAAGCAGGATCGAACCCGTACTCCATGGCACTGCGCCTTGCCACGAGAAGCCGAACGCTTAGGACCGAACGCTTCTCGTGGCAAGGCGCAGTGCCATGGAGTACGGGTTCGATCCTGCTTCAGACCATATATTGTTCTTTGTTTTTTTCTGTTGTTGTTTATTTGTCATTTTTTTCTGAGTGCTGTAGTACTTACCTCTTCCTCCTATGATTCCCTGAATTATCGCCTCGGAAGTTTCCCTCTATAATAATATTCATTTGTTATTATTTGTCCCCTATCTTCTTACACCCCCTTGATTTCTAATTCTCTTTTCTTTACTTTACATAAAACTTGCCTCTTTGAAAGTTTATTTTTTTCCACATTGTAATCTCTCCTCTCAATTCTTGGAAATATTTTTTGTCAAATTCCCCTCACTGCTAGCGTTTTCTGAGAACAGTTTTTGTCTGTGTACCTCGGCAGGTCGTGTCTGTGTACAGCTCTCCTTCAGTCCCATCGATTGGATGTTTGAGCCAATTATATTTGCTCAGCGCAAACAACTATTGTGTATACACGTCAGTTACACCTTCATCACCCGTAATGTAACTCCTTGTCTGATGTAGCGTCGGATTACATTACATTATATGTAACATTTTTACGTAGTCTTTCTTGTAACAGTATTTGATATACATGAATACAAGTTGCGTACAATATGTGTAAGTAGTTTCTAAATCGAGAATATAGGATCATCATCACCGCACACCTGGCTAACAAATAAACGTAAAAAAGAAAGTAAAAACCGCCGTCATACCAAGTGGCGTATAGAGAATATGATGTTAGCGACCATACATTTTACAGACCTTCAGCACATGATTTTTAGGGTAATGTGGTCGGTATTACGCGCGTGCAAATTTACTTTCCCAGAAAAAAATATCCGGTACCCATTTAAGAAGGTTACACCATAGATTTTAGAAGCAGTGATCTCTGCAAGGTTTGGCAAGATTTGGCAAGGTTTCTGTTTTTGAGATTGTAGTTCTGACCTATGTGCCGCCTTCGACTCGAAAGGACAATAGATAGATAGATAGATAGATAGATAGATAGATAGATAGATAGATAGATAGATAGATAGATAGATAGATAGATAGATAGATAGATAGATAGATAGATCGATAGATAGATCGATAGATAGATCGATAGATAGATAGATAGATAGATAGATAGATAGATAGATAGATAGATAGATAGATAGATAGATAGATAGATAGATAGATAGATAGATAGATAGATAGATAGATAGATAGATAGATAGATAGATAGATAGATAGATAGATAGATAGATAGATAGATCGATCGATAGATAGATAGATAGATAGATAGATAGATAGATAGATAGATAGATAGATAGATAGATAGATAGATAGATAGATAGATAGATAGATAGATAGATAGATAGATAGATAGATAGATAGATAGATAGATAGATAGATAGAACCCAAAAGCCGTCGATCGGAATCGAACACGACCTCTTGCCCTTTGTAGTCCAGTTCACTAACCACTGAGCTATCGCGACTCCCGATTAATCCAGGTAATAGGTGCTCCGATATCTCCCTCGAGGAGAATCCTGGACCACTTGCACGAACTCCGTAGCACGGTCCGAGATCCACGTTGTGGGTAGGTTCTGATGACAATGTTGCCCAGGAAACCGCCATGTTTATGGCCTACTCTTTTCGATTGTAACTGCCAAATGTTCTTTAACGTGCGCGAGTGCACACGGGACACCCTGTTTATTGTCTTTATATGAGAGGGCTAGACATCGGATCTCACTCCATGAGAGCTCAGGGTAACGTCTTAACAAACAATCACGGATTCATGTTTTCCTATTTTTGAAAAAAAAAAAAAAAAAAAAACACCACCGTTTACGGTGGGCTGTGGACCAGGGTCCTTCCTGTGGTGAGGCCGACGTCGTGGCTCTCGACTAGCCCCCAAATGAAAAGTTATCAAACAAAGCGATAAACGACTACTAATGTCTGCATTTGTTGATTTCACGTGAATGTATTGAGATTTGTTACCGTTCGGTGTCAAGGGGAGTTGCGGTATCCGGGTCATTATTAAGTATCGTGTCTCGCGGTGGGTGCTGGTAGACATGTCTCGCTGTGGGTGTTGGTCGATATGTCTCGTTGTGGGTGCTGGTTGACATGTCTCACAGTGGGTACTGGTCGACATGTCTCGCTGTGGGTGTTGGTCGATATGTCTCGTTGTGGGTGCTGGTTGACATGTCTCACAGTGGGTACTGGTCGACATGTCTCGTTGTGGGTACTGGTCGACATGTCTCGCTGTGGGTGTTGGTCGATATGTCTCGCTGTGGGTGCTGGTCGACATTTTTCACGGTGGGTGCTAGTTGACATGTCTCGTTGTGGGTGCTGGTTGACATGTCTCACGGTGGGTGCTGGTCGACATGTCTCGTTGTGGGTGCTGGCCGACATGTCTCGTTCTGGGTGCTGGTAGACATGTCTCGTTGTGGGTGCTGGTCGACATGTCTCACGGTGGGCGCTGGTAGACATGTCTCACCGTGGGTGCTGGTCGACATGTCTCGTTGTGAGTGCTGGTCGACATGGCTCACAGTGGGTGCTTGTCCATTATTCACTTCCATAGATCAGAATTTGCAAATCAACTTACATACAAACAATACTGTTGAACTCATGTAACTGTGATTAAGTTTGTGGACATCAATCTAAGATTACATCATCTGTTTACTCTAGCTCTAACACTTTTATGTTCTCTGATCTCCTTTTTTAACGTTCATCTCCGGTTTCTATCATCTTCTTTCTCCTAATACAGTTTCTCTCCTTTCTTATTTCCTCTAATATTTCCTATTTTCTCCTCTTTCTCTCTTTTTCCTTTTCTATCACCCCCTCCCCACTCTTTCCCTCTCCCTATTCTTACTTTTCTTTCCTCATTCGCATTCCCTTTACTCATCTCACCTTTTACGCGTTCTTTCATCTAGTCTTCCACAATAGTCTGTCAAGATTAGTGGAGGGCATAGTTCTGACAAACGTGTAAAAGAAGCGACATAAAGACAAAGTATCAAGACATCAAAAATAAGAAAAGACGGCAGTACCTGCGACATACATTACAACGAGACAAGCAGAAACATAAATAAGGCACGTCAAAGCAATAAATTACCTTTTATCCGTCTACCAGTGATGATTTCTTTATCTACCATCTCTCTCCTTATTTGTCTTATTAACATAACTCTTTTTATCATTATCGTTTAATGTTTCTTAGTCTTCTCTTTTTCTTAATCCAGTTTTCTATCCGCCTCACCTTTTTCAAACCTTTTATTTTCTTTACCCTATCTATTATATATAATCATTCTCTTTACTGCATTCTCCCTCAACTGTTATTTCCCATTTCTTTCTCAACAAAATTATATCAGCAGCATATATCTTCAACAAAATTATCACCTTGGAAATGTCAATTCAGCGCGTGTGATAAATGAAGTGAGATAATCTATTTGTGTAGAAAGAAAAGGCAAACAAATTAGAAGGATCGCTGCATTGTTTCCACATTCGTTTTATCAAGAAAAAGGGGCAAGCGGTGAAAATAGAAATGTGGGGATTGACATTTTGTTTGTTCATTTATTTCTCTATTAAATGTCTGGTCTACGGCGGCTTCCAATAAGATGGTTGTTGGCAACTTGTAAGGAGCTGGGTCAACGATATAAACACTTCGAGGCCGTTTGTTGGTGGTGGAGTCAACGATATAAACACTTTGAGGTCGTTTGTTGGGTGGTGGAGTCAACGATATAAACACTTTGGGGTCGTAGGTTGGGTGGTGGAGTCAACGATATAAACACTTTGAGATCGTAGGTTGGGTGGTGGAGTCAACGATATAAACACTTTGGGGTCGTAGGTTGGGTGGTGGAGTCAACGATATAAACACTTTGAGATCGTAGGTTGGGTGGTGGAGTCAACGATATAAACACTTTGAGATCGTAGGTTGGGTGGTGGAGTCAACGATATAAACACTTTGGGGTCGTAGGTTGGGTGGTGGAGTCAACGATATAAACACTTTGAGGTCGTAGGTTGGGTGGTGGAGTCAACGATATAAACACTTTGAGATCGTAGGTTGGGTGGTGGAGTCAACGATATAAACACATTGAGGCCGTTGGTTGGTTGGTGGAGTCAACGATATAAACACTTTGAGATCGTAGGTTGGGTGGTGGAGTCAACGATATAAACACTTTGAGGCCGTTTGATGGTTGGTGGAGTCAACGATATAAACACTTTGAGGCCGTTGGTTGTGAGATGGAGTCAATGATATAAACACTTCGAGGCCGTTGATTGGTTGGTGGAGTCAACGATATAAACACTTCGAGGCCGTTGGTTGGTTGGTGGAGTCAACGATATAAACACTTTGGGGTCGTTGGTTGGGTAGTGGAATCAACGATATAAACACTTTGAGGCCGTTGGTTAGTTGGGGGAGTCAACGATATAAACACTTTGGGGCCGTTAGTTGTTGGTGAGTCAACGATATAAACACTTTGGGGCCGTTAGTTGGTTGGTGGAGTCAACGATATAAACACTTCGAGGCCGTTGGTTGGTTTCTGGGGTCAACGATATAAACACTTTGAGGCCGTTGGTTGGTTTCTGGGGTGAACGATATAAACACTTCGAGGCCGTTGGTTGGTTTCTGGGGTCAACGATATAAACACTTTATGGTCGTTGGTTGGGTGGTGGAGTCAACGATATAAACAATTCGAGGTCGTTGGTTGGGTGGTGGAGTCAACGATATAAACACTTCGAGGCCGTTGGTTGGGTGGTGGAGTCAACGATATAAACACTTTGAGGCCGTTGATTGGGTGGTGGAGTCAACGATATAAACACTTCGAGGCCGTTGGTTGGGTGGTGGAGTCAACGATATAAACACTTCGAGGCCGTTGGTTGGTTTGTGGGGTCAACGATATAAACACTTTGGGGGTCGTTTGTTGGGTGGTGGAGTCAACGATATAAACACTTTGAGGCCGTTGGTTGGGTGGTTGAGTCAACGATATAATCACTTTGAGGCCGTTGGTTGGGTGGTGGAGTAAACGATATAAACTCTTTGAGGTCGTTGGTTGGGTTGTGGAGTCAACGATATAAACACTTTGGGGTCGTTGGTTTTGTGGTGGAGTCAACGATATAAAAACACTGAGAGGCCGTTGGTTCGGTGGTGGAGTCAACGATATAAACACTTTGAGTTGTCTGTTTGTAGGAGACAACAATATAAACACTTTGAGTTGTCTGTTTGTAGGAGACAACAATATAAACACTTTGAGTTGTCTGTTAGTAATAGGCAACGATATAAACACTTTGAGTTGTCTGTTAGTAGGAGACAACAATATAAACACTCTGAGTTTTATGTTAGGAAGAGACAACAATATAAACACTTTGAGTTGTCTGTTAGTAGGAGACAACAATATAAACACTTTGAGTTGTCTGTTAGTAGGAGACAACGATATAAACACTTTGAATTGTCTGTTTTAGTTGGAGACAACGATATAAACACTTTGAGTTGTCTGTTAGTAGGAGACAACAATATAAACACTTTGAATTGTCTGTTAGTAGGAGACAACAATATAAACACTTTGAGTTTTCTGTTAGTAATAGGCAACGATATAAACACTTTGAGTTGTCTGTTAGTAGGAGACAACAATATAAACACTCTGAGTTGTATGTTAGTAAGAGACAACAATATAAACACTTTGAGTTGTCTGTTAGTAGGAGACAACAATATAGACACTTTGAGTTGTCTGTTAGTGGGAGACAACGAAATAAACACTTTGAATTGTCTTTTTTAGTTGGAGACAACGATATAAATACTTTGAGTTGTCTGTTAGTATCAGACAACAATATAAACACTTTGAATTGTCTGTTAGTAGGAGATAACAATATAAACACTTTGAGTTGTCTGTTAGTAGGAAACAACAATATAAACACTTTGAGTTTTCTGTTAGTAGGAGGCAACGATATAAACACTGTGAGTTGTCTATTAGAAGGAGGCAACGATATAAACACTTTGAGTTGTATGTTAGTAGGAGACAACAATATCAACACTTTGAGCGGTCTGTTAGTAGGAGACAACAATATAAACACTTTGAGTTGTCTGTTAGTAGGAGGCAACAATATAAACACTTTGAGTTGTCTGTTAGTAGGAGACAACAATATAAACTCTTTGAGTTGTCTGTTAGTAGGAGACAACAATATAAACACTTTGAGTTGTCTGTTAGTAGGAGACAACAATATAAACACTTTGAGCGGTCTGTTAGTAGGAGACAACAATGCAAATACTTTGAGTTGTCTGTTAGTAGGAGACAACAATACAAACACTTTGAGTTGTCTGTTAGTAGGAGACAACAATTCAAATACTTTGAGTTGTCTGTTAGTAGGATACAACAATATAAACACTTTGAGCGGTCTGTTAGTAGGATACAACAATATAAACACTTTGAGCGGTCTGTTAGTAGGAGACAACAATATAAACACTTTGAGCGGTCCGTTAGTAGGATACAACAATATAAACACTTTGAGCGGTCTATAAGTAGGAGACAACAATATAAACACTTTGAGCGGTCTGTTAGTAGGAGACAACAATATAAACACTTTGAGTTGTCTGTTAGTAGGAGGCAACAATATAAACACTTTGAGTTGTCTGTTAGTAGGAGACAACAATATAAACTCTTTGAGTTGTCTGTTAGTAGGAGACAACAATATAAACTCTTTGAGTTGTCTGTTAGTAGGAGACAACAATATAAACACTTTGAGCGGTCTGTTAGTAGGAGACAACAATGCAAATACTTTGAGTTGTCTGTTAGTAGGAGACAACAATACAAACACTTTGAGCGGTCTGTTAGTAGGAGACAACAATGCAAATACTTGGAGTAGTTTTTTTTTTTCTCTTTCATTGAAATGACTTGCAACATGGATATTTGAGTCTACTGGACCTGGTAAGTGGTCTCATTTAATCTCTAACTTAAGATATTCTAATTGTGCTAGGAAGATCCGTTCCACAAGTTTCGAGCACAGCCAGTTGGATCGTCAGAGTTCAAAACACACACGCACACACACATACACACACATACGCGCACGCACGCCAAAAAGAACAATAGCTCTTGGAGGAATCTTTAACAGGGCCCTTCGCGGTCTCAGATGCGATGAAAACACATTTCTACACGTGAAATACTTATTTAGTAATTAAATCACATTTCTACACATGAAATATATATTTAGTAATTAAATCACATTTCTACACATGAAATATATATTTAGTAATTAAATCACATTTCTACACATGAAATATATATTTAGTAATTAAATCACATTTCTACACATGAAATATATATTTAGTAATTAAATCATATTTCTACACGTGAAATACTTATTTAGTAATTAAATCACATTTCTACACATGAAATATATATTTAGTAATTAAATCACATTTCTACACATGAAATATATATTTAGTAATTAAATCACATTTCTACACATGAAATATATATTTAGTAATTAAATCATATTTCTACACGTGAAATACTTATTTAGTAATTAAATCACATTTCTACACATGAAATATATATTTAGTAATTAAATCACATTTCTACACATGAAATATATATTTAGTAATTAAATCACATTTCTACACATGAAATATATATTTAGTAATTAAATCACATTTCTACACGTGAAATACTTATTTAGCAATTAAATCACATTTCTACACGTGAAATACTTATTTAGTAATTAAATCACATTTCTACACGTGAAATACTTATTTTGCAATTAAATCACATTTCTACACGTGAAATACTTATTTTGCAATTAAATCACATTTCTGTATGTGAAATACTTATTTAGAGGTTATGAGATATTGCTTAGAAAGGCTAGATTTGTCTAATTCTTATTGTATTCTCTCATAATAAGGCAGTAGAAGAAATCGAAATCTAGAACAATAAAAGAGCAGGCCTTGAGGGCACTCATACTTTAGCAGGTAAATGTGACAGTAATGAAAAGGGGGTGGGGGGGGGAATTCTCTACAAGATGATGTACTCTGGAGTATTAAATCGAGAGACGCCCACTGTCAGCTATGAATCGTTCACTTGAAGTCGTGTTAACAGTTTGACACGAGCAAATGTGTCTCGTGCTATGCGGTTCTCGTGCCCTCGTCTGTGTCCTCCATAGGTGTTAGTTGATGCACGTGGTTATAGACCGGTGTCTCCGGTTTTTTTTGTGTGTGCTATTTTTGTTCTTGTTATTGTTTCCAATTGCGCACGTGTCCTTGCAGTTATCATCTAATACTTCTACAAAATTGCGCACGTGTCCTTGCAGTTATCATCTAAAACTTCTACAAAATTGCGCACGTGTCCTTGCAGTTATCATCTAATACTTCTACAAAATTGCGCACGTGTCCTTGCAGTTATCATCTAATACTTCTACAAAATTGCGCAGTCGCTAATAATACATGTTTGTGTGGTTGTCGGTATATTTGTGTGCATGTGTTTGTTTGTGTATGTTTGTGTGTATATGTTTGTTTGTGTGTGTATATGTGCGTGTGTATGTGACTGTGTGAGTGTGTGTGTGATGGTAGTGTGTGTGTGAGAGTGTGTGTGTATGTGTGAGTGTGCGTGTGTTAGTGAGTGTGTGTGAATGTGTGTGTGAGTGTGTGCGAGTGTGTGTGTGTGAGTGAGTGTGTGTGTGTGAGCATGTGTGTGTGACTGTGTGTGTGTATATATGTGAGTGTGTGTGTGTGAGTGTGTGTGTGTGTGTGTGTGTCGGTAGTAAAAATCAGCAGCTTCATGGCGATTAAGATAACATGGCCCATCCCACTCGGACACTTTTTCCAGTCGACCCGGCTTGGGAAATAGTGGGTCTTGGGTCGCCTTGTTGGACACACTGTTAACTGGAAGTAACATCACTGTAACTTCACTTTCGAATGTTACTGAATGCTTGGCTACCGTTCAAACACTTGATACGTCTACCGTCTGTGTTTTGGATATTCTTCAAGCATGAAATGTAACAGACAAATGTCTTCTTTCTGTTTGGGACAAGTTGTCTGTTATCACTTGACTCTATGAAGTTCTGTATTATCACTCTTCTAATGAGGCTACAACTGGACAGCAACAACAGGACAGTAACAACAGGACAGCAACAACAGGACAGTAACAACAGGACAGTAACAACAGGACAGCAACAACAGGACAGTAACAACAGGACAGCAACAACAGGACAGCAACAACAGGACAGCAACAGCAGGACAGTAACAAGAAGACAGTAACAAGAAGACAGTAACAATATAACAGTAACAAGAAGACAGTAACAATACAACAGTAACAAGAAGACAGTAACAAGAAGAAATTAACAATATAAAAGTAACAAGAAGACAGTAACAATACAACAGTAACAAGAAGACAGTAACAATACAACAGTAACAAGAAGACAGTAACAAGAAGAAATTAACAATATAAAAGTAACAAGAAGACAGTAACAATACAACAGTAACAAGAAGACAGTAACAATACAACAGTAACAAGAAGACAGTAACAATACAACAGTAACAAGAAGACAGTAACAAGAAGAAATTAACAATATAAAAGTAACAAGAAGACAGTAACAATACAACAGTAACAAGAAGACAGTAACAATACAACAGTAACAAGAAGACTGTAACAATACAACAGTAACAAGAAGACAGTAACAATACAACAGTAACAAGAAGACAGTAACAATACAACAGTAACAAGAAGACAGTAACAATACAACAGTAACAAGAAGACAGTAACAATACAACAGTAACAAGAAGACAGTAACAATATAACAGTAACAAGAAGACAGTAACAATACAACAGTAACAAGAAGACAGTAACAATATAACAGTAACAAGAAGACAGTAACAATACAACAGTAACAAGAAGAAATTAAGAAAGAATATAAAAGTAACAAGAAGACAGTAACAATATAACAGTAACAAGAAGAAATTAAGAATATAAAAGTAACAAGAAGACAGTAACAATACAACAGTAACAAGAAGAAATTAAGAATATAAAAGTAACAAGAAGACAGTAACAATACAACAGTAACAAGAAGACAGTAACAATACAACAGTAACAAGAAGAAATTAAGAATATAAAAGTAACAAGAAGACAGTAACAATATAACAGTAACAAGAAGAAATTAAGAATATAAAAGTAACAAGAAGACAGTAACAATACAACAGTAACAAGAAGACAGTAACAATAGAACAGTAACAAGAAGAGAGTAACAATATAACAGTAACAAGAAGACAGTAACAATAGAACAGTAACAAGAAGACAGTAACAATAGAACAGTAACAAGAAGAGAGTAACAATATAACAGTAACAAGAAGACAGTAACACTATAACAGTAACAAGAAGACAGTAACAATAGAACAGTAATAAGAAGACAGTAACAATATAACAGTAACAAGAAGACAGTAACACTATAACAGTAACAAGAAGACAGTAACACTATAACAGTAACAAGAAGACAGTAACATAGAACAGTAACAAGAAGAGAGTAACAATATAACAGTAACAAGAAGACAGTAACACTATAACAGTAACAAGAAGACAGTAACAATAGAACAGTAATAAGAAGACAGTAACAATATAACAGTAACAAGAAGACAGTAACACTATAACAGTAACAAGAAGACAGTAACACTATAACAGTAACAAGAAGACAGTAACAATATAACAGTAACAAGAAGACAGTAACAATATAACAGTAACAAGAAGACAGTAACAATAGAACACTAACAAGAAAACAGTAACTATAGAACAGTAACAAGAAGAGAGTAACAATATAACAGTAACAAGAAGACAGTAACAATATAACAGTAACAAGAAGACAGTAACAATAGAACACTAACAAGAAAACAGTAACAATAGAACAGTAACATGAAGACAGTAACAATATAACAGTAATAACAAAACAGTAACAATAAAAAGTAATAACAAAACAGTAACAACAGAAAAGTAATAACAAAACAGTAACAATAGAAAAGTAATAACAAACAGTAACAATAAAAAGTAATAACAAAACAGTAACAACAGAAAAATAATAACAAAACAGTAACAATAGAAAAGTAATAACAAACAGTAACAATAAAAAGTAATAACAAAACAGTAACAACAGAAAAGTAATAACAAAACAGTAACAACAGAAAAGTAATAACAAAACAGTAACAATAGAAAAGTAATAACAAACAGTAACAATAAAAAGTTATAACAAAACAGTAACAACAGAAAAGTAATAACAAAACAGTAATAATAAAACAGTAATAATAAAACAGTAATAACAAAACAGTAACAATAGAAAAGTAATAACAAAATAGTAACAACAGAAAAGTAATAACAAAACAGTAATAATAAAACAGGGTTTCCGGTTGTTTCCAAAATGGAGGAATTATTTTTCTCCGGCTTGGTATTGAACCGTTGATCAGAGGTTTAACAAGCCGCTATCGTAAAAACGATGTTGTTAATGAAACGTATAGACCTGATAC
The DNA here is from genome assembly GCA_032433765.1 of Megaustenia siamemsis. Taxonomy (NCBI): domain Eukaryota; kingdom Metazoa; phylum Mollusca; class Gastropoda; order Stylommatophora; family Ariophantidae; genus Megaustenia; species Megaustenia siamemsis. The sequence goes on along the minus strand of JAVIAB010000125.1, from coordinate 87,079,056 downwards.
AGAATGTGTAAATTAGCAGTAGATAGTAGTGATAGTTTTTTCGGCCCTAAAACAACAACAAAAATAGGATTCTGGAATGTGCGAACAATGGCCGCTCCGACGAAACATGCACAGGTCGCGAGCGAGATGGACAGATACGATCTAGATATTTTAGGATTAAGCGAAATGCGCTGGCTTGGAACAGGTAGGAGATCTATTGATAATAAAATAGTAGTTTTTTTCTGGAAGGGAAGATGGAAAACACCGTGAAGGAGTAGGCATAATGATGACAGACAAAGCTGCAAGAAGTTTATTAGAATGGGAACCGGTAAATAGCCGTCTGATACGAACACGATACAAAACAAAACATGGAAGACTTTCATTATTCAATGTTATGCGCCTACTAACGAAGCTGATGATGAAGTTAAGGACGTTTTTTATAACCAACTGCAACAACTTATAAACAAAATACCAAACACGATCTTTTAATTGTAATGGGAGACTTCAACGCCAAAGTAGGACAAGATAACGCAGGAGTGGAACATGTGATGGGGAGAGAAGGCTGTAATACAACAAGTCAGAATGGAGAAAGATTAATAGAATTATGTTTAATAGAAAATTTAGTTATAGGTGGGACATTATTTCCACACAAAAATATTCACAAAAACAACATGGATATCTCCTGACGATAGAACATAAAATCAAATTGACCACCTATGTATTAAACAACAATTCAGATCATCATTAATAGATGTAAGAGCTTACAGAGGTGCTGATGTTAATAGTGACCACAACCTGTGCATTGGGAAAATAAGATTAAAATTTAGAAACCAACAGAAGAGGTCAATTACACATAAAATGATAGTCATAAACTGAAAGATGAAGCCATAAAGGAAAAGTTTAACATAGAGCTAAGTAATTGTTATTCAGCACTCGGTGAAATAGACTTAGATATCAATGAAATGTGGGACTCACAGAGCAAAATACTAATGACAGCAGCAGAAGCAAGTGCCGGACTGAAGAAAATGGAAAAACGAGCTTGGATCTCAGACACCACATGGAAATACATCAAAGAAAGAAGAGAAGCAAAGAGAGCCGTGACTAATGTAAAGACAGATCTTGAAAGGTTCTGGCAAAAGCAACATACAAAGAATTAGACAACAAAGTGAAAAGTTCGGCAAGAAGAGATACAAGAGCTTATATAGACAACTTGGCAGAGAAAGCAGAGACAGCTGCAATTACAGGAGACAGCAGAACTCTCTATACAGTACAAAAGATGCTGACAAACACCTATACATCCAGTGGAACACCAATTCTAGACAAATCTGGATTAATGCTAACAACAAGCGCAGACATAAAAGCCCGTTGGGCAGAACACTTCAAAGAAATTCTTAACCGTCCACTACCTCACAGTTTAATAGATTTTGAAGCTGAAACACCAGCAGCAGAATTAGATGTAAATTTAGATGACTTCACCTTGAGTGAAATAGAAACCACCTTAAAGCTAATGACCAATAACAAGGCTGCTGGAGAGGATAAGTTAACAGCTGAGATCCTCAAGGCAATTGATAGCCATAATTTAATACATCTCCAAAAAATGTTCAACATCATTTGGAAAACAGAGAAGACGCCTCATAAATGGAAAAAAGGAATCATTGTTAAGATCCCAAAAAAGGGCAATCTTAGAGATTGTAACAACTGGAGAGGCGTGACACTTTTGTCAGTTGCCTCAAAGTTATTCTGTAAAATCATCCTAAATAGAATAAAGGATTCAATAGATACAGTAATGCGTGAAGAACAGGCTGGGTTTAGAAAAGGGAGAAGCTGTCTTGACCACATTTTTACTCTACGACTTATATTGGAGGAACATATTGAAAAGCAAAAACCTTTTGTACTTAACTTCATCGACTTCAAAAAAGCATTTGATAGTAGTATTCATAGAGATTCTTTGTGGAAAATTCTGAAGCAATATGGTTTACCATCAAAAATCATAAATATTATCAAAGACATGTATGATGGTTACACATGTGCAGTTCGAACAGAGGAAGGACTGAGCGAATGTTTCCCATAGAAACTGGGGTTAAACAAGGATGTATTTTATCGCCCTTGTTATTTGGAATTGTTATGGACTTCATAATGAAGAAATGCTGCACTGGTAATAAAGGCATCGAATGGATACAAGGAGACCATTTGGAGGACCTCGACTTTGCTGATGACATAGTTCTCATCAGCAGTCAGATAAAAACGATGCAGGAAAACACAATGAACTATCATCAATAGCCAGCAAAATTGGGCTTGAGGTCAATCATGAAAAGACTAAAGTCATGAAAAGTTTAATTCCAACAAGTGACAAAATATACATGGAAAACAAACCAGTAGAAGAGATCGATCACTTTATCTATCTTGGAAGTCACATTGATCGAGAAGGGGATACGAGCAAAGAAATTAGAATCAGACTGGCTAAAGCAGCAATGTCTTTCAGAAGCCTTGAAAAGTTGTGGAAATCAAAACTCATTAGCACAAACACAAAACTTAGGCTATTCAAATCAAATGTACTATCAACCCTTACGTATGCGTGTGAAAGCTGGAAAACAACAAGAGATATAGAAACAAAGTTGAACGCATTCGAAAATAAATGTCTAAGGAAAATACTTGGTATAGAATGGAACGAATTCAAAACAAACGAGGAAATTAGAGAAATCGCCAATCAACCACTAATATCTTCAGTAATAAAGAAAAGACGATGGTCATACGTTGGACATGTGATGAGAAGAGATAATAATCGAATAGCAAAGCAAGCCCTCATATGGGAAACAACAGGTAAAAGAAAAGAGGAAGACCCAGGGAGACACTGAGAAGAACATTGATGAGAGAGGCAAGAGCAGCAGGAATCGGCTCCCTCAATGAGATAGAACTGCTTGCACAGAACAGAGACAGATGGCGAGATTTAATAAAATATCTTTAAAAGAAAACTGCTAGAACAAAAATTCATATAGGAGAAGGTGTATCTTGGTCTACGCCCTATGGGCCAGTTACGGCTCGAAAGGTCAATAGATAGATAGATAGAATAATAAAACAGTAATAACAAAACAGTAACAACAGAAAGTAATAACAAAACAGTAATAACAAAACAGTAATAATAGAAAAGTAATAACAAAACAGTAACAATAGAAAAGTAATAAAAAACTGTAACAATAGAAAAGTAATACCAAAACAGTAACAATATAACAGTAATAACAAAACAGTAACAATATAACAGTAACGGTGTGTTTGTGTGTGTGTGTGTGTGTAACATCTCTAAAATAATGAACTAAACATTTATTTTGTTTGTCTAATGTCTCTAAATTAATGTAATGAACATTTGTCAGCTACGTTTCACTCAATCAATTAATTACTTGTGTTTTGCTGTGTTGCAGGTCAGATTGTATATCAACAGTCCTAGTTTGGCAATGCTGAAACAGATATTCAAGTGACCCAATTTTTCTGGGAAAGTCCACAAGATGTGATGACGATATTTGAAATAAAATCCTCTATGACTGAAATAGACTGACCAATAACAAAACTAGAATGTTGTCACGTGAAGATGTGTCTTTAATGCGAGCCGTGACTTAAAGGTTCCCAACTTGGACAAGATGTGAGTCTGGGAGATTTGTGATGGAGAACTTAAGTCTGACATCATCGTGCCGTTTCTTCTATCTCCTGATGTCCATGTCCTATGTCGCAGGTACGTCATCGTCGATGTATCGTCTTGTCATAACCTTGTATCTCATAAAGATAAATGTATCCTTGATTAATATTCCTAACTATAGATTTAACATGTTGTATTTTTTGTCTATCCTTGTCCACTGATGAAGATTTTATTAGTTGAAACGTTTGTTTCTGAGCTCTGTCCTTTCACACAAAAAAAAACACATTATAACACAGTTATATATCATTAGTTCCCCACATAGTTTAAATGCCATTAGTTCTCGATATGGTTTATATGTCATTAGTTCTCCACGTTATTAAGATATCATTAATTATCCACATAGTGTATGTCGTTAGTTCACGATATAAAATAAAATTGTAAATGTGATTAGTTCTCCACCTGGTTTATGTGTCATTAGTTCCTCGCATAGTTTATATGCCATATCTCCCCATAGTTTATATTTGATTAATTCACCACATAGTTTATGTGTCATTAGTTCACCGCACAGTTTATGTGTCATTAGTTCCCCACACAGTTTATGTTTCATTAGTTCCCCACACAGTTTATGTTTCATTAGTTCCCCACACAGTTTATGTTTCATTAGTTCCCCACACAGTTTATGTGTCATTAGTTCCCCGCACAGTTTATGTTTCATTAGTTCCCCGCACAGTTTATGTGTCATTAGTTCCCCACATAGTTTATGTGTCATTAGTTCCCCACACAGTTTATGTGTCATTAGTTCCCCACATAGCTTATGTTTCATTAGTTCCCCGCACAGTTTATGTGTCATTAGTTCCCCACACAGTTTATGTTTTATTAGTTCCCCACATAGTTTATGTGTCATTAGTTCCCCACATAGTTTATGTTCATTAGTTCCCCACACAGTTTATGTGTCATTAGTTCCCCACATAGTTTCTCAAGCTTTACCTCAGCCTGTATGTGTTCTCCTGCATTTCGAAGTCTTCTCTCTACATGAGAGTGCAGGGGCAAATCTAGCATCAGCGTGAGATGTGATTTACTGCTTGGTGTTCTCCGAAGAGACAGAATGTGACAAGAATAGACAGAGTGTAACAAGAAGAGACATAAGGTGACAAAAGAGACAGAATGTGACAAGAAAAGACAGAAAGTGACTAGAAAAGACAGAATGTGACAAGAAGTGACAGAATCAGAAATGATGATATAAGTAAATAGCTGATGCAACTCTAGTACTGCGTCAGATGATGAAACAAAGGCTGAAATAGCTTGGACATGTGCGATCATTACCAGCCTGCTTCCTCCTAAGTGTTTTAACACTCTGAAGCAATGGTAAATGGGTACTAGTGCAGACCCAAATGATGGAAACGAGTTGAACAGTGTATGGTGACAGCTATACATAGTAGGAAAATACAGACTGTTGGCGTTTCGGTCAACATGCGGCAATCCTTAGAAAACAGTGACAACAAAAACGCATGAACACGCAAGGGAAATATAATGTAACTACATATAAAGTTAATGATACATTTGACGTCTAAACTCTGAACCCCTTTACAGATAGCGGTTCCTTTCAGGAAAGTGACCATTACAAGTAATGTTTACTCAAACAAATCGTTGTGCAGTCTTTCACTTGGTTTATTTGTATTTATGTCTTATATGTTGTTCCTACAGAAGGCGTGTCCAAGCCACAACGTCGCTTTGAATGTGTTTTGTTTCCCGCCTAAATCTGTCATCGCTTTTAGCTGCGTTTTTTAGGATCAAAAGAAGATGGACTTAAAGTGAGAAGTAGATATCCGTGCTGAAGTCGGATGTGTTGGGCCGAAAGGCGCAAATATCACAGTTATACTGCAAACATAACGCAGACACGCCCACTTAAGGTCCTTTTAAGGGCGGATGACGAAGAGGAATTCTATAGTCTACGAATACTCTAGAATACTTAGTCATTGGGTGAACGCAAGCAAGCAGAAGTAGATATCTCAATGTGCGCCGTGTATGAGTCACAATGTGTATGAGTCACAATGTGTAAGAGTCACAATGTGTATGAGTCACAATGTGTATCAGTCACAATGTGTAAGAGTCACAATGTGTATGAGTCACAATGTGTATGAGTCACAATGTGTATGAGTCACAATGTGTAAGAGTCATAATGTGTATGAGTCACAATGTGTAGGAGTCATAATGTGTATGAGTCACAATGTTCATCAATCACAATGTGCAATAGTCACAATGTCCATGAGTCACAGTGCCCATGAGTCACAGTGCCCATGAGTCTCAGTGCCCATGAGTCACAGTGCCCATGAGTCACAGTGCCCATGAGTCTCAGTGCCCATGAGTCACAGTGCCCATGAGTCACAGTGCCCATGAGTCACAGTGCCCATGAGTCACAATGTCCGTGTGTCAAAAATTGCATGAGTCACAATATCCATGAATTACAATGCCCGTGAGTCACAATAATCATGAGTCACATTGAACATTAACCTTTCACCCTCGTCGGTCTATTGTTTCTTCCACCTTTGTCCTCATTTTCTTCCTGATCTTCTCACTTTTCTTTTCCACCTTCTTACTTTCATATATCTTCTTTCAGCTTCTATATTCTGCAACATTTAAATCTATAGCATTACCATCATTGTGTGTTTATGTGTGTGTGTCTACGCATGCTTTTGTTATCAAGTATTTGAAAGGGTCGTTCTCTCCTAATTATCATCTTTTAATTTTCTTTTACCCTTCTAATTATCATCTTTAAATTTTCCACTTCCCTTTCAGTTATCATCTTTTCAATTCCTATTTTCCCTTCTAATTATCATCTTTTAATTTCCTGTTTTACCTTCTAATTATCACCTTTAAGTATCCAATTTTTCCTTCTAATTTAGCATGCTTTAATTTCTTATTTCCCTTTAATGGTATTGTAAATATATCAGTGTCATCATTCGAATTTCTTTGATGTTCAAAATGTCGAATTTACTTCAAATAATTCCAAGTATTGCTTACATAAAACTCGACATCGATTTCAATAAACATACAGAGTCACCGAGACTAACACGAGGGCTGAAAGGATTTATATCTCTGCCATCGCTGTCGGCGAGGGCACTAGAAAGATCACACGCGTATAAACGCATACATTTTAATTAACACTGAAGAAAATTTCAACCGAAACCCATTCATCAGTCTCAAATAATGGGAAAATACCATTAATCCTGAGCCGGGGAACTGCAATACTTTAGCTAGAGATGTTTCTGGGATTTTTCCCAGTTTTCTTTTTAACCACAAGAAATATTTTTTTTTTTAAAAGAGAACAAAGTTCCAGGCTCTCTTGAATGTTCATTAGAACATTTCATTGCAATCGTATTTATTCTTGGTTCAGATCTTGCAGATTTATTCTTTGCGTGTTTGTTTATTATCGATGCGTTCATTGCTGCTTTCATCATTTATTCTCTAAACAAACAGTGGCCGCTCATGGATATGACAACACAGAGGCTGGGAAATGATGAAAAAATGAAATGAAAGAGATGATCCTAAACGATATGGCAGGAAACAAGAAACTGAAATGTGTGTGGGTGGTTGAGAGCGAGAGAAAGAGAGAAGAAGAGAAAGAAAGAGAGAGATTAATTTTTTAAAAATGTTTTTCTCTTCACTTCGGTAATTTTTCACATTTCCTACAAAACGGACAGAATAATTCTTATTCTTCATCTTCTGCTTCTTCTTCTTTCTCTTTTATCTTTTTCTTTTTCATCCTCTTCTTCTTCTTCTTCTCCTACTTCTACTTTTCAACTCCCTGTGGAGAATAGGTCCTCAACATACACTTACAACTCCCTGTGGAGCTAGGTCTTCAACAAACACTGCCCAAGCCATTCTGTTTCTTGTCATTCTTTTAAGATCATTCCATGTCTTCCCCATCATCTTCATCTCTACTTCCTATCTTCTCATAGAAAATTTTGATCTCCCTCTTTGTCTCTTCCCCTGGGGGTTCGAAAAAAGAGCATGTCGTGTAAAGCTCTAAGTTGGCTTCCGTATCGTGTGCCCATTCATCGTCTTCGGTGTATCAAAACAAACTGAATGGTTATCATTTAATACGGGAGAGACACACCAACCACTGATTGAAGAGATTCACCAACCACTGATGGGAGAGATTCACCAACCACTGATTGAAGAGATTCACCAACCACTGATGGGAGAGATTCACCAACCACTAATGGGAAAGATTCACCAACAACTTATTGAAGAGATTCACCACCCACTGATAGGAGAGATTCACCAACCACTGATGGTAGAGGCTCACCAACCACTAATGGGAGAGTTTCACAAACCACTAATGGGAGAGATTCACCAACCACTAATGGGAGAGATTCTCCAACCACTGATGGAGAGATTCTCCAACCACTGATGGGAGAGATTCACCAACCACTGATGGGAGAGATTCACCAACCACTGATGGGAGAGATTCTCCAACCACTGATGGGAGAGATTCTCCAACCACTGATGGGAGAGATTCACCAACCACTGATGGGAGAGATTCACCAACCACTGATGGGAGAGATCTCCAACCACTGATGGGAGAGATTCTCCAACCACTGATGGGAGAGATTCACCAACCACTGATGGGAGAGGCTCACCAACCACTAATGGGAAAGATTCACCAACAACTTATTGAAGAGATTCACCACCCACTGATGGGAGAGATTCACCAACCACTGATGGTAGAGGCTCACCAACCACTAATGGGAGAGTTTCACAAACCACTAATGGGAGAGATTCACCAACCACTGAAGGGAGAGACTCACCAACCATTGATGGGAGAGATTCACCAACCACTGAAGGGAGAGACTCACCAACCATTGATGGGAGAGATTCACCAACCACTGATGGGAGAGATTCACCAACCACTGATGGGAGAGATTCACCAACCACTAATGGTAGAGGCTCACCAACCACTAATGGGAGAGTTTCACAAACCACTGATGGGAGAGGCTCACCAACCACTGATGGGAGAGGTTCACCAACCACTGATGGGAGAGATTCACCAACCACTAATGGTAGAGGCTCACCAACCACTAATGGGAGAGTTTCACAAACCACTGAAGGGAGAGACTCACCACCCACTGATGGGAGAGATTCACCAACCACTGATGGGAGAGATTCACCAACCACTGATGGGAGAGATTCACCAACCACTGATGGGAGAGATCAGCAACCACTGATGGGAGAGACTCACCAACCACTGATGGAAGAGTTTGACCAACCACTGATGGGAGAGATTCACCAACCACTGATGGGAGAGATTCACCAACCACTGATGGGAGAGATCACCAACCACTGATGGGAGAGATTCACCAACCACTGATGGGAGAGATCACCAACCACTGATGGGAGAGATTCACCAACCACTGATGGGAGAGATCATCAACCACTGATGGGAGAGATTCACCAACCACTGATGGGAGAGATTCACCAACCACTGATGGGAGAGATCACCAACCACTGATGGGAGAGATTCACCAACCACTGAAGGGAGAGATTCACCAACCACTGATTGGAGAGAATCACCAACCACTGATGGGAGAGACTCACCAACCACAGACGGGAGAGAGTCACCAACCACTGACGAAAGAGATTCATCAACCACTGACGGGAGAGACTTACCAACCACCGACTAAGCTCTCGGTAATCGTTATCTATCAAAGCAAAGAAGATATTTAATTTGAACGATCAGCCTTCTGTACTGCAGCACCCATGAGAGAGTCAAGTGTTTAAAGTTATCGGCTCTGCTGCTGTGGGAGTTTACTTTTGATATTTTAATTCGTGCGGCAACTTCAGAGGAGCAACGAGCATTTTACCACACAATCTACGTCCCGACGTTGTGTTGTCCATGTCAGTCCTAGACTTCAGAGTCAATAACAATAGGAGAAATAACCTCTACAGATATGAAATGTGTCAGACGAATGACAGGAAACAGCCTGAGAGATAAGATCAGAAATGAAGAACTGAGATAGAAGCTAGGAAGAGTCCCCGCCAAAGAATATATAAAGAAATAGATAAAATGGGGTGAACACGTAACAAGCCAGAACGATCATATCACCTGAATCTTCAATAAACGTTGCAAGAACATCATACTCAAGGGCCGACCACGAAAAAGATGCATTTGCCAGCACGCTATGACTCGTGAGTCTTGTGTACAAGCCATCGCCTTTGAAAACTTGATGTCTGTGTGCATGTGGCTGAACCATCACTCAATGGTGATGTAGTCAGGTACATGTGGCTGAACCATCACTCAATGTTGATGTAGTCAGGTACATGTGGCTGAACCATCACTCAATGTTGATGTAGTCAGGTACATGTGCTCAACCATCACTCCATGTTGATGTAGTCAGGTACATGTGGCTCAACCATCACTCAATGTGTGATGTAGTCAGGTACATGTGACTCAACCATCACTCAATGTTGATGTAGTCAGGTACATGTGGCTCAACCATCACTCAATGTTGATGTAGTCAGGTACATGTGGCTCAACATCACTCAATGTTGATGTAGTCAGGTACATGTGGCTCAACCATCACTCAATGTTGATGTAGTCAGGTACATGTGGCTCAACCATCACTCCATGTTGATGTAGTCAGGTACATGTGGCTCAACCATCACTCAATGTTAATGTAGTCAGGTACATGTGACTCAACCATCACTCCATGTTGATGTAGTCAGGTACATGTGACTCAACCATCACTCAATGTTGATGTAGTCAGGTACATGTGGCTCAACCATCACTCAATGTTGATGTAGTCAGGTACATGTGGCTCAACATCACTCAATGTTGATGTAGTCAGGTACATGTGGCTCAACCATCACTCAATGTTGATGTAGTCAGGTACATGTGGCTGAACCATCACTCAATGTTGATGTAGTCAGGTACATGTGGCTCAACCATCACTCAATGTTGATGTTGTCAGGTACATGTGGCTCAACCATCACTCAATGTTGATGTAGTCAGGTACATGTGGCTCAACCATCACTCAATGTTGATGTAGTCATGTACTTGTGGCTCAACTATCACTCAATGTTAATTTAGTCAGGTACATGTGGCTCAACCATCACTCAATGTTGATGTAGAGCTCGGTCGAGGTGCTGATTTCTTTTTACATCACGACAACCCATGTTACAATTGGCTCACGTTAACGTTGTGTCGTAACTTACAGCAAGATTCCGACATTCGTCACAAGGTCTTGTCCATTAGAGAAAACACAAATATCTCGTCTGTTAGAGAAAACACAAATTATATCTCATCCATTAGAGAAAACACTATTATTTCGTCTGTTAGTGAAGACACACACATCTCGTCCATTAGAAAAGACACAATATCTCATCCATTAGAGAAGACACAATTATCTCATCCATTAGAGAAGACACAAGTATCTCATGCATCAGAGAAGACACAAATATCTCAACCGTTAGAGAAGACACAAATTTCACCTACTTTAGAGAAGACACAAATATCTCGCCCATTAGAGAAGACACAATTATATCATCCATTAGAAAAGACACAAATATCTCGTCCATTAGAGAAGACACAATTATCTCATCCATTAGAGAAGACACAATTATCTCATCCATTAGAGAAGACACAAATATCTCGTCCATTAGAGAAGACACAATTATCTCATCCATTAGAGAAGACACAATTATCTCATCCATTAGAGAAGACACAAATATCTCATCCATTAGAGAAGACACTAATATCTCGTCCATTAGAGAAGACACAAATATCTCATCCATTAGAAAAGACACAAATATCTGGTCCATTAGAGAAGACACTAATATCTCGTCCATTAGTGAAGACACTAATATCTCGTCCATTAGAAAAGACACAAATATCTCGTCCATTAGAAAAGACACAATATCTCGTCCATTAGAAAAGACACAAAAATCTCGTCCATTAGAGAAGACACTAATATCTCGTCCATTAGAGAAGACACTAATATCTCATCCATTAGAGAAGACACTAATATCTCGTCCATTAGAAAAGACACAAATATCTCGTCCATTAGAGAGGACACAAATTTCTCGTCCATTAGAGAGGACACGAATTTCTCGTCCATTAGAGAAGACACAAATATCTCGTCCATTAGAAAAGACACAAATATCTCGTCCATTAGAAAAGACACAAATATCTCGTCCATTAGAAAAGACACAAATATCTCGTCCATTAGAAAAGACACAAATATCTCGTCCATTAGAAAAGACACAAAAATCTCGTCCATTAGAAAAGACACAAATATCTCGTCCATTAGAGAGGACACAAATTTCTTGTCCATTAGAGAGGACACAAATTTCTCGTCCATTAGAGAGGACACAAATATCTCGTCCATTAGAAAAGACACAAATATCTCGTCCATTAGAGAGGACACAAATTTCTTGTCCATTAGAGAGGACACAAATTTCTTGTCCATTAGAGAGGACACAAATTTCTCGTCCATTAGAGAAGACACAAATATCTCGTCCATTAGAGAAGACACAAATATCTCGTCCATTAGAGAAGACACAAATATCTCGTCCATTAGAGAAGACACAAATATCTCGTCCATTAGAGAAGACACAAATATCTCGTCCATTAGAGAAGACATATATATATGTGTTTATCACTTGTCCTACCTTCAATTCTGCAATAAAGAGGACACATTGATAAGGAAGAAAAAAAAGTAAGCCCCGACGGAAATGAAAACTTTCATGTATTGCAGGAATCGTTAAAAGAGATTTCCTTGATTGGAATCTTCTAGAGTTCGATTAGTGGAGTATTCGGGAAATACAAGTGTCAACTTTGAACCACCATGCTCAGCAATCGGCTTCTTGTTTGCCCGACCACAGACCGCGGCCGATCGATTTCCACAACTTCCGCAGACTAATGGTGTCTATCAAATCTATTGACTTTCCTCTGTGCCACGATGTTAAGCTGTTCTGCATCTTATCTGTTCTCTATCTTATCTGTTCACTATCTTATCTGTTCTCTATCTTATCTGTTCTGCATCTTATCTGTTCTCTATCTTATCTGTTCACTATCTTATCTGTTCTCTATCTTATCTGTTCTCTATCTTATCTGTTCTGCATCTTATCTGTTCTCTATCTTATCTGTTCTCTATCTTATCTGTTCTCTATCTTATCTGTTCTCTATCTTATCTGTTCTGCATCTTATCTGTTCTCTATCTTATCTGTTCTGCATCTTATCTGTTCTCTATCTTATCTGTTCTGCATCTTATCTGTTCTCTATCTTATCTGTTCTCTATCTTATCTGTTCTCTATCTTATCTGTTCTCTATCTTATCTGTTCTCTATCTTATCTGTTTTCTATTTTATCTGTTTTCTATCTTATCTGTTCTCTATCTTATCTGTTCTGCATCTTATCTGTTCTCTATCTTATCTGTTCTCTATCTTATCTGTTTTCTATCTTATCTGTTCTCTATTTTATCTGTTCTCTATCTTATCTGTTCTGCATCTTATCTGTTCTCTATCTTATCTGTTCTCTATCTTATATGTTCTGCATCTTATCTGTTCTCTATCTTATCTGTTCTGCATCTTATCTGTTCTCTATCTTATCTGTTCTCTATCTTAGCTGTTCTCTAGCTTATCTGTTCTGCATCTTATCTGTTCTCTATCTTATCTGTTCTCTATCTTATCTGTTCTCTATCTTATCTGTTCACTATCTTATCTGTTCTCTATCTTATCTGTTCTCTATCTTATCTGTTCTCTATCTTATCTGTTATATTTTTTATCTCCTCGGTATCTTATCTACTTCCCCCCTCAGCTTAGTCTTCTTCACAATAACCTCTATTGCTTCATATTATCTCTACCATCATCGACATCTTCATCATACATTAGACACGCCCTTCACCTTGTCTTTACAATCATGAAATCCTATATAACCTTGACCCCTACCCTTTATAAATCAATCAAGAGTAAATAAATCCTTCCATGTCGTCCTCTGCATCGATTTCCGAGATATACCTGCTGAGGCCAAAAGTGCGACACTTTCCCTACACGTTCAATATGACACATACTGTTTCTGAATGCTGTGACATCATATGTGACCCGGAAGTGCAGACTGTACGTGCAAGGAAACGTACTACGAGTCAGACTACACTCTCAAATGTCCGGACAACTGTTTCAATGACACCTGTGAACAGTCAACCGGAAACTGTGCATGCAAGGGAACGTTCTACGGGTCAGACTGCACTCTCAAATCTCCCGACAACAGTTTGAACAAAACCTGTCTGGAGGTCTGCGTCTTGTATGTCGATTATCCCCACGTAAAGAAGAGTCTGCCGACTACAACAAACCCAAGCATATGGCTACCTCAATGTGTTCCTGTGCTAGACTTGGTTCATTTCTTGGTGCTTTTCCGAGAGGCCATGGCTCATATCTTGGTGTGTTTCTGTGCTCATCATCATGTACCCTGCCGGTTGGCGTAGGCGATCATGTCCCTCCACAATCTTCTATCTACAGTGCATCGTATCAGTTCGGTTGTTGACTGTTTTCCATGCCATGACACCAAGCTATCCAGTTTCTGTGCTAGCCATGGCTAATATCTTGGTGTGTTTCTGTGCTAGCCATGGCTCATATCTTAGCTTGTGTGTGTGTGTGTGTGTGTGTGCTGGCCATGGCTCATATCTTGGTGTGTGTCATGTTAGTCATATCTCATATCTTGGTGTGTCCGTGTCAATCATGTCTCATATCTTTATGTACGTCTCAGTTTAGTAATATCTCATATCTTTGTGTGTATCTGTGTTAGTCATGTGTCATATCTTTGTGTGTGCATGTCTGAGTTAGTGATATCTCATATCTTTGTGTGCATGTCTATGTTTATCATATCTCATATTCTCGTGTGTGCATGGCTATGTTAGTCATATCTCATATCTTTGTGTGTATGTCTATGTTAGATATGTGTCATATATCTTGATGTGTGTCGGTGTTAGTCATGTCTCATATCGCGGTGTGCATGTCTGTGTTAGTCACATCTCATATCTTTGTGAGCATGTCTGTGTTAATCACCTCTAGTGACTCGGGCAGATTGTGCTCGTAAACCTGGGAGGGCCGACCATCTAAGGGCAGAATTCCCCTACAGAAAAGACAATCTGCTGCCTTGCAGGAAGATTGGGGACAATCAAAGGGTAAGGAAAGCAAACCTGAATAAAATTCTGGCTGAAATCGGATGCACTGGGCCACTGGCGCAGAACACAGTGCAACGTTTTAACGGGTGTTCAATCAGAGTGGATCTGGCAGACTCTAATTGTGATATTCGGACTGTGGGGGCGATCAACACACTTAACATGACAGCTGACTTCATGTGAGAGTCTGGATCCTACTCTGATTGAGTCCTGATCGCAGAGAGAGAGAGAGAGAGAAAGAGAGAGATAGAGAGATAGAGAGAGAGAGAGAGGGAGAGAGAGATACTGTTTCTGGTGATGTTGATGGTAAGTTGTATCTGCCTTCTGAGTTCCGCGGACACTACGTCACTGTTGATACAAACATCATTCCTAGAACGAGCAAGTCAATAAACACATCACTGTGGTCCTTAGATATCACCGACCTTTGAGTTGTATAACCTTGTGATACTAATTAATCTACGATGATGCAACAACTCAACTGGTATTTGTGTCTGTGACATGTAACTGATTAGATCTTACGTATAACAGGTTGTTCCTGTGTGTTACCGGGGCCTCATTATGAGGGAAGTAAAGAATAGTGACCCTGTGACCTTCCAGGCATGTCGTAAGAGGCGACTAAGGAGGTTGATTGATGGCTTGACAAGTTGTCATTATAAAAAGTATTGTTATGGAAACATCGCCATTTATTTTAGAAGCAGTGATCTCTGCAATATGTGCCATTTTGGCACGCAAGATTTCTGTTTCTGAAATTGTTGGTCTGCCCTATGTGCAGTCTTAGGCTCGAAAGGACAATAGAAAGAGATAGATAGATCACAGGTTGAGCTGTAGCATGCAACAGATTAGACATATAGACCCAGTTATACCTACAGCTGATCTAAAATTGACGAACAAGCAAAACTACAAAAGTATATGTTGCAGCTTCACGTAAATGACACAAATATCAGGTTGAACAATGAGTTATTGTTGAGTTATCTGTGGGTTGTCATCAACCCATCCCGAACATGTCCATAGCTTAACCATTTTATCGACAATTAAAATACTGATTCACATAATGTAACCCAAACAATAAAGGACATTACAAAAAAACAAGGAATACAGAAATACGAGTCAATAAAGAAAACAAGAATTTGAATTATCTTGAACATAAACAACGATTATATGTGAACCAGCAACAGAAATTACGACCTCTCGTCGTTCCTGCATGAAGTACAATGGCACGAGATAACAAAAAACATGAGAGGCAAAACACGAGGAGAAAAGGAGGCAAATCAAACTACGTAAGTGATGCATACACCAGTGGTGAAATATGGTGTCTAGAACAGCGAGCCTGTAGGACAGTAAACGTGATGT
This sequence comes from Megaustenia siamemsis, assembly GCA_032433765.1. NCBI lineage: Eukaryota > Metazoa > Mollusca > Gastropoda > Stylommatophora > Ariophantidae > Megaustenia > Megaustenia siamemsis. Next base: position 87,062,923 of record JAVIAB010000125.1, on the reverse strand, counting down.
CTCGACTGTTAGACGCTTGTCTTTTCTGATCAAATAACTTTGAAAGTTGCCAAACTACAAGAAATCAGACATGAAGAGGTCAATCAAAGATATGTGTAGACACAGCCATTATGGAGACGATAGACTCTAAACAGAACAATCATCAATACAGAAGATAACCAAGAGATTCTAGACAGAACCATCATCAACAGAGAGGAGGACCAAGAGAGTCTAGACAGAAACATCAGCAACATAAAAGAAGACAAAAGAGACACTAGACAGAACAATCATCAACAAATTGGAGAACGACACAAAACGCTTTAACAAAATCATCATGAACAGAAAGGAGTCAGCCATATGCTTACAAATCTACACAAGACGTCATATTTGCAAGTGGAGAGACCAATGGCCACTGTTGTAAATGTCATGCTTGGCCCAGAGGACATCTGAACGACCTTATATAACTGAATACATTCTGTCTGACAACGGTTATTGTGATGTTTGTTAACGTCAGCAAATATTTCCTGACAAAAGAAATCTAATGGAACATTTAAGTAGAATACACGTTCAATAGCGGACCTCGGCACATCAGTTTGTTGCCGATAATTTAGTTACTTGGTTCAGTTTGCTGGTTGAGTTGCTGCACATTTAAGATGAAGAGAAACATTCCGACAATCAATCTGTGCTGAAGGATTGAATATTTCAAAATGAATTTCAGTTTTGAAAATGACCTTCTCATAAGGAAGGGGGAAATAATTGCAGTGTTGCTGTAAAGCTGGTAGCAATGAGCAAGTGGTGGGGTGTGGTGTACACTCCTACAAGGTTTGGTGACAGTTTGACAAATAGGGAGAACTACTTCAGAGAAAGAGAACACAAACGGGGGTGCCTTGGTCATCTAGTTGGGAAAACTACCCGACTCGGCCAACGACGTTCGGACAACCCGTGTTCGATTCCCGCTGGAAGTAGTGTGAGTTGTACTCGTGGTTGGAAAAAAATATCTCCGCTGTCGACCCAGCTGCTGGAAGAAATGGGTGCCAGGTTAGTACTCTGGGAAGGTGAGGAATACCGCATCGGATCGTGAGTTTCGATGCTTGAAGCGACACTGTCCAGAAATCTCCGAACACTTCTGGGTAGGCGGCCGAGCACATATGGGTGGAAACTCGCGTGCTAAGACGTCGATTCAAGTCTCGTTCTTGGCTTTGACCGTAACACAGTGACAACGAAATAAAGATCAACTCTGCTGCATCTAGAATGTGCGGGACAGGTAAATCAAGGAGAGATCAATTTACCTTGTAAAAGTATACGCTACACACCACCACTTGCTCTTTTCCTTCATTAGCAATGATCTAGCACAACATGACGAGCATGGGGATGTGTTCACGTGAATGATCACATTCGGAAAGACATTCAGACGGACATGAGATTTGTGATAGAGATACTTGTCTTGTGCATCGTCTCCACATCGGAACGTTGGTGGTCTGGCATCGACATTATGTTCTGTCTCTAGCCGTAATGGGCCATGTCTCTAGCCGTGATGTGCCATGTCTCTAGCCTTGATGTGCCATGTTTCTAGCCTTGATGTCCATGTCTCTAGCCGTGATGTGCCATGTGTCTAGCCTTGATGTGCCATATCTCTAGCCGTGTGCACCATGCCTCTAGCCTTGATGTTCCATGTCTTTAGCCGTGATGTGTCATGTCTCTAGCCGTGATGTGTCATGTCTCTAGCCGTAATGTGTCATGTCTCGTGAATGTATTGTGACAACTGGACGTATTGTGACAACTGGAAAAATATAGGGAGTAAGAGGTATTAAAAGTAAGTGAGAAACCTGATGAGAAATGCATCAAAACCGTTGAGAAACATTCTTCTCCTTTCCTTCCTCACTTGCCTTTCATCGTCTAGTGAAGCTATAATTTGCAGTCTCTAGCTCTTCTCATCGCCTGTCCTGCTGTTATGCTTCCTAGTGTTTCTTATATTCAGTTGAGACAGGAAGTTTAGGAGAAACATAATCGCCCGCGCCAGCAGCCAATGCGCCTGATTATGATAACAGCATTTCATGCTTCCCTGCACTTGATGATAATTTCCAGTGGTCCCAGTGCTGCTACGTCAGTGATTGCCGCGCCACGTGACACTCTGCCCTCGCTGAGAAGCCTCGTAATGTCCACTTGTCCAAAGCAACTGCACTCGCTAAAAACACAACTTTCCCAATGACCTGTCAACTCTGTCTTCCTCATGGAACACTGCATACCCCTCACAAATCCCAGGATGCTCAAAACCCCTTCCTGTCCTATCTACTTGTCGTATCCGCCAATTTTAAGCATTTCCAAGCATGAAATGAGCGTCCGACATGATAAGTGGTGTTTATTAACCAGGCCTGTACGAACTTCCTATCAAGCATTGAAGTAACTCTCTGGGCTGTTGTCAGGGACGCCCTTTGCTGTGGCGTGGACCGCCAAAGGATTCCCCTTGACATTGTTGGAGAACGACCTTTGAATTTTGGGAATCAAAATAAAGATATTTGTTCGATATCAAATATTAATAAACAGGAATTTCAGAGTTATCTTACACCACCATCATCAGGTGTCAAGCCGGTTGGCGCAGGCGATCACCTCTCTCCACATCACAAGGTCCTTTATACAAGTCATAATTTCAGTCGGTGACCTTACGGCGATGTCTTGTATGATTTCAGCTATCAGTATTTTAATACAAAACTTTGAAGATTTCTCATGAAATTTACTTACAATGTTCTTATTAATTATCGTGCTGTTTAATACTCTTTCTGTCAGCTAGCGTTCTTTCAAACATCCATTTATGAAAATGTCATTACAAGCTCTGGTTTGTGGGAATTTGAACAGTTTTCTGGTATTCTTTAAACAAAAATGGAAGACTGCCGGTGCATATATATCCTCTTATTTTTGTCTTATCTCGCTTCTCTATTTGTATCTTTATATCTTAGTTTTATATCCTTCTTTCTCCTGCCCACACACTTTATCGCACGCCCTCTTTCACTTTCACTTCTTATTTCTCTTGCTCGCTTTCCTTATCTCTCACTTTCTCTCGGTCCTCTCCATATATCTTATGACTCAACTCTCTCATCCCATTACTATCTCCACAACAAATCTGCCATCATTCAACAGTGTACAAGGCAGTAAGGAATCAATTATCCGCTCTCGGCGATAATGTCATTATATTACAAAAACATGAAAGAAAGTTAACTGAAGTGAAGCACCATCGTTCACGCTGTTCGAAGTGGCTCTACACGGATACCATAATAACTCATTCCGACTCAGCAATAATTATACAATCTAACATCCAATAATGGCTACCAACATATTGTCACGCTGCAACTACATACCATTTTTATCACGGCATATATCTTGTTCTTCAAAATTAAAAACAATATTAATCACAATAATAACACTATTTTTGTTTAATATATGCTGCTGTTTTGATTGTTTATTTTCCATGATTCCGTTGATTTTCTTGATTCATTCTTGACTCTTTTAAAATAAAATTGTATATTTTCTATTAACATTTTCTAATACTTTAGCTGCCCCATATAATTGTATGTTTATTTTATATGTTCTCTGTAGCTCTACTCCCGGCCATCCATAGTATTTAACATCTGTGTTATCTCCCTTTTTTTTAAAAAATCACGCAGTTTTGATCACAAAACATATTTTTTAAATTATAACTCAAAGTATTTGTTACTACTCGTCATTGGGCTCGCGGTTTGTGCTTCACACGAGTCTCCTTCTTTAATTCTAGGCCTGATCTTCCCACAGTGCACTGTGATCTTATCTTGTGTTTTCCACATCGACCTGCAAAGCGACCTCATTAAAACAACGAGGACACTCCGTACTGGACACTAGTGGTCCCTTAGATAAAAAATCAATCAGTGATCTCATTGTGTTCTCCTATCGGAACTTGTCTTCTTTCTTCTCATCATCCAATTCTCAGATCTTATTTTACTCGTTACTTCTTTATTTCTTTTTGTTCCCTGCTTTTTCTTTTGTTTCTTATCTTTATCTTGATGCACATAGACTGCTGCAGGATGATCTCGAGGTTGGAGAGACCTGAGAACTGAGACATGTCGTCGAAAACCAAGGGATGGGGGTTGCTCAAATAGAAGCTCTCGGTGCATGGAAGGGGTGGGGGGTTGGATGTCAAGCTTGGCTAGATAATAGAGAGATCGAGGCAGAGAAAGGAAGAAACAATAAGATAGATAGACAGGCAGACAGATAGATAGATAGATAGATAGATAGATAGATAGATAGATAGATAGATAGATAGATAGATAGATAGATAGATAGATAGATAGATAGATAGATAGATAGACAGGCAGACAGATAGATAGATAGATAGATAGATAGATAGATAGATAGATAGATAGATAGATAGATAGATAGATAGATAGATAGATAGATAGATAGATAGATAGATAGATAGATAGATAGATAGATAGATAGATAGATAGATAGATAGATAGATAGATAGATAGATAGATAGATAGATAGATAGGCAGACGGAAAGAAAGAAAGAAAGAAAGAAAGAAAGAAAGAAAGAAAGAAAGAAAGAAAGAAAGAAAGAAAGAAAGAAAGAAAGAAAGAAAGAAAGAAAGATATAATAAAATACAAAATGTCAAATTAAATTATGCAGATACAGAAGGTAAAAATCCGTACAAGACGACTTGAAGGCTCGACCTCTATCTCCCCCCCCCCCCCAAAAAAAAAAAAGCACTACAACGGGAGATAACACTTGCATGTCGCTGTTTCATCTCCCCAACACTACAATGGGAGATAACACATGCATGTCACTGTTTCATCTCCCCAACACTACAATGGGAGATAACACATGCATGTCACTGTTTCATCTCCCCAACACTACAATGGGAGATAACACATGCATGTCACTGTTTCATCTCCCCAACACTACAATGGGAGATAACACTTGCATGTCGCTGTTTCATCTCCCCAACACTACAATGGGAGATAACACATGCATGTCACTGTTTCATCTCCCCAACACTACAATGGGAGATAACACTTGCATGTCGCTATTTCATCTCCCCAACACTACAATGGAAGATAACACTTGCATGTCGCTGTTTCATCTCCCCAACACTACAATGGGAGATAACACTTGCATGTCGCTATTTCATCTCCCCAACACTACAATGGGAGATAACACTTGCATGTCGCTATTTCATCTCCCCAACACTACAATGGGAGATAACACTTGCATGTCGCTGTTTCATCTCCCCAACACTACAATGGGAGATATCACTTGCATGTCGCTATTTCATCTCCCCAACACTACAATGGGAGATAACACTTGCAGGTCGCTGTTTCATCTCCCCAACACTACAATGGGAGATAACACTTGCATGTCGCTGTTTCATCTCCCCAACACTACAATGGAAGATAACACTTGCATGTCGCTGTTTCATCTCCCCAACACTACAATGGGAGATAATACTTGCATGTCGCTATTTCATCTCCCCAACACTACAATGGAAGATAACACTTGCAGGTCGCTGTTTCATCTCCCCAACACTACAATGGAAGATAACACTTGCATGTCGCTGTTTCATCTCCCCAACACTACAATGGAAGATAACACTTGCAGGTCGCTGTTTCATCTCCCCAACACTACAATGGAAGATAACACTTGCATGTCGCTGTTTCATCTCCCCAACACTACAATGGAAGATAACACTTGCAGGTCGCTGTTTCATCTCCCCAACACTACAATGGGAGATATCACTTGCATGTCGCTATTTCATCTCCCCAACACTACAATGGGAGATATCACTTGTAGGTCGCTGTTTCATCTCCCCAACACTACAATGGGAGATAACACTTGCATGTCGCTATTTCATCTCCCCAACACTACAATGGGAGATATCACTTGTAGGTCGCTGTTTCATCTCCCCAACACTACAATGGGAGATATCACTTGCATGTCGCTATTTCATCTCCCCAACACTACAATGGGAGATATCACTTGTAGGTCGCTGTTTCATCTCCCCAACACTACAATGGGAGATATCACTTGTAGGTCGCTGTTTCATCTTCCCAACACTACAATGGGAGATATCACTTGCATGTCTCTCTTTTACCCTGGTAGCAGCGATACATTTGGTTGTGTAATAGATTGCTGGTGCTCACGGCAGGCCTGTTGTCCACTACAGAGAGCTCGGCATGACGTCATCTACTAAAGCGATTACCCCGACAGGGATGGTAAATAAGGAGCGAACAACTTTTGGTTTCCATCTAAAAGTGCCATTTTAGTTACAATCTTGTAAATTAATGTTGCATCATTAGTACATTCTCCTCATCCTTACAATTCATACTCGATGAAAGTGGTTCCAGTTTGTGACACAACATGTAATGTATTATAATAAAACAAAATGTAATATATTATCATCATCGTCATGTGCCATACCGGAAGGCGAGGAGATCATGACCTTCCACAACCTTCTATCTACAGTGCATCGTATCGATTCTGTTGTTGACTGTTTACCATGTCAGGGCAACAAGCCATCTTGTTTCTTCTCTGTCGTCCACGACCTCTTTTTGCCTGTATTTTGCTAGCTATAACCAATTTTTCCAACTTTCCTCTTTTCATGATATGCTCGAAAAATGTTGATTGTTTCTTTCTGATGTTTTTTAGGAACTCCCTTTTTGTGTTGGCCTTTTTGAGAATTTCTTCGTTGGTCTTTTTAGCTGTCCAGGAAACTTTCAACATTCTTCTGAGAAATCCCATCTCTGTGGCCTCTAATAAATTTTTTTCATTTGTTTGTCTACTATCCATGATTTGCATCTATAGGTCAGAATTGGCTGTATATAGCACAGCTGAACTCCCCTTCTCACTTCCACTGACATGGACATATTATAGTTGAAGGAAATTTGTGTGAATTATATTTTACGACACAGAGGCATACCAGACTTTCAGAGCACAGGCCGGATATGACACAAATCTGTTGAGAGCAAAGGGAAGGCCCTGCTTGCCCGCTACATTGAGCAGACGGACCAAAGAAATGAGGCTGTAAGAATGAGGATACGGGGATCGCTGTCAAAATTGTGTAAGGATGTAGGGCTGGAAGAAGATCTCACAATCACAACCGATACCATTCGCACGACACTTAAAAGGTCACACAACACTGCTCCTGGTCCAGATGGTGTTCGGTACGATGACATAAGCGATTTAGCTGACGACGACTTGACAAAACTGGCCAATGAGTTTAATGCCAGTATTCGGAGTGGCCAGATTAAGGATGAGTGGCTACACAGCTACTTACTACCGCTACCGAAGCCAAACAAGGACCATTCTCAGATCAGTGCCTACAGTATCATCACAATGCAGAACACTACGGGCAAGCTGCTGGAGAAAATAGTTGCCCGTGTCCTCACCTGTCACCTTGAACAGAAACGCGTATTCCCATCCACACTCGGAGATATAACAAAGAGACATGGCTCAATGCGGCAGTCTTTGCCTATGACGTCATCGAAGGCTTCCACAGACGAAAGGAGACATGTGCTGCTGCTATAGATCTGTAGGATGCATACAACAGGGTACCATTTGAATATCTCATGCATATGCTTCTCAAACTGGCGGTGAACCCCTTCCTCATTAGATGGATCGCCGCGGCACTGTTTCAGAGGAAGGTGATACTCAGATGTGGAAGTTGGTCTTCCGAGCCAACATCCATTTGTCCAGGGTTGCTACAAGGCTCACCATTGTCACCGGTTCTATTTAACTTGTACACAATAACGATCACGGAACAACAGCTGTTTGGGAGGGGAAGAACTATGACTTTTGCTGATCATATTCTGGTATATCGACAGGGAAGAGACAGACGGGGAATCGCCTCCACAATGCAAGACGAACTCGATCGCATTTCTTCCTGGTGTGGGGTTTCAGGTGCCTTGGTTAATCCTAATAAAGCATCAGTTTCATGGTTCTCCCTTAACAATCATATCGTTAATACGACCACACCGGTAGTACGAATGAGGGCTGATGAGGTGACCAGGGACAAGTTGATGACATACCTCGGAGTTAAGTTTGATCGCAGCCTGTGTTTTCGGGACCACGTCGACCATGTGATAACAAAATCCCGCAAAGGATTAGCCGCCTTGAAGGTCATGGCAGCTGCCAACATCCAGCAGAGGCTAATTACTCTTCTGTTGCAGGGATTAGTCCTCGCACCAATCAAGTATGCCCTGGCAATTCTTACTGTCAGTACGACTCAAATTGATAAGCTGGAGAAAATACAAAATGAAGCCATGCGCATTATCCTGGGATGTACGAGGGACACTCCCTGTGTAGCAATGAGGTATCTTCTTGACTTTCCAACCATGGATGACAGAATCAAGATCTGGAGAGCACGAGCATACCTGAAGATTAGTACAGATACGGAGCATCCATTGCACCACGTGCTCAACACAGTGAAAGGTGCCAGGCTAAAAAGAGGCAAATCATGGGTGGGCCGTGCAGAAGATATCATCAAATAGGTCTGTGGGCTTACCAACATCAACGTTGGTGAGGAGTGGATACCGGTGCCTACGTCATTCAAGGGGACTTTCTCGTGTATTGTCACACTCGACAGGAAAAGTAGGGAACAGAACCCGGTCGTGGTTAATGCCGAGGTCAACGGTTTCATCTGCGATAAAACCGATGAGAAAGATGCAGTTATCTATACAGAAGGATCTGTAAGACGACACCAAAGAAGTGCATGGGCATTTACAGCACGCTCGGTAGGCAGAATAGTCAAAGAAGACAGTGGTGCATACGTCATGACCACGAGTAGCATGACAATGGAGGTGATGGCAGTGACCAAGGCATTCAAATGGTTAGAGTCACAAGACTACACCCACGCATGTATACTGAGTGATTCGATGAGTATGATAAAAAAAAGCGGAGGCGGGCTCTGTACGCATGCAATGGGTAGAGTCGTTGCAGAAATCCAAAATACGTAAGGTCACCTTTGTCTATGTCCCTGGACATGCGGGAGTACGGGGAAATGAAAGAGCGGACAGGTTGGCTAGCTGCGCTGTCGTTGAGGACGGGCAACCAATGGATCGGGCGCACATCATCAATGCCCTCCGAGATGTGGGAAGAGCACAGGACTTCGACAAACACAGATCCACGTCACTTTTTTCGGATGATGGAAATGGGAGTTAAGACACGTTGTCACAGCCAAAAATGATAAACTTAGTAGCCATGTAAGAAGACTTATCAACCAACATAGAACTGGAGTCGTCAGTCGCTGGACACTGAGGGAATTGCTGAGGAGGGGATCTGAGCACCTATGGACATGTTCTGAGTGCAATGATGATGACCCGCAAATAACTCAATAACTCAATAACTCAATATTTTAGTATTTAATGCTAGAAGCTCTAAGATCAACAACGACTCGCAAATTTGGGAACTTCCGGGTGACGCAATCTTGAAGTTTGAACCAAAATTTGTAATGTTCAGAGAGAATAAGAATATGACGTATTTTACTTTCTTGAAAAGGCAGAAATTAGCAAAAGAACTAAAGTATCAGTAACAAACAGCTATAAACGATAAGGTAAATCTAACGGTGCTACTTTAGTGCTCTCTAGGCTGTCTCTAGGAACTCCACTTCATCTGGCCATATCTCTTGGGAAAAGGTAGTCCAGTTTTCTAACTTCCCAGTTGCCTTTCTTCCCTTATCAAAGACATACTGGATATTCTGTTAATGTTTTATATAGATCCTGCCCCATCTTATAGGCGTGTGTCGTGGACAATTAATAAACAAGCACGAACATTATTGAAAGCAGAATAAATATAGTTGTTTATTAGTATATGTAAAATGACATCTAATGTCTACAAAGGACTGATAAAAGTTGTATTGATGTTATCTGTAATGAAGCACCTTCCTTTTCCTAGTGTTTCTTATATTATATCAATCCATCCTTTTTCTGGTCGGTGCCTGCGTCAAGTGTTCTCGTAACGTTTATTGCAGGCTCGTTGTGTTGTTTCTATCTTATTATGTGGCCAAACAATTGCATCTGTTGTTTCTTTATATATTATATCATCATCAAGTACCGAGCCTTCTGGCGTAGGTGATCATGTCTCTTCACAACTTTCGATCTCGACAGTTATTTATCATTTCTGTTGTTGACCTTCTGCCAAGCTATTATCTTAAGCTGTCTGTTATTTTTTCTCTTTGCTTCCCTCTATCTCTTCATCCCTCAATTTTTCTAGTTGTTACAATATATTCCAGTTGTTCTCTTCTCATTACATGGCCAAAAAATGATGATTGTTTCTTCCTAATATTGGAAATTAGCTCTCTTTTGCTTTGGCCTCTTTCAGAACATTTTCATTACTCTTCTTAACTGTCCATGGTACTCTCAACATTCTTCTGTAAAACCACATTTCTACAGCCTATAGTGATTTTCTTGTCTACTGTCCATGATTCACATCCATATGTTAAGACTGGCTCTACATAACATTTAAGAACTCGTTTTCTCATTTAAATTGTCAAAAAAGGATTGCAAAGTATCTTCCTCATTTTTTGGAAAGCTGCTTTTGCCTGAGCCATTCTGCATCTCACCTCTGTTGTACATCTACCATCTGAGGTTAACAATGTCCCCTTGTATTTACTCAATTTACCTGTTTTAATATTGTTCCACTTGTCTTTATTGTGCACTGTGGTGATGAGTTATCCTTTATTGATACCATTACTTCTATCTTTTTGCTATTAAGGCTGAGTCCTTTATTTTTGCTTTCTTTCACTATAATGTCTAACATTTATATTCAAAGGCATTAATTATTGCTAGTTTGTTTCTCAGTTCTTCACTTCTGATCTTATCGCTCAGGCTGTTTCCTCTTATGCGTTTAACACATTTCATCTCTGTAGAGGTTATTTTTCTTATTGTTCGTGCATTTAGGGCCCAGGTCTGGCATGGACAGCACAACGTTGGGATGTAGATTGTATCGTAGAGTGCCCGTTTTGCCTCTAGTTATGAAGCACTGGCCAAACCATTAGAAAAACTCAGATCGGTTTAGAAACTGAAATGATCTGAAATTGTTGCTGATATCAAAGAAAATAATAAGAAAAATGGTAGGAACAAAACCCTGCCAAGAATATATAGAACAACAACAACTTAAATGGCTTGGCCACCTGGTCAGAATGAATCCTCACCAATCACCATCAAGGGCGTTCTTCTCGAGAATGCATGGAAAAAGACCAAGAGGAAGACCCAGAAGAAGATGGATAGATGCAGTGACAGAGACATGTAACAACAAAGGAAAATCACTAATTCAGACAATTCGAGCAGCACAAGAACGACAAATGATATAAACCACGACACCTTTTAGGTATCAGTGAAAGAGAAAAGAAGAAGAAGATCAAAGAAAACAAATGAAACCTTGAAAGCGATGAAAGAGAACAAATGTTGCAAGGAAAAATGTACAGGAGTCTTAGTCAAGTCCTACTAATACAATTATCGTCTGACAGTTAAATAGATCAATAGCAGAAGTGGTAAGAAACAGCCAGCTCTGGGTTGGAGTGCGTGGACGGACATGGTCACTGAGGCATGTGGGCATTCACATCAAGTATTGATCTTTGCATTTCTTCTAAATAAGTTGGCAGAAATTGTGCTCAAGATGGAACAAAAGGAAGGAAGTAAAGAAGAAACATGTACAAGTGTGGAGAGTGAGGGCGTGTGTGTATGGTGAGTGTGGGAGCCCCCCTAAAGTGACAGACAGGAAGCGGAAACCACAATGAGTGCCAGGGACGCAAAGAAAAGTCGTTGTGTCAAATAAATGGCGTGTACTGTGCCTTTTTGTATTTCTTTCTCGTCGCACTGAAATGAACATTTGTTGCGTTGTATCGCTAATTGCAGTGCAGCTGTGATGTTTTGTATTATTCATCCCAGCACATTCGACTTTTTACAGGGTTTTCATTCCTTTTTTTCATCCGAAATCACTTAACCAGACAGACTCTTCTGCTTTTGAGACCACCACGGTGAAATGGATGGACCTACGGTCAGCTATGGTTCATTATTCTGGATTTCAGTAGTCGAGTACGAGTAGCTGTTTAGCTCTTTTGTTGTTTTGCATCTACTGGTTAAAAATACACAATATGATTATAGTAGGTCGTGATCATCATGAAGTGCCATGTCTACTGACGTTGGTGATCTAGCTCAACTGTGTACATTTTCACTTGCTACCATAAACATTTATGTGCCGTTTATTTTGATTGGTCACAAGACGAGATAGCCGCTTTTATAGAGCGGGCTATATGGACGATAATAGCTTTGATATTTCTCCCCTTTTAATGACAAGAATTTTATGAATTATCAGAGATTGAAAGACCGCCCACAGCACTGCCTGGCCTGGCGACAACATCATCAACTAAGTTCATCATTTGACAGGAAACAAAACACGTTACACGCGTAATAAACTTAATGTATTTATTGTCCTTCTTGCTAAAACAACGTGGGTTACGCTGACTTGGTCACGTACATCGTATGAAAGATGGCCGCATACCAAAAGATGTAATTTATGGACAACTAGCAGGTGGCAAAAGAACTAGGGGCGCCCAAATCTCTGATTTATAGACGTGTGTAAACGTGACATGAAGACTCTGAATATAAACCCTGCAGTCTGGGAAGACATAGCTGTAGACTGCAGTCTTTGAAAAAAAAACACACTCTAGGGCTCTAACTCAAGCAAGAAGCAGACAGATTAATAGAAAAAGGGAATACACGGCGAAAGAAAAAAATAACATTTTCTAGTGGCGCTGCAAAATCTATAGTCAACTATGATTGAATGACTTGCCTCACTTTCGCCATCTCTTGTAGCTCCACATTGTGACGGTTTACGCTATAGTTTCCTAATTTCTTCTATGTGCAAACCAACTTTGAAAGATCTAGCGGAAATGAGCATCTACTTCCCGTCATTACTTGCCTCCATCTTGGCTTCCGATGAACATCAAACCAGAGTTCAATGTTCTCAAATGTCTCCGCTGTGGTCTTATCTTGGTCTCTACAATTTCATCAACTTCTAGATCGATCTTTTCCTCTTGTCCTTGCTCATTCAGAGTCTAGACCATCACTGAAGGAAGCTGGCTGATAGTGATCGTGTCAAACATTGGCTCTATTCATTTAATATCGTCTGGCACTGCTGATGTCGCAGCTCTTTTCTTATATTCAGAAAATTTGATTCGAGTGCAATATGACAGCACGTGACAACACGTGACAAAACATGACAGAAGCAAAGTTTCTCATTGACAGAAGTAATGACAACACGTGACAGAAGCAAAGTTTCTCATTGACAGAAGTAATGACAACACGTGACAAAAGCAAAGTTTTTCAATGACAGAAGTAATGACAACACGTGACAGAAGCAAAGTTTCTCATTGACATAAGTAATGACAACACGTAACAAAAGCAAAGTTTTTCAATGACAGAAGTAATGACAACACGTGACAAAAGCAAAGTTATTCAAATGACAGAAGTAATGACAACACGTGACAAAAGCAAAGTTTCTCAATGACAGAAGTAATGACAACACGTAACAAAAGCAAAGTTTCTCAATGACAGAAGTAATGACAACACGTAACAAAAGCCAAGTTTTTCAATGACAGAAGTAATGACAAAACGTAACAAAAGCAAAGTTTTTTAATGACATAAGTAATGACAACACGTAACAAAAGCAAAGTTTTTCAATGACAGAAGTAATGACAACACGTAACAAAAGCAAAGTTTTTCAATGACAGAAGTAATGACAAAACGTAACAAAAGCAAAGTTTTTCAATGACAGTTGTAATGACAACACGTAACAAAAGCAAAGTTTTTCAATGACAGAAGTAATGACAACACGTGACAAAAGCAAAGTTTCTCAATGACATAAGTAATGACAACACGTAACAAAAGCAAAGTTTCTCAATGACAGAAGTAATGACAACACGTAACAAAAGCAAAGTTTCTCAATGACAGAAGTAATGACAAAACGTAACAAAAGCAAAGTTTTTTTAATGACATAAGTAATGACACCACGTAACAAAAGCAAAGTTTTTTCAATGACAGAAGTAATGACAACACGTAACAAAAGCAAAGTTTTTCAATGACAGATGTAATGACAACACGTAACAAAAGCAAAGTTTTTCAATGACAGAAGTAATGACAACACGTGACAAAAGCAAAGTTTCTCAATGACAGAAGTAATGACAACACGTAACAAAAGCAAAGTTTCTCAATGACAGAAGTAATGACAACACTTAACAAAAGCAAAGTTTTTCAATGACAGAAGTAATGACAAAACGTAACAATAGCAAAGTTTTTCAATGACAGAAGTAATGACAACACGTAACAAAAGCAAAGTTTCTCAATGACAGAAGTAATGACAACACGTAACAAAAGCAAAGTTTCTCAATGACAGAAGTAATGACAACACGTAACAAAAGCAAAGTTTCTCAATGACAGAAGTAATGACAACACGTAACAAAAGCAAAGTTTTTCAATGACAGAAGTAATGACAACACGTAACAAAAGCAAAGTTTCTCAATGACAGAAGTAATGACAACACATAACAAAAGCATCGTTTTTCAATGACAGAAGCAATGACAACACGTAACAAAAGCAAAGTTTCTCAATGACAGAAGTAATGACAACACGTAACAAAAGCAAAGTTATTCAAATGACAGAAGTAATGACAACACGTAACAAAAGCAAAGTTATTCAAATGACAAGTATGGACGACAGCTTAATCAGTTAAGGAAGGGAAGAAACGCCAAACTTTAAAAAAAAGCGAAGCATCAAATGTGGAGATGAAAAGTAACAGCTGGCTCGCTGATTATTCCAAGTCGGTGGATACAAAATCTCGTTTGTGGAGATTATTAATGACGTCATTATGATAATTTGTCATTCTTTCACTTGAGACAAGATGAGTGATAATTAGTAATGTCGTAGAGATAATGAAGCGGTAATGCCTGGATTGATATGCATCGGGGGTAGATTGATGCTTCAGTTGTGTGTATATGCCTTGCTGCAGTGTGATATCATCAATAACGTTTATTTGTGTTCGACATGCAGGCTAGGACATTTTTCGGTTCATAGAATGTTGGTACCACTGAAGTGTGATATCTTAATGACATATCGTCACAGTCGTCATCAGTATTATTAATGTGATAACTACTGAAGACCAAACATAACTTAAAAAAGCACGTTAAGACGGTAAGATAAGAGCGGTAGTTTATCATCAAAGTGGTATTATGGGAAATAAGAAAGCAGAATAGTTCAGACAAAAAAAGCATTTCAGAAAATTAAATGGTCTTAGTCACGCCACAAATAGGTCCAGCCTTGACATGGGTGCCCGCATCATCATGTAACATGGGTGCCCGCATCAAAATGTGACATGGGTGCCCGCATCATCATGTGACATGGGTGCCCGCATCATCATGTGCTATGGGTGCCCGCATCATCATGTGACATGGGTGCCCGCATCATCATGTGCCATGGGTGCCCGCATTATTAAGTGCCATGGGTGCTAGCATCATCATGTGCAATGGGTGCTCGCATTATTATGTGCCATGGGTGCTAGCATCATTATGTGCCATGGGTGCCCGCATTATTATGTGCCATGGGTGCCCGCATCATCATGTGCCATAGGTGCCCGCATTATTATGTGCCATGGGGTGCCCGCATCATCATGTGCCATGGGTGCCCGCATTATCATGTGCCATGGGTGCTAGCATCATCATGTGCAATGGGTGCCCGCATTATCATGTGCCATGGGTGCCCGCATTATTATGTGCCATGGGTGCCCGCATTATTATGTGCCATGGGTGCCCGCATTATTATGTGCCATGAGTGCCGGCATCATCATGTGCAATGGGTGCCCGCATTATCATGTGCCATGAGTGCCCGCATTATCATGTGCCATGAGTGCTAGTATCATCCTGTGCCATGGGTGCCCGCATCATCACGTGCTATGGATGCCCGCATTATTATGTGCCATGGGTGCCGGCATCATCATGTGCAATGGGTGCACGCAATATCATGTGCCATGGGTGCCCGCATTATCATGTGCCATGAGTGCTAGTATCATCCTGTGCCATGGGTGCCCGGATCATCATGTGCCATAGGTGCCCGCATCATCATGTGCCATGGGTGCTAGTATCATCATGTGCCATGGGTGCCCGCATTATCATGTGCCATGAGTGCCCGCATCATCATGTGCCATGGGTGCCCTCATTATCATGTGCCATGGGTGCTAGTATCCACATGTGCAATGGGTGCCCGCATCATCATGTGCCATGGGTGCTAGTATCATCCTGTGCCATGGGTGCCCGCATCATCATGTGCCATGGGTGACAGCAACATCATGTGCCATGGTTGCCAGCATCATCATGTGTCATGGGTGCCCGCATTATCATGTGCCATGGGTGCCGGCATTATCATGTAACATGGGTGCTAGCATCATCTTCATGTGCCATGGGTGCCCGCATCATCATGCGCCATGGGTGGCAGCATCATCATGTGCCATGGGTGCCGGTATTATCATGTGCCATGGGTGCCAGAATTATCATGTGCCATGGGTGCCCGCATTATTATGTGTCATGTGTGCTGGCTTTATCATGTGCCATGGGTGCCAGCATCATCATGTGCCATGAGTGCCCGCATTATTATGTGCCATGGGTGCCGGCATCATCATGTGCAATGGGTGCCCGCATTATCATGTGCCGTGGGTGCCCGCATTATCATGTGCCGTGGGTGCCCGCATTATCATGTGCCATGGGTGCAAGCATCATCATGTGCCATGGGTGCACGCATTATCATGTGCCATGGGTGCTATTATGATCATGTGCCATGGGTGCCAGCATCGTCATTTGCAGTGAGACAATGAGCCGTAACAACAAACAGATTGAGATGATAGAAATACCAGAACATGTTGGTATTGAAATGATAACAGAGATATAAACAATGATACAAACAACACGAGGTCAAAACGATTTGACCTAAAAGCATCAGCATTTATTGTCTTGCTGGAACTGTGGAATGTTGTGATTTTGGAAAAATAATACGACTGATAAGCCACATAAGAGAAACAATACTTTACAGGGGGAACACATTGTAAGGATTCTGTCTCGTGCAAGTAGACGTAGGACCAGTGGCTTCTAGTTTATGTAGTTTGCGTTGTTGTATCTGTTCTCTATTTCAAACTTGTTTTCATGGTTTCATGTATATCAATAATCAGAACTTGACTTGGAGCTAGACTCAGCGGCAATAGGAAATCAATTAGAAGAGACAAATAAACGTGCAGAAAATTGAAGCCTCTTCGACTTGGTCCGATCTTGGAAGCGTTGTCCATCAATTTCTTCACAATTTTCTGTTTATTCATGTTATTACTTCCCTTGACACCTGTTCTAGCAATCACGTAACCCTTCCTGTCTCATTTCTCTGTCTATCCGCAGGGTTCTGTTCTTCATCATCCATTATCTTCATCTTCAAGACAATCCTCGCCTCCTCTTCTTCTTTCCTTCCTCATTTGCCTTTCAGCGTCGAGGGGAGACATAATTTGCGGTCTTTGGCTCATCTTTTCTCCTCTGCTGTTATGTTTCCTAGTGTTTCTATTATTACTTCAATCCATCTTTTTGGTTGTCGGCCCTTGGATCTGGTGTTCTCGCAACTTTTATTGAAGGCCCGTTGTGTTTTGATGTTATCTGTCTGCCTTGTCACGTGGCCAAACCATTTTGTGTTTTTTCTTTATATATACTATTGAGGGGTTATTCCTAGCATTTTTTTCAGTTCTTCATTTCTGATATTATCTCTCAGGCTGTGTTCTGTTATTCGTCTAACACATTTCATCTCAGTAGAGATTATTTTTATTATTGTTCTTGCATCTAGGGCCCAGGACAGACATGGGCAGCACAACGTTAGGATAAAGATGATATTCCAATCTTCAAGTATAACAATCAAAATAACCCACTTTGGTGAAATACCATGTTCTTGAGTTTTCCGTGAGGTTTTGCTGGGCTACTTCGCTAGTTGAACAGAATGTACATGCTCTTCGAAGTAAATTATCGCATAGACTTACAGGGAATCGCACCGACACGCATTTGAGTGACAAACAATTTGTTAAACCTCTCGACCACCATTTACACGCATTTCTTCAATGAGGCTTCTTCGTAAGGTAGGACACGAACGTTTTGCGCAATTTTGTTTCTGTTCTCTAAATAAGTGTTTGAACCATGTGGCATATAGCAGCTGTGACGGCTTCAGTCATGATCGATCATCTCTGAAACAATGAGCCAGCTGTGACGTCTTCATACATGACCGATCATATTTGATTCCATCAGCCAGCTGTAACGGCTGCAACTATGCCCAATCAGATCTGGCATTATGATCCAGCTGTAACGGTTGCAACTATGACCGATCAGATTTGGCACTTTGATCCAGCTGTAACGGCTGCAACAATGACCGATCAGATCTGGCACTATGATCCAGCTGTAACGGCTGCAACCATAACCGATCAGATATGGCACTATGATCCAGCTGTAACGGCTGCAAACATAACCGATCAGATCTGACCGCGTACAACATTATATCTCTAAGAGCTGTTCTTGTGGTAGAGAAGCCTGTGTGCTCATATCTCTAAGAGCTGTTCTAGTGGTAGAGTAGTCTGTGTGCTCATATCTCTAAGAGCTGTTCTAGTGGTAGAGTAGTCTGTGTGCACATATCTCTAAGAGCTGTTCTAGTGGTAGAGTAGTCTGTGTGCTCATATCTCTAAGAGCTGTTCTAGTGGTAGAGTAGTCTGTGTGCTCATATCTCTAAGAGCTGTTCTAGTGGTAGAGAAGCCAATGTGCCTATATCCCCAAGAGCTATTATAGTGGTAGAGGAGCTTATGTGCCCATATCCCTAAGAGCTGTTCTAGTGGTACAGGAGCCTGTGTGCCCATATCCCCAAGAGCTGTTCTAGTGGTAGAGGAGCTTGTGTGCCCATATCCATAAGAGCTGTTCTAGTGGTAGAGGAGTCTGTGTGCCTATATCCCCAAGAGCTTATTTAGTGGTAGAGGAGCCTGTGTGCCCATATCCATAAGAGCTGTTCTAGTGGTAGAGGAGCTTGTGTGCCCATATCCATAAGAGCTGTTCTAGTGGTAGAGGAGTCTGTGTGCCCATATCTCTAAGAGCTTATTTAGTGGTAGAGGAGTCTGTGTGCCTATATCCCCAAGAGCTGTTCTAGTGGTAGAGGAGTCTGTGTGCCTATATCCCCAAGAGCTGTTCTAGTGGTAGAGGAGTCTGTGTGCCTATATCCCCAAGAGCTGTTCTAGTGGTAGAGGAGTCTGTGTGCCTATATCCCCAAGAGCTGTTCTAGTGGTAGAGGAGTCTGTGTGCCTATATCCCCAAGAGCTGTTCTAGTGGTAGAGGAGTCTGTGTGCCCATATCCATAAGAGCTGTTCTAGTGGTAGAGGCAGGCGCTTGTGTGCCCATATCCATAAGAGCTGTTCTAGTGGTAGAGGCGCTTGTGTGCCCATATCCATAAGAGCTGTTCTAGTGGTAGAGGCGCTTGTGTGCCCATATCCATAAGAGCTGTTCTAGTGGTAGAGGCAGGCGCTTGTGTGCCCATATCCATAAGAGCTGTTCTAGTGGTAGAGGCGCTTGTGTGCCCATATCCATAAGAGCTGTTCTAGTGGTAGAGGCGCTTGTGTGCCCATATCCATAAGAGCTGTTCTAGTGGTAGAGGCGCTTGTGTGCCCATATCCATAAGAGCTGTTCTAGTGGTAGAGGCGCTTGTGTGCCCATATCCATAAGAGCTGTTCTAGTGGTAGAGGCAGGCGCTTGTGTGCCTATATCCCCAAGAGCTGTTCTAGTGGTAGAGGCGCTTGTGTGCCCATATCCATAAGAGCTGTTCTAGTGGTAGAGGCGCTTGTGTGCCCATATCCATAAGAGCTGTTCTAGTGGTAGAGGAGCCTGTGTGCCTATATCCATAAGAGCTGTTCTAGTGGTAGAGGCGCTTGTGTGCCCATATCCATAAGAGCTGTTCTAGTGGTAGAGGAGCCTGTGTGCCTATATCCCCAAGAGCTGTTCTAGTGGTAGAGGCGCTTGTGTGCCTATATCTCTAAGAGCTTATTTAGTGGTAGAGGAGCCTGTGTTCCCATATCCCCAAGAGCTGTTCTAGTGGTAGAGGAGCCTGTGTTCCCATATCCCCAAGAGCTGTTCTAGTGGTGGCAGTGGCACAAAGGAATCACCAAAGCCGGACAAGGTAAAAGCATGGGACCGGGTAAATCGTGACACAAATATCTTGAAATCAGATGCACTGGGCTACATGTCTAACATAATAGTAAAACGTATCTCTCACCGCAAGAAAGATGTGTACATGGTGTTGCTCAGTTGCTGGTCTATGCCCATGTTCTGGGCACGTCCACATTTGACATGCCCTGTGTTCATTATCAACGATTTTAAATCAAACTTGCGAGTTCCTCCTCAAAATGTGAAACCATCAAAAGTAAATCAACTTTATATTCATCAAAAATTCGTTTAAAAAGATATTTTTCATCACTCACACTCTTCACAGTCAGTGTTGTTCCGCAGAGTTAGCGGGAGATTCGATATTTTTGTCGAGCTGCAATTTCACTGTCAGATCCTCGTGCTCTCGAACATTTTGTTCTGTTTTTGTTCTGTTTTTGTTCTAAAATTCCAGTCCCATGAATCTTCTGTCAGGTCAAATCGTCCTGGAATATTCTAATTTTGTCCCGCACAATGACCTGACAATTTGAATATTCCGTCACTAATTGACTAAATGTCAGCGCACTAAAAGAGTGATGAGATGAGGACATTGTCATTCTTTACGATGTATCAAACTGAAGGTTGAGTAAATATCAAACTATGAGAAAAATGCAATAACAACAACACTAACAACAATAACATCACACCCCATGTATCTTCTCAAGCGAGCAACGCCAGAGTTGTAAGAAATGTACAATCTTCTTCCTAATCCTCTGAACTCTGCTCGGAGCATAAGGCACCCACAAGAGATCTCCACCAATCATAAAGCACCCACAAGAGATCTCCACCAATCATAAGGCACCCACAAGAGATCTCCACCAATCATAAGACACCCACAAGAGATCTCCACCAATCAAAAGGCACCCACAAGAGATCTCCACCAATCATAAGGCACCCACAAGAGATCTCCACCAATCATAAGGCACCCGCAAGAGATCTCCACCCATAGTAAGAGATCAACAAGAAATATCCAACCATCATAAGGCACCCACAAGAGATCTCCATAAATCATAAGGCACCCACAATGGATCTCCACCCATGATAAGAGAGCAACAATAGATCTCCATCAATCATATGGCACCCACAAGAGATCTCCACCAATCATACGGCACCCACAATGGATCTCCACCCATGATAAGAGAGCAACAAGAGATCTCCATCAATCATAAGGCACCCACAATGGATCTCCACCCATGATAAGAGAGCAACAAGAGATCTCCATCAATCATAATGCACCCACAATGGATCTTCACCCATGATAAGAGACCAACAAGAGATCTCCGCCCATGATCAGAGACCAACAAGAGATCTCCATCAATCATAAGGCACCCACAAGAGATCTTCACCCATGATAAGAGACCAACAAGAGATCTCCATCAATCATAAGGCACCCACAAGAGATCTCCACTCATGATAATAGACCAACAAGAGATCTACACTCATGATAATAGACCAACAAGAGATCTCCACTCATGATAATAGACCAACAAGAGATCTCCACTCATGATAAGAGACCAACAAGAGATCTCCACCAATCATAAGGCACCCACAAGAGATATCCACCCATTATTAGGCACCCACAAGAGATCTCCACCAATCACGAGGCACCCACAATAGATCTCCACCCATGATAAGAGACCAACAAGAGATCTCCACCAATCATAAGGCACCCACAAGAGATATCCACCCATCATTAGGCACCCACAAGAGATCTCCACCAATCATGAGGCACCCACAATAGATCTCCACCCATCATAAGAGACCAACAGGAGATCTCCACCAATCATAAGGCACCCACAATAGATCTCCGCCCATGATAAGAGACCAACAAGAGATCTCCATCAATCATAAGGCACCCACAAGAGATCTCCACCCATGATAATAGACCAATAAGAGATCTCCACCCATGATAAGAGACCAACAAGAGATCTCCACCAATCATAAGGCACCCACAAGAGATATCCACCCATCATTAGGCACCCACAAGAGATCTCCACCTATGATAAGAAACCAACTAGAGATATCCACCCATCATTAGGCACCCACAAGAGATCTCCACCTATGATAAGAAACCAACTAGAGATATCCACCAATCATAAGGCATCTACAAGAGATCTTCACCAATCACAAGGCACCCACAAGAGATCTTCTCCAATCAGAAGGCACCCACAAGAGATCTCCACCCATGATAAGAGACCAACAAGAGATCTCCACCAATCATAAGGCACCCGCAAGAGATCTCCACCCATAGTAAGAGATCAACAAGAGATATCCAACCATCATAAGGCACCCACAAGAGATCTCCACAAATCATAAGGCACCCACAAGAGATCTCCACCAATCATAAGGCACCCACAATGGATCTCCACCCATGATAAGAGAGCAACAATAGATCTCCATCAATCATAAGGCACCCACAAGAGATCTCCACCAATCATACGGCACCCACAATGGATCTCCACCAATGATAAGAGAGCAACAAGAGATCTCCATCAATCATAATGCACCCACAATGGATCTTCACCCATGATAAGAGACCAACAAGAGATCTCCGCCCATGATAAGAGACCAACAAGAGATCTCCATCAATCATAAGGCACCCACAAGAGATCTCCACCAATCATACGGCACCCACAATGGATCTCCACCCATGATAAGAGAGCAACAAGAGCTGTCCACCAATCATAATGCACCCACAATGGATCTTCACCCATGATAAGAGACCAACAAGAGATCTCCGCCCATGATAAGAGACCAACAAGAGATCTCCATCAATCATAAGGCACCCACAAGAGATCTCCACTCATGATAATAGACCAACAAGAGATCTCCACTCATGATAATAGACCAACAAGAGATCTCCACTCATGATAATAGACCAACAAGAGATCTCCACTCATGATAAGAGACCAACAAGAGATCTCCACCAATCATAAGGCACCCACAAGAGATATCCACCCATCATTAGGCACCCACAAGAGATCTCCACCAATCATGAGGCACCCACAATAGATCTCCACCCATCATAAGAGACCAACAGGAGATCTCCACCAATCACGAGGCACCCACAATAGATCTCCACCCATGATAAGAGACCAACAAGAGATCTCCACCAATCATAAGGCACCCACAAGAGATATCCACCCATCATTAGGCACCCACAAGAGATCTCCACCAATCATGAGGCACCCACAATAGATCTCCACCCATCATAAGAGACCAACAGGAGATCTCTACCAATCATAAGGCACCCACAATAGATCTCCGCCCATCATAAGAGACCAACAAGAGATCTCCATCAATCATAAGGCACCCACAAGAGATCTCCACCCATGATAATAGACCAAAAAGAGATCTACACTCATGATAATAGACCAACAAGAGATCTCCACTCATGATAATAGACCAACAAGAGATCTCCACTCATGATAAGAGACCAACAAGAGATCTCCACCAATCATAAGGCACCCACAATAGATATCCACCCATTATTAGGCACCCACAAGAGATCTCCACCAATCACGAGGCACCCACAATAGATCTCCACCCATGATAAGAGACCAACAAGAGATCTCCACCAATCATAAGGCACCCACAAGAGATATCCACCCATCATTAGGCACCCACAAGAGATCTCCACCAATCATGAGGCACCCACAATAGATCTCCACCCATCATAAGAGACCAACAGGAGATCTCCACCAATCATAAGGCACCCACAATAGATCTCCGCCCATGATAAGAGACCAACAAGAGATCTCCATCAATCATAAGGCACCCACAAGAGATCTCCACCCATGATAATAGACCAATAAGAGATCTCCACCCATGATAAGAGACCAACAAGAGATCTCCACCAATCATAAGGCACCCACAAGAGATATCCACCCATCATTAGGCACCCACAAGAGATCTCCACCAATCATGAGGCACCCACAATAGATCTCCACCCATCATAAGAGACCAACAGGAGATCTCCACCAATCATAAGGCACCCACAATAGATCTCTACCCATGATAAGAGACCAACAAGAGATCTCCATCAATCATAAGGCACCCACAAGAGATCTCCACCCATGATAATAGACCAATAAGAGATCTCCACCCATGATAAGAGACCAACAAGAGATCTCCACCAATCATAAGGCACCCACAAGAGATATCCACCCATCATTAGGCACCCACAAGAGATCTCCACCAATCATGAGGCACCCACAATAGATCTCCACCCATCATAAGAGACCAACAGGAGATCTCCACCAATCATAAGGCACCCACAATAGATCTCCACCCATGATAAGAGACCCACAAGAGATCTCCATCCATCATAAGAGAGCCACATGAGATCTCCACCCAACATATCGCACCCACAGGAGATCAGCACCTAACATATCGCACTCATAAGAGATCTTCTCCCTGTCCAGTCTGGAGCAAGCAATGACAACTCGCCATGAGCTGCTAGCTTCTTTCATTTCATCATGTATAGTTCGCGAAGACTGCACCCTTGCCTGCATACTAAGTGATTCGATGAGCATGCTGAGAAAGGTGAATGCGGGCACTGTACGTAGGCAATGGTCATTGCAGAAGTAAAATGTACGTAGGGTCACCTTGTCTACGTCCCTGGACATGCAGAAGTACGGGGAAATGAGAGAGCGGACAGATTGGCTAGCTGTGCTGCCGTTGAAAACTGTAACCAATGGATTCGGGCGGACATCATCAGTGCCCACCGAGATGGACACAGGACTTCGACAACCGTGAGTCCACGTCACACCTTCGGATGAAAGAGATGGGAGTTAAGACGGGCACAGCCAGAAACGAGAAACTTAGTGGGCGTGTAAGAAGACTTATCAACCAACACAGAACTGGAGTCGCCAGTCGCTGGACACTGCGGGACTTGATGAGGAGGGGATCTGAGCACCTATGGACGTGTTCGGAGTACAATGATGATGACCCGCAAATAACTCAATAACTCTATGGTTCATCACCATGTCCCCAATGGCCTGCCTCTTTGTTGTTTGCCAGGTGGTGTCCATATTAATGCCAGGTGGTGTCCATATTAATGCCAGGTGGTGCCCATATTAATGAACAGGTGGTGTCCATATTAATGCCAGGTGGTGCCCATATTAATGCCAGGTGCGGATACCTGAATCGTTCCTTTTGTAAAACGTGGCCTAACCATTTCCAACGCATCCTTTTCACTTCTTTGATTAATGTTTTTAATGCCTCATCTTCTGGCTCCTTCTTTGTTCGCAATCTACTGATCCCAATGGATGTTTAGAATCCTCTTATGACAGCGACTTTCAAAACCGTTTAGTCTACTTTTTATCTTATTGTTCATTCACCATTCTCAATGTTCAATCTCTACTGCATACAAAGGAAACGTAAAATAGGTTAGTCATAGATTTCAAGCTATCCCATATACAGTTGTTGCTGTTCTAACCAAATTCCACGACATTCTCTATTCTCCTACCATCCTAACATTAAACTACTCTTCTAGTCTAACCTCCCGACCCAGACTTATCTATTCTCTTGTATCCACTCCCAAATACCTGCAGCTTCAACCTTGCGGCCCGATATTTTATGAGAAAACTAAAAAGATACATTTGAGCTGAAACAGACAACCGTGACTTACAGCACAAAACGAGAGAGGTATATCTCCTTTAACCTACACATTGAGCGAAGAACGAGGTCGCAAAGTGAAAATATGCTTGTCAAATGTACTCTGTGTCAGCTGTAACCTAACTTCACTGACGGTAATACACATACAGTCTTGTACTAAGAGAAACACATACGTTCTTGTACTAAGAGAAACACATACGTTCTTGTACTAAGAGAAGCACATCAGTTCTTGTAATAAGAGAAACACATACGTTCTTGTACTAAGAGAAGCACATCAGTTCTTGTACTAAGAGAAACACATACGTTCTTGTAATAAGAGAAACACATGCGTTCTTGTACTAAGAGAAACACATACGTTCTTGTACTAAGAGAAACACATACGTTCTTGTACTAAGAGAAACACATACGTTCTTGTACCAAGAGAAACACATACGTTCTTGTACTAAGAGAAACACATACGTTCTTGTAATAAGAGAAACACATGCGTTCTTGTACTAAGAGAAACACATACGTTCTTGTACTAAGAGAAACACATACGTTCTTGTACTAAGAGAAGCACATACGTTCTTGTACTAAGAGAAACACATACGTTCTTGTACTAAGAGAAACACATACGTTCTTGTACTAAGAGAAACACATACGTTCTTGTACCAAGAGAAACACATACGTTCTTGTACCAAGAGAAACACATACGTTCTTGTACTAAGAGAAACACATACGTTCTTGTACTAAGAGAAGCACATACGTTCTTGTACTAAGAGAAACACATACGTTCTTGTACTAAGAGAAACACATACGTTCTTGTACTAAGAGAAACACATACATTCTTGTACTAAGAGAAACACATACGTTCTTGTACCAAGAGAAACACATACGTTCTTGTACCAAGAGAAACACATACGTTCTTGTACCAAGAGAAACACATACGTTCTTGTACCAAGAGAAACACATACGTTCTTGTACCAAGAGAAACACATACGTTATTGTATCAAGAGAAACACATACGTTCTTGTACCAAGAGAAACACATACGTTCTTGTACCAAGAGAAACACATACGTTCTTGTACCAAGAGAAACACAATTATTCTCTTAAATTGTGTTTGTGCATAACAGATAAACTACGTCACAGGAACATTCATTTATCTTCGCTTTCATCAATTGCCCAAATGAATGTCTGGAGGTGCTTTCTATTTGTGGTCATTCTAGGTACAAGTCTGACTAATGTACTCGTCATATACAAGTTTGACCTTTGTCCGTCTGTTCTTCCTTATACAAGTTTAACCTTTGTCCGTCTGTTCTTCCTTATACAAGTTTGATCTTTGTCCGTCTGTTCTTCCTTATACAAGTTTAACCTTTGTCCGTCTGTTCTTCCTTATACAAGTTTAACCTTTGTCCGTCTGTTCTTCCTTATACAAGTTTAACCTTTGTCCGTCTGTTCTTCCTTATACAAGTTTAACCTTTGTCCGTCTGTTCTTCCTTATACAAGTTTAACCTTTGTCCATCTGTTCTTCCTTATACAAGTTTAACCTTTGTCCATCTGTTCTTCATTATACAAGTTTAACCTTTGTCCATCTGTTCTTCCTTATACAAGTTTAACCTTTGTCCATCTGTTCTTCCTTATACAACTTGAGACATAACTCTGTCTGATCCTTTCGTTGATGATTTCGTTCGAGAATGTTCCAATGAAATCACTAGCGAGTGCAGCAGTTGCACGACCTCAGCTGTGTATCGGCTGAAGAAATTATGTCATGTGATCAACGAGCTATACAAACATGACAATGACATTAGTAATAAAACATGACAAAGACATTAGTATCAAACATGACAAAGACATTTGTATCAAACATGACAAAGACATTAGTAACAAAACATGACAAAGACATTAGTAATAAAACATGACAAAGATATTAGTAATAAAACATGACAAAGACATTAGTATCAAACATGACAAAGACATTAGTATCATACATGACAAATATATTAGCAATAAAACATGACAAAGATATTAGTAATAAAACATGACAAAAACATTAGTAATAAAACATGACAAAGATATTAGTAATAAAACATGACAAAGATATTAGTATCAAACATGACAAAGACATTTGTATCAAACATGACAAAGACATTTGTATCAAACATGACAAAGACATTTGTATCAAACATGACAAAGACATTTGTATCAAACATGACAAAGACATTTGTATCAAACATGACAAAGACATTAGTAATAAAACATGACAAAGACATTAGTAATATAACATGATAAAAGACATTAGTAATAAAACATGACAAAGATATTAGTAATAAAACACGACAAAGATATTAGTAATAAATTATGACAAAGATATTAGTAATAAAATATGACAAAGATATTAGTATCAAACATGACAAAGATATTAGTATAAAACATGTCAAAGACATTAGTAATAAAACATAATAAAAGACATTAGTAATAAAACATGACAAAGATATTAGTAATAAAGCACGACAAAGATATTAGTAATAAAACATGACAAAGATATTAGTAATAAAATATGACAAAGATATTAGTATCAAACATGACAAAGACATTAGTAATAAAACATGACAAAGATATTAGTATAAAACATGACAAAGACATTAGTAATAAAACATGACAAAGATATTAGTATCAAAAATGACAAAGAAATTAGTAATAAAACATGACAAAGACATTAGTAATAAAACATGACAAAGACATTAGTAATAAAACATGACAAAGAAATTAGTAATAAAACATGACACAGACATTAGTAATAAAATATGACATAGATATTAGTATCAAAAATGACAAAGAAATTAGTAATAAAACATGACAAAGATATTTGTATCAAACATGACAAAGACATTAGTAATAAAACATGACAAAGATATTTGTATCAAATATGACAAAGACATTAGTAATAAAACATGACAAAGATATTTGAATCAAACATGACAAAGACATTTGTATCAAACATGACAAAGACATTTGTATCAAACATGACAAAAACATTTGTATGAAACATGACAAAGACATTTGTATCAAACATGACAAAGACATTTGTATCAAACATGACAAAGACATTTGTATGAAACATGACAAAGACATTTGTATCAAACATGACAAAGACATTTGTATGAAACAATTTGTACAGTGACATCAGACATATGTGAATGTGATCCTGCCAGTTTCCTTGTTCCTCCCTTCTCTTACATACCACCTCTTGTCAGTAGAGATCCCTTCTCTTACATACCACCTCTTGTCAGTAGAGATCCCTTCTCTTACATACCACCTCTTGTCAGTAGAGATCCCTTCTCTTACATACCACCTCTTATCAGTAGAGATCCCTTCTCTTACATACCACCTCTTATCAGTAGAGATCCCTTCTCTTACATACCACCTCTTGTCAGTAGAGATCCCTTCTCTTACATACCACCTCTTATCAGTAGAGATCCCTTCTCTTACATACCACCTCTTATCAGTAGAGATCCCTTCTCTTACATACCACCTCTTGTCAGTAGAGATCCCTTCTCTTACATACCACCTCTTATCAGTAGAGATCCCTTCTCTTACATACCACCTCTTATCAGTAGAGATCCCTTCTCTTACATACCACCTCTTGTCAGTAGAGATCCCTTCTCTTACATACCACCTCTTATCAGTAGAGATCCCTTCTCTTACATACCACCTCTTGTCAGTAGAGATCCCTTCTCTTACATACCACCTCTTATCAGTAGAGATCCCTTCTCTTACATACCACCTCTTATCAGTAGAGATCCCTTCTCTTACATACCACCTCTTGTCAGTAGAGATGCCTTCTCTTACATACCACCTCTTGTCAGTAGAGATCCCTTCTCTTACATACCACCTCTTGTCAGTAGAGATGCCTTCTCTTACATACCACCTCTTGTCAGTAGAGATCCCTTCTCTTACCTACCACCTCTTGTCAGTAGAGATCCCTTCTCTTACATACCACCTCTTGTCAGTAGAGATTGACAGAGCAATGTGATTATTAATCAGACAGAAACAAATAAATAGCAGGTTATAAAACTATGAAAAAATGTGAGAAACAAAGCAACAACAAGTTACAAACTAGGAAATATGTACATAACTACAAAATGTGTCTCGATTCATGTCTGCGTGTTCTACTATTCATCATCCTCATTGAGTGCCGTCTCTGCCACGAAGGTTGGCTACTATGGAGCGCCATTCCGCTCTGTCTCTTGCTTTAATAGTGCAGGTTTTCAGAGGCTGACTTGTACAACTTTTGATGTTACTCCTCATGTTAGTCTTGGTCTGCCTCTTTTACCTTGTATACCCCCCCCCCCCCCCTCAAGATTACTATTTAGTAGCTGCTGTGTCTTTTACTTTACCATGCCCCAAAATCTCATTTGTCTTGTTCTAATTGTGTTTAGTAGTTCTCTTTTCCCGTTTAGTTAATTTAAGATTTCATCATATTTTTCTTATTTTCTTTCCATTAAATTCTACCTATTCTTCTATCAATCCGCATTTCAAAAGCTTCAATTTTCTGTTATATTTTCTTGTCTAATGGCAATTATTCTGCACCATACAGGAATATTGAGAAGATATAACATTTTGCTATTGTGAGTGTTAGCCCTGGTGTTATTTGTTTTATTGTTAGTATATTGTTCATGGCATTACAATTATTTTTTGCCATACTTTTTCTGTTGCTTATTTCTTTTTTTATGGTGCAGTTGAATGCAGCGATTTTAGGACAATAAGCCTAATGAGCCATGCAACAAAAATCTTGCTTAAAAGTTATACAGGGAAGGACTCAGAATAAAATCAATATGGAATTAGACGAGCAACAATTTGGATTTAAGAAAACCATCGGGACAAAAGAAACCATATTCTGCATGAGGGCACTAATCGAAAAGTACACAGAAGTAAACAAACCAATATATGCCTGCTTCATAGACTACACCAAATCTTTTGATAAAGTACACCACAAACAACTTATAGAGTATCTAGATGACACGGACATACGACTAATATGTAGTTTGTACTGGGAGAAAACAGCGATAATAAAATATAACAAAGAGAACTCTACACCCATTGATATAAAGAGAGGAGTAAGACAGGGATGCATCCACTGAGAAAACCTTTAAAAACATCATAGAGATGCCAGGCCTAAATATTAATGGAAAGTTAATCAATAACCTAAGATATGCTGACGATACTGTACTACTAGCAGAAAATCCTAAAGATCTACAACAATTACTTAATGAAATAAACATGACAAGCAAAAAATATGGACTAGATATGAATATAAAAAAGACTGAAACTAAAAACATAAGCAAAGATAATACTCAAAACCTTGCAAGTGAATATCAAAATTGAAGGAATAGACCTGGAGAAAGTTCAGAACTATAACTACCTTGGACATACTATAACCAGTGATGGAAAATGTAAAACTGAAATAAACAACAGAATAGGAATGGCAAAAAGTAATTTTAATGCCATGAAAAGTATACTAACATCAAAACAAATAACACCAGAGCTAAAACTAAGCATATCAAAATGTTATATCTTCTCAACATTCCTATATGTCGCAGAAACATGGACATTAGACAAGGAAATAGAACAGAAAATGTTAACCTTTTAAATGTGGATTTATAGAAGAATAGAAAGAATCGGATGGATAGAACACACAAAAAAGATAAGATGGAAGTCTTAAAACAACTAAAAATGAAACTAGAATTACTTTTAACAATTCAACCAGACAAATGAGATTTTTAGGGGATTTTCAAAGAGACAGCAGCCTTCTAAAAGTAATCTTTTATGAAGAAAAGAAAATTGAGGGACGAAGAGATAGAGGGAAGCAAAGAGAAAAGATACCAGACAGCTTAGGAGGATGGCTTGGCAGAAGGTCAACAACAGAAATGATAAATAACTGCCGAGATCGAAAGTTGTAGAGAGATTGATTACATACGCCTGCAGGAATGGTACTTGATGATGATGATGATGATGATGATGATGATGGTGATGATGGTGATGATGACAGAGACTAGGTCACGCAAGTGTGCAACTGTTTAGACTTTGACTTAAGTCAGACAATGAACAAATCCACCTCTTGCCACTCCTATCAATTCAGTGAAGGACGAGCTCCGACTGACTGGGCCGCCTCTGTAAGACTCTGTTCAGCTCTTTGGACAAATTGTGGAAACCCCCCCCCCCCCCCCACACACACACACACACTTGACATCGATACCTGAAATTCTTAAAAGAAGAGAACGACATAAATAAAATTTAAAAATCTGGATATTTGAATATACGTCTAGGCAGCGGCATTATGCCTGTAATTCCGATCTCCTTTTAATTCTTGTGAGATACCAGTACTAACATATTGGTGTGAAAGTTGGTAGTCCACCAGGATTGCAGAAATGAAATGAAATGCCTTTGAAAACAAATGTATCTGTAAGATCTCAAACATGAGCTGGAAAGAATACATATCAAATGAACAGATAAGAGCCGAATCAAAACAAGAATACATGTTGAGCTTTATAAGAAGAAGGAAATACATCGGTCATGTGCTGAGAATGAATGAAGAAAGACTTCCCCGTCAGACATTCATGTGGGAACCGTCTGGTAAAAAAAAGCAAATTAGACCATGAGATTTGATACGCAGAATAATTAGTAGGGAAAGTTCAACTATGGGACTAGGAAGCAAGCAAGAACTACAAGGAAAGGTTCAACCATGGGACTAGGGAACAAGCAAGAACTAAAAGGGAAGGTTCAACCATGGGACTAGGAAACAAGCAAGAACTACAAGGATAGGTTCAACCATGGGGCTAGGGAACAAGCAAGAACTACAAGGATAGGTTCAACCATGGGACTAGGAAACAAGCAAGAACTACAAGGGAAGGTTCAACCATGGGACTAGGGAACAACCAAGAACTAAAAGGGAAGGTTCAACGAATGGTCTAGGAAACAAGCAAGAACTACAAGGGAAGGTTCAACCATGGGACTAGGAAACAAGCAAGAACTACAAGGAAAGGTTCAACCATGGGACTAGGAAACAAGCAAGAACTACAAGGAAAGGTTCAACCATGGGACTAGGGAACAAGCAAGAACTACAAGGGAAGGTTCAACCATGGGACTAGGGAACAAGCAAGAACTAAAAGGGAAGGTTCAACCATGGGACTAGGGAACAAGCAAGAACTACAAGGGAAGGTTCAACCATGGGACTAGGAAACAACCAAGAACTAAAAGGGAAGGTTCAACGAATGGTCTAGGAAACAAGCAAAAACTACAAGGGAAGGTTCAACGATTGGTCTAGGGAACAAGCAAGAACTACAAGGTAAGGTTCAACGAATGGTCTAGGAAACAAGCAAGAACTACAAGGAAAGGTTCAACCATGGGACTAAGGAACAAGCAAGAACTACAAGGGAAGGTTCAACCATGGGACTAGGGAACAAGCAAGAACTAAAAGGGAAGGTTCAACCATGGGACTAGGGAACAAGCAAGAACTACAAGGGAAGGTTCAACCATGGGACTAGGAAACAACCAAGAACTAAAAGGGAAGGTTCAACGAATGGTCTAGGAAACAAGCAAAAACTACAAGGGAAGGTTCAACGATTGGTCTAGGGAACAAGCAAGAACTACAAGGTAAGGTTCAACAATTGGTCTAGGAAACAAGCAAGAACTACAAGGGAAGGTTCAACCATGGAACTAGGAAACAAGCAAGAACTACAAGGGAAGGTTCAACCATGGAACTAGTAAACAAGCAAGAACTACAAGGGAAGGTTCAACCATGGAACTAGTAAACAAGCAAGAACTACAAGGGAAGGTTCAACCATGGGACTAGTAAACAAGCAAGAACTACAGGGAAGGTTCAACCATAGAACTAGTAAACAAGCAAGAACTACAAGGGAAGGTTCAACCATGGAATTAGGAAACAAGCAAGAACTACAAGGGAAGGTTCAACCATGGGACTAGTAAACAAGCAAGAACCAGCAGCAGATCGTCAATCGTGGAGAGCTATAACTGCCATCCTATGTTCCATCTTTGCCCAAGAGGAAAATGAAAATAAAAAATGGTTTCTTGCTGATTTCAACCAGGTTTATAAAAGAAATGTGTCGTGTCCCCTCTAGTGAAATGTTGAGAATCCCCGTTGAGAGATATAACCCTCCATGCACCTACCTACTACTGCCTGCATATTCCGTTTAAGGAAGATTCGATCCGGTCAATAATGGGCAATGTTAACCTCCTCCGGTTAA
Organism: Megaustenia siamemsis; assembly: GCA_032433765.1. NCBI lineage: Eukaryota > Metazoa > Mollusca > Gastropoda > Stylommatophora > Ariophantidae > Megaustenia > Megaustenia siamemsis. The sequence continues at coordinate 87,028,820 of JAVIAB010000125.1, read as the reverse complement.
AGACAAACTTGAAACCGTTCTTTGCTCCGTTTAAGAGAACAATGTTCGATTTCAGTCCTTTCTTTCCCCAATGAAAGACCGAGGTCCGTGGAAGTCAACAAAGCCCCAACTACCAAGGAAATGGATGTTTATTTTGGGAAGCCTTTTCCTGAACTTTGTTGATATAGTTGGAGGTCTTTACGTGTCGTTTGGAAGGTTTTAGGTTTTCTGTCGCTGGCTTCGGGCTTTTTTCTGTTTATCGACTGTAATGCCTCATTCTAGTTTTTTGTTGTTAACAGGTCGGAGATGCCTATGAGGGTGGTTGGGTTTGGTGTAGGCTGGGGGAAGTGATTTATTGTGCTATTTATTGTGTGATGTTATTGCCAAGTGCATGTGTTGTGGTTTTTGTTTGGCAGGACTTTCGCTCATTGTGTCTGAGGCTAGCCGCGCCAACAAATGTGCACGGTAGAATGAGAATGTGTTTGGGTGATTGAATCTGTAGGTCAATGCTTAATCGCACTAAGTATGTACAGCGCAACAGTATCTCATCAACTCGTGCCACGCTTTATACGGAATCAGCGAAGTCGTATAAAACAGAACCCGCTGTCTTGTCTGTTTTCTTCCAACCTGCTTTCACCTATGTAAATTAATGTCTTAATTTTTTTTTGGTCAGCTTCTCTGTCTGTGTGTCTGTCTATTTTCTGTTTGCCGCTTCTACACATTCAACTACGTAACCGTATATTCATGTTTAATGTCACTGTTTTGCAACCTTAATTCCTCACTGTCCTCATGGGTGTCTGCATTTAGTGTCTTGTCACTTGTGTCACATATAAGTCACACTTGGCTCTACAATCAAGCTCATACAAACTATTGTTATGTCAATTCTTCGATACGGCTGTGAAACATGGACACATACAGCAGAGCTGCAAAATAAAATAAAGCTTTGAAGGTTTGTAAGGTTTTGGGTATCTCCTACTAAGATCGTATCCCAATGTTACCGTAAGGTTTTGGACATCTCCTACTTAGATCGTATCCCAATGTTACCGTAAGGTTTTGGACATCTCCTACTTAGATCGTATCCTAATGTTATCGTAAGGTTTTGGGTATCTCCTACTAAGATCGTATCCCAATGTTATCGTAAGTTTTTGTCATCTCCTACTTAGATCGTATCCCAATGTTATCGTAAGTTTTTGTCATCTCCTACTTAGATCGTATTCCAATGTTATCGTAAGTTTTTGTCATCTCCTACTTAGATCGTATCCTAATGTTATCGTAAGGTTTTGGGTATCTCCTACTAAGATTGTATCCCAATGTTATCGTAAGTTTTTGTCATCTCCTACTTAGATCGTATTCCAATGTTATCGCAAGGTTCTAGGCATCTCCTACTCAGTTCGTATCAAACATAGAAAACTTTGAAAAAAGGATGCAAAAAGCAATCGGAGTACATGATAATCTTTTGACTTTTGTGAAGAAACGCAAAACGAAATGGTTTGGTCACGTGACACGATCGTCTGGCACATCAATGGGAGAGGTAGGCAAAGAAAGAGATGGGAAGATAATATCAACCATTGCACAGACCTCGAGTTTGCAAAGTTTCTAAGAATGACTGATGATAGAGAGAAATGGAGAAGGTTGACAAAGTCTGTCAGTGGTGCTCCAACAACCCTCAGGTTGACAAAGTCTGTCAGTGGTGCTCCAACAACCCTCAGGATGACAAAGTCTGTCAATGGTGCTCCGACAACCCTTAGGTTGACAGTCTGTGAGTGTTGCTCCAACAACCCTCAGTTTGACAGTCTGTCAGTGGTGCTCCAATAACCCTCATGTTGACAGTCTGTCAGTGGTTCTCCAACAACCATCAGGTTGACAAAGTCTGTCAATGGTGCTCCAACAACCCTCAGGTTGACAAAGTCTGTCAGTGGTGCTCCAACAACCCTCAGGTTGATAAAGTCTGTCAGTAGTGCTCCAACAACCCTCAGCTTCACAAAGTCTGTCAGTGGTGCTCCAACAACCCTCAGGTTGACAAAGTCTTTCAGTGGTGATCCAACAACACTCAGGTTGACAAAGTTTGTCAGTGGTGATCCAACAACCCTCAGGTTGACAAAGTCTTTCAGTGGTGATCCAACAAACCCTCAGGTTGACAAAGTCTTTCAGTGGTGATCCAACAACCCTCAGGTTGACAAAGTCTTTCAGTGGTGATCCAACAACCCTCAGGTTGACAAAGTCTGACAGTGGTGATCCAACAACACTCAGGTTGACAAAGTTTGTCAGTGTTGTTCCAACAACCCTCAGGTTGACAAAGTCTTTCAGTGGTGATCCAACAACCCTCAGGTTAACAAAGTCTTTCAGTGGTGATCCAACAACCCTCAGGTTGACAAAGTCTTTCAGTGGTGATCCAACAACCCTCAGGTTGACAAAGTCTGACAGTGGTGATCCAACAACACTCAGGTTGACAAAGTTTGTCAGTGTTGCTCCAACAACCCTCAGGTTGACAAAGTCTGACAGTGGTGCCCCAACGATCCCAAGGTTTATTAGATAATGTAAGATAAGGTATATATATATGTGTGTGTATGTATGTGTAAACCACATCGAGATGTTCTAACAACGTGGAAACTTTGTGATAATTCTAAAACTTCCTACTCAAAAGCTGTAGCGCCAACTTCCAAATGTTAACTGTCAACCGGCAACTGTCAAATGTTAACTGGCAACTGTAAACTGTCGACTATCAACTGGCAACTGCCAACTGTCGACTATCAACTGTCTACTATCAACTGTCTACTATCAAATGGCAACTGCCAACTGTCGACTATCAACTGTCTATTATCAACTGGCAACTGTCGACTATCAACTATCTACTATCAACTGTCAACTGCCAACTTTCGTCTATCAACTGTCTACTATCAACTGTCTACTATCAACTGGCAACTGCCAACTGTCGACTATCAACTGTCAATTATCAACAGGCAACAGTCGACTATCAACTGTCTACTATCAACTGTCAACTGACAACTGTCAACTATCAACTGTCTACTATCAACTGTCTACTATCAACTGGCAACTGCCAACTGTCGACTATCAACTGTCTACTATCAAATGGCAACTGCCAACTGTCGACTATCAACTGTCTACTATCAACTGCCAACTGTCGCCTATCAGCTGTCTACTATCAACTGTCAACTGCCAACTGTCGACTATCAACTGTCTACTATCAACTGTCTACTATCAACTGGCAACTGCCAACTGTCGACTATCAACTGTCTATTATCAACTGGCAACTGCCAACTGTCGACTATCAACTGTCTACTTTCAACTGCCAAATGTCTACTATCAACTGTCTACTATCTACTGTTTTCATTATCAACTGTCTACTATCAACTGTCAACTGCCAACTGTCGACTATCAACTTTCTACTATCAACTGTCAACTGCCAACTGTCGACTATCAACTGTCTACTATCAACTGGCAACTGCCAACTGTCGACTATCAACTGGCAGCTGCCAACTGTCGACAATCAACTGTCTACTATCAACTGTCTACTATCAACTGTCTACTATCAACTGTCTAGTATCAACTGTCAACTGCCAACTGTCGACTATCAACTGTCAACTGCCAACTGTCGACTATCAACTGTTTACTATCAACTGGCAACTGCCAACTGTCTACTATCAACTGGCAACTGCCAACTGTCTACTATCAACTGGCAACTGCCAACTGTCGACTATCAACTGTCTACTATCAACTGGCAACTGCCAACTGTCTACTATCAACTGCCAACTGCCAACTGTCGACTATCAACTGTCTACTATCAACTGGCAACTGCCAACTATCAACTGTCAACTGCCAACTGTCGACTATCAACTGTCTACTATCAACTGGCAACTGCCAACTATCAACTGTCAACTGCCAACTTTCGACTATCAACTGTCTACTATCAACTGGCAACTGTCGACTATCAACTGTCAACTGCCAACTGTCGACTATCAACTGTCTACTATCAACTGTCAACTGCCAACTGTCGACTATCAACTGTCTACTATCAACTGGCAACTGCCAACTGTCGACTATCAACTGGCAACTATCAACTGTCGACTATCAACTGTCTACTATCAACTGGCAACTGCCAACTGTCGACTATCAACTGTCTACTATCAACTGTCAACTTCCAACTGTCGACTATCAACTGTCTACTATGAAATGGCAACTGCCAACTGTTTACTATCAACTGTCAACTGCCAACTGTCGACTATCAGCTATCTACTATCAACTGTCAACTGCCAACTGTCGACTATCAACTGTCTACTATCAAATGGCAACTGCCAACTGTCTACTATCAACTGTCAACTGCCAACTGTCAACTATCAACTGTCTACTATCAACTGGCAACTGCCAACTATCAACTGTCAACTGCCAACTGTTGACTATCAACTGTCAACTGCCACTGTCGACTATCAACTGTCGACTGTCAACTGGCAACTGTCAACTTTTCAACTGTCAACTGACAAGTGTCAACTACCAACTGTCAACTATCAACTGTCAAGTGGCAACTGCCAACTGTCGACTACCAACTGTAAATTGGGAACTGTAAATTGAGCCTTTTGTAAATGAATGTTAGTACTGTGCTATAACAAAACATGAATAATCTAACTTCATGAATTCTGGTCTCTGTGATGTGTACATCGTTGCTTCAACACTCATTGAGCTATACCGTCTATTTAACAATGTGAATGTTGGTCTATGTGATGTGTACATCCTTGCTTCAACACTCATTGAGCTATACTGTCTATTTAACAACTTAAATGAACCATGCCAAAATCGTATAGGTAAGTTACTTCTGAAATTAAATAAATAGACATACCATTGTACAGAGCCGCTAATCAAATAAGACAAGACAGACTACAACATTTCGCCATCATAGATCTGTTTTGTGTTTTCTGGCTTGGATTTATGTTTAAATTGTGTTGCTTGTTTGTTAATTCTGACGAAGGCTGTTACCGAAACGTTCTAGTTTGTCTTGTCTTTCTTTTAGTTAAGAAAGAACATGGCCTCATACCATGTTATAATTATTCTATATGTTTTCTGTACGCGTGGACCCGACTAGTATTTCATATTTTGAATATTTGATATATGTGCTTATCTTAATTCTTACATATATAAGGTCGTATATATTATATATATTAGGTCGTATTCCTTGTTGCAGTTTCCTCATATTCCAAGTCCATGGACTGGTTGGTCTTGAGGCAGGACGCCGGCCTCGGGACAGAGAGGTTTTGGGTTCAAATCTCGGCTCCACCGGTTGGGATTTTTATTTATTATTTCTCTCTGCGACAACCACCCCTGGTCTCAGCAGCGAGGCCCGGCTTGAAACGTCAGTTACTCATCGACGGAAAAAACATGAGTACCTCCGAAGTCGGAGTTATCTGCCTGTGCGGCGAGGGACCCCTGTGCACATGGCTGCCAGGGAAAAATGGATTAACACGCAAAATTCAGTTCCTAGTCTCTAGGGACTTCGTCAGAGTTGAAAGCTGGCGAACGCAACAACAACAACAACAACAACAACAACAATCTTAATTCTGAGAGTAACAAGTTAAAAAGACACCTAATATAAGAGCACTAACCATGATACACACACAATCGGAGATGGTACTTGTGGGCAGGATAGTTAAAAGAAGTAAAGAGCCCCCGTCACGCCAAGTGGCATATAGGGAACATGGTGTTAGTGACCATAAATTTTACAGACCTTCAGCAAATTATTTTTTTGGGGGTAATGTGGTCGGTATTACGCCATGCCGCTTTACTTTCCCAGAAAAAAAATCCGGTACCCATTTAAGGGTGGGTGAACCCGGAAGCCGTCGGTTTGCATCGAACCCTATCTCTTGTCCTTTGTAGTCCAGTTCACTAACCACTGAGCTTTGATGCCAGAGCGTTAACCTTAGGGCCACACAAACTCAGTCTTAATGTTGACATCAATTATGAGAGAAATACTTGTTGCTGCTGCTTGCTTGCGTTTGCCCGATGACTAAAGTATTCTAGAGTATTCGTAGACTGTAGAATTCCTCTTCGCCATCCGTCCTTAAACGTTAAGTGGGCGTGCCTGCGTTGTGTTGTGGTTTGCAGTATAACTGTTATATTTGCGCCTTTCGGCCCAACACATCCGACTTCAGCATGACATTTTTGTGCACCGGGTTGTCTTCCCTCTTCAATCCCTGCTAACTTGGCCAGACTAGACAGGTTAGTCTGTTACTGGAGGCACCACGGAGAGGTGGAGCAGGGTCTGGATGGTTTTGGTTCACCGATCCTGGCGCAAGCCATCAGCTGTGGGTCGCGAACAACTTCTATTTTAATCAACAAAAGAGAAAGATTGTCTCCTATGGAGGTCCAGATGTAGTACATTCAGCCTGCCAACCCATTAATCGTACTTTGACATGACTATAAGGACAATAATCAAGAAGTGAACATTTTAAAGATGGCCGCCTTGATGGGGGACATACACAAAGCCGAAGTGAGAAGTAAAATACGAAGACATCTTTGATTGTAAATACGTAATGTCAAGACGTCACTTCCTGTTTGCCTGAAGGAGGCCTCGGTAATATTAAGTGAAGGGACATTTGATGGTCGAATTGGAAAGGATGTGACAGGAAGCCAACGAGTCAGTTTGAGAGTGACCATTCCAAATTAGAGGCTGAGTCATTCTGGTCAGCGTCGCAATTTTGGTGACAAGAAATTAGGAACCAGGATGGTCTGGCCACAGACAAATCACAGGGTGACTGTCCGGGGGAATAGGTCAGAGAGGGAAGGGGGAGCCAGAATTACAGGCGGGGGCTGAAGTGAATAATCCTTAGGATCAATTTCGTCATTTACTTCTTGAAGACCTCAACGGAATGAAAATAGAGTGCTCGCCTCGCGTTGGAAAGTGTCTGGTTCCATTCCAACAAGAAAAGATCACGATTTGTTTCTAGTTCTTCTCTTCTTTTCTTTCATACTTGCTTTTCAGCGTCGAGGGGAGATATAATTTGCGGTATCTTGCTCTTTTGTTGACCTCTGCTGCTGTTATGTTTCCTAGCGTTTCTAATATTCTATCAATCCATCTTTTTCGTGGTCGACCCTAGGGACTGGTATTCTCGCAACGTTTATTGAAGGCTCGTTGTGTTGTGTTTTATTCTTGCTGTACAATCACGTGGCAAAACATTCTCAATTGTACTTTCTTTATTTATTGTTATGCAGAAATTATTCCTAGCTTTTTTCTCAGTTCTTCATTTCTGATCTTATCATTTTCCCCATTTGTTCCTTAGTTTACCTTTTTTTCATAGTCATTGATATTATGATTAGTGTGATGAGTGTCTAATCCTATCGGAGAAAGATGATAAAAAGTGCGTCTTTCGATGAAGTTATTGACGATGTCATAGCCAATGACATTTACTATAACAATAACTTTGAGATCAACCATGCCATTAACGATGATATAACAGATAACATTAACGATGACATTAACTCTGGCATGAATGATATAACTAATGAAATAACGATGCCATTAACAATGGTGTGACGTTAGAGATGACATTAACCGATGACATTAACTATGGCATTAATTATGGCATTAACTATGACATTAACTATGACATTAACCGATGACATTAACTATGACATTAACTATGACATTAACCGATAGCATTAACTATGACATTAACTATGACATTAACTATGACATTAACCGTTGACATTAACTATGACATTAACCGATGACATTAAACGATGACATTAACTATGACATTAACCGATAACATTAACTATGGCATTAAACGATGACATTAAACGATGACATTAACTATGACATTAACCGATGACACTAACTATGGCATTAACTATGACATTAACTGTGACATTAACAATGACATAACCGATAACGTTAGCGATGATATAACCGATGATGTTTAAGATTATATTTGGCGATGTCATAACCGATCATTTTTAAGACGACATTGGCGATGTCCTTAACAATGACATAACAGATGACATTAATGATGACATAACTGATGACGTTTAAGATGACATTAACGATGACATAACCAATGCCTATGACATTAACCTATAGTCACAGACCAACTGCTGAATGTTTATGTCAAGATCACCGAACCAAAGCTGACAGAAACTCTATGTCATCTTGCTGTTTAATAAACTAGAGAACCTTGAAAAGGTGCACGTGTCCGAAGTGAAAGGCAAATCCCGTTATACAAATATTGTTATCAAATCGGAGGCGTTGAGCCTAAAGGGGCTAACTAGAGTTAAATGCAAACTGCAGATCATTTTAAGAGAAGAACTGTAGCACACAAATGCGTGACCTATCCAACTTCACACCTACCTACTATCAATTTATCTTTTTTTTATTTTAGATTAATTTGCTGTAAGGTAAAGGTCAAGGTGAAGTACGAGAATTGAATCGGCGTCTTAACACGCGAGTTTCCACCCATATGCGCGCGGCCGCCTATCCAGAAGTATTCGGAGACTTCTGGATAGTGTCGCTTCAAGCATCGGAACTCACAATGCGAGGCGGCATACCTCCCCTTCCCAGAGTACTACTACCCTGGTACTTATTTCTGCCAGCGACTGGGTCAACCGCGGAAGTATTTTTTTCTCCAACCACGAGTACAACTCACACTACTTCCAGCGGGAATCGAACACGGGTTGTCAGAACGTCGGTAGCCCAGGCGAGTGGTTTTCCCAACTTGGCTGCCGAGGAAGTGTTTTTCCTCTAAACCTTTACATTCTTTCATATTTTGTGCTCTGTTTCCTCGTTCCAACTCCCACTTTAACGTATATCTCTCTGTGTCCACTCTATATCTATAATTATATAATATATTTTTCTGTGTCCACTCTATATCTATAATTAAATAATATATTTCTCTGTTACCACTCTATATCTCTTATTACAACATATTTCTTTGTTCCCTCTCTATAACTCCCATTATAACGTATATTTATTTCTCTGTTCCCTCTATATAACTCCCATTATAACGTATATCTCTATGTTCCCTCTCTTTAACTCCCATTATAACGTATATTTCTCTGTTCCCTCTCTATAACTCCCATTATAACGTATATCTCTATATTCCTTCTCTATAACTCCCATTATAACGTATATCTCTATGTTCCCTCTCTATAACTCCCATTATAACGTATATCTCTATGTTCCCTCTCTATAACTCCCATTATGTCGTATATCTCTATGTTCCCTCTCTATAACTCCCATTATAACGTATATCTCTATGTTCCCTCTCTATAACTCCCATTATGACGTATATCTCTATGTTCCCTCTCTATAACTCCCATTATAACGTATATCTCTATGTTCCCTCTCTATAACTCCCATTATAACGTATATCTCTATGTTCCCTCTCTATAACTCCCATTATAACGTATATTTCTCTGTTCCCTCTCCAACTTCTTCTTCTTCCTCTTTTCTCTTTCTCACTGATACCTAAAAGGTGTCGTGGTTTATATCATTTGTCGTTCTTGAGATGTTCGAACTGTCTGAATTAGTGATTTTCTTTTGTTGTTACGTGTCTCTGTCACTGCATCTATCCATCTTCTTCTGGGTCTTCCTCTTGGTCTTTTTCCATGCATTCTCGAGAAGAACGCCCTTGATGGTGATTGGTAAGGATTCATTCTGACCAGGTGGCCAAACCATTTAAGTTGTTGTTCTTCTATATATTCTTGGCAGGGTTTTGTTCCTACCATTTTTCTTATGGTTTCATTTGGTATTCTATCTCTTCTTGTGTTGTTTGTTACTTTTCTCAAGCATCGCATCTCACATGTATTGATCTTTCTTAAATCGGATTTAGAAAGGGTCCATGTTTGACTTTCATAGCACAAAGTTGGTATGAAAATGCTATTTATCATTTGTTGTTTAGCTGGCATAGAAATGTTTGGATGTCTTAGCAATGGTGAAAGCTGGTATGTGACAGCATTTTCTTTTTGTATTCTCATGTCAATTTCTCTGTCTAGTTTTCCATCTTCTGTGAACATTGTGCGGAAATACTTGAATTCTTCTACTTGTTTTATTTCTTTATCTTTGATCTTAATGTTTAATGGGTGTCTTAATTTACTTATTCTCATAGCCTCTGTTTTTGCTACGTTAATTTTCATACTGTAGTTTGTGCAGCTTTTATCTAGAGATGTTATATGTTGTTGTTGCAGGTTTTCGTCCTCATATATTAGGCATTGGTCATCTGCGAATAGTAGCTCGTTGATGTTGGAGTTTTCTACCTCTATGTTATTATTTGTTGATTTCCATCTCTATAACTCCCATTATAACCTGTATCTCTCTGTTACCTCTCTATAACTCCCATTATAACGTGTATCTCTCTGTCCCCTTTCTATAACTCACATTATAACGTGTATCTCTCTGTTACCTCTCTATAACTCCCATTATAACGTGTATCTCTCTGTCCCCTTTCTATAACTCACATTATAACGTGTATCTCTCTGTTACCTCTCTATAACTCCCATTATAACGTGTATCTCTTTGTCCCCTCTCTATAACTCCCATTATAACGTGTCTCTCTCTGTTCCCTCTCTGCAACTCCTTTTACAAAGCCTGTTCCCTCCCTACAAACTGCCAACCCCTTGAACCGATCTGGACCAAAAAACTAGCCAGTCACGCGCTTGCTGAAATCAATACGAGACTTGAGGAAAAGAAAACTCGACACAAAGCTCGGGTAGAAGATGCTGGTGAACCAACGAGAGCATATCATTTAATGGTATATTCCCTTACAGCGACAACAATCTTTGAGTTATTATCAAATGGGGTTTCAAAAATTACAGGGGATTAACTGACACTTTATTAACCTTAAAACAGGGGATTAACTGACGCTCTATTAACATTAAAACAGGGAATTAACTGACACTTTATTAACATTAAAACAGGGAATTAACTGACACTTTATTAACCTTAAAACAGGGGATTAACTGACGCTCTATTAACATTAAAACAGGGAATTAACTGACACTTTATTAACATTAAAACAGGGAATTAACTGACACTTTATTAACCTTAAAACAGGGGATTAACTGACACTTTATTAACCTTAAAACAGGGGATTAACTGACACTTATTAACCTTAAAACAGGGGATTAACTGACACTTTATTAACCTTAAAACAGGGGATTAACTGACGCTCTATTAACCTTAAAACAGGGAATTAACTGACGCTCTATTAACCTTAAAACAGGGGATTAACTGACGCTCTATTAACCTTAAAACAGGGGATTAGCTGACGCTCTATTAACCTTAAAACAGGGGATTAACTGACACTTTATTAACCTTAAAACAGGGGATTAACTGACACTTTATTAACCTTAAAACAGGGGATTAACTGACACTTTATTAACCTTAAAACAGGGGATTAACTGACACTTTATTAAAATTAAAACAGGGGATTAACTGACACTTTATTAACCTTAAAACACGGGATTAACTGACGCTATATTAACCTTAAAATAGGGGATTAACTGACGCTCTATTAACCTTAAAACAGAGTATTAACTGACGCTCTATTAACCTTAAAACACGGGATTAACTGACGCTCTATTAACCTTAAAATAGGGGATTAACTGACGCTCTATTAACCTTAAAACAGAGTATTAACTGACGCTCTATTAACCTTAAAACAGAGAATTAAATGACGCTTTATTAATCTTAAAACAGATGATTAACTGACGCTTTATTAACCTTAAAACAGAGGATTAACTAATACTCTCATCATCATCCAGAACAGGGCCTACTGGCTTTTGTGATCATGTCTCTCCACAACTTTCGATCTCGACAGTTCTTTATCATTTCTGTTGTTGACCTTCTACCAAGCCATTCTCTTAAGTTGTCTGGTATTTTCTCTCTTTGCTTCCCTCTATCTCTTCGCCTCTCAATTTTTCCAGTTGTTACAATATATTCCAGTTGTTCTCTTCTCATTACATGGCCAAAAAATGATGATTGTTTCTTCCTAATATTGGAAATTAGCTCTCTTTTTGCTTTGACCTCTCTCAGAACATTTTCATTACTCTTCTTAGCTGTCCATGGTATTCTCAACATTCTTCTGTAAAACCACATTTCTACAGACTTCAGTGATTTTCTTATGTGTTGTCCTATTGTCCATGATTCGCATCCATATGTTAAGACTGGCTCTACATAATATTTAAGAACTCTTTTTCTTGTTTCTATTGTCAAAAATGGATTGCATAGTATCTTCCTCATTTTCTGGAAAGCTGCTTTTGTCTGAGCCATTCTGCATCTCACCTTTTTTGTACATCTTCCGTCTGAGGTTAACAAAGTTCCCAAATATTTAAATTCATTTGCCTGCTTTAATAGTGTTCCACTTGTCCTTATTCTGACACTCTACTAACCTTAAAACAGAGGATTAACTGACACTCTACTAACCTTAAAACAGGGGATTAACTGACGCTCTATTAACCTTAAAACAGGGGAATAATTGAAACTATTCACTTTAAAACAGAGGATTAACTGACACTTTATAAACATTAAAACAGAGGATTAACTGACACACTACTAACCTTAAAACAGAGGATTAAATGACACTCTACTAACCTTAAAAGAGAGGATTAATTGACGCTTTATTAATCTTAAAAAAGAGGATTAACTGACACTCTACTAACCTTAAAAGAGAGAATTAACCTACACTCTCCTAACCTTAAAACAGGGATTAACTGACATTCTACTAACATTACAACAGTGGATTAACTGACACTTTATTAACCTTAAAAGAGAGGATTAACTGACACTTTATTAACCTTAAAACAGAGGATTAACTGACACTTTATTAACCTTAAAACAGAGGATTAAATGGTACTTTACTAACCTTAAAACAGAGGATTAACTGACACTCTACTAACATTAAAACAGAGGATTAATTGACACTTTACTAACCTTAAAAAAGAGGATTAACTGACACTTTATTACCCTTAAAACAGAGGATTAATTGACACTTTATTACCCTTAAAACAGAGGATTAACTGACACTTTATTACCCTTAAAACAGAGGATTAACTGACACTTTATTAATCTTAAAACAGAGGACTAATTGAAACTATTCACCTTAAAACAGCTGGCAGAAAAGACGACAGAACACAATCAAAATGTGTACATAGCTTTCATTATCCAGAAAAAGCATACGACAGAGTAAACAGAGAACAACTGTGGGAGATACTAACAACATACGGAATAAGCCAACATCTAACGGAGAACAACTGTGGGAGATACTAACAACATACGGAGTAAGCCAACATCTAACCAACCTTGTTAAAAGTCTCTACATCAACAGCAGCTGCAGGGTCAGAACAGCTGCAAGCTACACAGACCACTTCGAAGTTAGATCAGGTGTTAAACAGAGGTGCGTACTATTCCCCCCCCCCCCTACTGTTTATTACATACATGGACTGTATATTCAATTTAACCAACCCATCAGGCACAAAATACAACATGAAAATCAACATCATCATAACAGAAGTCAAGAATGTCGCCAAAAATAAATATAACATCAACATAACTATAGAAGGCAGGAAACTAAACAAGTAGAGCAATGTAAATACCTAGGAAGTCTAATGACAAACGATAATTCACAAACAGCAGACACAAGGGCAGACCACGAAAAAGATGGATTGACAGAATATTGGAAATACTAGGAAACATAGCAGCAGCAGCAGAGGCGAACAGATGAGCACGATACCGCAAATGATATCTTTCATTGTTGCTGAATGGCAAATGAGGATGAAAAGGAGAAGAATCGACGAGAATTGTCCTGCAGAATGAGCAAGTAGTGGGGTGTAACGAGGTTCAAGGTTTGGTGATAGCTTTACAACAAAGAAAACAAAATACTGACGTTCCGGTCTACATTCGGCCTTCCTCAGGAAACGAGAACAGCACAAACAAGGAAATACAGATAAACTCTGCTACATCTAGGATCATGTAGGATGGCCTAGGTTGACAGGATTCGTTCTGCGAGAGCGCAGTCTTCGAGGGCATCATATCTGAGAGTGTTCCAAGACGACATGCAACGTCAATACAAATCTCCCCCCCCCCCACGGCTGTTTTTCTTCATTTCGAAGTGGTATATAGTTCTACTTGTGAAGATATCCTACACATTCCCGTCATTCTGAACATTGATTTTATATGGGAGTGGTTTCACTTTGTTACATCAGACACGAAACATCATTTTCTTGAGCTCCAGTATATTGCGTGTGTGTGAATGACGTGTTAGTAGTTAATGCTGGTAACAACAACATCTATAGTGACAAATATAAGAGTTCCGGGAGATGCAATATTGAAGTGTTTAGTCACAAAAGTTTTAAATTAAAAAAAATACTTATTCTATTCTAATCGTGTTGTTTATATAATAGAAGATGTGGTGTGTGTGTGTGTGTGTATCTGTGTGTGTGGTGTTGTATGTGGTGTTTGTGGGGTGTGTCTGTGTGGTATGTGTGTGGTGTTTGTGGTGTGTTTGTGTGGTGTGTTTGTGTGGTATGTATGTGGTGTGTGTATGTATGGTGTGTGTGTTTGTGGGAAGTGTGTGCGGTGTGTGTGTGATGTGTGTGTGGTTGTGGGGTATGTGTGGTGTGTATGTTGGGTGTGTGGTGTTTGTGCGTGGTGTGTGTGTGTGGTATGTATGTATGTATGTATGTATGGTGTCTGTGCGTTGGATGTTTGTGTGGTATGTGATATGTGGTGTGTGTGTGATGTGTGTGATATGTGGTGTGCGATGTGTGGTGTGTGTGTGTGTGTGTGGAACAGTGGGGCTGGCTAGTCTATAGGCATGACGTCATGTCATGAACCAACCTACCTGACTACTACCAGATAAAAGCTCTACTCCCCCACCTGTTGATTCAATGAATGTGAGGCTTACTGTGCGTCGTGTCGCAAATATACACCAATCTACGAAATCTGCGACTTTCAGCCCATTATCTCCACCTTCAGGGAGAAATGTTGAAGTGTGGGCTTTCCCTTATCAATAATAATTATTTTTTAGGCTGGACTGGTTAGGATGCGTTAGAGGCAGCAAATGTGATTGCAGGGTCATTGTCAGCTATGGTTCTCTCAACGTTTCACGAGCTAACCACTTTCAACACGTTTGCTGATCTCCTCTTTTTCGTTGATCAGAAAAATAATATATCCATTATTACACAGTAATATATCCATGATTAATAAGTAATATATCCATGATTACACAGTAATATATCCATGATTACACAGTAATATATCCATGATTAATAAACAATATATCGATGATAACTCAGTAATATATATATATATATATATATATATATATATATATATATATATATATATATATATGATTACAGAGTAATATATCCATGATAACCCAGTAATATATCTATGATTACACAGTAATATATTCATGATTACACAGTAATATATCCATGATAACCCAGTAATATATCCATGATAACCCAGTAATATATCCATGATTAATAAGTAATATATCCATGATTACACAGTAATATATCCATGATTAATAAGTAATATATCCATGATTAATAGTAATATATCCATGATTAATAAGTAATATATCCATGATTACACAATAATATATCCATGATTAATAAGCAATATATCTATGATAATTCAGTAATATATATATATATATATATATATATGATTACAGAGTAATATATCCATGATAACCCAGTAATATATCCATGATTACACAGTAATATATCTATGATTACGAAGTAATATATCCATGATTACACAATAATATATCCATGATTACACAATAATATATCCATGATTACGCAATAATATATCCATGATTACACAGTAATATATCCATGATAACCCAGTAATATATCTATGATTACGAAGTAATATATCCATGATTACACAATAATATATCCATGATAACCCAGTAATATATCTATGATTACGAAGTAATATATCCCTTATTACACAATAATATATCTATGATTACAC